>JAQPPZ010000523.1:0-1200000 GCA_028583015.1 Wollemia nobilis | reverse complement strand
ATTCGGAATGAAAGGAACAACCGAATTTTTAATCAAGATAGGAAGGATATTCACTATATTTGGCAAAAGACCATAGCCAACTTAGTTGAATCAGTCCATCAACTCCTTAATCACCCCCAAAACTCTCACCAAATATGGGATCAAGTGATGCAAAGATTGAAGATTAAATCTTCTAAGGGCAACCAACTTAAAGGGAATGTGAGTATTAGTAAGATGGATATGACTAGAAATTGGCAACCTCCTCCTAAGGATTTTGGAAAAGTCAAGACTGATGGAGCCTCTAGAGGGAACCCTAGAAAAGCCACTGTGGGAGGAATTGGTAGACTTTCATATGGCTCCCTGGTTTTTACTTTTGCTGAGAAGTTGGGTATTATTTCCAATAACCTTGCTGAGGGGTATGGTATCCTCAGAGGCCTTCAGGAAGCTACTACGGTTGGATGGGAAAAGGTGTTAGTTGAGTCTAACTCTCAACTTATGATTAATCTCTTGAAGACTCCTTCTAAGAATTATAAGGTGGATTGAAGAATAAAAAGAATTATTGAGAAGATTCAATTAATCCAGATGGGATTTTTGAAAGTTGATTACAATCATGTGGTCAGAGATCAAAACAAGAGTGATGATGCTTTAGCTAATTGGGCTTTGGACAAAGGTGATCTTACTTGTTATGGCCACCCTCCTATATGGTGGGCTTCTCAAATTAGGGAAGCTTTTCTTTCTATCATTTCTTTGGATGGCTCTAGTTCTGAAGGTACCTAGTTTCTTCTTGTTTTTTTTTTTGTTTCTCTTTGGTTCATTCAGTTTTTTTTAGTTCCCTAGCTCATTTTATTCTTTATTTTGTTTCCTTTGTTGATTCTTGCCTTAATAGTCTTCTGGGCTAGATAGGTCATTGTTATGTTCAATTCTTTTTTCTTTTTTTTGTTTAGTTTTTTAAGGTGGGTGGGTTCTTTTGTTTTGTTTTGTTTGTGTTCTTTGTGTTGTTTTTGTTGTTCATGTGTTTTTGTTGTTTTGTGTTTTTTTTTTTTTTATGGATTTTGTTATTGTTCTTGTGTTTTTTTCGTTCTTGTTCTTGAGTTTCTCTTTTTTTGTGTTATTTCGTGTTTTTATGTGTGAGTGTTTTCTATGTTTTTTGTTTTTGTTTATTGTCTGTTGTTGGTTGTTTTTTATTTTTATTTTTATTTTATTATTATTATTATTATTATTTAGGTTTTGGTTGTGTTTATTTTTCATGTTTTTTTTTGGTTATGTCTTTGTAGTGTTTAGTTGTTTTTGTCTTGTTTGTGTTTTGTTATGTGGTTCTTATGTTTTTCTATGTGGTTTGTGTTGTGGTTTCTTTTATCTTATTGTGCGTGTTTGGTTGTACTTTTGTTTTTTACACACTCAAGGAGCATGTTTTTTATTTTATTTTATTATTTTTGTTGTTATTTACTTATTTTTAAATTGGTTTTGTATGTTTGTTTGCTCCTTGAGTATGTCAAAGGTGGTAGGCCAGGTCCGAGTCTTGGGCGTTTTTGGCGGAATGGATACCCCTGCCTCCTTGGGTCTTACCCGAAAGTGGCATCTCTTTTGGGATGTTTTCCACAAATTAAAAATATATATATTACGCCGATAGGCGTCCTACAATGGCAGCCGGGAAGGTCAGCCACGCCGTAAACAATATTATTATTTTATAAAAAAAGGCGACATTAAGAAAATTATCCACCGACATTAAGGGTTACAGTGAATTTAAAATATTTAAAAAATATTTAAACTATTTAAACTAAAATGGTGCCCAAACATAGATAGGCACCTCGAGATTGATAACTCTCGACGTTTATAGATATATATATTTTATATATCTAAGCTAGTTTTATAAAAGTTTTAAATTCAAAATATTTAAAACAAATCTATTAATTTTAAAAACTTAAAAATAAATAAACGTCTATAGATGATATCTCCTTTTCTAAAACAAATAGTAGTGGAGGGTTTAAAAACATCTCTCATCTAAAGCAAAGCGACGGTAAGTGAGGCTTTGTTTACTAGCCCTTGTCAACAAGGGTTAGTTTGATTTCCTATGGGTGTGTTAACCCATCCACTTTTTTTTTATTGTAAAGACTGTTATCTTAATTTTATTTTTTTTCATAAGAAAACTATGTTAAATGGTGAATAATCAACTAATACATATAGTAGATGCTAAAAAAAATCACCCTTATCTAAAATTAAGTGATGGGTGTTTAAGTTTTGGTTCTTTTTAAGAGGTTTAATTTATAAGTTTTGGCTTTTTTTTTTTTTTTAAAGAGAGGTTTAACTTAGCGGCCTGGGTGAGTGTGTGAGAGGCCAGATGTGTATGGTTGTGTGTTTAGCTCTTGTAATGATCAACTCTAAACCCAACCCTAAGAGTAAGATTTTCTCACACTAACCTCAATAAAAAAAATTAATTGACAAATGATCAACATAAATATCATTAATTTTGAGATGAATCCTCACACTAAAGACAAAAGTATTACAGATTCTTAAAATATTAAAAAATTCTAAATTTAAATTCTAGGTTGATAAATATTTGTAAGAGTCCAATCACAGGCCGGCTGGAGGGCTCCCCGGTTTTGGCGAAGGGAACGACGTACTTTTGGAGATGTCGTTGGGTATACGAAATATTACAGCATGAAAGTCACCGTTTTTGGGTACCGGTGTGAGTTTATTGGTTAAATTTAAATTAGAACTAGTTAAACATAGCAAATATAAATTAGGTAGTTATTAAAGTTAATAAAAATTTTAAATTTGTAATTATAATTGTTTAAATTATTTGTGGTTATGCTTTTAAATTATATTATTATTATTATTATTTTATTTTTATATTTTTATATTTTAATATCAAAGGAATCGGTAATATTTTTCATCTTTAATAACTAGGTACGGGGTACGACATTCTTCCCGAGGTTTTTGTCTCTGAACATAGGTCAAATCATTGAAGTTGTCTTTATAACCTCTGCCTCTTCTTGGTAAACGCGGTTCAGAGTGAGGGAGACTCTTGATGGCTCAGGGTTGGTATCCTCATTGTCAAGTTGGCGCGCACTCAGCAGATTCAAATCAAACTACTATCTTTGCCCTTATTGGGCATGCCCTCAAGGTTTGAACCTAGGTCTCCTCTTGGTAAGTGCCCAAAGTCTTACCTATCCACCTAGCCCTTGGGGATAATTTTATCATTAATTTTTAATTTAGACAATTTTGATAATTAAATTTTGAAATTTGAAAAGTGTTAGCTTCAAGATTTTGATTTTAGGGGTAGCTAATATTTTGATTTTGATTGTTTTGATCCTTTTTTGTTGTCTTGATCAGAGTTGTATCATTGACTTTGATAATTTTTATGGCCACCTTGATTAAACCCTTGATCTTGACTTTGATTCTCTCTTTGTTGTGGATTGGAATCTTGTTATTCATGATTAGAGAATAGGGTATTATACATACCTAACCTATAATTATGAGGATGATTATGTTTTTTTTTAATACTCCATTTCTTTTCATGGAACAAAATGATCCTATCATTGTTGAATTAATCAATGTTAAAACTAAAACAAAAAGTTTGTTTAAGACATAATCTATGTAACTCTACATAAGTGGAATTATCATGGCCATAAGTTCCATTCCAAAAGTAAAATTTGTTAGGATCATGCCATGCAAGTGCTTTAAAATTGGTATTGAAATGGTAGTTTAAACCCTTACGTCACAAATATATTTCAAGAATATCTTCATGGGTCCATTGAGGCATCATATTCTTGATTCTTAGACTACCTTCAAATTTTATCAACATATGCATAGGAGCTCCAACTATCTCTAACTCATGAGAAGTATCTTAAACAACTACATAATAAATCCCATCCCCTACAACATTCTTGTTTGGGTTTCAAATTTTAAAGATTTTTTGTCTTCCTTCTTTTCCTATTATTTAAGGATTTCAATAAATTGTATAACCTTGTCTAAGGAGGCCAACACAAGGGTTTTGCTCCTAGATCTTAGCTTGAAAAGATGTTATAAGCTTGTTTACAAGCATTGTTATTGTTGCCTCTTTAGTTAAGTCATATTAGCATGACATCTAAGTGTTTTCCATCTCTTATGAAAATCACTCATGGATTTATTAGGGCTTTGTTTAGCATTCACAAAAGCATTCACTGCTTCCAACATAGTCATGCCATCATCAAATTCTTGTTTCAAATTCATCATAAAAGTATCTAGGGAGTCAATAGAATGTTAGGTAAAGGTGCAAACCAATCAAGAGTATTTTCTACCAAATACCTAGTCATTAATTTCAACGAAACTTTTTTACTATGCAACCAATCCCTATAATAAGCAGTGAACTTATCAATAAATATTTAGGATTTTTTTGTCCCATCATAAAAGAATTTAGGAACATGTCAAAACAAGTCTATAGCTTCCACATTAGGGGCTAGATATTGGCTTTGATAATTTTTCAAAGTTAGGCCTCTTAGTATGGGTAAAGTCATCCTAAGGTTAGTTGGGGGAGGTTGAGGAGGATTGTTGGGGTTTAAGATTCATGGAGGTATAACGAATTGCACAAAAGAGTTTTTATTAACACTCAAAAGTTGAGTGATATTGTTCATCTTATCCTATATTGTTTCATTGTTTTTCTTCTAGAAGCCTCCATCTGCTTCTCAATGTCATGTTTATGACTATCTTGTTGATAGGCCAAATATTCCCTAAGGGTCATCATTTATGCAACCAGCTTTTTATCATGAGTTTTAGAATAGGCATAGGATCTCGAGGAGATGCATTCTACATTGATTATTAGTGTTCATGCATATTTTATCGTAATTTCCATATTAAGTAGTGATCTTGGTCCAATGTAATAGTCATCATTGCTTCCCATCGTAGACGCTCATAAAGCCTTTTAGGATCCTATAACAAACCTAGAAGGGTCATCAAAGTCTATATTTGGGTCTTTTCTTCCTCTAAATTAGAATATATATCTATCCAATCTCTAAATTGGATTTTAAGATCGTGATTAAGCTCTAGAGTATGAACGATATAATTTTTATGTGTAATGGATTGAGTGAGATCCTCTTCTATTTCAAGGAATTTTGGAATTTACTTCTTAGACCTAGAAGTCATTCCAAAGCCCATGGAAGAAGTGGAAGGTGCCATAAGAACAAGTAGAAAACTTACTCAAGGGCAATTAGGGTTTTACCAAAGTTTATATCCTTAAGCAAGTCAACTACCAGGAACCCTCACAACAAAACAAAAACTTCTCAAGGAAGCCTTAAGAGAAAGAGGAAAGCTACAACGAGATTATTCCACTTTCAGCATAAAGCAACAACCAACTTATGGCAATTAACGTATTAAACCCTAGGGGCTAAAAAATGGAAAACAAAAGTCTCAAAAGGTAGGTTGCATGTCATGTTTACTAAAAAATTGCAATAAAAAGAGATATATCAAGCAATTACATAATATACTATAAAATTTACCAGCATACTCAAACTAAGATAGTAAAGCAATAATTATGCAATTAGAGCTTAAACTATCCTAATATAAGTAGAAAAAAAAAAGAGCATTCAAGAACATACTACACTAAGATCGTCCATAAAAAGTGAAAGCTATGATTAATCCTAATGCAATAAAATAAATTGCTTGATCCCTAAGGCATCAAGGACCATACCATTCATAAAATACTCACTTGTATTTTATCTTGCTTGCTATGTCACCACACTAAGAAATGAGAGATCACACCTAGAATATATTTAGAGTACTTGATATGCTTTAAAAGTTGATCATCAAGTGGTAGCTCTTAATATTTGACTACAAATTGTTGGCTTTTAATCCAAACTATCTAAAGTCCCAATATAATCAAGCCACAATATCTTAGGTCCAAATATAATTAATCAAGAGTAGAATTAAATATAAGAGCAATCAAAATATATACTGGCCAATATAAATTATAATAACATTCACTATAACATCAAATATGAATGTAAATGGCCAAAATCATTCATGTAATAACATGAAAAATACTTACAATAAAATTGCTCAAAAATTATATACAATCTTCAATATAAATGCTTGTTATGGTGATTGTTTAGAAGTTGTTTTCTCAATACAATGTATGGAGTTTTATCTCCATAATATAGACATAGAAAGGTGATTCTTCAATACTTTGCTATTGCACTCCTCACATATAGGAGTTGCAACCTTTTCTATTCTTTACATAAGACAAGATTCTCATGTCCTTTGGCTTCTCATCTTGCCACTTGTATACAAGACTCTTCACTCTCTACTTACATGCACACTTAACTCCATGACACTTACACACTTCTACATGACACTTACTCTCCTACATGCACTCTTAATACATGACACTTGTGCACATCTTCACATTACATATTTGCACACTTACATACATGACACTTGTACACTTTCTCTCATTACACACTTGCTCACTAACATGCATGACACTTGTGCATATCCTACACATAGACACTTACATAAAGAGGAAATATAAATCACTCTCCTAAACTATAGACTCAAACTCTAATCTATTACATATTTACATTTGTACCATAAACGTACCATGGGGGTATATTTGCATATATCAAATAATGTAATATTCTCCAACACAAATTCTAGTAGAGCATTCCTTACTCCTCCATAGAAGGTAGTGAACCAATAGTCAATGGCTTTGGTTGTACCTACAAGGATGAGAGAGAGAGAGAGAGAGTAGTGTGTCATGGAAGCAACAAAGACAAAAAGCTCGAGAGGAGTGTTATAAATAATAATCGATAAGTAAATGTATAGTGATAAAAAGAAAAGATAAAATGGGTATTTGTAGTGGATGAAAAGAATAATTTTTTGTTTTGAGAGAGAACTAAATTACACTATTTTTGGAGCCATACAATTTCAACCGTTGATCCAAATGATGCATCATCTTAACCCTAGGCATAAAAACATGGTAGGATCATGATCACACTCAAAACCCTAAAATTCAATCAACAACCATGATCCCACTTAAAATGGTGATCTTGGCACCATTGATTTTTAGGATGTGTGCTTTGGGATCACATGTAAACATGTCCCTTAATCATGACTCTATCCTTATTTTGGGATTTTAGAAAAGTTAACAAATGAAAATGACCAAAGAAGGTGTTAGAAAGGTAACAACTAGGTGAAGAAAGGGAACCAAAACAAATTACCAACATGGCTTGCTATCATTCTACCCAATGACTAACCAAGTTAATCAACCCCTTTCCCATATATAGGAGGATAAGACTTTCCACACCTGCAAATTCAGTTGTTAGTGCTATTTTTACTAATATAGTACATGATAGGATAAACATTTGGTACATTAAGGAATTAATTTTAGTATTTCTTGTATATATTTAATTAGTATTAACATTGGGTATGTTCACATTAATTAAAAACTATTAACACACATTTTTGCATATCACCTTCAAGTTGGTAGCTCACCTATACAACATCTATTCTTTCCATATTTGTTAGTCATTCATTATATAATTTCCTCATGCTATGAAACATGTCAATCCTGACAACCTTCATGTCCCTATAACTAGAGGCTTTAGATTTTTGGATCCATAAGACAATGAGTTAATCAAACACCCAATTTATATTATTCATCTGAGGAAATCTAGTGTTGATATTGTGTTTTGATTTATGATGTCTCACTTTGGAGCCTATTTGGATGAGCTTTATCTCATTCTAAAGCTTATGAGAAGTAAGATCTCATTAGGGTAAAAATATAGTTATAAGAAAAGCTTATCATTTTATCACTATACATCGAATATCATCTCAAATGTGGTAAAGTTGTCTTAGCAAATTTCTTGTTTACTACATATATATATATATATATATATATTCATATGTTCTCTTTCTATTCTTAACACTAATTACTCACATATGAATTTCATTTTGATCATTTAATATTTTGATCCTAGTTGTCAACATTGTTGATGTCCCTAGCATGGATGTTGGTCATCAACTCTACATAGTCACTATCTCATCACAATTTGTTATATGGTTTAATTTGTTAAAACCCATATGCCATATCAAATTGCTCTTTAAAAGAACACATTTGCTACTAATTCCATATACTCTATTACTCAAACCATACTCACATCTATGTTCTACTTTGAATGATCATTTAAAGTTATCATGGCTCATTTGTAGTAGTCTTAGAGACATAGTTTTTGTGAAATCAATGACTTAGATGATGTGGTGCATTTCATTCACTACTCATGGATGACATGGTGATTCTATAATTGCAAGTCAAATATTTGAACAATCTCATCCTACTTTTAATGCTAATGATTGTTGGAATATATTACATTATTTGGTACATACCAATGTACCATCATGGGTACATCTATAGATTAGGAAAGAGTGTCTTAGATTAGGATTTACTTTATGCAATGTAACACACAAGTGTGTAATGATATTTTGGAAATGTAAATGTGCATAGTTATCCCTACGTACATGTGTCAATAGAGTAGGAAGAAGAAGAGTCATAGGAAGAGTGAGGACCAAGCAACCTCCATATAAAGAGTCACATTCTATTCTATATATGGATGTATTGATGTAAAAGAGATATAGTGAAGGAGAAAGAGTCACCTATATAAGCAATGGAAGGTGATGTAGTATGATGTATTTTGAGCTCTTCATTCAATAAATATTTCTTAGTATTTTTGAGCATTTGTCATTAGCATTCTTTGAGTTATTATATTGTTGATTCTGAGTTTATATGCTTGATTGATCAGCATTATAATATCCTTTCATATTACAATTGTATTATTGATATTGAGGTAATATTATTTTGAGTATTTACTCATCAAAAGCTAACAGTGGTATAAGAGCCACAAGGGATCACCATTGCTACTATCAATATGAATCCCACTACATATTTGTAAACCGGATCAACCATTGTGCGTCACTGCATGCAAACATCATTATTTTGGGATTGTTTGATAGAAGTTATAATATAGATCAAAAGAAAAAAATATTTCTACTGGTTAAGAAGAGACCAGTAAAAATAAAGAAATTAACTCTGGAAAAGAAACCAGAGAATATAAAGGAATTACCTCTAGAAAAGAAACCAAAGAAGATAAAGGAATTACCTCTGGAAAAGGAACCAGAGAAGATAAAGGAATTACCTCTGGAAAGAGAAACCAGAGAAGATAGCATTTCTCACTGTGTTGAAGAAAAACCAATGATATTTAAGGACATACCTATTCCAAGAGCAAAATTAGAATAGGAGATAGAAAAATCTTGACGATAGACCTTATCATTGAAGAGATTAAGAGACACTTAGAAGAGGTCATATTGATAAGCTTGATAAGAAATTAAAAATTATATATTATTATTTGGCTAGAATCTTTCCACATGGTTAAAAGGAAAACCCGTGAAGACTAGGATTCAATATAGATTTGATTCCATTAGTTTTTTAAGATAGCTAGTGAAGATTATTATTTTTGGAACTTTGAATACATCTAATTATTACTGTCTAAGTTTTGTTGCAAAATATTGGTTCTTAGAATTTGAGAAGCTTTCTACAATAGATAGAGAAGAATTTCATCTTCGATTTCTTGAAAGTCTATGTGCTTTCCTAGTGCAGGGATTAACTCTTTTGTTGCAGAAAAGTAGACATTGAAGGAGGTCCAAGAAGGAGATATTATTGAATATTGAGAAGAACTAAGAAGAAGGTTCTCATTACAATATTGTAGATTGAAGATAAAGATCTAAGAAGAGGTCACATTGAAGAACTTCTAAGTTTTAGAAGATTGAAGTTAAATACTGAAGATAGAGACCTAAGTAGATGTCATATTGAAGAACTTCCAAGTTTTGAAATATTGAAGATTGAAGACTAAAGATAGATACCCAAGAAGAGGTCATATTGAAGAACTTCCAAGATTGAAATATTGAAGATAGAAGATAGAAGATAGAAGGGATATAGAAGGTTCTATTGTATATAGAAGCAACAAAGTCTAGAGATCCAAGAAAGAGTCTCATTGAAGAATTTCCTCTTAGTTGGAAAATTGAAGCAACCAAGGTAAGGTTTCATTAAAGCATTTACTAAGAGAATTGAAGGTTGCAGGATTAGAAGACCCAAGAGTAGAGTTATCAAGAATATTTCTTTGAAGAAAAAAAGACAAGATAAAGCCTTATTGCAGAAGCTAAATTAGTGACCATTAGAAGAGATTCAAATCAAAGTTCGTGGTAGAATATTGCAAGTAGGAGCACCTGACCAGAAGATACTGGGACAATTATCACCATACGACAACAAGCCCAAAAGGAAAAATAATTTGGTAAGAAGTTTGTC
This sequence comes from Wollemia nobilis, assembly GCA_028583015.1. Classification (NCBI taxonomy): domain Eukaryota; kingdom Viridiplantae; phylum Streptophyta; class Pinopsida; order Araucariales; family Araucariaceae; genus Wollemia; species Wollemia nobilis. The sequence continues at coordinate 1,189,691 of JAQPPZ010000523.1, read as the reverse complement.
AAATTTTGAGAAGATCTTGGAGAGATCAAGACATCCAAATTCTAGTGAAAGAAGACAAAGAAAGAGGTCATATTTGAAGTCAAAAATCAGCAAGAAGATTGTAGAGGTCATAGTTTAGAGATATTTATAGCCACAAAAGTTTTGTAGGCTGATTTGTAAAAGCATAAGTTGCTAATTATTGAAGGAGAAGATGAAAGGTCACAAGACAACAAATAGTGGAAGCAAAAAGCTACATTTTGGAAAATCTTTGGAGAAGCTTTTGGAACATTTTTGGATAGCCAACTAAGAGAAGGCTTGACAACAAAAGAGAGCGGCAGATTTGGAAATTCGTGGACATCACCAAATCAGATTTTGTAAGAAGTAATCAAAGGAGTTTAAGCTGCAATTTTGGGCTAGCATCGAAAGAGTAAAGCTAGCTGCATTTTGGAGGATTTTTTGATATAAATTTGGAATATATTTGAATAGAAAAACTCAAGCATTCTTAGCAACACCTAAGGAGGATATTGACTATAGATTTTAACATTGAAAGGGCAGCATTTGGAGCTGCAAATTTTAGATATAGCTAGCACATATTTGAAGGAGAAGAAAGGAGATTTTGGGCAGAAACTATAGCTGCAAATTAAAGAGTCTACTAACAACAAAAGAAAGGTGCATTACAACAAATACAAGACAACAATCTATAAATAAAGGAGGTACAAAAAGGTGTGTTAAATTTTATGCCATATAAAGTATTATTGTAGATATTTTGAAGGTGCATATTAAGAGTTTTTTAGAGCATCAAATTTTAGAGCTATTTAGATCTAGCAAAAGAAAAGTTTTTAGAGTGTCATTAAGCCAAATATTATAACAACACTATTATTAAAGAAATCTGTAAGATTATAAAAACATTAGTTAAAGCTTTTAAAGGAGTGATAAGTCAATAGTATATGCTATTTTTTTTAAGCAAAAAGCGTATTTATCCTACGTTTGTGAGGAATAATATCCCTTAAAAATACAGTAGAAATTGGAAAGCAAAAGAGTTCCAAATTTAAAGGTAGATTTCAGGTGTTTAAAAACACCAGACGTGCAGTCAAAAATGATGAAGAAAACCACTAAAAGAGTGGTGTGGATCACCACCATATTAAGCACCATTGAGCAACAAATCATAGGGGGCAAGATCTTCATCAACGTCCACCCATTTGTAAGAAATAAGCACTAACAAGAGTGCTTAAGAAAAGAGCCATTAGGCTTAGGAATCGGCCAACCAAGGAGCTAAAAGACGTTAGCTGCAACCTGCAAAAGATTACCCTATGTAAATCCTACGTAGCACAGTTATTCTATCTACATAAAGCAATCCAGATTACAAATACTGGGTGCATTATCAAAGGAATATTACCAATAGATCAAAATACCGAAAAGGAAGCACAATAGAGCCACCATTGGAGTGCTCTAAAACAATCATAACTAGAGCCAACCTTGGGTAAATTTATCATCATCCAAAGAGAGAAGAAACAACATCAATTGATATTACAAAGAAGCAAGAATACATCTAATAAGTCATCAATGACAGGGATAGGGAACTTATCCTTGATGATAATTTTGTTAAGAGGTCAAAAATCTGGACACATGCACCAAGAGGTATCTATACAACACACCATTACTATTGGTGATGAGTAAGGACTGATGCTAGGACAAATGATGTCGTGTTCTAACATTTCCTTGGACTATCTTCTCTATTTCTATATTTTGAGGTGAGGATAGCGATAAGGATAAACATTAGGAGGAAGACTTAGAGGAATGAGAGGTATGGCATGGTCATGTGATTGTTTAGGAGGTGGACCCTTTGGTTCGCTGAAGACTTCTTCATAATTATCCATAATAGATTGAATATCCTTTGAGATAATTGTAGGAGTATCTAAGGATTGAGCTTCAATGGAATTTATTTGAGCTATAAAACCATAAGAACCCTTCTTTAGTAACTTCTCCATGTAGTGAGAACTCACCACCTTGGATGGTGGAGATTGAACTCCTTGAAAACAAATGGTCTTTCCATTATCTGTCCACCTAATGTATAATCTTTGAAGATTAATAGTAACATCGCCGAGTTGAGATAGCCATTCTACGCCTAAAATTACATCTGAGCTCCCTAAGTTCATAATGAAGAGAGTTCCACACCAAGTATAACTTCCCATTTGTATCGAAACTAGAGATGTTCTGCCCACACATTGAGCATTACCTCCATTTGCAATCAATACTTGAAATTTATCTTGATTAGAAGTATTCATATACAAATTCAAGGATATAGTAGTCTTGAAATCGATAAAGTTATGTGTACTACCTGAGTCTATCAACACATTAACACGTTTGTGTCTAATAAATCCTTGTACCTTAATTGTATGATGAGTTTTTAAACCCATAAGTGCATGTACTGAGAGAGCAATAGTATCTTCCTCTGGTGATACTTCACTAGTTTCTGTTGGTTTTTGTTTTGTATCAGTGAGTGACTCTGGTTGGATTGAATCTTCTTCTTCATTGGTGTCATATTCCACTTGAAAGGTTTGAAGGATTGCACAAGCTTGATCCCTTGGATGATAAGAATGACATTTAAAGCAAAAAAATTGGAGGATTGTTTATTATTGCAAAAAGGACGACGAAAATTAGAATCACGTTTACAGGGTACCGCATCTTGAAGTTTATTTTTGGTTGCTTGAGCTATATGAGTGGCATCATCAAGAGTACATGAATCATGCATGTTGACTTCCTTTATTATTTTATCCTCAAGACCATGACGAAAAACAAATACCACTACTAGATTCAATTCATGTGTATAGGTAAGAAGACTTGTGAACTTAGTGACAATATTCTACTGAACCAGATTGCTTAAATTTAGGCCACATAAGAGAGTGATTATGTTGATGAAGTTGCCATAACAACCACTGATATGCCTGAGTACCAAGTTTACAAGATGCAAATACGACACGATCGATTTTTGGAATATGGTATAGATGAAAAATACCATCCATTTTGGTTAGCCAACCTCTAGGATCATATTCCTCAAAAGTGGGCATGCCAGTACGAGGAACTTGAGCATCGTGAGACCATTTTAAGAATCGAGAGGCATCACCTACTGAAGGATCAAAATCGAAGAAGTTTTTGGAGGTACTGATGCTTGACGAGTATTTAAAGGTTGAGGGTTGACAATGTCTTGAGAGGCTTGATTATTTGGAGGGAGAAGTTTAACCACCAAATTTTGTATATCTTGTAGTACTGAATACATAGTAGCAAGGTATTTTTGTTGTTGCCCTAAACACTGACACACACCGGCATCCATAGTAAGGGGAATTTTAGCGATAAGGTCTTCTCGAAGAGAGAAGTTCTTCTTGGTTAGACGAAGTGCCATTGTTGTCTAGAGTAGGAGTGGCATTGTTATGATTTGGAGAAGCCATGGACCAGTGGTGAGGGTTAAAACTATTAATTCTAAAAGGAGAATTATGCTACGTACCTTTATTTCACGGTTGTCTTTTTGGTGTATTCAGGGACCCTTCGTTTGGTCTATTTAAGCGGTGTAATATGTCGTTTTCTCCTCTATTCCACTTGTTAGGTGTAGGTGAAACACTCATACACTTGTGGTGCTTGAAATATACTTTGTTTGAAAGTAGTGCTTGTAAAAAAAATTAATTCCAACAAAAAATGTTGTTTAACAATTAATGATTTCAACGACTAGTTGGAAATATTGCTTATTAATGACTACCTTTTTTAAATTGTTGATTACAACGGCTAGTTGGAAATATGTATATCAACGATCAAATTTTTGAACGAAGGTGGTTAATTACAAATGGTTGAATTTTCGAATGAAGGCGGTTGATTCCAATGACTAATTTTTCGATGAGGGTAGCTAATTCCAAACGGTTAAATTTTTGAGTGAAGGTAGCGGGATATGGTCAACACTGTATATGGGGTCAACGGTGGAAGAATGAACAAGGATGGTGTGATGACGGTCGAATGAAGATGGTGTGATTAACCGATGGTAGAAGTGACACGAATTTCGAGGAAAACATCAAAATTTAGATGATAAGTGAACAAAAAACAACTAATTGAGGACGATGACGTAGGAGCAGAGGGATGATTGTATGGACAATGACACGTGGGATTAATGAGGACTATGAATGGGAGTAGAGGAACGACTGTACAGATAGCGATGCATGGGATTAATGAGGACTATGAATGGGAGTAGAGGAACGACTGTACAGATAGCGATGCATGGGATTAACGAGGACTGTGACACGGGAGCAGAGGGATGACTATACGGACAACGACACACGTTGGACTATGCAAACTATTACAGATATGCACACGAAATTGGTATACCACTAGTTGGTGGTCAGAATTCTATGGTAGACGTGATACTAATAAACCACGATATAATTTAAGCATGATAGATGTGGGATTTTATTCTCATAAAATTTTAGCAAAATGGAACCCGCACACAGCAACCGGTGATTTTAAAATTAAGATGCATTTTAAACCTTAGGAACGAGCGTACCCTATTCCACGTGGCATCAAGTAGTTGAAGGATACATTTAGGGTTTGGGATGGTGATTTTTTGGTTGCTCGAATCGCCTACAAACAATGCTTTTGCATTGTATTTAGACACCACGATGTTGATTGAGAGGATAGCACGAATTTTAGGCCAAAATTCTACCTGAGAACAACGAAAATTCAATTTCAAATTCCATAGATGAATAGGCTCTCCAAGTTTTTAATTCACGTCGAGTTTGGGTGAAAAGATGCGTAATTCTCCTTCCCCTGTCACTGATCCGAAAAAAACTCCACGTGTATACAAATTACCGAGATTTCTTTTATCAAGTCTTATTGTGGACGATTGCAGTTACTCTTCACAACTTTTGGACAACGTGTACGCATGTAACGGATATAATAAATCACTCAAACTCATACTCTTTGTTGTGTGTTACTAATGCCATCTGAAAGGATTCCTACAAAGGATAATGAAAAGGGAGATCTACCACGGGCTCTGTAATGACACTGGAGCCCTCTATAATTTAACAATAATTTCTTATTGTCTTTGTGACTTATCATTGTAACCCTTATCGATTAAAATTAATGTGATAAATTTAATTTAAAATTGCTTTGTTCGTCTGCATATCTCCACGTCGTCTGCCCGATATCTTATTGATCTTTGAACAATGCAATGCTTAAAATGACGTATGGCTTCCAAAAATTTGATAAGGATTTCCTTGATTTGCACAGCTCCAGAATGCGTTGGTTTTGATACCACTTGGAATGTTCTACTGCATAAGTTAAATTGATACGAGAAATAATATCACACGAGCGAATACAATTAATCACTATGCCACTTGAGGAGGGCAAAGTCCTGTAGCCACTTAGAGAGGGCAGAGTCTCTTACGAATACGCAAATAAATATTATGATTGATGATGATTTAAATCAAATATATTATACCCTATTTATATAAATTGATGAACAATTAATAGTATTGGAATTATATAGCCGACCAAGCTATATTAGGGTTGTAACATGAATAGTCTTGAAATTCCATACATTGGAGAAGGGAGCGCATACATATAAGGCTATAACACTTGTCCTGAGCAAGGAAGAGGAACATTGTCATTTGGTACAAGGGTGAGAGTGGGCACATAGTCATAACGTATGTCTCCAAGAAAGAAGATCACTCAATGCTCTAAATCATCACCCAATGCTCAAGGAAGGATTAGTAACATCCAAACAACACAAGGAATATTGTACCAAGTGTCCATTCATCTTACAATAATGTTAGCACCACCTAAGGGGAGTCAATATGTCTCCATAACGTATGCTACAAATGGTACATTGTACAAGAGGATAAAAGCACCCATATAGCCGCCAGTATAAGAGAGTAAAGGAGATTGGTAGCAAGTGTGAAGCAAGAGCATTGAAGGCACATTCAAAGCACTTGTTATCAAGGCCAACGAAAGTTGACCAAAAGGAGGATAACCCAACAAGTCAAGGAGGAGTGCCTGAATAATTAAGGTAACATTTACCATAATATTTTTATATTAAAGTTTCTATTGGTAGGAGGAATAAGGAATAAAGTGAATATAATCTAAGGTTAAAGAGGGTTGCCATTATTTTGTTGGGCTAGTGCAGTTGATACAACAATTTATTTGATAAACAGAGGACCTTGTACTACATTGGATGGAGGCATTCCAAAGGAGACTTAGAAAGGTAAGCCTGTAAACTAATCTTTCCTTAGAGTATTTGGTTGTGAGGCTTTTGCCCATATAGATAAAGAAAATAGGAGTAAGCTTGATGCAAAGTCTAGAAAGTGTTATTTTATTGGTTATGGTGTGGATGAGATGGGATATAGGCTATGGGATAATGTTGGCCGAAAAGTTATCAGGAGTAGAGATGTGATTTTCAATGAGGATAGGTTGTACAAGGATAGGCACATACAGGTTGAAGAGGATGCACCTGATTTTGTTGACTTGGATGCAATACCAGAGCATGGTGTAAAAAGATAGTCTCTTGTTCAGATTGATGAACATGGTGCTCATGAGGAAGAGCAAGGTGAACATGAAATTGTTGTTACTCCACCATCATCCCCACAGGAAGTAAGGAGATCTACAAGGGTAATACGTGCACCTGATAAGTATTCTCCTGCTTTACATTATGTACTGTACATTGATGCCGATGAACCGAAATGCTTTCATCAGGCTTTGAAAGTGGATGCTAGGATTAAATGGGAGCATGCTATGAGGATGATATGGACTCATTGACTCAAAACCAAACTTGGGATTTGGTTGAGCTTCCCAAGGGCAAAAGGGCATTGCATTGCAAATGGGTGTACAGGGTGAAGGACGAAGTTGATGGCAGCAAGAGATACAAAGCAAGAGTTGTTGTGAAAGAATTTACACAGAGAAAATATATTGAATATGATGACATTTTCTCACTTGTAGTAAAAATGACTTCAATTTAGACTATTTTGAGTATAGTTGCAGTAGAAGATCTTCATCTTGAAAATTTAGATGTGAAGACAACATTCCTTGATGGGGATTTGGAGGAGGAGATATACATGCACCAACCGGAGGGGTTTGAGATCAAAGGCAAGAAGAGTCGTGTGTGTAAATTGAAAAAGAGCTTGTATGGTTTGAAGCAAGCTCCAAGGCAATGGTATCTCAAGTTTGACAGTTTCATGAGTGAGCATGATTTTACTAGGAGCCAAAGTGACCATTGTGTTTATTTTTGGGCTACAGGAAATGGTATCTTCCTTATTATATTATTGTATGTTGATGATATGCTTGTGGCAGGATCCAATATGCAGGATATTAAGAAATTAAAAATGGAGTTGGCAAGTAGATTTGCCATGAATAATTTGGGGGAAGCCAAAAAAATCCTTGGCATGAGAATCACTAGAGACAGGAAGGAGAAAACACTGAATTTATCTCAGGAGGATTATGTGGAAAAGGTGCTTAAGAGGTTCAGTATGCATGAAGCAAAATCGGTAGCCCAACCTCTTGCAAAGCACTTTAAGCTCTGAAAGAAGCTATGTCCCAAGACAAAGGAGGAGGAAGAGTACATGAGGAAGGTACCCTATGCTTTAGTAGTTGGGAGTTTGATGTATGCTATGGTGTGTACAAGACCAAAAATTGCCCAAGCAGTGGGAGTTGTGAGCCGATATATGAGTAATCCAGGTAAATCTCATTGGAAAGCAGTGAAATGGATACTCGGGTATTTGAAAGGGACTTCAAAATTTTGTTTGAATTTTGGAGGTTCTAAAGTTGAGTTATAGGGCTATGTGGATTCAAATATGGTAGGTGATTTGGATGGTGGAAGGAGCACTACTGGGTATGTATTCACAATTGGAGGTACAATAGTGAGTTGGATATCCAAGCTACAACGTGTTGTAGCTCTTTCTACTACGGAGGCTGAGTATGTAGCCATCACGGAAGGTGCCAAAGAGTTCATATGGCTTTAGAGGTTGATTGAGGAGTTGGGTCAGGAGCAAGGAGATGGGATACTTTGGAGTGACAACCAAAGTTCCATTCATTTAGCTAAGAAATCTGCTTTTCACTCACGGACAAAGCACATTCAGTTGAGGTATCACTTCATTCGATCAGCAATGGAGGATGGTTTGGTAAATTTGGGTAAGATTCACACTTCCCAAACTTTTTTTGAAATGCTTACTAAAGTAGTAACCAGGGAGAAGTTGAGCTTTTGCTCTACTTTGGTTGGCCTTAAGGAGTAAGGTCATGATTATGAGAAACTTTCAGTCCTAGGATGCAGGGATGTTGCATCAATCTTGTCTCCAAGTGGGATATTGTTAGGTAATGGAGCCAAATTGATAAGAAAGGAATTAATTACCATTAAATATTGTTGGCGGGGTTCCAAGGCCATTAAATATTGTTGACGGGGTGTAAAGGTCGTCTTATATGTGAATGCTCTTTTCTGGTTTGGAGGAAGAGAGGGGAGGAGACATTGTACAATTGGAGAAGATTGTTGTATTGTTGCTAATACAAAGGACTGATTGTTTCTCTGTGGATGTAGGGTACACTGCCCAAACCACGTATATCTTGTGTCTCTTACATTTGTGTGATTGCTTGTTGTTTATTGCACTGTTTCCTATTTTGCTTATGGGGGCTTAACTAGGGTTTGAACTGTTTCTCCATTTTCATTGTTATTATTTGTTTTTCATAGGCTGCATATTGTTTGTACATGGTAAATTCCCAACATTTACCATAATATTTTTATATTAAAGTTTATATTGGTAGGAGGAATAAGGAATAAAGTGAATATATTATAAGGTTAAAGAGTTGAAGATTTTAGTGGAGTGATAAGCATTATAGAACCTTACAAAAATCTGGACATTGCATTTTAAAACATTCTATCATATTTGAAGAAGCATTATATTTAGGTTTTGTAAAATTGCATATTTAGATTTACAAAAAAAAATTGAATATTTGCAAAATTACTAAGGTTGGAGAAATAAGGCATTCTACATCAAACTAGTATTACAAAAACTTTGCAAATATTATTTTTCTAGAGTTGGGAGATAAAATGAATTCTACATAGAGATATTGCATTTGATAAGTTTAATCTCTAAGTTCAAAATTATTAGATACTTGAATATCTGTACAGGATTGAAATTGCATTCAAATCACACATTGATAGAATTGATATTGAATATTGCATTGTCTTTCATACATTAGGGAGATAAAAGGATTACTACAAAACATAAAAGTGAAAAGAACAATATTAGACTTGGGAGTCATAAGGAATTCTACTCCAAAAAAATATATGGATAATAATTATAAAAGAAGTATTCAATGAAAATGGTGAAGAAATGTTACAAGCACTTAAGTTCTATTCTCATAACTTAATATCAAATATTGATGAAGATCAAGTATTTGACATTCTAAAAGATAAATTGACTATGTTCTTCAAAGAAGCTAAGGAAGGAAGATTTACTACTTTTATGGAATTTCTTCATGGAAAACTTTTTAGGTCCTCATGGGAATCTCAAGACATTATTATTTCTACAAAAGAATGTCTAATAATGTATTTGTCATTAGTCATATTTGAAATCTTTCAACAAAAGGTGAAAATAAAAGAAATAATTCATATCATTATCCGAATGAATAATCATTGACTTCAAGTCTATATTACTATGATGATCTACTAACTCATCTCATTGAAGGAACATCACAAATGAAAGAAACAAGGAAAGAAGACCACACAAAGATCAAGAAAAACAAAGATGGACTAAAGAGGTGAATGAGGCTCTAGCTCAACAAGGATATCTAGCGGTTGACTATATCAAGAATTCCAAACAGAACTCGAAGACAAAGAAAAAGAACCAAACAAAAATGAAGACCTGTAATATGAAGAACAAAGGGAAAAAAATAAGTCTCTACAAGGATCAAATAACAACACAACATCATTTAAGAGTCTACATGAAGAAGATTTTGAACCTAAACAAAATGAAGAATATCTACAATATGAAGGACACAAATTCAAGAAAGAAGATGAAGATTCATATTGAAGACTAAAGTCTTCAATAACCAAATAATGTAATACATGGGGGTTTTAGAATATATTGCATTATTTGGCATATACCAATGTACCATCATGGGTACATCTATAGATTAGGAAAGAGTGTCTTAGATTAGGATTTACTTTATGCAATGTAATGCACAAGTGTGTAATAATATTTTGGCAATGTAAATGTGCATAGTTATCCCTATGTACATGTGTCAATAGAGGAGGAAGATGAAGAGTCATAAGAAGAGTGAGAGCCAAGAAACCTCCATATGAAGAGTCACATTCCATTCTATATATATGGATGTATTGATGTAAAAGAGAGATAATGAAGGAGAAAGAGTCACCTATGTAAGAAATGGAAGGTGATGTAGTATGATGTATTTTGAGCTCTTCATTCAATAAAGATTTCTTAGTATTTTTTGAGCATTTGTCATTAGCATTCTTTGAATTATTATATAGTTGATTATGAGTTTATATGTTTGATTGATCAACATTATTATATCTTCCATATTGCAATTGTATTATTGATCTTGAGGCAATATTAGTTTGAGTATTTACTCATCAAAAGCTGACAATGATATGTATTATCCATGCATTAATTCTACATGACCTCAATGATGATAATGACAACATTCTAAATTATACTCTAAGTCTATACGTGTTCCATATTTTGGATTTGCCATTGTTAAACCTCCACATGAATCCTTGTTTCTACATTGATACATGTAGGAGAATATTTCTCCATGGATATTTAGTTTTCCATGTTTTCTTTAGTGCATGTTCTTTCTCCATGCCTTCTTCTAGGCAATTGCATAAAAATCATTATATTCATGCATCTTAACATACTTCTTCAACCTAATAGGAGCTTGTTTTGGATATTTTTTATTGCAACATGGTCAATTTAGTTTCATATTTGGACATGAAGGAACTTGGGCAAGACAACATAATGTGATACTTTTATTTTTGTTGTGGAAGGCATTCCCATGTTTGCCTCTAGTGCTATGCATTTGGTTACAAACATGGATTGGGTTTGATAATAAGGTGCTTTCTCTTGACCATTCATTATTTGTCTTCTTCTCCTCTATTTTATGCCAAATTTGTGTTATTCAAAATTTATTTTGAAATACATTTAAGAAGAAACGGCTTCAAATTTGCACAACCAAATTAAAATATAAAATATTTCAACTCACTTTTTTGCCTTCAAATTTTGTTCTTTACAATTAATTTCTTTGTTATTTCTTTACATAAACAACAATTCATATTTTTACAACTTATTCATCTTATTATTGGACAATGCTTATCATTTACTATGTTAGTCCTTGAGGCTTATCAATGTCCTTGAGATTTGAATTTTCTTTTCCAATACATTAGACTTTTTACATTTGTATACTTTATATGAATGCCTTGCCATTAGGAGTTGTAATCACTTGCCCTTTGTTGTTGCTCTACACAATCCAATTTTATTTTTATTTAATGGACATTTATTAAGGGATCACATGGTGATATGCAAACCTTTCGATCAATATTATTTTTTGATTATAACTTCTTTTTATGCTCTTTCTATAATTACTTTGGCAATACCATTTCAATTTCAACATTTCCATGTGTCATCCATCGAATTTTATCATAGTTATTCATCTCCCTAATCAATTTCTTTCTATATATCCATCTTGTGTCTCCATATTCGTTCTTTTTGTGTGTGCTTTGGAATCCAAAGCTTCTATTTTTAGGAGGAATTATGAGGAATATAGCATATGTCTTAGCATTAGGTGAATATTACTAGATTATAGATGTTGAGTTAATTTTTCAATTATTATCTAGCTTAGGGAGTATTTGTAGATAAATTTTAGTAGTTTTATTTTATCTTGTAGAACCTATCCTTAGGATTTTATAATCTTATTTACACCTTGTAATGGAATTATAAGTCTTCAATAGGCACTTCATGTTAATAAAACAATCATATAGAATTTGTTTTCCACGTCATCAAGTACAATTTCCTTTATCTTCCTTGCCTTGCAGTCATCACCCAAAGTTGTATATGTTATACTCTCATGTTTTCACATAAATAGAGGAAGTATTGATTTCTCGAAGTTGGATTGGTAGGCAAACCCTCTTACATCTAGAAGCACACTTTTCTACACATCAATACAATACTCGAGCAGGTGGGGCATACAAGGTGACCACTTTTCATTGTACCCCAAATCCCATGAAATAGATGCTATGGTTCTAAAAATGCTATGCTCACACAAAAGAATACCTTTATCCATAAGAGCACATGTGGCCTAGTAAAAAAAAGGACTATCATAAGGGGTTTTACTATATAATTAGGCTTCTATTGAGGGAAGGGCTTTTTTGAGGGAGAATCTCCCAAGGAATAGAAGATACTCAACTCTACACAACACAAGAATTAACATGGACCCATTATTAATAATTCATAGATTAGGAATATCATGACATTCTCTTTTACACAACATTCTATACTAAACAAACTTGCTAAAATGCAAATAAAGCTTATTGTCAATACCACAAAGTATAGAGAGATGCTATTTATTCCCATTTACAAAATTTGATCTTTTCATAAGAAATCCATCAAATTATTCCCATAAAATAGAATTTGGTTGTTGAAGAATCAAATTGTATCTAAATAAAAATGGAATATAAGAACATCAAAGAAAAGGTGCACAAACACATATTCTTGAATTTCAAATGAAAATAGAATAATGCTCCCTAACATAAGACACATAATAAGCCTACTTATATTAGAATAATACTCACAAAACTTTCATAATATAAACTTGACCATTGAAGGGATTAATGAGCAACTTAACAACATGCTGAATTTCAAATGAAAAAGAATAATGTTGCCTAACACATGGCACACAACAAGACTATATAGATTGGAATAATACTCTAAAAAATTTCATAATAAGAACTTGAAAATTGAAGGTATTGGTTGGCAATACAAAACCATCTTGAATTTCTATTGAAAAGACAACATTGCTAGACACATAATACGACAACTTAGATAAGAATAACACTAACGAAATTATCATAATGCAAACTTTACCATTGAAAGAACTAATTGATAATACATCAATTAAAAGACGAAGCTTATAAATAGAATGACAAAGAACTCATTTATATCTTTTGTTTCACCAAAAATCTATTAGTTTAATTCAAGAAAACAACCTCTTAATTTTCTTTAAGAAATTGTCTGCCTTTGTAGCGCAAGTGGAGAAGGCCAACCTGGCCCTATTGAATAGGAGGTCCATGGTTTGAACCTCTGTGATGCGAAGGGGGACATAAAAAATCTCTTGTGGCTTCCCTCTAGATAGTGGTATACCTGGATGGGACGACATTGTCGACCACCTAAGAGCAACTCTCGAGGTTTCTTTCTAATCTAAAGTAAAGTCCTAGGGGGACAATGCAACGATTCAGGCCTTGACTCTTCTTCGAGAGGTCTAAGATTCAAATCATGGCGTGGGCGAGTGTGTGAGGGAGTGGGTGTGGGGTGGTTGTGTGTTAAATTCCCTATTTATAAGCATAGCTCTCGACTTTACGAAGGGTCAAGGTTGGGAGGAGATTGCTCCAAAGGGTCATGGTTAGGAGGAGATTGCTCAGCCCTGTGCGTTGGTTGTAGGGGTTTCTCACACTAACCAAATCTAAAAAAATAAAAATAAAAAATTCTTTAAGAGATAGAAAACTTAAACTGTAAAAAAACTTTAAAATCAAGTGTTTATAATAACCTATCAATTTAAAAAGTTTTAAATTCAAAATGTTTAAAACAGACTTATTAAATTTTTGAAAAAGAATTTGAAAAACTTATATTAAAACAAAGATCATTTACAAGTTGGGATGAGACTCCTCCTAGCTTTAACTAGTGGGAATGTTTACAACAATAAAAGAAGATTTGCATTGGAGCCAAATCTCTTGAACCATATTTCTACAATGGTTGTGTATTTGTTTACAATAGTAAAAGAAGATTTGCATTGAAGCCAAATCTTCTAAACCATATTTCTACAATGACTTCCAAATTAGCTAAACATTGGATTTACTCACCAACCTACCTAATCCTCTCATTTTCAATAGCCATATCACTATGCCGCTAAACCCTTACCTCCTTCTTAGTATCCATCTTAATCTAGAAGTCTATCAATTTATTTAGATCTCTACTCACATAAACTTGAATCACATCATCTAATTCCCTCCATAATTTTTTAATCTGGGTAACAAAAATCCTATATAGAAGATATCTCCCTTTCTAAAACAAATAGTAATGGAGGGCCCAAATTCATCTCTCGTCTAAAACAAGACAAGGATAAGTGGTGAATAATCAACTAATACATATGGTAGTTGAGCGCAAAAAAAAAATCTCTTATCTAAAAGTAAGCTCAGCTCTCACCCTTATAAAAAATCTTGATTGATCATTGATTTTGAAAACTATTTTATAAATAATACTAAAGACAAAAGACAAAAGTGTTATTGATTCCTTTAAATGGTAGGTTGATAAATATTTGTGATAGTCCAATCACAGGCCGGCTGGAGTGCTCCCTAATTTTTGGCGAAGGGATCGACGAAATTTTGGGTATATGAAATATTGCAGCATAAAAGTCACCGTTTTTGGGTACAGGTGTGAGTTTGTTGGTTAAATTTAAATTAGAACTGGTTAAACATAGCAAGTATAAAATAGGTAGTTATTAAAGCTAATAAAAATCAAAATTCTTAATTATAATTGTCTAAATTTTTTTTTGATTATTTCGTTCCACGCAAATACCTACCTATTTTAAATTGTACTTTCTGATAATTAAAAAAATTAAATTTTTAAATAAAGATTCCATTCGTTAAAAAATAAACCACTCCTAAATTCCAGGCCTCTAGCAAGTCGTGAATGGGATCTGCTGATCACGAGGATTACGTGTCTGATAAGTCTTAAAATAACGCTGACCTGGACGAAAGAGATTCCATTCGCTAAAAAATAAACCACTCCTAAATTCCAGGCCTCTACCAAGTTGTGCATGGGAATTGTTGCTCGCGAGGATTACGTGTCTGATAAGTCTTAAAATAACGCTGACCTGGACCTGACAAGCATTAGGATAAACTTAGCAGAAAACGTTCCTGTCAGTCAATGTTCAGCCCAACCAAACTGACACGTGTCAGTCGACCCACGGACCACTATCATTAAACCAAATATCGCTTCTGTAAGCAAGGATTCTACCACCTGGACAATTAAACTAAGGAACTATCTGCGCACACCTACCCTCGTCGGAATTTGACTGATGACTAGAAAACAAAGTGTTCCTTGAAACGGTCGTTAGCCTGAATCCAAAATCTTTCCGTGTCCTTGTAGAAGTAAAACTGTGCAAATCCTGAAGCCATCCGATGAATCTGTCCGTTAGTTGTGGTCACGATCACAGTGGCTAACTCCTCTATAACTCATTCAGAGAACAATCAGTATTGGTTAAGTTATTTATTTAAAGCTTTTTAGCTCTATTATTGACATTGGAATTCTTCTGCAAGACTGAGAGGACAAGTTCCTGAATTCGGGGTCGTTTTCTGCCAAAGATGGAGAACTTCGCGAAATTGAGTGTTGATGAGGAAAAGGAGTGTGAATTTAGCAGGCTGGAGTACATGAGCGGGTTCGGGAACCATTTTTCGTCCGAAGCGAAGCCTGGCGCATTGCCCGTGGGACAAAATAATCCTTTAAAATGTCCATATGGCCTCTACGCCGAACAAATTTCAGGAACCGCGTTTACGGTGCCCAGAAAACTCAACCAGAGAAGGTAACGTCTCTATTTACCGTTCTGCTTTAAGCCTCAGCTCAATTGTTTCAGTGCCTTCTCTTCTATTACTAAAAAATTAATCTAATTTTTTCGGTAGAATTATTTTCCCCGCCGTTAGATGTGTAATCGCTTCACTTTCTTGCAGCGTACAGTTTTTACTTATTTTTGTGAGGGGGGAATTTCGCTAAATTTTGTAGGTAAATATTAGTGTTGACTATGAATCCACCGGAAGCATGATTTATTTATTGGTTTTCCTTTAATTTTGGTTAAATTAAGGGGAAAAATAGACCTCAGTTTATTAAGATTATACCGCAAGCATAAGGATGACTAAATTAATTCTATTTGTTTTGAGTAATAAGCGTATCGAATGTGGAATTTGAATATTTGTGCAGTGTCGTAGTATGGAATCGTCAATTTAGGTTGGATTCGAATTTGAATATTTGTGCAGTGTCGTAGTATGGAATCGTCAATTTAGGTTGGTTTCGAATTTGAATAGTTGTGTAGTATCGTACTATGGAATCGTCAATTTAGGTTGGTCGTGCTTATTTATTTTATTTAGTTATTTTAATTTACTTGATTTCCATAAATTTGTATGTTGGAATTTTATTCGTGAACTGTGATGCGGTTTGGTTTGGTTGATTTTAGTTCTAGTCAAACAATTGAAATGTTTGGCACTAACAATCGATTAGGATATAGAGGGTTGAAATATTTGGCACTAACAATCTATTAGGTTATAGAGGGTTGAAATGTTTGGCACTAACAATCTATTAGGATATAGAGGGTGGGTGGGGTTCCATGGAGGGGGTTATTACTCCCTTTGTGCCTCTGGAGGTCTTAAACGGTAAAATTGACCCGAAAAATGCACAGAATATTATTTTCCATGATTTCAGAATGGTGCTGAAGGAGTGATCGAGGCTGAAAGTTGGCAGCAACTGTATAAGTTTTTTTTTTTTTCTAACTAGCGGCAGAGTCGGCTTGTTTCAATTGTCTGTTCTTTTGCCGAAAAGGATTTTTTTTACTAGGTAGTTCTGTATCAAGATTCTCTGGTTTGAAGAAGATGTGGCAATGTGCGTTGGTTTCAATAATCGGAGGGTTTTCCAAAGAACTAGGTATTAAAGTGGAACAAAAGAGAAACTCCGTACTAGTCCTGTATCAAGATTCCTAAGATCACACTGTTTGGTTTGGTTGATTTTAGCTCTAGTCAAACAATTGAAATGTTTGGCACTAACTATCTATTACGATATAGAGGGTTGAAATGTTTGGCACTAACAATCTATTAGGATATAGAGGGTGGGTGGGGTTCCATGGAGGGGGTTATTACTCCCTTTGTGCCTCTGGAGGTCTTATAAGGTAAAGTTGATCCAAAAAATGCACAGAATATTATCTTCCATGATTTCAGAATGGTGTTGGAGGGCTGAAAGTTTGCAGCAACTGTATAAGTTTTTTTTTGTTACTAGCGGCAGCCTCGGCTTGTTTCAATTGTCTGTTCTTTTGCCGAAAAGGATTTTTTTTACTAGGTAGTTCTGTATCAAGATTCCTCTGGTTTGAAGAAGATGTGGCAATGTGCGTTGGTTTCAATAATCGGAGGATTTTCCAAAGAACTAGGTATTAAAGTGGAACAAAAGAGAAACTCTGTACTAGTCCTGTATCAAGATTCCTAAGATCACATTGTTTTATGGTATTTGTTTATACTGCACAAGGTTTACTGGGATCCATGATTAGAGGCTGTTTTGTTTGCGAACTAAAGGACGTACGCTTACGGAAAAGGATTGAAATTGAGACGAAATTTATACAGAGGAAGGTAACCAAGACTAAGGTGGTGTGGCGTATCAATTTTTGAAGGCTCTAAAGCATGATAAAAATTTAATATATCTAGCTTTGTTATTAAAGCATGCTTCACTTATATTGGCATGGAAATACAATCCTTAAAGCAGGTTGCAGCCACTTTAGGACAAAAGAAGAAGAAGAAGAAAACACATGTCCTTAACAAGTTTTCTTTGAAATCACCTAAGGTGAAGCAGGAGATAGATAAAGTTTCTCTTGAACATGAGCAGGTAGATAAAGTTTCTCTTGAACATGAGCAGTTCTCCTTAAGAGATTTATGTTAAGCTTCCCCCTTTCAGGTGTTTCAGTTGCCAGATATAGTTCTGTTAGGTTAAAGCAAGAGATGATGCAATTGCATGTTATACCAAAGAAAA
The DNA here is from genome assembly GCA_028583015.1 of Wollemia nobilis. Lineage (NCBI taxonomy): Eukaryota > Viridiplantae > Streptophyta > Pinopsida > Araucariales > Araucariaceae > Wollemia > Wollemia nobilis. Next base: position 1,171,680 of record JAQPPZ010000523.1, on the reverse strand, counting down.
GTCTGAGTTTGGTCTTCATGACATATTAGAATATTACCTGTTTTCCAAAAGCATGACATCCTATTGAGGTGAGTGGGGATCGTATGTTGAATAAGTATAACATCCTAACCTTTTCCTACATAAAGTTAAAGTCCATGTCTTTTGTTATCATCTAAATTCAACATGAGATGGAGATGATTTCCTGTTTTTTTGTATATGTCTGTGTCTTGGAAGAATTAGGCATATTATTTAGATTGAAGTGTGTGTCAATAGCACATTTCAGAGGTTCAGGTGTCTCGAACTACATTTGAGAGCCTGATTGGATTTACATATTTATTATGTATAGTGAGTTTTTGTGTCAGGCTTTTATGATGTAGGGATCTTTGTAGTCAGGTACTAACTCTATATATGAAAGTTAGGCACCATAGTTACTTTTGTGAGCTGTCAATTTCAAATATATAATAAGTGCATATGTGATCTGTCTCCATTAAAATAATCCTCTCATCTGTCCCTGAAGTTGATAATTATGAAGTAGAGCAAGATTGAAGTAGGAAGAAAATAGTTAGAATTTTCATATGCCATTTTTGGTTTGTAAAATGTAGAAAGTGGGCCTGTTTCCTTACTATATATATATTTCCTGCTTGTGTCCTTGAAAAGTGAAGATGGCTAGATCTGGTAGTAGTCACTTGTAATATCTTCAAATATAATCCTTTTCTTTTGGCTCAATTATTGAAAAGAGAAAATTTAGAACATTTCATGATTTTAGTATGATTATAATGGATAGTTGGTCTTGGAAATAAAAATTCTACGCATTTTACACTGGTCTGTGTAGTCTAAAATTCTCAATATTATTATAACAGACAGGCTCTTTGTGGTGCATCAGCAACTTCCTTCAAGGAACATTGTTAGCCATCGTATTTAATCTATCTACTACTTAGTACTGTAATGCATCCCAAGTTTAAAAGGAAGCCTGCAAGTTAAAGGAATGCCATTTTATCTTCTTAAAATATTCAGAGTGGGCCTCTTTCTTTTTGTATGTTCAATTGGGTCTGGCAGTCACCTTATATGATATTTGATAATGTATGTTCCCATTTGTTCTTATTTCCTTGAAAAGTGAATATGACTACGTCTAGTAGTCACTTCGAATTTCTCATAATCTAATCATTCTTTTTTTAATCAAGTCTTGAAAAGAGAAGACCTAGAAAAACTCATGGTTTTGATAAGGGTACAATGGATGGCTGGTCTTGGCAATAAAAATTCCACACATTTTACAGCTGGTTTGGGTAGTTTGAAATTCTCAATATTCATTATAACAGACGGGCTCTTTCTTGTGCATCAGCAACTTCACTGGCAGAACATGAACATAGATAGCAATCGTATATAATCTATCTAGTACTTGTACTGCATGCTTTCCAAGTTTAAAGGGAAGGCTGCAAGTTAAAGGAATGAATTCCCAAACTACAAGGAATGCAAAGAGGCGCAATCATAACCAACATGTAATAGGATTTATGATTTGATACATGGTTTTGTGCTTGAAGCTTAAGCTTAAAAAAGTATGAGTCCTATGGAGTGTGATTATTTTCTAAGCTTTGCAAGCAAATAAGAAGTTGGAGATACAAGCAAGATAATTATTCACTCAACTATTGGAGGCATCTAGAGATATCACAGTCAACTAAGGTTTTGTAAGAACCCTATGTCAATTTACTACGACATTGTACTTTATATTGATTTATGAGTATTATTTAATATAAAAAATTGACCTAGAATTCCAACTTTGTGTTGCTATACAAGATTGAGCACCATTGGTGTAATGCTGAGTAAAAATTGATCACTTCAATTAGTAATACAAATTTTATTAGGAATTACAAAGTATTGCTGGGGTGAATAAGAATCAGTTGACAGTCAAGAACACAACTATCAAGGCTAGTTCACTGAAGGGGTCTCTACCCTGGGGTATCTGGGGCAGCTTATGTAGTTGTGGTTATGAGATAAAATCAAGTAACTAATGCACTGTGCTCCCTGGCAATAGAAGACAACTTGCGTTATGGAGCTCTTTAGGTAATATTCTTCTGGTACATGATCAAGTGCAATATTTTTAGCGCAAAGGTGAATATCGACATGACTTCTGCGAAAATCCTATTGACTTGGGGTTTAGTACACCCAGTAAGAAGATTGGATTGATTATATAGTAGAGGCTTTTGGCTTGTAACCAGAAAAGCATGAATCTAACCTGATATAGCGTTCAATATGTATGTCTGGATCAGTACGTTTTGCAGTTTTCTTGGATTTCAGAGGTAGACTAGGAAGATAGAGAAGAGAAGGGCATCTTTTGTGTGTGAATTACATGATGAATTCTTATACAAGGAGCTCAACATATATTGGATTTTTAGTCATATTCCCTTGATTTTTGAGGTGATTGTGCATTTGACACCTTTTTTAATGTATGCTGATGATGCTATGCAAAAAGACTGAATACATTGAATTGATTGAAGTTTTAGCTTTGGAATGGACATAGAAGTGAGTACTATCTGATATAATTTAGGTTTGTGTGAGAGCAGAAATATACCTATATTAGCCCCTTAGTAGGAAATGAGGGAAGCGAAAATAATTTTTTGTATGTTGACTGAGAGAGAAATGTTTGTGCAGGAGCTTGACATGCATTGGGTTGTTGATTATGTCAAAAATAGCATATTTTCCTTTAATTTGGAGATGCGTCTGCATCATGCCTAGTTTTGTTTACTAATACATTGAAAATTGTATGACAATAAAGGCAAATTAAGTTGTCATGGATTTTGAACATTTAGTATTTGTACCTACCAGTAGTTCTTTTTCTTTTATGTACTCCGATATAAGTAATACTGCAGAAGTATACCTGTATTAGCCTCTCCTTGAAATTAATTTAGGTCTAGGGTAGCATTAGTAGGAAGTGAGGCAAGCGAAAAGCAGTTTTTTTATTTCAACTGTGAAATAAACGTTTGTGCAGGAGCTTGGGGGATTGGGTTGTTGATTATGTCAGTAATAGCATACTTTCCCTTGATTTTGAGATGAGTCTGCATCATGCCTAGTTTTGTTTGAAGCACTAATAGGAAGTGAGGCAAGCAAAAAGCAGTTTTTGTATTTCAATTGTGAATTAAACGTTTGTGCAGGAGCTTGGGGGATTGGGTTCTTGATTATGTCAGTAATAGCATACTTTCCCTTGATTTAGAGACGAGTCTGCATCATGCCTAGTTTTGTTTGAAGCGCTAATACATGGCAAATGGTATGACAATAAAGGCAACTTAAGATATTATGGATTTTGAACATTTAGTATTTGTACCTACCTGTAGTTATTTTTCTTTTGTACTCTGATATATGTAATACTGTGACCATGTCATTTTTTTATTTCATCTCGTCTTGAAATCAATCTCCACAGTGTTTGCAGACTGGGAATGCTAATTGCTTTTGCTTTCGTTTCTTTTGAGGTTCAAGTATGTGCTTTAGTATAACGGATCTTTCCTCTTACATTGCCTGCTGGCATTGACGTGGTCTTTGGCCAATCCTTTATTAGATTCTGCATTTTAGGATTTGTTTAAAAATTTGTGTACATTTTGTTAATTGAAAATTGCTGAACTGTGTTTTCACTTTGATTAACATTACTATTTCTTTGCATTTCTATCTGCAGTTGGCTGTATCGCATTAAGCCTTCAGTGACACATAAACCTTTTAATCCTAAGGTTCCCTCACACGATCGTCTGATTAGTGAGTTTAATCAGTCATCCAGTTCAGCCACACCAACACAACTGCGTTGGAGACCTGTCAGTATTCCGGATACGAAAACAAACTTTATCGATGGACTATTCACAATATGTGGAGCTGGTAGTTCATTCCTTCGACATGGATACGCAGTGCACATGTGAGTCTAACATCATGATATTTTGTTGTTACTGTGCAGTATATGTGAAGAATGTTTCTAACATATTTTTTTTAACATTAATACAGCATGTATTGGAACCCTGTAATTTTAGCTGAAAAATCTAGTAATTACTAACATTGTCTGCAAGTTGGCTTTACTGATCTTGTCATACAATTAGTTGTAGAATCTTGGCCAAAGATAATTGAAAACATTCAAAGGATACAAGAGCGCTGCATTTCCTTCCTATATTCTATTGAAAAAGCTTCTGGGACCATTGATGTGATCATTAAATGGAGCCAATAGATATAAAAATCGCAGATTGTAGCTAAAGCAATTTCTCTGCATCAAAGACATTACAGCAAGTAGTCAAGTAGAAAATGATTTAAGGTCTTTCATTTGATAAAGGCAGAGATTCTGACAAACTTTGAGATCAATTTTGGTGCTTGAGACCAACCTTAGATGGCAAGTTCATAACTCTTAGACTGGGGCCTCTCTTGATTTTATTCCAGTCCAAAACTTCATTTATTTCGGTGAAGTTGATCTCAATGTAAAATCCACCTTCACGATTTATCGTGAACTTGCTTAAAGGGTCAAAATCCAAAAAAAGTACAGTATTGAACTAATAATATAAATAAAGTAAAAACTTTGCCTTGCTTACAGAAGGGGGACTAATGCTCCCAAAAGGCATGCTGGCTTAGCTGTGACCCAAAAAATGATCTTACCTTTACATTTTTCAATTTTCCCTCAGTAACTGCATCTTATTTAAAATTGAGATGAAGGTAATTAAAATTAAGAAATGAGCTAGTGAGGAAATGCAAAAATTATCAGATTCCACTGTAAGGTTCTGGAGGCCTCACCTTAAAGAAAAAATCTGGATCAATTACTCATAATGACTATTGATCATGTTAACTTAAAGCAGTAGCTCATTGGATCTGGAAGATTTCCAGATTCTCACAGCAGCCAAAAAGCTTCCAAAATAGGTAAAGGCCTTTGTTTGGCATTTCAGACCAATAACAGTCTAAGACAGCAAAAATGCTTCACAAGATATTAAATTTTAATCCTCTTTTCAAGACTAGTTACCTGAACCATAAACTTCAACTGATACTTAAAGTGCAGAATTCCAACCAACAGACTAGTAAAAGCTAAGCTTAGAGTAGCTCTAAGAATAGCCAAATTATTCTTAACTCATATTTCAGTTAAAAATTGAAAAAAAGAAAGAAAGCTGTCCACAAACAAGGATGGGATCTGCCACCAGCAGAAGTATCAAGATCATATGGTGTCAAGATCAGGGTGCCTTCCATGCAAGCATGAAACTTATCCCTGAAAATTTCCTTATCAATTCATCATTTCCTTTTCTCATACATCTCATAGACTACACTGTAGATTGATGGGATAGCCTTCCTTGTCAAGGTGTTGATTCAATTCACTTCCAGCATGACCTGGATAAGCTGGGAATGATCCTCCCTCTATGCCATCTTACTCATTTTATAGGGAAACTCTTCCAACAGGGATTTTTAGAACTTTCACAGTATTTGAGGGAAATTCCAGGGAATTAGCATGAGAGGCAAATGTGAGTTTCCCAGGAACCTATTCCTGACTCATGTGCCTCTAGCTTACTATCCCCACAATAAGAGCTGAATCTTTATCTCCAAATTTCTCAGTAACTGGAACTCCTGTTTGAGATGTAAAACCTAGATGATTTTGGAAAGGCAATAACATAATTACTTGGGAGAACGTGGACCAACTAATGAATCCCAGCTGCAACATCATTCACCCAACATTCCACTTCCCTTAACATGGCCATAAAAATTTACTGCATTTGCTTGTAGCAGTCTTTCACATGATCATAAATTTGCCTTCGCAACCAACATCTATTTTTTGCCTTATTTTTGCTGCCATCTCAGCCTTTATGAAGACACTAGTGCCACCAAAAATGCCCCCTGGGTCCTCTCAAACATAGTTGGAAAACTCGCAACTCAGGAATTTTTTTCAAGAGTTCTTGGCAACTCATTAAAAAAGCATTGAAAATATAATTTAATTCTTTAATTTTTTAAAGTGTTCATGGCAACTCATAAAAAAAGCATTGAAAATATAATTTAATTCATTAAAAAAATAAAAATCTAAAATAAAAATTAGAGAGCCAGGAAGTCGATTTTCTATTAGATTTTCATAAAAAGAGTACAATTACAATTCATGATCATGAATGATCATAAAAAACCAACAAAAATACAACATACTCAAGCAGTTTTAAACTACTTTTTGTGTTACCTTCCTTGCCCTCTAATTAGATGCTTGGACAGGTGGCTGAGGTTCCTCAGGCTCAAAATTTTCCAATTCCTCCAATATTTGAGTACGTTCTGCTTCTGACTCCAACGCCTCATTGCCCTCCTCAGTGAACATGGTATCCACATCTTCAGCAATCCAATCTGAAAGTGTATCCATGTCATTCAAGTCAATTGCGTCATATGATTCGGTCCCCTCACTTGTTTGATGCAAATCCGAAGATTGTACTACATAAAGACAAGGTCATTGAGGCGCTTCTAGGTCAACCTGTTGTGCTTCTTGGTATGTTTTTTCTCAAATAGAGACCAATTGCGCTCCCATCCAAAAATGCTATAACGTTGACTCAAAATGAGGATTGCCACCCTTTGGAGATTTGATGTTCTAGCACCATAATCTTCCCACCACACATCTGTAAAAAGGAATTTTTAAAATTATAAATTCATATTTGTGAATTGAAAGTAAAGTTCAACTAAAAAAGTTCAAAAATTAAAAATTTTTACCAGGCCATAAGGTCGTTCTTGATTGAACTAAAAAACGGGATGAAAACAACCTCCCCTTAGCCATTTTGTTGGCTTACAACTTGACAGGTACTAGGCGATGTTTCTTTGGGTCATTTATCATCTTCTCAATCAGGTGTAGGAGACCCTTGTGACCTCTTCATCACCATGAAAGTTGGGCCTGAAAAAGAATTTGGGGGTCAAGAAGTACCCGGTTGCATGTAGAGTTTGATGGAGTTGCCTTCATCTCTTATCAATAATTCGCCAAATGGGTTCTTATTTGTGCCTATCGTCTCCATAATAGTGTTTGATGGCTGACTCAAAATGAGGATTGCCACCCTTTGGAGATTTGATGTTCTAGCACCATAATCTTCCCACCACACATCTGTAAAAAGGAATTTTTAAAATTATAAATTCATATTTGTGAATTGCAAGTAAAGTTCAACTAAAAAAGTTCAAAAATTTAAAATTTTTACCAGGCCATAAGGTCGTTCTTGATTGAACTAAAAAACGGGATGAAAACAACCTCCCCTTAGCCATTTTGTTGGCTTACAACTTGACAGGTACTAGGCGATGTCTCTTCGGGTCATTTATCATCTTCTCAATTAGGTGTAGGAGCCCCTTGTGACCTCTTCATCACCATGAAAGTTGGGACTGAAAAAGAATTTGGGGGTCAAGAAGTACCCAGTTGCATGTAGAGTTTGATGGAGTTGCCTTCTTCGTCTCTTATCAATAATTCGCCAAATGGGTTCTTATTTGTGCCTATCGTCTCTATAATAGTGTTTGATGGCCTCTTTTGCTCTATCTATGGCCTCATACAAATATTCCATTGGGAATTAATCTCTATCTACATGGCGAAGAGCCTTAATCAAAGGTTCAATCACCTAAAATCGAACGTTGAAAAATTAATCATCATCATAGTAGAGAAAATTGGAATCGGGTAGTAAATCGGCTGGGGAAAAAATTGGCAAAAAAAAAACCGAAGAAAACAAATTTTTTTTTTTCCATGCATATTATAATGAATTAACATTATGCAAATCAAATATTGCAATAAAAGCAACAATTCAAGTCAAGACATCATACAAGGCTCAAGCTTTAAGTACACATGAAAGTGACAAAAGTTCACAAAACACATCTTGTATTGCTTATAATATGAAAAGGTACAAATTACAAAATGTGTCAAGACTCAAAATGCCTCAATAGGCCCACTATCTATTGTCTTCCTTTGCCCCTTGTCCTAACATTAGCCCTAGTCTCTGTTGTCCTAACAGCAGCAATAACAGCAGCAATAACAGCAATAGAAGCAGCAATGGTAGATATTAGATAACAGTAAATACAGGTAGTTTTATATTAACAATGGCATTTACAGTTCAGCATTACAGTTTCAGCATTGCAATCTGCAACCTGCAAACCCTAGGCAGAATATCCTTCATGGCTGCATACAAGACTGGATTGCATCATGCCCTACGCACATATGCATCAACTCTCACATCATGAACATGATGGGCAACACCCGTCGCCACTTGTGTCGGGGGTCAAGGGGGCGGGAGCCCCCTTGCAGGGTCAAGGGATAGCGTCCCTTGCGAGGTCGAGGGGCAGCACCCTTAGCGTGCTCCTACTGAAACCATCAATGTCTGAACTAAATTTTGCTCCTCAGCAACATTTTGGAAGCTGTTTTAATGTTTAAAAAATATTAGATAAGGTAGCAAGGTAGCAGAGAGTTTTTTGGTCTTTGCAAGAGGTTAGGAGAGGTAATTAAAAAAGACACTTGCTTTTTTCTATTTATCGGCTGCAGCCTCTACCCGTGCGGCTGCGGCCAATTTTTTGACGATTTTTTGAAAAAATCGTCAAAAAATCATTGGACTCGCGATAAGTTGCAGAGTCACTCGTTTCGTGAATGACTTGTGATTTCGGCGATTTTTTGCCGATTTTCGTAATAAAGATCATAAATAAAATTAATTACAAATTACAAATTCAGATCTGTGATTAATAATTAAATTTAGAAAATTAAAAACAAATACTAAAACTAAAAATTTAGATTCTAGAAAGCCAAATATTATCCTTGAGTATTTCTTGCACGCTTATCCAAAATGTGTTGTCAAAGATTTGCTTGATTGCCCTCTTTGCATCCTTTGCAGGATATAGTGAGCCATACCATCACTCGCTCACAAACACTCTTAAGGAAGACTGTATGCAGCTAGAAGGCTTTGTAAGGTGAAGGAATTGGAGGCGAGTTAGGTGACATTTAGGCGAAGAATGTCCTTCCCATCATGCTCTCTCATCAGGCTGAAGCACCCATTTGTGGTCTTAAATGTATATGCTGATGTTCTTTGCCGCTGCAAGCACAATCTTCACCCATGACAGGTTGTCAATGTCTTCAAGGATGAGGTCAATGCAATGGGCAGCACATCAGCTCCAAAAACTAGTGGGATACATCTCTTCGAAGTCTTTCTGCAGATATTTAAGTTGCTGCATTGTCAGTCACTACGTGGATAATGTTCTCCACTTCCACTTTGAGCACCGCCTTCTCCAATAAACTGAACAACAACTACACACTTTTCAACTCTCGAGGACCATGGCCCCCCTTGAAGCCACCAAGAAGTTGAGTAGGATGCCTTCCATGTATTTGCTCCACAATTGTCCATCCATCAGATAAAATGCTTCACCCTTTTTTGCTCCACAATCGCCTTTGCTATTCTACAAGAGCATGTGTGTTTATGACATGGTTGTCTAATAAGGGGCTGCTGAAATCTTTTGTAGTAGGGGGCTTCATCCCTTTGCCAACAGCATTTAGTGCCCCCACCAAAGCATCCCAATAAGGGCTTCTCGTGGCATTAAAAGGAATGTTGTAGTAATACCAAGAATTTGCTGCTGCCATAAGTGCTTTCTTCATCTTCCCCTTTACCCATAGTCTCAAGGGTAGTCTGCTGCATATTTGCACAAGGAAACAAAACCCTCCCTCTGTTGCTTGTACCCTGACTCTTTAAAAGAGTGCTGGAGGCAAGGGCCAAGGATGAACTCTGATGCAGCGGTAGGGCTATCATCGAAATCAGCATCAACCTTATAACTAGAGCGCCTAAGCCCTACCCTATCTCCAACTGTAACCCCAGTTCTTTTGGTGTCTATCTTCTTTGGCGGTTTGGTGTTAAGCCAAACCTTGATTTCTGATTTCATCTTTCACGTTTGGATACTTAAATATGTTTCAGCCTTCAACCTTGACAAGATGGAATTTGATGTGATGTAAGTGCCCTCTCATATCTTTGCCGCAATATTTACAGAAGACCAAATTTGGCTTAGTACCTTTTATGTAGTGTATCCAACATGGGTCCCTCCCTGGGCTTGGAGTTGGAGTTGGGTTATTGCTATTGGTTCCTTGACCCTCACTCAAAGAATCCATCTATTTTCAAGAGAACCCAAAAAAAAGAAAAGAAATTAATATAAGTGTTAAGATATGGCCTTAGAAGCATTAGGAATAGTAAAGTAGAGAGGAAACAAAGGAAAAGAAACCTTTTAAAAAAGTAAAAAAATGCTTAGCAAATAAAAAATCCTATCTCTGCAATATTGTTGCAACTTGTGAAATCTTCAAAAACAGCTGTTAAATCTGTCAAATCCTTCTTGAAACACATTGGAAAATGTCTGGGTAGTCTTCATAAATCTGCAGCCAGGATCCTGAGAGGGAAAAAATGAAAAAATGACAGTTTGCCCTTTTAAGCTGTTTTCTTTCTTTTTCTGCATGTGTGTGAGTTTTAATGAATTTTCAGCGTTTTCTTGCAACTTTGCAGGGTTTTTTCTCAGCTTTTAGAAAATGGGCAACATTCTTGCCAGGCTGAAAATCTTGTTGAGTTTTGTGATAAATCCCAGGAAATCAGCAATTTTTTAAACTATGCTTTAGAATAAGGCATTGGATGTCCAAATCCAATAACTCTTCCACTGTCTCAGTTGGTTACTTGCCATCTTCCAAATATTCCTCCAAATCCTGATTCTACTGAGGAAGGGGAAGGCAGCTTGCTGTTTTTTCATATCATTCAACTGTTGTTCCCTGGTATACCACTCTCTTTTAATGACAGATCTAGTACTGATTTCCTTTTGAGGAGTCTTCATTTTAAGAGAAAGGGGAAATCCAGGTGGAACCAAAATACACTTAGATAAGATAGTTCTATTAATATCCTCGGATGATCAAAGCAGGCCAATGGGACTTGCTGAAAAGATCTGTTACTTTACTGTAATAACTAAAAATTTACTCCAAAGATAAGCTAAATAAGAGAAAGAGAGCTTCCTCTATTATTTTCCACATTAGCTTGCCCAATATCCCATTGTTTAGTACTGTGGGACCCAAATTGGGAAGCTCAACGATCTCCAACTCTCAAATTGACAGAAACCACTGCGAAAAAGCCCCCAACAGTTCTCAAGGAAAGAAAGAGATTGTCTTTTGTGGCTAGCTAGGTGAGAGCACCTTGAAGAGATAAGTGGGTTTCTCCCTATGCTACCTTGCATGGACGAAAAGACAGGATGCACTCTGTCCATGCCACATTATGAGAACACTAGTGACCAGAATCCCCACATTTGTGCCAAACTAAGCAGGTTGAATTGTCAATTAATCTTTTAATTTCCTTTATTGTATGCTTATCCTATAAAGGTGATAGGATAAGTGGGAGATCTTTTCCTATGCCGGCTGCCCAAGATTTCTTGGAATTCTACATGAGATATGGGCATTGGGGAAAAAGACCAAAATTCCAGCCCTCTTCAAAACAATCTTTTTAAATGACATCATTTTCAACTGCACTAGAATAAATGGGGTGGAAAAAAATATGAGAGAGAGAGAGAGAGAGAGAGAGAGAGAGAGAGAGAGAGTTGGCATATATCCTTCACCATCTGGGCCAAGAATGAGAGAGAGGGATCTTCCAATGGGGATTTTAGTCATAGTTACAAGGTTTGACCATGAGGTTCTTTCTGATCTGAACTTTTCAGATGGGTCAAACTGGTAGGGTTTAGTTTGATCCATTTTTAGTTCTTTTAATAGAAAAATATAAAATAAAAATAATAACAACAAAAAACGTGAAGAAAAGAGAAGGAACTGTACACTCAATTAGAAGGAATCTTGCATTAACCCCTGCGACATAAAGGAAAAATAAGGAGAAACTGCTCTGCAAAGTGAACAGCTGATATTATATAATCTTATTATTGAGTAGAAGCAGCCAAAAGGAGCTGACACCTTTACCCTTGGAGAGATGAGCCAAACATGCCTTAGATACTGAACAGTTCCCCAATCATTTTAGGTTTTGATTTTTTAATTCATGTCTGCTTATTATATTTTATATTATAACTTATATAACATTATATTTTAGTTATTTTAGGATGTTTTATGAAAAGTTATGCTATAGTATAATTTATATCCAATAAATATTTGTAACTTTTTGAATTTCTATATTTTATTGAAGGCAAACCCTTTTTTGAATTTCAAAGACGGTACAAACTGCTTTCAACATGTCACTACATATCAAGTATGATAGATGTCCTTGGCTATCGAACCATGATGTCCCAAACCAGGTTAATTTTTTTTTTTTTAATAAATTGAAGGAAAACCCCTTTTCTAATTTCAAAGGGGCATGTAAGTTGTCTTGAAACATCGAGCTTAAATCCCTTATGCATGATGTATCCAAAGGCTTACAAACGAATTTCAGTACATTTCAAGTATGATAAATGTCCCTAGGTATGGAATCATGGTCTTGCAAAGTCTGGGCAAAGGACACAACCACTTGAGCTAGCACTGCGGGGCATTACTTATATGTTTATTTTTAATTCTTAATATATAATATTAGATTTTAGCAATTTTTTATAAAAAATCTAAACCTTTGAACTTTTTGCCCTTTTTGATGGAATCAAATTTTCTGTATCATGTAAATTGTAACCATGCTATTACTAGACAAAATTAGAATCTTGGAATTTCATTCAATTCCACGATTCTGAATCTCCCAATCCCAAGCTTGCACCATGTTATCCTTGATTGTTACAGCCTCTACTACATTATGAGTGGCATTGCTTATTTTGGTGGCCTTTCAAAAAGCCAGTTGGCATCTATGATCTCTACAAATTAAGCCATAACCCCCTCATCCTGGATTTCTTTTGCATGCTTAAAATCAACTCAAAATCAAAATCTTGGACTTATTATCTGCCTTGCATTCTATGATGAAATGCTTTCAAGTTAGAAATCAAAATCATAAAGAAATAGATTCAAATTGTGAGGTTAAGAAGCACTAATTTCATTATGGGTCCAATTCAGTCAAAACTTATTTGCTTGGTAGGGTTTGTGTTACATGGTTAAAGCCTACTCTGCCCAACAAAATGAACTTTTCAGTCTGAAAATTTGGTTTCTGGTTTGAGGAAAATTCCTTTTTATGCATTATTTTGGTTTGTGTTTATAGGTATGCTGCAAATGCATCTATGGAAGGCTGTGCATTTGCTAATGCGGATGGAGACTTTTTGATAGTTCCACAACAAGGAAGTAAGTGGTATTTGAGTTCATTCTTTCAGGGATCAAAGTTTTGCAATTAGATTGTCTAAGTTGATGTCTTTACAAAAATTACTAGGCATTCTATGTTTGTCACTTGCAATGATTCTAATCCTGACACCATTTAAATGAATTAATTATCATTGCCAAAAATTCATATATTTCTAAATTTCAATGTGATGGAAACTTATGAATATTGATGTCCCTCTGATTCAAGCATTGACATTTATTTTTAAAAACTCATTGGAAGAAAACTTTGAATAGGAAGCAAATGTGAAACTGTGCGTGATGGGATGTTACCAACAATGAGGTTCACTCTATTGTGATAAAGAAAAGTATTATTTCTGTTTGGCCAAATTCTCCATAGCTTGAACAGAAATTTGATTAATAAGCATAATGTGTGTGTGTGTCAGGCACCTTTGTTTTGGACTCAACCTTTCCTTACAAGTTCCTATTTCAATGGTCCATAACTTGAGAAGAAATTTGATTTAGAGTAAAGTGTATATGGAAAGCCGTTGACTATCTATTTCATGTGTTAAGAAATTTGACCAAGAACAAATGTATGTGTTAAGCCCTTGTTTTTTGCACTTAAACCTCTTCTGGTTAGCTTTCTCTGTCAAAACTCTTTGCCAATGAGGTAGCAGGCCTAAAGGTGCAGGCCTTTGGTCCTGGTTATGTATGAATCCTCACTCCCATTAAACATTGAGTTGCAGTATGATGAGTGGGGTGTGGTAGCCCTTTTGCTTCTTACTTAGGTTACTGTGATGCAAGTTGTTAGTACAAGTTAGTGTTTTTACAATGGCATATTCCTATAATGGATTTTTGTTCCATGTTAATACCCTGTTTGGTGATAAGCTTCAGCTTATTGTTTCTATCTATTTTGAATGAAGAATTAAAAGTGGTTACTTTGAATCTTTGAAAATGCAACTATTAGAATAGCATATTTATGTTAGGCTTATGTATTGGACTTCAAAATTTCTGCTTATTAACTCTCTCTTTCGGATGTTCTATCCTTCTGTTTTTATACAAGGAAGTTTTTAGGGTACAAATTCATTATTTCGTCCTATATTGCACCAAGATTATAAAATGGGTACTTGGAAACTTAAAAAATAAAATGTTGGAAGTCCAACCTACACTTCGAAAAGACAAAAGAAAAAAGAAATTCTTGAGCCTATAGAGGATTGTACCTCAATAGTAAAGTGTTTGGAGCATTTCTAGTAGGTCCTTGGTTTTGAGTTCTAGCTGGTCCATGCTCTTCAACATGGTATTAAAGCTAGTCTAGGTGGGCTTAAGTTGGTGTGTAGCTTGAGAGGTTGTTGGAAGGTCAATCCTTATTCGGGAAAAATGCTTGTACTTGTGGAGGGTCAGTAACTTAGTGTTGGGTGTGGTAGAGTATCTAGAGCATTGTTGTGTGATTTTGGGTTTGGTTCCTAGCTGGCCCATGCTTTTCAACATTGTATCGGATCCCGTATAGGTGATTTCAAGCCAATGCATGGCTTGGAGGGTGCCGGAAGGCCAATTGACACTCCAAAAACTTCTCAAACTTGTAGACGGTTACTAGCTTAGTGTCAAAGCCTGGAGCTTTGTTGGAAGGTTCCTGGTTTGAAATTTATCTTAGAGGGTTAGTCTATGTCGAAGATAACAATAACGTTGGGGGAAACTTTTTAAAGAAAATAATAGGAAACTTGAAATTAGAAGGAAATGATATTGAAGACAATGGGACCTTTTGCAAATTGAATATTAAGATTTGGAAATGGTATTGGAAATCTAGATAACAGACAAGGCTGAGTTCTGGCATTGTAAACTCCTAGAGAACAGTTGAAATGAAATAGACCAAATACAAATATACCAAAACGCAGGAAAATAACAAACAGACAACAGATCTGAACTCTGATTTTTTATTTATTTTCTTCAACCAAACCCTTATTACAACCTACAGCAGATAAACAATAGGAAAAGGAGATATTTCAAACACAAATGCACCTCAAAACACCTTCAGCTGGCAAATCAGGTCTTCCCAAGGGCTGACGTCAGACTGAGATGTCCAAAACTGTCCCAAACACTTCTGATCTGCAATTTATCCTCTTCCAAACTGGACGTCTGGCTGTGGGAGGCTGAATCTCAGACTTGATGCACCAGAATGATCTCCAAACCCTCAAAAACATCAAATTAGCCCTCCTAGGGCTGGACGTTGCCTCTCCTAGGCTGATAAGGTCCACGAAATGCTCCAAAACTGCCCTCCTAGGGCTGACGTCACACTCTGAGGGAGAGATTAGGGTGAAACCCTACTCAGAATGTTCTCCAATTTGCCCTCAATGGCTGATCTTCACTTCAGCTCCAGTTCTCTCACAAATCAAGCACAAACCACAAACCCTGAGATGGATTTGTCAGATCTATTGGGTAGATAGCTAGCTGGTCTAGCCTCCAATGGATGAATCCAATGGGAACCCCAAATCTCCAAGAGATACTTCCAGCAACCTCTAAGAGCCCAAGAATACGGCAGTATTCTCCAATCCTTCAATCACAATTCCCACATACTCCAAATGAAACCCTAATGCTCTTTTATAATCACACCCTAATGTGAGAATGAATCTCAGCCTTAGATTTGGCCATGGATGGCTGAGATTAGATCTCATTCACTTAAGATCTAAGGGTTGTGATATAATCTTACGTTGAGATCACTTAAGTGATGCCACTTAAGATCTAAGGGCTGTGATATAATCTTACGTTGAGATCACTTAAGTGATGCTGGGGTCCACACAATGAAGGAAAAGACTCTCTCAACACTTAGACATATTTCAAAAACGTATACCAAGCTAAAGGCATTAAATAATGTCTTTTTTCTATCCCAAAACTTTCCCAAATACTTAAATAACTCCCTCAACACATATGTCAACCATAAGACTTGTCAAAACACACTTATTAACCCATATAACTCCCATTTTAACAACAAAATATAACAAAACACCCTAAATGACACCTAAACACATACAAAACACAAAAAGACAATATTTACAATGCTGGATAATTCTGGGGACATTACATGAAAACAGCTACAATTTTTTTTTGCAAGATGCAAAAATGCTTCTATTAGTTTTTCTCTCTTCAGGAGTTTAAAAAGAAGTTTTTGGTATGGAGAAGCATATTGGAATCTTGGAAATAGGTTTGCACATACTGGCATCTATTTCTGGGATTTGAAGCTTTCCTTCTCACTTGTTCTAGTTCTTTCACTAGTGGAACTCAGGATCATCGACCTTAGGATAATTTTTTTTTTTTTTTGACATAGGGCCATTTTGGTTTTTTTGATATCTTTATAAGTTTGTATTTCTGAAAGTAATTGTTGCTTATCCCGTCATTTAATGATAATAACTATTGAGGTCAGACTCACCTGGTTCCAGGCAAAGCTTTCACTACACCTTATAACTTAAATAGATAAATTGAGATCCTGTGCCTGAATGATATCTAAATTTGTCTCTTGTTACAAGATATGTTTCTTATGACAATGTTTTTATTTTTATCCTATGCTAATTTATTGCTAATTGCTTTCTATTCTTTTTTTTTGTGTTTTTGGATCACTGATACTGAACACGTCTTAGAAAGTGTATGTTGCCACTTGCTTATGCCTTGTAATCTTCTAACACTGCAATCCAAATATTATTTGGAGAATAATTTCGATAAGGTAAATCTACCTAAAGATATTGTAATGTGCACCAAAACCAATTATGATTGAACAGAATAAGAAATGATTTTCACTGTGAAACATTCCAGATCAAAGCTTATTTCCTTGGTCTTGTAAGGCATATCTTAAGCATAACAACTGATCCAAGAGTGACTGCAAGTTGGCCTTACAATAATAACTAGGATTTTGGCCATATTGGTGTACAAGACCACCATTATATAATTTCCCCTAGCAAGTGGAAACTTCACGATTGTCAACAACAAAGAAGAATGACAAAGAATAGTGGGGCTCTCTTGATAACGAGGACCTTTGTATATTGATGGTTTGGCTTCCTTTATTATCATTCTCTTTCTTTTTTTGTACTATATAAAGTAGTGAATTGTGAGTGTGAATATCTGTTCAGATTTCTTGATAATGGATTTTCACAGAAGTGAGGATGTCATTATCCTTTCTGTTCTCCAATGTGAGTGTTGATAATCTTGATTTTTGTAGGTCTTTCTTCTTGCAATTTGTTATCATTTTCTCTTGAACTGGATTCTTTTTTTGTTAGCTGATTCTATTCTTTTTCCTTTCTATTTTGTCTCATTGAAATTATTAAAATTAGCATTCATTTTCTTTGTCATAGTTAGTTGGCTGAATTTGAATTTTTGTTCTTTGCTTATTCCTTCCTGGTCCTCCTTTTTGAATCATACCATTTTCTAAACCAAATTTTGCATTCTTCCCAGTTTTCTTGACATCATTGACCTTACTCATTCTTTTCCTCCATTGCCTTTTCTTTTTATGTGTGTCTCCTTCTGAACAGCTTGGTTGCAATTCCTCAGATTTTGTTAGCTCTACAACATTCTTGAGAACAAAACTATACTGCATGTATGGGAACGTTCTTTGCATGGTATTAACAATATTTCAGGTTCTCTTTTTAGATGAGAAATGAAATGAAATGAAATATTATTAATGTCTGTGGCGGGCCAAAATAAGACACAAGGTATTATAAGAAGGACAATAATGACTGCCAGCTAGCAGGCTAAAAAGCCCAACAAAGAAAATAACTAAGATAAATACAAGAGAAAACCCGACAACCGGGCCAAAGAGAAAGGGAAAAGAAAAGGGAGAGCAGAGGGGGGGAGGGCTGTAGTCCAAAAGAGAGGAATGCACGTCAAGAAGAACGGAGAGAGAGAAGGAGAGGGGAGGGAGCAGCCTAGGAGGGGCAAGCTCCAAGGACTACGTTTATGTAATTTTTATTTCTTAATTATTGCTTTTCCTCTGCATCACTATATTCAACTTTGAAAAGGCAACTAATTCAAAAATTCTTCATTCTTTGTTCAAAAATAGGCTAAAATTAAATATATTGTGGAAGATACATCCTTTAAAGCTCGTCATCTCCTTCTCGTCAAGTCATGCCTAGCTTACCATTCAACCACCTTTGAGTTCTTATTGAGAAGATACATATTGTGAATGGGATCCACATGAAAGAGGGGACCCGAGCTACTAACTCCTAATTACAATAAAAGTAAAGGTTACATCATAATGGGCCCATGCCACTAGGCACCCATGGTGTAAACATACACCAACACTAGACAAGTACATAGTTGTGTTAGGATAGGGTCCTAACATGCCCTCCCCCTTCAAGAAGTATTGTCCTTAAAGCTTGAAGTGAGGAAACTGTTGCTGTAGTTGATGGAGCGGCTCCTAGGTACTATCTTTTGGCTACAGTCCACACCACTATACTAGGACATCAATGAGAGTGTGGTTGTGAAGTGTGCGTGTACGCTAGTCTAGAATATTCTTGGGGTCTAAGATGATTGAGCCTACCTCATCCAACTAGGGTAGTGTGGAGTGGATTTGTATACAATTGCCAAGGACCTTTTTTAAAGATTAGATGTGAAAAATTGGATGTGCCGTGCAAGAAGGCGACAATTCTAACTTGTAGGCCATGGGGTCAACCTGTCGGAGCACTTTATATGACACACATAATTTTGGTCTATGTTACCAGTTTGGCACCCTAGGACCCTCGGATCCTGGTACGGGACGTATCCGGTATGGAATCGGGTCCGTTATGCCTGCGGGTCTGTCCAGGGTTCTACCTAGGGGACCCGGATACGTCCGGGTTCGTCCATTCGGGTCCCCCAGGAAGAACCCTTGGACGGACCCGAGGAGAACGCGAGGCATTATTTCCTAAAAAAACGTTTTTTTTTAATTTTTTTAACTCGCCAGGTCATTGCCGAGTATTTGCCGCATCTTATCGTTAATCGCCTTTACAGCCACGAAAAGAATTTTCAGAATGACGTATTGACATGGACCGAAATACTACGGTGAATTCCACAGACACAGGTTCAAAAAATACTACGGTGAATTCCACAGACAGGTTCAAAAAATACTACGGTGAATTCTACAGACAGGTTCAAAAAACGATTAAAAGTCAAATTCACAGCAGCTAGACTTACTGAATCCATCTTCTACGAGATAATTGAAAGTGTGGTGATCACAACTGTACGTAAACTTGTTATTGGTTGAGGGAAGCTTTTGGAGGCACTGGTACGCTATGGAGGTAAAATTTCCCGTGAATTCCGTAAACTCGGCCAACATGACCGTGCCTCTCGCAACACAAGCTATATATCAGCGAGTGCTGTGCCATCCTTTGACAGATTTCGGCCCTTTTCTGCCGGAAAACAGCTGCAAATCGCCTTTACAGCCACGAAAAGAATTTTCTACTGTGCGATTAAAACTCGCAGTTAATCTTGCTGGTTGAATGTGCTTGAAAAACAATATCACGGGCATTGTAATAAAAATTGGGATCATAACGTGGCAACGGACTGTTATACGTGGCAGATATAGCAGTTCTTAGGGTAATTATTAAACTCCCTAAATTTTTAACCGATACCCATATTTTTTAATTTTTATTTAAACACCGGCATGTCTAAGTATGCGTTTAATAATTTTGGTTTAGAATCGGTTAAACATGGAGTCTAAAGTTATCTATATGGCAGATATAGTCCTTAGGGTAATTATTAAACTCCCTAAATAATTTAATACTACCCAAAAGATTCTCTAATCTATCTGACGTTACCGAAAAAATATCAGAAACTCACCGATATATGTTTTTTATTAAATTAATATAATTTTTTTATTAGTAAATTTAATATATGTTTTTATTAGTAAATTAAATTAATATATATTTTTTATTAAATTAAAATATGTTTTTTATAGGTCCGAGGTGTAGACCAATTGGTTCCCCCAAACCCCGTAAGGAGGGCGGAGGTCCAAGGTTCAAATCTCGGGCCTCACCGGACTGAACGCTTGTCCCTTTCCTGGTGCTTTCAGCGGCGTAAAAGGTTTGAAATGATCGTGGCATGGTGGTTATAGGGGCGGACTACGCGGAGATCTGTGTGGCGGCTTCCGGTGCGGACAACGCAGAATATTGTGGCGTCCATAAAAATCCAGACAACTTGCCCGGATTCGTGGCGGCTACCGATTCCACCATTTAAAATTAAAAAAACAAAAAAAAAATGTTTTTTACAGTAAATTAATATATGTTTTTTTAGTATTTTTGTATGACCGAACCCAAGACAAAAAACAATCATGCCGTATCGGCGAACTGTGTTCTTTGTAACCGAAACCGAACCCAAAACGAACCGGTAACTTAGATTTTGGTGCTAGCTTCTGACTGCCATGGAGTTTCAGTGATGACTTCTTGCAAGGTTGTAAGCATAGGAAAACCATGTCCTTGATGTTAAAACTGCGCTTGGAACGGTGTTGATCTGCTTGTTGTTGCATACAATCTTGTGTTAGGACCAAATCATCTTTGAGATTTTGGAGCAGTTGTGCATGCTCCATTAGTGGAATCCACTGCTTGAACCTTAGAACTACTTGGAATGTATGACGGGAGTGATGGTGGTGGGTGTCCACAAATTGGGTTTCATCTTGGTGGAGTGATAGGAAGTATTATACCTCCACTTGGCCAAGGGATGTTGTTTGACCCAATGAGTTGGTTGCTTTGATGCGAAGCAACGTAGATAAGTCTCTATCAACTTGTTGACAATTTCAATTTGCCTAACATTCTGTGGATGGTATGCTAAGATCATCTTGAGTTTTGTCCCATGTAGCTTGAACAATTCCTGCTAGAAATGACTACTGAATGTGGGGTCACGATCAGATACGATGGATTGGGGCATGAAATGAACGAAAAATGGAATCAAGGAATATTTGGGCAACAATTGAGGCCTTGTAAGGGTGGGCTATAGGACATAAATGAGCATACTTAGAGAGACGATCCACCACCACAAGAGTGATTGTTTTGCCTCTAGACTTTGGGAGCTCTTCAATAAAATCCATAGAAATTTCTATCTAAACAGTCTTCGGAATTGGAAGAGGTTGGAGTGTGCCTGGGTGTGAACAGTTTCACCCTTAATGTATTGACAAGTGTCTTATTCCACAACAAAGGTCTTGATGTTCATTTTCATGACTACCTAGAAAAAAGTGCGTTTAGCCCGTTCATACATTTTTTAGAAGCCAGAATGTCCTACGGTCGAAGAAGCATGCATTTCTTGTAATATGGACTCGAGGGTTGGTGACTTTTTAGGGAGAACAAGGCGACCCTGGAGTCGCATAGATTGTCCATCACAAGTATATCCTGAGTGAGAGGTAGAATCAGTTTGAAGTTGTTAAATTATTGATTGCAAGGTGGGATTGAGGGTCACTTCTCCTTGAAATTGGTGTGTCCATTAAGGAAGTGGAGTAGAGAGGACACATAACATACCCTGATCCTCATATTGGTGGGATAGTGCATCAATGTTTACATTTTCCTTGCTCTTATTATAATCGTATCCCAATAGTTTGGTCACCCATTTTTGTTGTGTGAGAGTAGATACGCGTAGCTCGAGAAAGTACTTGGCTATGGTGGTGTGTTTTGATGGAAAATGTCACCTAATAAGATAAGGCTTGATGAGCACCAGAAATGCTCATTTTATGTACACTTTTAAGGGGCATCATTACTGGTTTAATTAGCATATGAGATGTATTTTTATTTAACTTATGCATATAATTGATAGAAAATCCAGTATTATGCTTGACGGGTGTTTTTAGTGGAAATTGTGTATAAGTGCAGGTTTTACTACTAATCTGGTGTTTTCTAGTCTACACCCCACTTGGACCTGGCAGTGTGCAAGAAGGCGCCTTGATGCACAATTATGCGCCTTACTCTTCAGGCAGGCGCCTTACTTTGACCAAGTCAACAGGAAGGTGCCTTACTCTAACCAAGTCAACAGGCAGGTGCCTTACTGCCATACATTGGAGGCGCCTTACTGGCGCCTTATTGCCATACATTGGAGGCACCTTACTGGCGCCTTACTGCCATACATTGGAGGCGCCTTACTGCCATACATTGGAGACACTTAATATGACCAAGTCAACATTGATCGGTTGACCAATGGGCTAAGGAGGTTGTTGCACGTGAAGACAAAGGAGAAATATTCTAATCATGCATTATTATTAAAATAGAATAAAACACTTATTATAAACCGATTGGCCGGTTAACCTTGTAAAGCTCCTAAAGCATTATTTTTAAGATGCATTAATTTAGAATTTGTTTGTTACGTACACCTAAGGATTTTTATATTTATCCTTCTAGTGAACGGACATACTTTAAAATAGCAGAATAATACCTGTGTATGAACCAACTGTAACTAATCACGTTATGTGATTAAAATAGATTGATTTGTTATTGTAACGAGATCTGGCTACGCTTTTTGTAAAGACACAGGCCAGACGAATTTGGTCTAAATGTTGCAAATATTCTGCCCATGTACAATTGTAAACCAAAATATTATCGAAAAAGACCAAAATAAATCTATGCAGAAATGGTCGAAAGATCGCATTCATGAGACCATAGTTGAGAAAATCTGCAAAAAATCTGCAGAATCTCGATTTTTTGCCAATTTTTTAAAATGTCGATGCAATCGGCAAACTCTTGGCGATGCAAAGATTTTTTTAAGATTTATTACCGATTTTTTGCTGCCATACATTGGAGACGCTTAATATGACCAAGTCAACATTGACCGGTTGACCAATGGGCTAAGGAGGTTGTTGCACGTGAAGACAAAGGAGAAATATTCTAATCATGCATTATTATTAAAATAGAATAAAACACTTATTATAAACCGATTGGTCGGTTAACCTTGTAAAGCTCTTAAAGCATTATTTTTAGGATGCATTAATTTAGGATTTGTTTGTTACGTACACCTAAGGATTTTTATATTTATCCTTCTGGTGAACGGACATACTTTAAAATAGCAAAATAATACCTGTGTATGAACCAACTGTAACTAATCACGTTATGTGACTAAAATAGATTGATTTGTTATTGTAACGAGATCTGGCTACGCTTTTTGTAAAGACGCAGGCCAGACAAATGGAGGAGAGAATTAATTTCACAGAACATTATTTCATTTCATTTTTCTGTATAATTTATTAAGAGTGCAATTCCTCTTATTTGCTTAAAGCAAGCTCTATGTAGCTAGCCGGGCGGACTATCTGTGGGAGCTTGGGCCCACTCCCTACAGTAGTCCTCCCCTATTTTATTTTAGTTTTGTTATTTGCTTTCAGTAGATTAGATTTACTGCTTTGTTTTAATTCAGTTTTGTGTGCTTATTTTCTTGCATTTTATTTCCGCACTTTTATTTCCAGCACTTTAATTTTAGTTTGTAATTTATTTATTTAATTTTCCGCACTTAGTTTTATTTGGTTTGGCTGAAATCAAAATGCACAAACATCCCCCACCAAACTAAATAAGGTACAGAAGGATTCATTCCCCCACACTGCAGGCATATACTATGCGTGACACTCGTAAGTTTATGGACTTACCGGATTGATAATTTATGGTAAAAGAAATGACTGTTTTCTAAACATGATTTCTGCTCACCAAGGCCTCCATTGGTTCATTGCATGTAGGATCGCCATCATCTCTTTCTCATAACTCGACTGTCTTAGCTCTTTGCTCGATAGTGCCTTACTAGTGAAGGCCAGTGGCTGCCTTTCCTGCATAAACACTGCACCAATTACACTTCCTGAGGCATCACTTTCAACCACAAATGGCATGGAGAAATCAGGCATAGCAAGGATGGGAGTAGAGAGCATAGCTTGCTTGAGTAGCAGAAATGTATGTTCAGCAGGTTTTGACCATAGAAACGAGTTCTTCCATAAAGGGGGATGCATTCTTCCCATAATCACATACAAATTTTCGGTAATAGCCTGTGAGGCCTAGGAAACTGCAAAGATTTTTGAGTCTATAGTTTGAGCCCTTTTTGCATGGATACAATCTTTTTTGGGTCCACCATGACCCCTTCCCTTGAAACTATTTAGCTTAAGTATTCCACTTCCTGCATCCCAAAAGAACATTTGGATTGCTTGGTACATGGTTGATTATCATCTAGGAGTTGTAGTGTTTGGTCTAAATGTTGCAAATATTCTGCCCATGTACAATTGTAAACCAAAATATCATCGAAAAAGACCAAAATAAATTTATGCAGAAATGGTCGAAAGATTGCATTCATGAGACCATAGTTGAGAAAATCTGCAAAAAATCTGCAGAATCCCGATTTTTTGCCGATTTTTTAAAATGTCGATGCAATCGGCAAACTCTCGGCGATGCAAAGATTTTTTGAATATTTTTTGCCCATTTTTTGCTGATTTTTTCAAAAAATCTGCAATTTTTTTTTAGGCTGCAGCTGATTTAGGGCTTTTTTATGCAAGCCCATTTTTCAGCTGTTAATGTTTAAACTTCGAAGTTTAAAGTTTAAACCCTAAACCCAAAACCCTCTTTTTAAGTAAATATTGCTGCCTGATAACTATGTATGTAAAGCCCATTTTTCAGCTGTTAATGTTTGAAACTTTGAACTTTGAAGTTTAAACCCTAGGACCTAGGGTTTTGTTTTTTTTCCTCTTTTAAAGTAAATATTGCTGCCTGGTAACTATGTATGCAAGCCCATTTTTCAGCTGTTAATGTTTGAATTTGAAACTTTGAACTTTGAACTTGAAGTTTAAACCCTAAACCCTAATCTAGGCCCTAAGGTTTTGGGTTTAGGATTTTTTCTTCCTCCTCTTTTTAAGTAAATATTGCTGCCTGCTAATTATGTATGCAAGCCCATGTTTCAACTGTCAATGTTTCAATTTTAAACCCTAAACCCTAGCCTTTTGGTTTAAGGTTTAGGTTTTTTTTTCCTTTTTTTTTCAAGTGATTGTAACTTTGTTTACTTGTTTCCATGTGCAGACATATAAAAAATGAAACCTTTTTTTCCTTGTTACTTGTAACTTCGTATCTTTTCATATTATAAGCAATACAAGATGTGTTTTGTCACTTTCAGGTGTATTTAAAGCTTGAGCCTTGTATGATGTCTTGACATGAATTATTGATTTTATTGCTATACTTGATTTGCATAATGTTATATCATTGTAATATGCATAAAAAAAAAAAATCAATGAAAATTTCGTTTGCTTCAGTTTTTTTTTACCGATTCTTTGTTGATTCTTTCCCTGATTTTTTGCCGATTCTTGATTTTTGCCGATTTTTAAAAATGTTGATTCTTTGTCTATTCCGATTTTTAAAAATGTTGATTCTTTGTCAATTCCGATTTTCTCAACTATGCACGAGACTCTAAAAGGTTGATGGCGTGTTGGTAAGACCAAATGGCATTACGAGAAATTCATAATAACCTTCATGAGTGCGGAATTTGTCTTCAGCGTATCTTCTTCTTGCAGTCTAATCCGATGATACCTTGAACGAAGATCCAACTTTAAGAAGAAGTGAGCACCATGGATTTCATCCAATAACTCATCAATGACGAGAATGGGAAATTTGTCCTTGATGGTAAATTTGTTAAACTCTCGAAAATCCACACATAATTGCCAAGACCCATCTTTCTTACGAACCAAAAGTACTAGGGAATAGTATGGGCTGACACTTGGTCGAAAGACCCCTGCTGCTAATAACTCATGTACCATCTCCTCAATTTTAGTCTTTAGCATATATGGGTACCGGTAGGGACGAATGTTTGGCAGTAAGCTTCCTGGAACAAGCTTGATGGCATGATCGTGGGAGTATTATGGTGGTAGCCCTTATGGTTCTGCAAATACAAGGGCATGTTATCCACAATTTCCTGTAATTCAGCTAACTAAATGGTATCATCGGTATTTGTGGCCTATAGTTCAAACAATTATGCCACCACCCCTTGAGATGATTTCTTCAAAAGCTTTTCCATGCGATGTGAGCTGATGAGTTGAGTAGGACCTGTGGCCATGTCTTGATTGCGCCCCATGTTCTATAAATTGCATCCATTGCTCATAAAAGTCCCATACTATCGGGCCTAGGGTGCAAAGCCATTAAGTTCCCAACACAATGTCACAACCCCCCAAAGGAAGGGCAAACATGTCTGCCTTGAGGTTGTAGTCTCCCATTGCCACCTTTACATTTCTGCATTTTCTCTTGCACGGTAGAGCACCCCCATTGGCAACAATGAATTGCAAGAATAGATGTGCTACTTGTTTAGCTACTTCAGCATATCTTCTTCTTGTAGTCTGATCCGATGATACCTTGAACGAAGATCCAACTTCGAGAAGAAGTGAGCACCATGGAGTTCATCCAATAACTCATCAATGACGAGAATGGTAAATTTGTCCTTAATGGTAAATTTGTTAAGCTCTCGAAAATCCACACATAACTGCCAAGACCCATCTTTCTTACGAACCAACAATACTAGGGAAGAGTATGGGCTGACACTTGGTCGAAAGATCCCTGCTGCTAATAACTCATGTACCATCTTCTCAATTTTAGTCTTTTGCATATATGGGTACTGGTAGGGACGAATGTTTGGCAGTAAGCTTCCTGGAACAAGCTTGATGGCATGATCGTGGGAGTATTATGGTGGTAACCCTTATGGTTCTACAAATACAAGGGCATGTTTATCCACAATTTCTTGTAATTCAGCTAACTAAATGGTATCATCGGTATTTGTGGCCTACAGTGCAAACAATTATGCCACCACCCCTTGAGATGATTTCTTCAAAAGCTTTTCCATGCGATATGAGATGATGAGTTGAGTAGGACCTATGGCCATGTCTTGATTGCTTCCCATGTTCTATAAATTGCATCCATAGCTCATAAAAGTCCCATACTATCGGGCCTAGGGTGCAAAGCCATGAAGTTCCCAAAACAATGTCACAATCCCCCAAAGGAAGGGGAAATATGTCTGCCTTGAGGTTGTAGTCTCCCATTGCCACCTTTACATTCCTGCATTCTCGCTTGCACGGTAGAGTACCCCCATTAGCAACAATGACTTCAAATGAATTGCAAGGATAGATGCAACTTGCTACTTGTTTAGCTACTTCAGCATATCTTCTTCTTGCAGTCTGATCCAATGATACCTTGAACGAAGATCCAACTTCGAGAAGAAGTGAGCACCATGGAGTTCATCCAATAACTCATCAATGACGAGAATGGGAAATTTGTCCTTGATGGTAATTTTGTTAAGCTCTCGAAAATCCACACATAACCGCCAAGACCCATCTTTCTTACGAACAGAAAGTACTAGGGAAGAGTATGGGCTGACACTTGGTCGAAAGACCCCTGCTGCTAATAACTGTTGGTCACAAATCTGCCACAGGAAAGGATTTTGTATGCGTACGCGCCCTAGACCTGTACCAACGTTGAAAGGCCGGAGGGAAGAGATGCCCTCCGTGCCAATCTCCGGAGAAGGCCGACTCCTGTGCTAAACTACAAAGGGTTTCAAGATAAGAGTGCAGGAAAAATATTAAAAGAGTGAGGGTGCAGGAAAGAGATTAAAAGAGTAAGGGTCCAAGAAAGAGATAAAAGGTACAAAAAGAAATGTAAATGGCTGATTTAAAGGGGAAGAACCGGCAACACGATCACTAACTCATACTTTGAAGTAGCAGCAATCAATACAAGAATTAAATCATAAATGAACACAGTACTCGTTTCCCTATGTATCCTTTGGAAGAATTCCAGGATTCACTTATCCTCCGATGCCTAAATCCAGATAGCAGAATTACAACAATCAGAAAAATAAATGAATTTAGCAGAAATACCGACCAAAGGCAGCATACAAAGAAACTAACATTGTGTTTCCTCCCCTATGTATCCTCCAGGAGAATTCCAGAGGTCTGTCCTCAATCACACACTTAAATCCAAGATGTAGAATTACTGTATGCAATTAAAGAAACAGAATAGCAGAAATAATCGCAGAAGGCAGCATACAAGATAGTGGGGCAATTAAAGGAGGACGATAAAGTAGACCTCAATAGCAGAAATTTTCGCGGGCAAATATTTTGATGTCTCATTATTGCAGATCTTTTTGCAAGCTTTCCGGCGATATATTACAATAGGTGATCGGGTCAGCGGATCAAAAGTTATGGCCCCGGAAGCAAAGCCAGCAAAGGTCCACTTCAGGCTTGAAAAAAATTCTAAGGCATGAGGGGCACTTCGCCCAGAATGCTGCCGAAGCATCCACTTCGGCCACAGTTTTAGCGAACCTCCATCCAGTTGGCAGAAAAAGCTTTAAGGCAAGAGGGGCACTTCGCCCAGAATTTGGCCGAACTGCCACTTCGGGCCTCCACTTCAGCGATTAATATTAGTGCTTGTACTGAAATTGCGGGTAGTAGGGCATAACAAGCACTGATAATTACATAAGTGGGCAAAGGCATTCAGTTGTCTCGAGTCTCGACAAACCTTTAGGAGGGGAGGCAAGGAAGACTACATCATATGCAAAAAGTTGAAATCTGATCGAAACACAGGGCAAGACACAATGATCATTGGCATGTATGTTAGCTCTGAGGATTCCCTCAAAAGTTTTAATGTGGATCCAATTATTATGGGGAAGGGGGCATGCCAGTCTAACTGTATTGTTATTTAGGTCAGAATGACCATAAGTCAACCTGAAAGTGACAAAAAACTGTCTCACACATATGGCTGTAGTGAATAAATCCAATGTCCGAAAGCCTCTCAAACAAGAGATATTTGGTTTCAGAATCAAAGGATTTTCTAAAGCCACAAAACAATAATAGACCTTAGAAGACTACTGCCTGGCTACCTCTATGATGCCTTTCACAGTGAAGTTAAGGTCAACAGTTTGATAGTCTTTTCCTAAAACATGTTTGACCTCTAGCTTGGAAATGTGCTTCTTCCAACAGCTGGAAAAAAAGCATGTTATGAATAGTAGCATTAAGCTTGGTGAAGGTATGCTTAATCCTGATAATCTTATAATTATTTGGATGAATTTTATCTTCTGATTTATGAATGGGATGAATTGGACAACCTTTTACAAGAGGAGCAATAGTAGAAGCAAGACATGCCATGCCATAGTTGATAAGTGCTGCCTGGAGCCTCTCACTTCGCTTGTGCTCAATTTCTGGATAGCTGTTCTGGTGTCTCCAGAATGGAATAAATAAAAGAAAATAGGAGAGGAGACCTAAGTGAGACACGGGTTTGAGACGTCATAAAGTGAGAGTAGTTTAGAATAAGGGGGCAAGGAGACATGTATGAGCGACTAGGTTGGATGTTATGTAATAAAGCAATGCAGTGTGAGACTCAGTTCTGAGGAGGGCATTCTATCCTAGTTTGGGGAACTAGCAGAAAAATTCTTAGTGTTCTTTGATCCTACATTCCATTCCACATGTCCAATGTGCTGCAGAGGATTTTAGACCAACATTTCTATAGACCATTTGGAGCTTAATAATCTATGCTGTTCGAGAAAGATCTTAACAATTCATGCTGTTCTAGAATTATAGAAATAATCTGATCTGAAGTACTCGAATTTTTGTTGTCAAGTTAATATTTAAATTTCCTTAACTCCTTTTCTAGGACTTCACATCAAGATTTCAGCTGTGACCTCCCCTTGAATCCTTTGTTATAAATTGTATATATTCTAGCTTGATGCAAACGCCGTAATTTGAGGTGTGATTCTCTCTTTGTGGAGGTTGACTTTGCTTTTTTGTGACAGAGCCTTAATCTTTATATTGTGTCAGCAATATTCCTTCAGGCCCATTTGCTTGTTGATGTTAATGGAAGTACTTTTGCTTCAATTTTCTTTGCCCATTGTCTTTTCTATCTTGTTTTTAATCTTGGTTACCTCATATGGAACTACTTAGACTGGCCAGATTATAAAATGGCAAGGCAAGTGAGCTCCTGAGAAGTTGTCCTTGGTTTCTGTTTTTCTGAACAACTCATTGTGTTTTATGTATATGTATGCAAGATTTATTAACTTCATTCTTTATTCAGGGCCACTCATAATTTACACAAAATAGGACTTTTGTCTTTTGTCGTTTGATGAGTTATTCTATCTTAATTTCCAGGATTATGGATAACAACAGAATTTGGAAGATTGCAAGCGTCTCCAGGAGAAATAGTTGTGTTGCAACAAGGTTTCCGATATTCCATTGATCTACCAGATGGTCCATCCCGAGGGTATGTTGTAGAGGTTTTTGATGGCCATTTCCAGCTTCCTGATCTTGGTCCAATTGGTATGCAATTTTATCCAAATCCAGATACTTTTTAGGCTTTTACAGTTTACTGTGGAATATTCATTCAAGAAAGTGTTTTTTGGTATGCAGTGTTTTAGATTCTTCTAGTAGATGCCAGTTGAGTTAATCCGTACCTTTTATGCATAGGTGCGAATGGCCTTGCCTCCCCTCCTGACTTTCAAACACCTACAGCATGGTTTGAGGACAAAGCATGTCCAGGTTATACTATTATCCATAAGTTTGGAGGTTCACTGTTTACTGCAAACCAGGATTTCTCCCCTTTCAACGTTGTTGCATGGCATGGCAATTATGCGCCTTATAAGGTGTGTGCTAGCAGAATGTGGGATCATTTATACTTTGCAGCTAACTCATCCATATTGAAATCATAATTGGGAATTTTTAACTCTTAGATATTAAGATTTGGCAGATAAAGGTAGAAGTAATTAATTCTTGTTGTACTTACATTTTGTTTAGTTTATTGATTTTAGTTCACACATGGCTTGGGAAATTGCATGCATACCTTAGGCAGACTATTCATACCATTTGTATCATTAAAATGAAATACTACTTTTATCGGAGTAGTGTCTGCTAAGAGCAAATGAAGCAACTTGTACATTGGGGTTAAGGGAATAAGATGAATAAAAAATGTTTTAGCTATTTGCTCTTTTACTTCTTTAATAAGTAACATGAATTATATTAGTAATGAATTTAAACTAAATAAGTATACAGTACAAGATCAGCTTGACTTGGGGGCTAAGAGCAATAAATATAAGGAAGACAAACAAGATGCTATATTGTCTTCAACTTATAACTTGCTTAACAAATTCAAATGTAATACATATGTAATCACCAAAACTGCTCAAATGTCATGACTCACAAAAGAACATTAAGAAGCTTGCAAACAACAATTGTATCGCTTTGTTTTTTTGAATTTTCAACCTCAGCATTTGTGTTAAGAACCAAGAAAGAAAATAATCTGAAATACCACAGAAATGTACAGAAAGATATCCTCACGAGGGAAATTTATGACCATCAATATATCTGAATAATCAATAACTCCAAAGAAATATCCTCAAGTCAGGGAACAACATCCAATAAGCCTAAGGGAGGAATTGCCCTATGCAATATCCAAATATGAGAGCCAAACCCAACTATAGTATCTTTACATTTCGCAATACATTGATATGAAATGACATAAGTGTACTATATATAATCTAAAAACATTTGAGTTGAGGGGATGGAAAATCATTAACCCACAAGTTATCTATTTGAACCTTTTGGCCAACAAACAAAGCTAAGGATATACATGCTACAGGTTCGCTACTTCATAACCTCAATCTGCATCATAGTATCATGGAACTACATACATAACATTCTATCCCCTTATATTTTCCAAACATTGTGATTTATTGGTGGTAGCTTTGACTGAACCATCTCCTTGAATTTCTAATTATCAGATTGTGGAATTTTCTTGGTCATGCACTAGCTTGCAGGTTCTTAGTGACAAACATGTTGCAGGAAGTTGATCTAAAATATCCTTTTCTTCAACAATCCTCTTTTTCTCATCATTTGGTTTGACCTTCACAATAGCATCAATTTTTAGATGGTCTGTTGAGTATCTGAAATTTACAAGTTTTGTGCTGTTAAAATAGGAAGGTTTAGGTTGAAGCATGTTATAGTTGTGTGCTCAAAGTGTTATCCATATTAGATAATGAAAATGTTGTTACAAATATGAAAGCAAAACTGTTATAAGGGTCCTGAATATTATTCATTAGATGCCAAAAGAGAGCTTGGGCATTTTTCAGGTTGAAAGTTGTTATTGTAAAGTCAAAATTCTTTTTGCCTCTTTTTAATGCTTTATAATAGGTATGGACTTTTTCTTTTTGGGTATAAATAAATTTCGAGTGGAAATTATTCAGATTATTTGTTGTCTTCAGTACATGCCTCAGTCATATGCTGGTCGTACCTATAAACAGATATGTATTTGAGACATATATAGGCCATATCTGTTCTGTATTTGTATGGGAGGGGGCATATCTTGTAGCATAATTATAAACATGTGCCTTGCGTGTGAAAACAAATAACGCTGCAGCAAACTTTTAATAGCACGTGACTGGATTTGGGTTTGTCCTATAAAATACAACTAGATTTCTTTACTTGGTCATTTTTTGCTTTGAGGATAACTGTGACCTTTCCCCTTCAAATATAATTACAATATTTTCACTTAGTAGCTGTTGTTGCAATCCGTTGAAATCTCAATTCATGGTAAATTTGCCTTGCTCAGACACAGACCATTATATGGGCTACGATAAGAAAGACTCAAACATTCTAAAAGAGAGAAGAGCTAGATGCTGTTGAAAACATAATCAATCTAAGATTAGGGTTTTTTGAACACTCGATAATTGTATGATTTTAGACTTCTAAGGTGTGAGTCATTCTTGAAAATTAGATTCTGGAATCACTGCTACTTGTTATGAAGTTCCTAATGTTTTGAACCAGGATTCCAAGTCCATCCTTGGGTGTTTGTGTTGAAGATTATTATCAGTGTGGTTTGATTATTTTAACTTAAAAAAATGCTTTGAAAATTCTCTTTCGGACGAGTCTGTTTTATTATTAAAGGTTTATTGAATGTTTGTGACTTGTGTTGCTTGCTTATGTATTTGGATCATCCCTTCGACTCTATGGTCCTTGCTATTAGTTTGAATATGCAAGAGTTAGTTTCTTTTTATCATTCATTGTTATCATGAATTTCGTCAGTAGAATCTAAAAAATCTATAATAAATCTGCAGAAGTTTTATATTGTGGAAACATTGTCTTTTTGATCATTCATTGTTATCATGACTTTTGTCAGTAGAATCTACTTAAAATCTGTAATAAATTTACTGAAATTTTATATTGTGGAAACATTTTGCAGTATGATTTAAATAAATTCTGTCCTTTCAATACGGTTTTGTTTGATCATGGTGACCCATCTATCAATACAGGTAACTAGTTATCTTTCTCTAACAAGAGAATATATTCTACTGGTCTTATTCTCTAACATTATCTACCTTAGGTTTGTTTACATATTTTTAAATATTCTAATGCTTGTATTTGGCATCTTGCAGTTCTCACAGTACCATCAGAAAAACCTGGAGTAGCTGTGATTGATTTTGTTATTTTTCCACCTCGTTGGCTAGTAGCAGAACACACCTTCCGTCCTCCATATTACCATCGGAACTGTATGAGTGAATTTATGGGCCTAATCTATGGTAATTATGAGGTATGTG
The DNA here is from genome assembly GCA_028583015.1 of Wollemia nobilis. Lineage (NCBI taxonomy): Eukaryota > Viridiplantae > Streptophyta > Pinopsida > Araucariales > Araucariaceae > Wollemia > Wollemia nobilis. The sequence goes on along the minus strand of JAQPPZ010000523.1, from coordinate 1,138,052 downwards.
GATTATTTCACAATTACACTTATTTTAATTGTTGTCACATGAACCTTGTAGAGGAATATTTTAGATCTTTGAAAACCATCAGGCTAAATTTCTTATGTATTGTGATAAAAATTTAGTTATCTGCATGTATAATTATTTTGCATGATTGAGACATGTGAGGGATCTCGTAGTGGTAAGTCCTTGGTTTTCATCGAGGAGACCCAAGTTCAAACCCTGGTATGAGGGGATTGGGACCCCTCATAAAAACCCGTGTAAACTCAACTTAAAATGGTGGAAGAGCAGCGGGTTCATCCGGAGTGCATCAATGCTTCAAACCCTTACCACGAATGCGTGGAACATTGTTTCCAAAAAATTGCTGAAGCGAAGGAACATCAGGAAAAAGAAGAGACAAGGGCTATTGCGAGCCAAGAGGAAGAGTGAGGCAGGAGAGAGTGCAAGTTGGGAGCGAGTGCAAGCCGAGAGGGAAGGTGAGCCAAGAGGGAGTGCAAGCCAAGAGCAAGCCCCATTAGCTAGTATGGAAGGAAAGTCATATTTGAAAGCCCTAATGGGAAGTCAGGATGCCCTAGTTGGAAGTATGGAGGCCCAAGTTGGAGATAAGTAGAAGAGCGAATACATGGCAAGTTCGATCCAGGTAGCAGATGTTACACCAAAAGTGAGTATCAAGGATGAGATGATTGAGCATGATATAATGGTTCTTAAAAGTAGAGGGTTAATATGTAAGTTCCATAGATCATGGCTAGGGTTTTTGGAGATTCAAAATTGGATCAAGTGGAAGTGGGGATTAAATTCAAATTACTCTGTGACTTTTCTTCCTAAAGGTTTTTCCTCATCATCTTTTCCAGTTCAAAAATTAGGGATAAAATAATGGTTGGTGGCCCATGGTTTAGGGGAAGAGATGCACTTTATTTGAGACCATGGAATGAAATTTTTCTGTTGAGACAGAAACTATTAAGAAGCTTCCAGTATGGGTTAGGCTTTTTGGACTTCCATATCAGCTTATAAATAAGGATGTTTTGAAGAATATTGGAAATACCCTAGGGGAATTCATCAAGGAAGGACTAACTACTAAGGAGCGAAAGCATGCTATATATACTCGAATATGTGTTGCTATGGATATTTCAAAACCTTTGCCACAATCCATTAAGATAAAATCTGAATCAAGAGAATGGGATCAACAAGTAGATTATGAAAATATCGCATTTCGTTGCCACAATTGTTATGAGATTGGACACATGGCAAGAGTTTGCAAAGTGAAAACTATGAAGAAAGAGACAAAAAATTCTAGCCATGAGATAAACTTCAAGATGAAGCAAGGAAATCATACAGTAATAGAAGCTAGATCAGATCAAGGATATTCCACTCCAAAAGAAGAGGCAAAGAAAGCCTATCTACAGTATCATTTGGCAAGTTCAGAAGGAATTAAAGGTGCAAAAGAAGATGTGGAGAGAAATCCTAAAACAAAGATAACAAAAGAGGTCAAGTTTATTCTAGGTAAATCATCTTCATTTTCCTCAAGTAGTATAGAATCCTCTCCAAGTAATAAGAGTGAAAGGGATGAAGATGTTATCCCTTGCACTTCAAGGTTTCAAGAGCAACATAATAAAGAAATGAGGATGGAGGAAACCCATAACAATTTAGGTTTTTTAGAGCAGAATAAGAAGGTAATTGCTACATAAGAGCATCCTTGCACTTTAGGGTTTCTAGGGCAACATAAAGAAGATTGTGCTTTTGAGGTTATTCCTTGCACTTCAGATCCTTTAGAACAAGGCAAACCTAAAGATGATAAGTCTTACTATGAGCAGTGTGAGAAGATTGAAGAGATTGATGAAGATGAAAGTATTGTTGGGAATGAAAAAAAGAGAGGAAGACCCAAGAAGCAAAAACAAAGAGAAAAAGAAACCTAGAGGGATATTGATATGGGAAAACAAAAGCAAATATCACAAGTGCTAACAAGAAGTGGGGCTAAACCCACAAATAAAAACAAAAAATAACAATGAAAATAATATCTTGGAATATTAGGGGAATGAATAAGAACCCTAAAAAAAGGTATTAAGAAATTGTGAGGTTGTTATAGACAAGATATTTATAGATATAGAAGTTGGGCAGCAAATATTTTAGCCATTAGCGGTGTTGAATTTCATCTTGACAGAATTTAAATTTTGAAAGGCATCTGATATAAAAGGAGTTGATTGTGGAAACTTAGCAGTTTGAGGAAGATGGAGAATATCTTTGATAGAAAGGCAAAGTTGGATATGCTTTAATTAACTTGTTAGAAATGTAATGAGAGCAATGTAATGTTTTGTTTTTGTAATGGGAGTGGCCCCCAATAGAAGCCACACATAGCTTATTAAAAAATATTCTGCATGATTGTAGAGCTCAAGAAACACATTTTAATTTTAGCATCTGATTATTGGGAAAACAATCTATGAAATCCAATGTGTCATACGTCTCATAATTATCACATGAACAAATGTAGGTTGTGGTTGTCATGTTGATATGATCCATGGTAGATGAGAAAATACATTTATTATTCATAACTGCAATGAAATGAACACAGGGATTGAAAAATTGAAAGTAGAGAGGTTGGTTAGAAATATCAGGAGCTGAGAGAATGGATGAAATGAAGCAGTTAGCAGAATGCAGAGGATTATCAGGCTTTAAATGTTAACCATGAGCTCAGGCATTTGTTAGAAAGAAAAATAATTGCTTTGAAAAATCTTCCTTACAAATGATAAATAAACATACATCTGAATCATTGACAGGAATGTGAATGAGAATCATAAAGGTGTAATTTTACTTGTTTGCTTCCTTACCCTTCAGATTAGAGTCGCCAAAAACCTGATACAGAACCTTGTCTCTTTCTTCCTGGAAAGGCATTTTTAAATCAAAATCTAGATCAGTCTAAAGTATGTAGCTTAAAAACATGCCTTGCTATCTACAAATTTGTAGAAGGCATGTAAAACATATCCATGAAAGCAGTCAAAATCATGAGCAAGTGTTGTCAAATATGATGTCACAAAATGCTTACTAAGGTTTCCAATGTCCAGCTTGTTGCATAAGCTGCATGCAAACTTTTGTGTTAAAATGCGAAAGCCATAAAAGACTAACCAGCCTAAACAACAACAAAATTTCATGGAAGTTGAACAAATTGAGAGTGAATTTTTTTTTAGTGTATGCAAATGACCAAAGGAAATTAACAGGACTGAAATACAACTAGGAAACAGTGTGGACAAAAGCGCTAAAAACAGAGGCCGCACTTCTTCAAACATAGTGAAAGCACACACGAATTGAAAAATTGCATAAAGAGATGGAATCCTGCTTAAGCAAAATCCATGTGCAAGAGTGAAGGTATGTGGCTAAAGCCAAGGGAAGGACCTAGACATTCTTGATATAAAAAGATAACAGAACTAGATTTGTTTGATGTGTTGTCATAAAGCAACTTCCGACCCCTTTTAGGGAATAGAGGACGGATATAATGACAATGTTTGTTGGAAAGGGAGAAAGGGCAGTTATAAAGTAATATGAAAACTGAAAGAGTGAAGGGAGTTCTCTTATGAAGAATATGTAATTATTAATGGCAGCATTAGAATATTAAAATTCTAATTTCTTTGTCTGTCTAGGTGGCTTTAGATAGGGAGTCTATTGAGATGAAAAATCTGCAGTTGTATATATACTTAAATCAATGCATTATATGTGTGAGATGTGGTGGTACTCTAAAACAGAGATTAACACAGCATAGAAAGGAGAAAATGAATTAAGCCTTATATATTGTGAGACGATTATTGTATGAATGTTAATTTTTTTATTGTTATAAATACCAACAATTATTTTCATTGGTGCAAAATAACTTAAAGGTATTTTTAATTTTTTTTTGGATTAGTTATATGAGATTAAAACAGGTCCCACATGTATTACATCATCACCACATAGTGATATTATAACAACTTGACTATTATACATGTATTGTTGGACAATTGTAGGCCCTTGCATGAGACTATGGCCTAAAATAGTCTTGAAAAACAAAAAGATTAGATAAAGGTCTAGGAGGCCAAACAACCTATATAACAAGAAAGGTTCTCTCTGTACTATAACGTGTTATTATCTTGATAGGGGTTCTTTCCTAGATACAAATTTTAGTGTCATTATTTTTAACGAAATTGCACAAAAACCCTCCAAAAAACACTTATCTATCTTCAAATCTCAATACAATGCCCTATACTTATATATATATACAATAGGATGTCTCTCGGTTGTCTCAAGAGACTTTTGGTGATTTACATTCTCTCCAAATTTGGGGGAGAATATATATATATATATATATATATATATATATATTTTTTTTTTTTAATTTCTTAAATAAAATTTCACTTGCAATTTTAATTGTTGTGTTCTGTTTTTTGCTGTTTTTTGTTTCATTTAATATCACAATTTCCAACATTCTCCCCCTTGAGATTGAATGGGGAAATTTTTATTCTATCTCTGAGTGAAATAAACTGATTCTTTGTCACTATCTTTGTAAACATTTCTGCATACTGATCTTTTGAATTGCAGTGTTTCAATTCAACTTCCTTTTCCTGAACTAAGTCTCTAATAAAATGATGCCTCAAATCAATGTGCTTTGATTTTGTATGAAAAACAAGATTTTTAGTCATTTGAATTGCACTCATGTTGTCACAAAAAATGGTAGTTGGTCTTTCTTGCTTTTCACCTAGGTTTTCTAGGATCTGCCTCAACCATACTGCTTGTGCGTTTGCTGATGTAGCTGTTGTATACTCTGCTTCTGCTGTTGAAAGTGCAACTGTTTCTTGTTTCTTCGAACACCAAGTTACTAATTCATTTCCCAATGAGAAACAATTTCCTGATGTAGATTTCCTATCATCAATTGAGCCTCCCCAGTTTGAATTCCTGTATCCAACCAACTCAATCTTATTGGCTGAAGTATAATGGATATTGGATTCCATAATTTAAAGTTGCTACATACCTCAAAATTCTCTAAGATGCTCTCATATGATCTTTTGATGACTCACTTATGAATCTTGAAACCAAAGTTACTGCATATGCAATATCTAGTCTTGTTGTTGTCAAGTACATAAGGCTGTCAGTCAAACTTCTATACTTCCTTTAACCCACTCTTACATTTCTCTCATCTTTGCACATTTTTTTGCAGCAAGTGGGGTAGCAACTTCTTTGCACTTTCCCCACCAAAATTTTTCAACATATCATGTGCATATTTATATTGGCAAATAAAGATCCTGTTATGTATTTGATGTACCTTTGTGCCAATAAAATAATGCATTGAATCCAAATCGGTCATTTTAAATTCTTGCATCATGGCTTGGTTGAACTCACTCCTCATTCTTGATGAACTTCCTGTGAAAATTGGATCATCAACATACAAGCAAACAATCAAAATATCATCACCTTCCCTTTTGTTAAACAATGTGGGCTCATTCTTCTCACAAATCCACACTTCAAGAAGTATGCGTCAATTCTAGAATACCATGCTCTTGGTGCTTGTTTCAGTCCATATAATGCCTTTTTCAACTTACAAACATGTCCTTCTTTACCTTACACTTCAAATCCTTGTGGTTGTTCGATAAACACTTTTCAATTTTGCCATCCAAAAATTCACTTATTGGGCTTCAAAAATCCCAACTTAATTCTCACCCCTAATTTTCAATGAGATGGCAAAGCCTGAATGTCTAGGTGATCTTAGGATATGATATTGAGTCCAAAAGAGAGAGGGACCTTGAGAAGATAATTCCAGTTCTAACAAAGTCTTCATGGTCATTAAAGGGGTAAGTCTAAGTCTTATAGTATTGCATTTCACTCTTCATAAGTCCATCCCTTTTCATCCTTTCATTAGTAAGGTCATCATCTCCATATCATCAAGCCATATCATATTTTTCATTTCAATCATCTTTAGGCCGCCTTCATTATTTAGCCCATGCCTTTTAAAATATGCATTCAGTCCATAAACATTTCCATCTCCATAGCCCCATTTAATCCATATCGTCAAAGACTGCCTAACCATTTGTACAACCCTTTAAAAGCCATCTTATAAGGTCAAAAATCATAAGGCATCCCTAGGTTAGACCATTGCCAAAAATAGTTTCAAAGTCTGCCTTAATCAAAGTTCCCTAAGCCCAAGTTCCTAAGTCAGCCTAGACATTCGCTTTATTTTTCCTAAGTCATTCGCTAAGGCTAAAAACAACCGTTAGTCTTCGTCGCTCCTTCAAAACCTCGTCGCCAATCCGACCCGCGACCATAATAAGCCATCGACGACAAACTTAACCCAATAGAAAATCGTCGCTCATCCAAGCGCCCTGTGTCAATTCAATCCGTGACCAAAGTGAGTCATCAGCAACAAGCTTAAGTCCGAAAATTGCAATATCGCTTGTCTAAGCCTTTTGTCGCCGATTCATCTCTAACAACTTGTTTCCATCAACGACCGTGTTAAAACCCAGTCATAACGCAAAGTCAGTCGTCGCCCTTGTAAAAGTTTCATTGCCGATCCATCAACCATCACCCAGTCTCATCAGCGACAACGTTCCATAAGTCCGAAGCAAGGGTCTTACTATCGTCAGCCTAGTCAGTCCCCCGCTTGACCTAAATTTGGTCAAATTAAGTTGTTTTAAAGTCAGAATTATGTGCCCAAAGTCCTATCGTTGATCCATCCGCGACCATAGTAATTCATCGGCGATAGTCCAAAAACCCGTGTAAGTCTTCGTCGCTCATCTAAATCTGTCGTCGCCGATCCACCGCCAGTCCATCAACGACAGTCAAATTCATCAGCGACGCTTTAGCCTTGGGTCATATAGTCTGCTGATTGCTCATCGTCTGCCTAAGCCATGAGTATGTCTTAAAATTGTAGCCCCCCGCGTCCAAGCTAATCTGTCATCAATAAAAAAAGCCTGTCGTCGATCAATCAGCGAAACCCTACCTCCATCAGCAAAACCCTACCTCCATCAGCAATCGTTAATAACTCAGTTTGTATTGGTCATCCTTTGTCGCTCTCAGGAGAAGCCTGTCGCCGATCCATCAGCGACGACAAGTTTTCATCAGCAACGGATTTGTTTTCAACCATCAAGGGTCAGGCCATCGTTGTCTTAGGTTTTTCCCCTCTCGTCGCGCGTTGAATAAACATTGTACTTACTGAGTCGTCAGCCTAAGTCTGTACAAATAGTCTTAAATTCACCCGTCGCTGATTGTGCTTTCCTTTCACTCATCCATCAGCGACGATATAGACTCATAAGCGAATAGGTTTAGCCATTGCCCTTGCGAACATATGATCGCTGATTCATCAGCGATAGCCCTAGGCGATCAATGACAATGTATTTTGTGCAAGTCTTCGTTGCTCATTAAGAATGTCTATCGACGATGCATCAACGACAGGCCAAGACAAAGAGCAAAAAGGGCGTTAACGGTCCAGATCGTCCCGGGAAGATCAACGACGCTCATTTCACCTGGGAAGGCGCGTGGCTCACTGTTCGAAGACTGACATAAATAATGAAGAGGTGGATAGTCCAAGATCCAAAAGCAACGATCTTGAGGGAGGTGGCGAAATCAAAGTTGGCTCAAGGCACGAACGTATCTCCTCGAGACACGCAGATTAACGAAATACCCACGGCGAGTCTCGAGCTTGTGGCGACAAAGAAGGGTAGACGACGTGGCACCAATGAGAGAGTGACACTCGAAAATGCAAGCTTGGTTGGACAAATCATAAAAGACAATCCCTTTTCAAGATTGTTGTTACATATATACTGTGGGTAGGATTATTCGAAAAACAACCAAGAAAGGTGGTTGAGAGATAAAGACTCTGCATGCGCACTCTCAAGCCATGTTAAACACTCTTCCACCAAATTTCGAATTCTCTCATAGAACTTTGAGAAAATTTGCAGAGTACGATCGTAAGGAAGTAAGTACAGCTGGCATTGCAGTCTTGCGCCATGGCCTTGTCTAACAATTCGAAGAAAAATCCCAGCTCATCCAAAAAGGAACCTGCCAAGAATGTTCAGTCTGTTGAAGAGGAAATCACAGATAGAGTTTTGAGAGTGTCGCAGGCCTATCCTTATGAAGAGCTTCAAGGAAAACCCATAAAGAAGAAGCAACAGGAGACACTAGAAAAGAGAGCGTTGGTGAAGGAGATTACTGAGGAGCAAAAGCAAGAATATGAAGATGCCGCCATTTTCTGTTTTGAGCAAACAGAAGAGGATTATCGGAGACATCAGAAAATGCTCAAAGACATTTTTCAAAGGGCCAGGGAAAAGCGTTACGATGACGGTCCATATTGCAATAGATGGAACAGTAATCTTGGAAAGCTCATCTGCCCGCGCGTCCACAATTCGTCAGACTTACTCTCCAGGCTGGCCGCGACATAAGATCCAGAAACGAAGGCCATCCTCAACCACAAAAACCAGAAGATCTTCAGAATCACTGAGGAAGTCATTCGTAAGGTATTTAATCTATCTCCTTCCAAAATAGTCCCAAATGATAAAGTGCTTGAAATACAAGCTTCCTGTATGTTAGTGTTGTCACATTTTGCACGGGGTGCAATGTTTTCAATTTTTGTAAGAGAGCTGCTCTTCCTTCTCCCCCTTTCTCTCTCTTCCCTACATTCTCATTCTTCTCAAAATTGACAGCGCTTGCCCCGAAAAATGGCTAAGTGTCGGGGCATCTTTGAGGTGTTCGGGATTTTGCGGGCCATAAACAGGGGCGATAAAATGGACAAAATGAGCCCTGGATATTTTATTATTGCAGATCTTCTCGCAAGCTTTCCAACGATATATTATAATAGGCGATCGGGTCAGCGGATCAAAAGTTATGGCCCCTGGAAGCTGAACCAGGAAACCCAGTTTTGGTGCGAAGTTCGCACTTCGCCCAGTTTTGGTGCGAAGTTCGACTTCGCCCCTCTTTCTGGGCGCACCTTGTAACTGGCAGGCTGGCAGGAAAAATGACTAAGTGTCCGTGCGAAGTCCGAACGGCGGTGAGAATCAGCAAGTGCCGATGCGCAACCCGACTTCGCAGCGAAGTCGGACTGCGCCCTTTGACCGGTGCGCAGTAGGGAAATAGTGCTACCCGACTGCGCTGTTTTTCACCTGTGCTACCCGATTGTGCTCTAATCCCAGGCGAAGTTGGATAGACTGCCTTGCAAGGTAGACATGTGTCAAGCATTATCATCCGACAAGTGTCCAACTTTGGGATCCGAGCCAAGACATGCCGAGCAAAAGGACAAGCATGGGCCGCACTACTTATGCCAGCTGCCTCATTTAAGACTGACGTGAGTTTCCACCGTGCCTCGGCTACCCACATTTCGTCAATATAAAGTTCTACCCAACGCGCTGCCACGTGGTCGTTCAACCTTCGGGAGACCATGCCGAGGGTACGACCCGACTGACAGAGGTCGGCATCGGCAGTTCCGCTGCTGCTTTTGTCAGCTAATGTTTGACTGGGACGTTGTGCCCATTAATGTAACGGGGGGGAACTTTGGGCTATAAATAGCCACCACGTTTTCATTGTAAGTGGTGGAAAGGGGAATGTGCATGGGCCGCACTACTTATGCCAGCTGCCTCATTTAAGACTGATGTGAGTTTCCACCTGCCTCAGCTACCCACATTTCTGTCAATATAAAGTTCTACCCAACGCGCCGCCACGTGGGCTGTTCAACCTTCGGGAGACCATGCCGAGGGTACGATCCACTCGACAGAGGTCAGCATCAGCAGTTCCGCGGCTGCTTTTGTCAGCTAATGTTTGACTGGGACGTTGTGCCCATTAATGTAACGGGGGGAACTTTGGGCTATAAATAGCCACCACGTTTTCATTGTAAGTGGTGGAAGGGGAATGTTTGTTAGGGAACCACTGTGCCCATTGTAACCGTGCTTCTGCTTATAAATACAATCTGTATGCCTGGTTCTGTTCTGCCGCTTTTATTTCTTTATGCTTATGCTTTACGCGATTCTGTGTCATGGCTTGTTGATTCATTTCAGCATTTGATGATCAGGCGCCTTTAGCATTATTTCTGTACTTTTAATTTTTATATAATAGATGTGGTAGTAGTTCCATTAGTTATGTGTGACGTTGCTGGCCCGTATCTGGTGATTGATGCGATCCTCTACTGTTAGTTCCTTGTAGGGAATGTTTGCTAGGGAGCCATTGAAGCTGTGCGGTTAAATTCTCTACCTAACACATATACCTGGCTCTAATATCTCTAGGTTTACTTTCTACCCCTGTCAGTGTACGTATCTGGTGATTGATGCATTGCCGTGCTGTTAGTTCCTTGTAGGGAATGTTTGCTAGGGGATCATTGAAGCTGTGCATACACTGCCTGAGTATCGGAAGTACGCGTAGTTTTTGCAGTTCCTGGTCATGCTTTGTGTTTATAATGCAGTAAGTAGCGGTAATTAGTGTGTTCCCGTACTGTTAGTTCCCCCCACCCAACTCCACTCTCATTTGTAAATTCTTTCCGTTTCTTTATCTCTTTCCTGCACTCTCATCTTACTAACCCCCGAAAGGAGCCGGCCTTCTCCGGAGATCGGCTCGGAAGGCATCTCTTTCTTCCGGCCTTTCAATGTTGGTTTGCGGGTCCAGGGCGCAATAACGACCAAATCCTTTCCTCGTGGCGGATTCGTGACCAACAGTTTTTGGCACGCCCGGTGGGACTCTTTGTCTCGCATTTGGAAGATCTCAAGCTCGTCCTCGCTCGAGCTGACGGTTTCTTTCCGAATACTCGGTGGGACAAGGAAGTTTCTCACCCCCAACAGAATTGAAGCACTGGTGCTCGCTTCATTGCTGTTCAAAATCAGAGCACCTGGCGACTCTGCACGTTCATATTCTCTGAGTCCGAAAGACCGGTCCTAACGCCTTCATTCAAGCAAGAAGGTGGCGAGCGAGGAACCCGGGAAACCAGCCTGACTTTACAAAATTAATACCAACGCTCCAGGCGAGCGCGTCGGGCCGGCTGATTACCAAGCTCGCATAGACGAATCCGTGAGGTGAGACGATCAGTCTCCATATTTTAAGGAAGCCCGAGTTGGTGAATCTTTGGCTTGCCTTCATCCGGCAAAATCACTCGGCGACTCCGGTCGAGTGAAGATCCAGATTTCTTGATCGCGGGCGCCCTTTTTTAAGCTAATAGAAGACACCCCGGAGGAATCAAGGTTTGGTGAGCAGCCTTGACCTCACAAGCGGAGAAATGAATGTTCGCCTACAGTCTCCACCGTGGTGGTATTGGCTCCAATCATCGCCGCAACCGGTACCCGAAGAGGGCTCCCGTCTGAAAAATCTCCTTGCCACATTGTTCATCAATTGTACGGGTACCGGCATGAACGACAATCTGCCACGTTGCACCATGTTCGCGACCTGGCAAGCTTTGGGAGGCCAGCCGGACTTCAAAGATCATCTGAAGTACAATCAGATCTGGTCCGGGCACTGCAGGTTCACCGGATAGGCAACCGAAGCTGGATTTGTGTGGCGGCATGCCAGTAATGCCGCAAAATTTTGTGTAAATAATCCGGCTAGTATTCAAAGTTTTAGTTGTTTTTCTTTTTTCAGTCTGTGCAGTGTTTTCTTTTTAAGTGTTCCAAGGAGGCAGTTGCCGGAGGTGGATCTGAAGAGCAGTTGCAGCGTGGGTGACTTTGTTGCCCAATGGATGAAGGCATGGATTCTTTGCGCCGAGGCGAGCTCGACACCCGCGAGCCGCCAGAAATGTTGTCACATTTTGCACGGGGTGCAATGTTTTCAATTTTTGTAAGAGAGCTGCTCTTCCTTCTCCCCCTTTCTCTCTCTTCCCTACATTCTCATTCTTCTCAAAATTGACAGCGATTGCCCCTGAAAAATGGCTAAGTGTCAGGGCATGCTGAGGTGTTCAGGATTTTGCGGGCCATAAACGGGGGCGATAAAATGGACAAAATGAGCCCTGGATATTTTATTATTGCAGATCTTCTCGCCAGCTTTCCAACGATATATTATAATAGGCGATCGGGTCGGCGGATCAAAAGTTATGGCCCCGGAAGCCGAACCGGGAAACCCGAGTTTTTGTGCGAAGTGCGTACTTCGCCCAGTTTTGGTGCGAAGTTCGCACTTCGCCCAGTTTTGGTGCGAAGTCCGACTTCGCCCCTCTTCTAGGCGCACCTTGTAGCAAGCTGGCAGGCTGGCAGGGAAAAATGACTAAGTGTCCGTGCGAAGTCCGAACGGCGGTGAGAATCAGCAAGTGCCGGTGCGCAACCCGACTTCGTAGCGAAGTCGGACTGCGCCTTTGACCGGTGCGCGATAGGGAAATAGTGCTACCCGACTGCGCTGTTTTTCACCTGTGCTACCCGATTGTGCTCTAATCCCGGGCGAAGTTGGATAGACTGCCTTGCAAGGCAGACACGTGTCAAGCATTATCATTCGACAAGTGTCCAACTTTGGGATCCGAGCCAAGACATGCCGAGCAAAAGGACAAGCATGGGCCGCACTACTTATGCCAATCGCCTCATTTAAGACTGACGTGAGTTTCCACCTGCCTCAGCTACCCACATTTCTGTCAATATAAAGTTCTACCCAACGTGCCGCCACGTGGGCTGTTCAACCTTCGGGGAGACCATGCCGAGGGTACGATCCCGACTCGACAGAGGTCGACATCGGCGAGTTCCGCGGCTGCTTTTGTCAGCTAATGTTTGACTGGGACGTTGTGCCCATTAATGTAACGGGGGGAACTTTGGGCTATAAATAGCCACCACGTTTTCATTGTAAGTGGTGGAAGGGGAATGTTTGTTAGGGAACCACTTGTGCCCATTGTAACCGTGCTTCTGCTTATAAATACAATCTGTATGCCTGGTTCTGTTCTGCCACTTTTATTTCTTTATGCTTATGCTTTACGCGATTCTGTGTCATGGCTTGTTGATTCATTTCAGCATTTGATGATCAGGCGCCTTTAGCATTATTTCTGTACTTTTAATTTTCATATAATAGATGTGGTAGTAGTTCCATCAGTTATGTGTGACGTTGCTGGCCCGTATCTGGTGATTGATGCGATCCCTCGCTGTTAGTTCCTTGTAGGGAATGTTTGCTAGGGAGCCATTGAAGCTGTGCGGTTAAATTCTCTACCTAACACATATACCTGGCTCTAATATCTCTAGGTTTACTTTCTACCCCTGTCAGTGTACGTATCTGGTGATTGATGCATTGCCGTGCTGTTAGTTCCTTGTAGGGAATGTTTGCTAGGGGATCATTGAAGCTGTGCATACACTGCCTGAGTATCGGAAGTACGCGTAGTTTTTGCAGTTCTTGGTCATGCTTTGTGTTTATAATGCAGTAAGTAGCGGTAATTAGTGTGTTCCCATACTGTTAGTTCCCCCCACCCAACTCCACTCTCATTTGTAAATTCTTTCCGTTTCTTTATCTCTTTCCTGCACTCTCATCTTACTAACCCCCGAAAGGAGCCGGCCTTCTCCGGAGATCGGCTCGGAAGGCATCTCTTCCTTCCAGCATTTCAATGTTGGTTTGCGGGTCCAGGGCGCAATAACGGCAAATCCTTTCCTCGTGGCGGATTCGTGACCAACAGTTAGGTACTCATTTTTATTGAAGTATGTTTGGTCTGGACTATAATGTATCATACAATTTCCCCATACCAAAAGTGGCTCTCAGAGTATGGGCCAAAGATTACGTTGATATGATCAATATTGTAATGGGAAATAAAGATCTAGATAATGTAAAAAGGGAGGTAATGTACATGGCTTCACAACTGAACAAAACTGGAAAAATACCGATGTATGCCTGGAAGAGGTCTTAGAAAAGAATGTAAATAAACAGCTTGCAACACTGCAGAAAGCCATCAAGGAAAAAGAAGAAATAATGCCTGAATTTACGTATTATTCCTTTCTTATACATCTCATAGTTGGCTAGTTAAGTCCCAAAGTTCTAGAAACACTAGAAGGGGTGAATGCCAAATGCATTCAGGACAGACTGTCTTGGATCCAAGAAGGTTGGTCTGACATCACTGAGTTCATCGGAAAGTTTATGTTGGCTATCCATAATGAGTTGTGCGGTGAAAATCCTTCGAGGATCAGCATAAGAAAAAGCAATTTTCTAAATCAGAATAAGGTTGGGAAATTTTTCTTTGCAGAAGACTTCACTTATAGTAGGCTATATGGCGCGAAGATCCCGCCTAAAGTACTTCCAAAATACTGTTCAATGTTCATTGCCGCCTTAGAAATCATAAGATAGGTGGCTGAAGAAGTGAATATGAGAGTAAACAGAGGCAAAGCAAGAGTCCCTTGGCTCAAATTGCCTTTCAAAATGAGGCATTATATTTTCAAAGGATATCTCAGTCTGCTAAGAGCTATGTGGAGGATGTACGACTACTGTTTTGCCGAATTTACGTGGAGAGCCTATGATGCAGACAAAGTATACAACAAAGAGATCCAAAAAGTGATGAAATTACACATGGGTCATGAGGAAGATACGTTTGAAGACGGAAGGCAAATCACCATCAGTAACAGAGAACATCTCAGAGAGGTCTAGAAAATAAAAGAAAGACCCTATACCCATTTAGAAGAAGTGGGAAGGTACAGGGCAGAATTGAACAAACTGAGAGTAGTCGCTGTTGACGTTTACGCTCCACTAGTCCCTTCGACCAGACCCGAAGAACTCGAGGACCCGTTGCTGCAGATAACGAAAAAGACTTGCAAAGGCTAGAAATAGTCATAGAGGAAACGCCTGTTACCTAAACAAGCCAGCCACCCTAGCAAGCTCTCCAAGAGAGGTGTTTCAGGTTGAGGAAGAGGAAGAGCCCATCACATCCCAGGCAACAAGTCCCTCAACAGTAGTAGAAGAGGCTTGAGGTTTAGAACCTCAAGTAGCAGAAGAAATGGAAAAACCACTCGTAAGCACTTAGGCACAGATGCCAAAGAGCACCACCACCATGCATTTAGTAGTAAATAATGAGAAGCGAAAAATTCCTTCGACTGCTATGAAGAAAGTCACCCGAGTAGGGGGATTGGGAAATCTCCTGAGAGAACTAGTGCCCGAAGAAACATCTCCTCCCGGTTCTCCACCAGCCAAAAGAGCCCGTATAGAGTCTGGTTCAACTTTTGAGATTTCTCACTCCAGGGTGCTGACAAAAGTAAGGGAAACTGACATACAGTTCAGTGCTGAGGAAGAACAACAAATAGAAGTGGTCGAGGGAATCATTGATGAGAAGGCTTCTCAGCAATTGTTGGCTAAACAAGGCATCACACAAGCTGGTTCTGAATCACACCATTACACTACCTTTGCCTGAAAAGCCTACTGAATTTTTCATTGACCCCGCAGTCAAACAAGTAAAGTGGACTGGGGATAATATTGAAATGTTGAAAGTAGATGTGGCAGTCCATATACAAACAGCTGCAGCCATGGAAGGAGAGCTCATAAAATTAAGAGCAATAAAAACTCAATTTGAACAAATGAGAACCAAAAAGGATCAGCTGCAGAGTGAGAATTTGGCAATTCAAGCTGAGAGAGGCAGACTAAAGAAAGAAGTGAATAAGCTACAGAAGCAGAAATCACCAGTCTTGCCTGAAAGAACTTTTGACAAAGAAGAGCTTGTCGATCAATTCAAATCAGGATTGGTCGAATTGACTAAAGACCAAGTCAAGCCAATGCCAAATATTTTCAAAGATCTTCTGGAGATCATGAATACAGCTCAACAGATCAAAAGGCTGATGGAAGACACAGACCTAAGAGCTGTAAAAATTGCTCATATTTACCAAAAATACAAGGAAGAATACACCCAAATCATGGAAGAACAAGTAACCATTCCTAATGGACGAGTGTATGACTGCCAGATTGAATTCCAGAAACTGAAGAATTATTTCCGTGACAAAGCCCAATAGGAAGATTCCATATCAGGCATAGATGAATGGACAAAAGAATTAAGCAATGTAGGGCTGCAAAACATTGAGACACTCAGGGAAGTCACTGCATCAACTCAGATGGAAGCACTCATCACCAATAAAATAATGGAAGTCAAATGTGATGGGGAGGATGAAAAGGAATTGGCACTGCAACTTAGGGATTTGGCTTTGATAAACATAGAAGCAATCTTATTTGCTGATCAAAATGGGCCACTGACGAAGAAATACCTCAATATGATAAAAAACATCGAACACGAGGTCAAGACAGCTTCCACGTTTTCAAGTGAAGCCTAGGTACAAATAGCTAAACTTTTAGGAGTTGACAATGCAGAAGAAGACAAAAAATATGACAGCCAAGCGGGTCCCACAGAAAAATACCAAGGAAAAATAGTCGATGTCACCCCCACTACAGAGTCTCAGGAACAAACAGAACCAGCCATTACACCACAATAGCAGAAATAAGCAATCTCAAGAACAGGTGACAGAGTACAGTCAATTTTGTCAGTGACAGACAGCTAAAGCCAACCTGTAAAGCACCCAACAAAACAGTGGTTGAAGATTTTCCAAGTGGCAGCACCTACACCAAGCATCTGAGAACAAATTTTGAACAACCCAGATATAAAAGGAGTCAAGGCAGCTAAGCTTCATCATCAAGCAATCACGTAGCAAGCTTATGTGAGGTATTCTGAGTGTTTCATCTGGGTTATCGTATTCCCTTTGTTTTTCTTCGTTTAGTCATTTTCTTAAGTTCATCCCACCCTTGTGCAGGTATAGTCAAAAGTCGAGCAGTCTGTTTGAGATCATTTCTAGGAGCTGTTCCAAAGAGCCAAAGTCTGTGTCACTACAATTAGGGCAGTAGATAATAGTCCCTTGTTATGTCATTCGAATGGGGTGACTCATGTATTGTATTCATTAGAAGACCTGAGTATTCTGCCAGGCTTAGTCATTGTAAACATTTCATTTTGAATATAATACAAAATATCTAGTTCTCACTTTCTGGGAAATTTCTTGTGCAATGTGTGTATGTTAACTTGCTTGCATATTACATTATTTGAATTTGTAGGCAACGCTTCTTCACTAATTTAAGAACCTATGTTGATTGCAACATTCGAATGAATGTAGGTTTATCAGTCTTTCTTTCCCTTTCTATTCTTTCCATGTGGATGGTTAAAATTGCTATGTTAACTATTGCCACATTTTGCACAGGGGTGCCATGTTTTGGTCTCTGCATGTAGGCTGCTCTCTTCCTTTCCTTCTCCTCATTTTCCCCTTTCTTCGTTTCTCCCTTTCTCCCTCTTCTTTGCAATTTCATTCCCCCTTCTTCCTTTCCCTTTCTTCCCCCAGTAAGTTGTCAGAACAGGTGTTCCCTGAAATTTCTAAGTGTCAGGGGCGACACCCGACTTCGCAGCGAAGTCGGAGTGCGCCCCTCAGTTGGAGCGCAGTAGGGAACCCGAAATGCGCAGCAGGACAAGAAATAATTGAAAATTTGACTAAGTGTCAAGGGCGACACCCGAATTCGCAGCGAAGTCGGAGTGCGCCCTTCTTCATGGGCGCACTAGGGGAGTGGTCTAGCAGAAAAACGCTAAGTGCTGGGGCGACACCCGACTTCACAGCGAAGTCGGAGTGCGCCCCTGTTCCAGTGCGTAGTCCGAGCAGCGAAAGAAGACAGCAAAGCATCGGTGCGACACCCGACTTCGCAGCGAAGTCGGAGTGCACCCTTTGACCTGTGCGCAGTTGGGTAAAGTCAACTCAGAAAATGCAAAGACAAGAAGGCCTTCCAACTGCGATGTTTTCCTCCTGCGCAACCCGATAGCGCCCGAATTCCTGGCGAAGTTGGATAAACTGCCTTTCAAGGCAGACACTTGTCACACCTCAGCATCCGACAAGCATCCACCTTCGGGATTCGAGCCAAGACTTGACCGCGCAAGGACAAAGCATGGGCTACACTACCGACGCCATCTGTCACCATTTAAGCCGATGTGAAGTGCCATCTGCCGCACTCCTGCTGACCGAAGACTTGACCAAACGCGTTGCCACGTAGCTGTACCGCCTTCAGGGACACCATGCTGCAAGGATAGTCCGACCGGACAAAAGTCAGCATCAGCAACTCGTGTCAGCTACTGTCTTGTCTGGGACTTTGTGCCCATGAATGTAATCGGGGGGAATTTCGGGCTATAAATACCCACCACATTTTCATTGTAAGTGGTGGAAGGGGAATATATTGCTAGGGAACAATTGTAGCTTTGCGTTTGCCTCAAATATAAACATACACTTGGCTCTGCTTACTGTCTTTTATCTTATATGCTGCCTCTCCTTGTCATTTCTGCCTCATGTTTCTTGTGTCATTGCTTGTTGTTGTACTGAACTCTGGACTCCGGCATTTGGTGGCCAAGTATTTCTGGAATGCATAGATAGAGGATACATAGGATCTCTGATAGCTGTAGTTTCGATGTATGTTTGTAGATGAATGCTGTTAGTAGTGGTGATTGATTCGTTGTCGTGCTGCTTATTCACCCCACCCAACTCCAATCACATTTGGAATCCCTTTCTGCACTTTTATCTCTTTCCGCATTTTTATCTCTTTCCCTGCACTCTTATCTTAACAAAACCCCACAGGAAGCCGACCTTCTCCGGAGATTGGCACGGAAGGCATTCCTTCCTTCCGGCCTTTCAATCTGGTGGGCGAATCTGGGCGCAATAACAAATCCTTTCCTCATGGTAGATTCGTAACCAACAGTTTCTCTGGTATGCCCGGTGGGACATGGAAGTTTCCCACCTCCAAACAGAATCGAAGTACTAGTGCTCGCTTCATTGCTGTTCAAAATCAGAGCACCTGGCGACTCTGCAATTACCTGAACACTCTTTGAGTCCGTGAAGACCGGTCCTAACGCCTTCATGCAAACGAGAAGGTGGCGAGCAAGGAACCCGGGAGACCAGTCTAACCTTTACGAAATCGACATTGCCGCTCCAGGAGAGCGCGTCAGGCTGGCTGATTACCAAGCTCGCGAAGAAGAAATCCAAGAAGAAGCCGAGGCTGAAATCCAAGAAGCCGAGGCTGAGATTGAACAAGTTGAGGCCGAAGAAGAATCCACATCTTTGGACAGTTCCGATACTGAGTACACTACCGGGTCAGAAGCAGACATGGCTGCCCAACAAGATGATGATGACCTCTTCCCGGTGGTGGACTCTACGAGGCCTTTGGCCCTGGCCGGACAGCAATCTATGCCCCCTGCTGCCTTGAAGTCTATCCCTACGTACGACGACTACGGTAAGACGTCGTATGAACACATCCAGGACATTCTTGCCCTGGCTGCGCTACACTCCATTACTGATGAAAGTGTGAAGACCCGTCTGCTGGCCCTTTCCCTAAAGGGAAAGCTTCTCTACTGGTGGAGATCACTGCCAGAGGGATCCATCACAGGATGGCGACAGCTAGCTGGCAGGCTTGTGAAAGGATGCAACGAGTCCGCTGATCCCTCTTCTTTACTGCATCAGTTCCAAAGTATTTAGAGGCACCCCCAAGAGGAGGTGTCAGACTTCAACATCAGGTTTGCGAGGTCTTGGAAACGAGTGCCTCGCGAACTCCGACCGTCAGCAGGTCAGGCCGCCTACTACTACCTGAGATCTTTCAACTCGGACATTTGCCTGGCCGTCGAAGGTTGCCGGAATCAACACGTTCCCGCTCTCGTACGAAGCTGCCCAACAAGCGGAAATGGATATCATCTCCATCGGCGAAGCTTTCGCACAGAGTGCAACCGCCCATCTACCCTGATTTTCCCCGATCGCAGTATCCATCAGCTTCTGGTTCGGAGCCATCCACTTCAGGACAGCAACCCCAGCAGCAATGGAATCCGGCATCGGTCGTGAATCCTTATGGCCCGCCACAAATTCATTATCCGCCTCCTCGTCCTCCGCGTTTTCCAGCACTTCCTGCTCCCCCGCAGCATGCACAATATCCAACTCCTCCATTGGCTGCATTACCTCCCCCAGCTCAGTCGCCGCCGCCTCCTAACCATGATATTCATAATCGAATCCTACAGGAGGTACGGGCTTTGGCCTCTGGCTATCACACCATGTCCAACGACATGACTGTTCTGAAAAAGAAGCATGCCCAAATGGACCTGGCTCCAAGGAGGCCATACCCACCCCCGGCGTTAACAAAGGATCGGCCCCCCGAGCAACATCTGCAAAGGCGGCCCCCTCCGAGGAATGCTGCCATTGAGGACGAACCTGGTACTTCTGACCAGGTCAACTGGTGCACCACGTGCAACGACCCGCATGCCGAGGAAGATTGTACTCTGCATCAACACTACCTCCAGACCTTGGCCGGTAGCGCCATTGAGGACGAGGAACTCTACATGATCCTGGGCGACGAAAGCAATTTTGCCGTTTCAGACGAAGTTCCAATGCCTCCTCCTGCCAAGGAAAGCAAAAAGTCTGCTGATGCTGCTGAGAAACCCTTGAAGGTGTACGCCAGAAGAAATAAGGCGAAACCTGAGGAGCTACCACCCTACAAGAGGCTGTGGCAATACACGGCCAAAGAAAAGACTCCTCCGACGAAGACTCCCGCAGTCAAGCCCCCTGTAGCCAAAGCTCTTCCGGCTAAAGCTCCCACTGCTCAGCCTCCAGCTGAAACAAAAGAACAAGCTCAGGAGAAGCTGAGATATCCATCTCTGACCAAGAGACAGAGAGTTGAGGCCACTCAACAGTACCGGACAAAGTATGAGCCGGAAAAAGAAGCGGAAGGGGCTAACACCTTGGGTTACAGCATAGTAGACGAGTTGAAGAGAACCCCTGCAAGGATCAGCATGTATGATGCTCTCCAGATCCCAGGCCAGGTTGATTTGCTGCAAGAATATCTGAAAATCATGAAGAATGGCAGACAGATACAGCCCGCTGTCCTGGTGCAACCCCTGACAGTCTCAGCCACTGGGAAGAACAGACCACCTCCCTTCTATCTGTCTTTACGGATGCAAGGGCACATAGTACACAACTGCATGGTGGACTCTAGTGCTTCTACGACCGTAATGCCGAGAGCCGTCTACGACGAAATCGGGATGGAGTACACGAGAAGCAGCCAAGGCGTGCTGCAACTAGACGACACCCCTGTCAAGACGGTGTCATAAAAGACATCCCCATTCGGTTGCACAAAGCCCTCGACATCGTGGTCATCCAAGAGGTCGTGGTCGTCGATTTGGAACCTTACTTCGGCATGTGTCTCTCCAGGGAGTTCACTGCGAAGTTAGGAGGGTATCTGTCTCTGGACTACTCGCATATGGAAGTGCCCTTTAAGGGAAGGAGATTGAAAATTTTCAATGAAAAGCCTTCCACTTACTTAGTAGAGAAGATACTCGGAGAAGATCCTGAGGATTGCATGGTTCAGCTGATGGAGGAGGAACTGGTGACAGTGGACATGACGGAGCAAGCTCTCGAACAACTGCAAGTAGAAGACGAATTCTCCTTGCGGGACTTCAACGTCGTAATTGAAACGGAGCAAGGCTGTTACACCATTGTTCAGCCTGAAAGGCTTGACAAGTCAGCCAGAAGAGAAGTGGGACTGCACCTAAAAAGCTGTGGAAGCTTTTCTTTGACGGCGCACGATGCAAAAATGGCGCCAGTGCTGGAGTACTCTTGGTTTCCCCAACCGGGATCCAGAAGGACTATACCTACAGGCTGGCTTGGAGCTGTACCAACAACGCGGTGGAGTACGAAGCCCTGTGCTTGGGTTTGCGAAAGGCGGAGAGGCTTGGGATTAAACATCTGCAGATCTACGGAGATTTAGAGCTGGTGTGCCACCAGATCACAAATAAGTGCGCCTCCAAAAAGCACTATCTCAAGGCGTACCGAAATCGGGTCTGGGATCTGATGGAGTCTTTTGACTCGTTGAATGTCAAGGCTATTTCACGCGAGAAAAACAAGCATGCTGACATTCTGGCGTTTGTTGGAGCCAGTACGTTCCGGTCGATGACACCGTCCGAAGCGGAAGCCGGTTCGTACTATTTACAGGCCTTATGTGCTTGATAAGGACACCCACTGGCAAGTGTTTGACTGTGACGAGGAGATCGTCACATTTTTGGTAAATGAAGCCTGTTCAATCGAAGGTAGAGACCCTGATGACGAGCAATATGAGGGGTTGATACAACTGGAAAACAATCATGTCCCAAAAGGACTGATTACTCTTGAGAGTCTATTTGATCAGAATGACAGAGCAATATCTCACCGGATCAAAGTATACTCGAAGCAGTATGCCGACCTGGAGCTGGAACCTGGTAAATCAATCAAGGTCGGGACAGACTGCACCACAGAGGAACTCGAGCAGATCAGAGCATTGTGTCAAGAGTTCCCTGACATAGTAGCCTGGAGCTACCAGGACTTGAAGGGGTATGATAGAGAAATAATCCAGCATACCATTGAGCTAGAAGATGGCGCCAAGCCATTTCGGCAAAAGCAGAGGGCCGTCAATCCAAAAATTGAGGCCATGATGAAAGCCGAGCTCTTGAAGATGCTGGAGGCCAAGATCATCTACCCCATAAAACATTCATCCTGGGTTGCGAACTTGGTCCCTGTGAGGAAGAAGAACGGAGACATTCGTCTCTGTGTGGATTTCAGAAATCTAAATCAGGCCTCCCTCAAGGACCATTACCCGCTTCCCCAGATCGATCAGATCCTCCATATAGTTGCTGGAGCCCAGAGATTTTCCCTCTTAGACGGCTTTTCCGGCTACAACCAGATATGGGTCAAGGATGAGGACCAGCACAAGACGGCGTTCACCACCAAATGGGGAACGTTCGCTTATCAGCGAATGCCTTTCGGCTTATCAAACGCTGGCGCCACATTCCAAAGAGCCATGGACCTGGCCTTCCGAGAGCTGCTCGACAAAGTGATTGTCATCTACTTGGATGACATGACCGTCTTCTCTCACAGGCGAGAAGATCATGTTCCCCACCTGCGCCAAATATTCGAAAGGTGTCGTGAATTCGGCATCTCTATAAACCCGAAGAAATCTGTCTTCGCGGTAAAAGAAGGAAAACTGTTGGGGCATGTCATCTCCGAAAAAGGCCTGGCTATAGATCCTGATAGAGCAGAAGCCCTCCTTCGCTTACCCGCCCCGATCGACAAAAAAGGACTGCAGTCCTTCTTCGGCCAAATCAACTTCGTGCGGAAGTTCATACCGGACTTCGCACAGGTAATCAAGCCCATGGCCGAGTTGCTGAAAAAGAATACATAATTTCTGTGGACTGAAGAGAGGGGGCAAGCCTTCGAGGAAATCAAAGCTCGTATTGCACAAGCACCGGTGTTGATCAACCCGGATTACTCCAAGGATTTCATCCTGTACGCGGTAGGAGAACCCGAGAGTTACGCCGCGGTCCTGACCCAAAAGGGAGATGATGGCGAGGAGCACCCCATAGCGTTCCTTAGCCAAGTAATCCAGCCGCATGAAGAAAAGTATAACTTTATAGAGCGGCAGGTTCACGCAGTCATGAAATCTCTCCGAAAGTTCAGGCACTTTGTCTCCCAGAGCAAGATCACTGTCTTTGTGATCCACTCGGACGTTCGAAGCTTCATCATACAAGGAGAGCCGGGTCACAAGAGAGCAGGATGGATTGCCAAAATCCAGGAGTTCGACATCGAGGTGCGGCCAACCAAGCTAATCAGAGGCCGAGCCTTGTGCCAAGAACTAGCCCGAAGCGCGGCAGTCGAGATATCCGCCTGCGAGTGGGAGGATCCAGCAACACGCATCAACCTTGCCAACTCCTTACCCGAGGAGTGCGACTGGACAGATGAACTGGTGAAGTATTTCTGCACCGGAAGATGTCCAGACCACATGAACACCTCACAAAGAAGGAGGTTTCGGCTAGGTGCACTGAAGTACACTCTTCGCCCCGAGGGGCTTTACTTTAAAAACATCGACGACATCCTGTTGCGGTGCGTCAGAAAAGCAGACTAGTCTAGGGTCCTTGGAGAATTTCACTCCGGGATGCCTGGAGGTCACCATTTTGCAAGGCCAACGGCCTTGAAAATAATCAGAGCTGGGTACTACTGGCCCACTCTGTTTACAGACGCGCATGCGGTCTGTACCAAGTGTGATCAATGCCAAAGATTTGCTGGTAGAAACAGAAAAGCACCCCTGCCCCTTCAACCGATCCAAGCCGAGACTCCGTTTCAGCAATGGGGTCTAGATTTCATCGAGGTGATTTCGCCGAACTCTGCAGTGGGACACAAGTTTATCTTAACCGCCACCGACTACTTCACGCGGTGGGTAGAGGCGATCCCCACAAAGAACGCCGACCAAGAAACGGTCATCATATTCCTTGAAAGCCTGATTACCTGTTTCGGGGTCCCCGAGTCAATAGTGACGGACAATGGTCCGGGGTTCGCAGGCGCAGTACTCACGGAGTACACCAGCAAATTTGGCATCTATCACAAGATGTCTTCCAACTACTACCCGCAGGGGAACGGTCTCGCCGAGTCCACCAATAAGAACCTACTGAAGATCATTCGAAGGATAGTGGAGAATAACAAGAGGGCTTGGCACCTACTCCTGGATCGGGCGCTATGGGCGGACAGAATCTCATTCAAAAAGTCCATCAAAACGTCCCCTTATGCGCTCGTTAATGGCAAAGAAGCTGTCTTGCCAACTCACATTGAAATACCCGCTCTCTGGATGCTTGATGAGGAAAGAAGCAGTAGGAATCCAGCGAAAGACAGACTTTGCCAATTGTTGCAGTTGGAGGAAGACAGAGAGAAAGCGTACTAGGCCTTCACCAAACACGCTAAAGCAACCCAAGGTTGGTTCGCAAAGGGCACCACTGCCCGAGTTTTCAAGATCGGGGACCTGGTGTTGAAATGGGACTCGTTGAAGGCGAAACCCGACAACCATGGAAAATTTGATGCCCTCTGGGAGGGCCCCTATCAGATTGCCCGGGTTAACTAGTTCAACGCATATGTGCTTCGGGGCATGGAGGGACATCCTCTCCCCATCCCCGTCAACGGGTTCCACCTGAAAATGTACCACCACTGAAGGTGCTCGAAGGGGTCCTTCTTTGTATAGATTTCCCTCCTTTTTTGTATTTTCGGTTTTCGACATGTAAATATTTCAGTTGTTTTTCAGTTTTTAATTTTCCGAGTAGCCCAAGTAGGTATGAGGCAAATCTCCAACTTCGCAGCGAAGTCGGGTAGCGCTCATCGAATGGGGCGAAGTAGGGAAGAAAGCAGTTGAAGAAAGAGCTAAAAATGTCCAAGTCTGGCTACTCAACCCGACTTCGCAGCGAAGTCGGGCTGCGCCCCCTCCAAAGGGCGCAATTGGGTAGCAGACTACCAAGAAACGCCAAGTATCGGACCGCGCCCTTTTGCTGGGCGAAGTCGGATCGCGCCCGTTTGCCGGGCGAAGTTCGAAGAGCGCCCGGAAGTTCGAGGAGCGCCCGTATTTCGGGCGAAGTTCGAAGAGCGCCCGTTTTTCGGGCGAAGTCCGGACAGCTCATCACGGAGAATGAAAAATCACAAGTGTGGACCTCGGCGAAGTTCGACACAAGGCGAAATTGGGTTAAAGTTCTTTGAAAAGTGTGCCCAATGGTGGCGGTGACGTCAGCAACGGCACAACGATCAAGGGGGCTTTAAATGATTGCGCAATTACCAATGATGATGCATTTAAAGGGTAAGGCGCGTTTTGGGCCAATAAAGCACGCTTTTCTAAAAAAGCCCATGCGCAGCCGCCAAAATCATAACGTCTTCACCAACCCGGAGTTAACTGCCTTAACTCCCTTCCTCGCGCCATTAATGTGCAGTCTACAAAAGGACCCTGGCACAGCCTAAAAATCCATAGTGTTCGACTTGACTCCTTGACTGCAAGGAATAAACCTGACAAGCTCAGAAGTATTTGTCCCTATCTCTGATTGTTTCAACAAGGATGGATAAGGGGAAAGCGCCTGTACAGGTGCAATCAAGTGAAGAACCGCGCGAAGCAGACAAGTCTCCAGAGTCTAGCGACCATGAGAGCGCAACGCCTCAGTAAGGCAAGAGAGGGAAATCCCGAACAAAGAGGCGCGTGGCTGGCCAGACTCCGCCGCCACCAATCAATCGTCTGTTTGGATACAAGAATGGTTCATTCTCCATCAGTCTCACGAAGCTACATTTGACTATCGCAAAATGGGTGGGTAAGGTTTCACCTTCCCACCACCTCGGAGCCGCATACAATTCCAACCTTTACTGGTTTCTGTGCCCTCCGACTCACTGGTGCCCGGAGCTGGTCGAAGTGATTGCTGAATACTACAAACCAGCTGCGCGGTAGGTCTGCGATAACAAAGGAAGGGTGCTGTTCACTCTTTTCCGAGAGAGCGTCCAGCCAGCGTTCACCCCAGGGCTTCAAAACAGCCCAGACGCAATTATCAGAAGGGTGAACATAGAATAGCAGACCGGCAGATTTTCTCAGACGAAGCGGATGAGAGGATTTCTTAATTCAGAGCTGAATACTCCGCTAAATGATGGACAGTGGCCGACTGGCCCCATACCGCTGGACCGATTTGAGAATAGATATATCTATATCATCCTGGCGTGGGTCCTCGGCTGCAACTCAGACAGAGTGGTGCAGCCTTTCCAGCTGGCGATGGCCGAGTGTATCCTGCACGGAGAGTTCTACGACTCCACGGCGCAGAAAAGCAGGAAGCGCCCTATCTTCTACGACTGGGCGGACTGGTTGGCCTACGCAATTCATGCGAGCCTGGTGAGACTGCAGTAGAGGTAGTCGACGGATTTTCGGCTATGCCTGTACCATATGCATTACTGGATGAACGTCCCTAACATGAGGAAAGCGAATGAACAAGGAGAGCCGCTCCCCGTGTACGAGTGGACTAAGGCCCTGTACTGAAAGGGCTCATTTTATGAATTCAATGTTCAATTTCTGGGCTAGGCAATGGGATTGTTCAACCGTGGCACGACTCACCCACCGGCGGCTATGACGAAGTCCCTGCGGGACAATGAGTCCGGGGATACCTTCAGGCTGACTCAGGGTATTGTCGTCCGAATCTACGGATTCAAGGGAATGCCGTGTTTGTTGCCCTACTTCTGCACAGACCATCAGTTCGGGATGGAGGTGGCACGGCAAATGGATTACGTCGAAGAGGAATTTGGCCAGGGAAAGAAAAAGGGTCACATATTTAAATATCCTATGACCTGGTCCAATATCCAAGTCTTCGAAATCGGTCAGCACGTTTATCTTGAGCAGGAGCTGATGGATATGGGCCTGATAATGCTGCCGCAACGCTGGAAGTACGACCCAATCGGGGTCCGGGGAAAGTTCACGCACATCTGTCCTAGACCTGAAATCATGCAAGAAAGAAGGAACAGGACAGGTGCAGACCTCCACTGGCGCATCCATTTGATGCAGTCATGGCCACCATTGCACGAGTTTTACTCGCTTACGATCCTGATCGAAACCCGGACCATCGAATGGAGTCAGCTGGTTTCAAGAAGTTCCTCGCTAAGGTGGCGCCGCTCAACTGGCATAAGGACAAAATCCTTGAATGCTGGAAGATGAGGTGTCGCACGCAACACGACAAATCGAGCCGGAGGAACCTTGCCGTTGATGATGAATTTTCGGCACTTTATGATCAACACGTCGACACGTGGCAGCCCTTCGAATTTCGCAATTGCGTTCCCCGAGGCGCAAATATAAGGTATAAAAGAAGAGCTACCCCTCAGTCATTGTCAACCCCAGCGACTTCCAGTGCGACTCCAACCAGCAGTCAAGTGGGCCCGATGCAGCCTGTAGCTCCTGTGGAAGTGCCCGAAGCGGCGCAAAATTCAGAACGGTCAACTCCTGAGTTGGCCCCTCCATCAGAGAAAGCGTCTGCGCTGCCAGCCAGTGGGCCAAGTGCGACAGGTATCCTCCTAGCGCGACCAAGGTACAAGTTTACCGTGGGGACATCAGCGCCTGCCGCCCCTTTATTGCCGCTCCCTTCTGGACCAGCCATAGCGGAGAAGAAAAAGAAAAAGGTCGAGAGGACCAAGCGACCTAAGGAGCCAGTGCTGCAATCAGCCGCAGAACAGTCGCAAGCAGCAGCGTCGGAGGTTGTCTCTTTAGACAGCCCTGAACCAGAAGCAGACATCCAGGCTGCAACCATCCATCCAGCGTCGGCTCGGGTAGAGCCTGCAGGTACGTCCCCTATCCCACTTGCCCAAGTCCGCGTCAGCCCTGCAAAAACCCCATCTTCCACTCAATCAGGGCAAGTCGTAGCCGCGTCCACCGCTTCTCAAGCTACCTCGCCGTCTATCGGCCTGCACTCATTTGACCAGTTTGCTCAGGATCCCAACGCCTTTCAATCACTGAGTCAAACCCCAGAGCCTTCACCCGCAGCCAGCGCTGAAGCTGCTCCCTCATCTCTGCATCCTTCGCCCCAGCCGACCGAAACCCTACCAGCACCATCCACG
Source organism: Wollemia nobilis (assembly GCA_028583015.1). Classification (NCBI taxonomy): domain Eukaryota; kingdom Viridiplantae; phylum Streptophyta; class Pinopsida; order Araucariales; family Araucariaceae; genus Wollemia; species Wollemia nobilis. Next base: position 1,109,754 of record JAQPPZ010000523.1, on the reverse strand, counting down.
CAGACTCCTGTCACCCCTAGGACCCATTCGCCCTCAAAAGCCGCTACCCCCTCTGGTATCCCTCCTACTTCACTGTTCGCAGGGAAGATGCCGCAGCAAGCCCAGGCACTGGAAGACCTCGATTTCATGAGCATCATCGAGGACCAGCCTCTGGCAGTAAGAGCCGTAGGGGGATCAGCCTCCTTTCTTCAAGGCGTTAAGCGCAGAAGGGCCGAAGAGATAGCCGTCCCGGTCAAACGCACAAAGTTCGACCTAGAAGACTTTCTTGGGCAAAGAAATTATCATCCACATAAATCATAGACTTTTAGAGTTCATTCAGACACAGAGTAAGCTAAGGAATGAGAGACATCAAAAGTGGGCCACATATCTACAACAATTTCATTTGATTATCAAGCATAAGGGATTGCAAATTTAGTAGCAAATTGTTTTAGCTGACCTTCAATCATAGCACTCACCACCATTCTTGATTCTTGTGGGCATGATACTTCCAATTGGTTCACCTTGTATGAAGTAGATTTTGATTTTACAAATGCATATAGAGCTCTTCATATGGGTAAGCATGTTTTTGATTTTTATTTGCAAGATAACCTCCTCTGTCACATGGGACATATTTGTGTACCAGCTAGTGAGCGTTCAATGATGATTTGGGAAGCACACTTAGCAAAGTAGCAAGACAATTTGGGGGGGAAAACCAAGGTTCCACGAGCCTGGGGGACGGGGGGACGCGTTTTGGGGACGGCAAGGGACGGCAGGCCGATTTTAGGGGACGGTTGGGGGACGGCTGGTATAATACTATAATTTTTTTTAGAAATTTAGAATAATCTACAAATTCTACACACAACAAAAATGAAAAATACTAAAAACTTAAAAAGTATACATGTTCTTAAAACATGTTTCAATATGAAATGAACTCAGCTATTAGCCTATTACTAAGTACAACCATTTCAACAAATGTAACTTGAAGGTTCAGACAAGGATATCAAGTGCAATCTCTAATAGTTGCTATTGCTCAAGTAATGAATGCCACAATGTTCAGCTTTTAACATTCAAACAACAACAATTATCATTTTTAAAGCCACCAATGTTCAAGCAAAGACCATTTTTTAATTTGTTTTCAGTCACCAATGTTCAAACAAAGACAGTTCTTAGTTTTTACTTTTTGGCCATCAATGTTTAAGCAAGATAGTCATTGGTTTTCACTTTTCTCTGTTCAGGCAAGATAGTTATCTATTTTTTCAGCCATCAATGGTCAATCAAGACAGTCATCAGTTTATAGCCCTCAATATAAATTAAAGCAAGACAACTTTACTGTTCAGTCTCCATGCACTGCTGTCCAATCACTAAAATGATATTTAAACATTGACAGCTACCATTGTTCAATTCCCACCATGTAAGCAATGACAGTTAAGCATGTTCACTAACTGTTAATATGACAGCCTTTTTTTTTAAATTTAAGTTTGTATCATTTTTTTTAATTTTTTTTGGGGGACGGTTGGGCGTTCCCAGGGATGCCCAGGGGACGACTGGTCGTCCTCGGGGACGTCATTGGACGTCCCCTAAAAAGGGACGTCCCGGGACGGCCACCTGGGATGGCCAGCCGTCCCAGGGACGGCTGCCCTGCCGTCCCCTAAAAGGGGGACGGGGGAAATGTCCCCCATGCCGTCCCCCTGTCCCCGAGGACGCAGGGGACGGGGGAACACGTTCCCCAGGGTAGCATCCCCGTGGAACCCTGGGGAAAACACGTTGGTAGTACTTCAAAAGTACTTCCATTGGTCCAACATGAGGAAAGATGTCAAGAGGTACATCATGTACCCGTTGTGTTGTTGCCAAACCAACTAACAAGAAGCAGGGAATGTATACACCATTGCCAGTGTCATCCAATCCTTAGGAATCTGTCTCTATGGATTTCCTCTCAGGTTTGCCTACATCTATGCATGGTAATGATTGTGTTTTTGTAGTAGTTGATTGCTTTTCAAAAATGGCTATCATGATTCCTTTTAAGAAATCCATTTCATCTGAGGATACTGCTAAGCTTTATTTGAATCAAGTGTGGCTCAATTTTGGCTTGTAAAAGTCCATTGTATTTGACAGGGATAGCAAATTTTTGAGCATTTTTGGGTCCACCCTATGGAGCATGATGGACACCAAAAGTTGATCATGTCCACAACCTTCCATCCTCAGAGTGATGGCCAGAGAAATTTTGAATCAATTGATTGTTCATCTTCTTTGAATGTACAATTCCAAGCATCCATGCACATGGAATGAGAGCTTCCCCTCCATTTAGCATGGGTACAATCGAGCTCTATATACCTCTATCAAACATAGCCCATTTCATGTCTATTTCAGGTTCCAACCCTTGGCACCCACTGATGTAGCTCTCCTTGTGCAACCAATGGAGTACTCACCTCATGGACAAAAAGAAGCATAAAAGATAGCATGGTTTGTGGAACAGATTCAGCACATCCAACAATAGGTCCATGACCTCTTGGAAAAGACAAATCAGAAATACAAACAACACCATGACTAGCATCGAGTCCCACATCAATTCAAGGTTGGAGATAAGGTATGGTTACGTCTTTAGAAAGAGAGACTTGCGGGACCCGATAGGAAGATCAGACCTTTGCTATGGACCATACACCATCACCAAGAAGGTGGGAGAAAATGCCTTTGAATTGAATCTTCCATCTTATCTTGGTTTGCATACAGTCTTTAATGTTGAACTTCTTAAGCCCTATCGTCTACCTCTGTTTGGACACTTCTGTAATAGCAGAAGAGTTGAACATTGAAGAACTTAATCCAGATAGCTTAGTACCAATGGAGGAGGATCAGATTGTTGACACATGGACCAAGACCACTAGAAGGCAGTCCACTCAGATGTACAAAGTGGTCAAGGCAGGACAACTTGGTCACCAAGGGGAATGACTCACAAAAAATCAGATAAAGAAACAATCTCCACACCCAATATCAAAAGTTAATACAACGGGAACCATTGCTTTTCAAGGGGGGATGAATGATCCAAGCATGCGACATTTTTACAGAATGGCTTTATGCTCGAAAATGCCCGAAAATCTATTTTTTTGATCCTATCTGCATTGTTAGGGGCATAACTTTGTGCTTGAGACTCTGTTTTGATCCGTTAAAGAAGCGTTGGAAAGATTAAAGAGAGATGCACCCTTGCCAATAAAAAGCACAAGTAATGAATACAATGTTATACCCTCACATCTATTCTCAGAGATTGCTTGCATTGTACTCTGTTTTTTGAGCAATAAAATCATTCTGTTATTTTGCTTATATATTTTTGGTTTGATTTCTTATACTCTGTTATTTTTAATTGCGCTCTTTCATGATCTTCCTTAACTCAAAATTCTGAGTTCCGAATTAGTGGAAATTCTGAGTTTTGGATTATGTTGTCGCCAAATCTCACCTTGCTCTTGTATGAATCATCCAACTCCACGAACTATTGAAATGTGTGTAATCTGATCTTGTTAGGCCAAGGGCAAAAGTGTGAAAAAGTGCTTATGAGCACTATTAATGTAGCCTATGGGCAAGTGTATATGTAAGCCTATGGGCATTCTTCATGTAAAGCCTTCGGGCATCATTTATGTAAGCCTATGGGCATCTTCATGTAAGCCTAAGGGCACCCTTCAAATTTCACCCTCAATGATATTGGTTAATTCACCTTTATGGATTAACCTTGATTAAACAGTGTAATTTATTATATTATTGTATTTTAACCTCAAAGTCAAGTTAATGTTGGCTTGAGGTTAACTCTAATTGGGGTTTTGGTATCACTATAAATACCCCCCAATGACTGATCCATTTTACGATAGTGTGATATATGAAAATATTATGGGGTGCCTACAGACACCCACCCCTTATTCCTTCTCTCAAATTGTATTGTTTAGGCACCCACTCCTTATTCCTTCTCTCAAATCGTATTGTTTCTCTCTCTTTCTTTTGTTTTTTTCCCTTTCGTTTATCAATGCTATCTTTAATTCGCTCTTGCATCTTTTCTAGATATGATCTTGGTGAATGCATGTTTTAGAATGTTTTTAGAAAGTATTGTGAATTTTGACACAACTACTCCTTGTTACCAGTCATATGATTTGAACAACTGACATCTAAGTACCAATCTACCTCTACCTTGTCCACTATAGCCTCCTCTTCTACCGTGGCCTCTTCCTCTTGTAGAATACTGATTTTGCCACTCCCTATGACCTTGGGAATTGGAACTCGAGCTAGGCCCATTGTTGTTTGACACTCTAGTCTTGGAAGCAAAAGCTTGCTCCAGGTTTTCTGCTTCATTATTTTTAATTCTTTCTTTATGGGACACAAGTGATCCCAACAATTCATCAACTCCAACTTCCTCAAATCTTCACTTTCTTCAATAATCATTGCATACTTGTTCCACTTTATTCAACCCCTTTTGACAACATCTTCATGTGCTAGTTCTTCACCTTAGAAACCCATTTTGTGCACAATGTCATTCACCCTTGCACAAGAATCTCCCACATTCTTATTACCATTCATTTTCAGATTTTCATATTCTTTATTCAATGTCTGTAACTTCACTAATTTCAGTTGAGGAGACCCTTGATAGGCTGTTTTCTAGGTGTCCCAAGCTCTTTTGGCAGTCTTGACACTTGTAATCCTTGGAAAAATGCTCGTGTCAAGAGCCTGCTTGTATGTGATACAAAGCCAAGGCATCTTTTATTTTGGGCTTCCTTAATATTATTTTTTTTATAGTTGATGAAATATTCCAATCTGCAGGTTCTTTATATCCATGTTCCACAACACTCCATGCTTCTTCGCAATCAACAAAGTCCTCATCTTTATGAACCAGTAATCATAATTTTCTCCTATTAATTCTGGGATGGGCACTGAAGCATTACCATGAACCATGACAGTCAACAACAATAATGTATGAAGTTTTCCTCCAGAAACTTGAATTCTGAATTCTCTGGTAAAAGAGCGTCAAATCCTCAAGCTCTCCACTTCTCCAATATCCAAGCTCTTATACCTATATGTGAGATGTGGTGGTACTTTAAAACAGAGATTAACACATCATAAAAAGGAGAGAAGGAATAGAAAATGAAATTGCACAATAATCCTTCAAAAAAACACTTCATCTATCTTCAAGTTTGTACATTTTACTTCAATACAATGCCCTATACTTGTATATATACAATAGGATATCTGTTGGTTTGTCTCATGAGACTCTTGGTGCTTCATATTTTCTCCAAATCTGGGTGAGAATATATATATATATTTTTTTAATTTTCACTTGCAATTCCAATTCTGTCCTGTATTGTTTTTCGTTTTTTTTGGCTCATTTGTATCATAATATCCAACAATAAGATAAGCAAGAACTGATTTTTGATGGAACAAGTCTTTTTGCCTTAGTGGGGCCCTATTATGAAAAGCTTACCAAGCCCCATCACCCAGCCATTTGACAATCTTATGTTTCTTACGTAGTCCCAAAATTTGCTAGATTCTTATCAATTGCCAGACTGCGTGCTGGCAGGCATAGTTGATCAATTTCTAGGTAGGTTGCATGGCCTGTTTGATAGGAGGATTCTATGAATTATATAGACTACCCATTTATGTGCACTGCTAGTAAAATTTGGATAAGAACTTAATTAGAAACCATTATCTTACACATTGAATGCAGTTAAGAATGACTAAATTTTACATCTTCTGGTATTTTCTTCAGAACTTCACCATGCACTTCTTACTTCAATGGCAAGATTTACTTCAAGTTATTTTTGCTCAAGGAAAACAACTGTTGTTTGTGTTCTTGAATATTCCACCTGTGTGTTTTCTAGCATTACATTTCTGTAGATGTCCTAATATTTGAATGCATTTTCCAGGCTAAAGCAGAAGGGTTTGCACCAGGAGGTGCAAGCTTGCATAGCTGCATGACTCCACATGGGCCTGATACTACAACATTTGAGGTGGGTTTCTTTTGCAGTTTCTCTGAAGGAAACAATGACAACATCCTCTCTGGCAGATTATGACTTCATAATATTGCACCTTTTTCTTTGTGATTTCAGGCAACTATAGCAGGAGGGGATGATGCAAAACCAACCAAGATAAAAGATGCAATGGCCTTCATGTTTGAATCTTCCTTGATACCTAGAATCACACCGTGGGCTTTGAGTTCTCCACATGTAGATCATGATTATTACAAGTGCTGGATTGGTCTCAAGTCCCATTTCAGTAATGAAAATGTCGTTGAAAATAGGCAGCTTGAAAATGGGCAATTACTTCGCTGATAGTCATGGAATGGGTGCATTGGCAAGAGTATATGTAGATAATATTTAATAGACATCCTTTCACTGGGTACCATGCAATTATGCAGGACAGAATTGATGAATATGTATTAAAGGCCTTGAATGACAGTGTACAGTAAATAATGGATAATAATATCGTACTGTCTTAATATAGTCTTCAGCTCTGTTATGAATAAGGAACCTGCGTGAATATTTTTTTGAAAACTCATTATTTAGTGTAAACGGTGGCAGTAGGTTTGAGAAAGATGTTTGCGATCTGAGCCGCACATTTTTTATGCCTGAAAGGTATAAAAAGAAAATCTTACCCTAAAGGGCTTCAACCTCAATTTTAAAATATTGAAAAAAATATCACAAATATAAGGCAGTTTAAAAAACAAGCAATGTTCCACTTGCTTCAGAATAGTTTCCACAAATGTATCTACAATTATTCCATAATAGACCGACTTACAGAGCTTTAGGTTTTTGTTATCGGCACGAAAAGCAAATTATTGATTAAGTAACTAATTGCATAAGAAACATCTGGACCTAATTTTGGACACCCTACGATGTTGCATAGCTTAAAAAAAAATTAAAAAATGCATCCCCAAAAGACGAGGAAAAACGCATTAGTTTATCCTAGCCTCATGGGGAGAGGAGAATTAGCATAGTAGCCGATATAAATAAGCACTTACCACAAGAAGAGAAGATATAGTGCGGAATGACATTTGGTGTAATGGCAGTTGTTTAGTTATTATCATCCATGTGGTTGTGAGGTCGATTCGCTGATATTTGTAAATATTTATAAGAGAGAATATAGTAAAATACTAAATTTTTTAGTGTCAAACAAATTTTGATAGACGACTCTAGTAAAACATGAAATATTTTTAATATGTCACATTGATAACCTTGGACATGATTGACACTTAGAACTTTCCATTAAGAAATTAAAATGAAAAAGGTTAAAAAGTATAGACATCAAGAACATATGTAGTTTCAGTGAGTGTTACTACTTCCCCTTTCCCATTAAAAAAATATAAATAGAATCTCTCACATTTTCAAATCATTATTCATTCATGTATGTGCAAAATTAGTTAATCAGAGAATATTTATTTAGCCATTGTGTTGTGCATGTAATTGCATGCACCTCTAAACAAACTTGTTAATTGTAGTTTTATTCCATTTCAGTTTTGATATTTCTTTTTTTTTTGATGAGGAACCTTTTTATATACAAAATATCCGCAACATGTGAGTTTTGATATTTCTTTCATCTACTTGGTGAAATATTGTGTATTGTTGATTCCTATCATTCATTATTCTTTGTTCCTTCAATTGCGGAATACCATTGATGTGTTACATTTGATGTTGTTGTGGGGGATCAAACCTAGGTCACTTATATAATAGGCGAGAATATGAGTTGAAACAAAAATTTAACAAGGAGTTTCGACTACTTTGAGATGACACAAAGACAACAAAATTTACTCTATGAAGTAGAAGAAAGACAAGAATATCGTCATACAACTGTTGTCTAAAGTAGCTAGTCGGCAAGATGGAGATGAAACTTGTTGATGGGTTGCAAAAGCAATAGATTTTTGATGGGATGCTACCTAGATATAAAAAGAAAATGAAGGTGATCTTGCCAACCACATTCTAGGAAGCATTGGACGACGCATTAAACTTGGAAAGTGAACTGAAGATAGCAACAATAGACGACAAAAGCATAAGTCATGATTGAGACGGTGACTTTGATAGTGTCCAAGATGATCCCAATATAACACTTTACGCAATATGGAAGGGCCTGGAGCGAATGATCAACGACATGGCAAAAAAGAATAAATAGGACATTTGGTGTTTGGACTACTGTTAACTTTTGATAGTGTATGCTAGGGGAGAATACAATCACAGGAAATGAAATATGCAAAAATGTAAGAAAATATGTTATTAACGAAAATTGACAAAAATGATACAATGCAATATGGAGAAAATGAACGCTCCAAAACTGATACTAAAGAACTACATTGTACCCCATCACCAATCTATATGGTGATCCACAAAGTGGACCTACTACTACCTATAGCGATATATAATCACTCCCTATGAGGCCCTTTATATAGAAAGACGGATTGTTTGGCCAACACTCTACCTAGTTGTACAAGGGGACACCTTTCACATGTACAACTTGCACATAAACATTTGTGTATTTATTATATTCCTTGAAGTAACTAGCTAACTGCCCCCTAAAGTAATCTCCTACTCTAGTTATGTACCAAGGGTGGTACATTTACATGACCCAAATGATGTAATATACTCTAACACCTCCCTATATTACATTATTTGGGTCTTCAATATGGATCTCCTTCTCTTGAATAGTCTTTGGCTTCAACTGGTTCTTCTTTTGCAATAGTCTTCATGTTATATCCATTGTTCCTTGTTGTTTGGCATTTTTGATGAGCTAGAGATCTCATAATTTTGCATGTTGCAAGTAGATATGGGCAACTTCATATCTCCTCCTTTGATTCTTTGTATAACCTGTTTCTTTGATCTTCACAAATGTTAAGCTTGAACTTATTGTTAGTGGATGCTTCTGAAATGAGATCTTGAAAGAAGCAATCTATTATGTGTAGTTATATTTCTTCATGACTTGTAGTACTTATAGTAACAGAAGAAAGATAAATGGTTCTTTCCTCCACAATATTTACAAGGATGGAGGTTCCAACAATTCACCTTTTCGTGACCAATTTGATTGCAGGAAGTGCATAGTAAAGATATGGTTTGTTATCTATTTTGGGAATATCATGTTTATCCATCTCCTTGATGAAATTCTTAAACTATATGTGGATAATTGAAGCAATTGCATTCTTATTTTTTCATACATATGTATGATCTCTTTTTGTTCAATAATCTTTTCTTCCCCTATATCTTCATTATTGCACTTATCAACAATTTCTTTTGTTGTCTCACTTGAAGATGTAACAGATGGATTTATCTTTCCATTGTCAGAAATCATTTTAATCTCTATTGATTCTTTCTTATTTTTATCCATTGAATCATCAATCATGATTCTAATCCAGGTTGGTATTTTTCTTAAGCCTTCGTTGATAACATTATTCAAGATGTTGACATCCTTATGACTCCCTAGATAAGGGTATATGGATTAATTTGATAAACCTATCCAAGGCTTAGGTTTTTTAGAATTCCTTATATCTCCTTAGTGAACTAATTTGATAAAACCTTTTTAAAATTAGGTTTTGTAGGCTTCCTTATATCTCCCTAATAATTAGAATATGCTTAGTTCACCTTCTAAGTTGATTTTGTAATGTATTGAGAATAATCAACTTATTAATTTTGCCTTATCTATCCCAATGAAGTATGCTTTAATGGTTGGATTTCTTTTGTCTCCTTAGAATGAGTATGAGATATTTTTTACCAATTATTTCCAACTCTATATGAAGGCAATTGATTTGATTCTCTTTCCAATAGATTAATTTTCTAAATTCCAATTATATGTATTTAATTTGAAGTAGTATGCCTTATATCTCCCTACTTTTGGAATATTAGAAAAATAATATTATTTGCAATTTAATAGTAATCTAACCAATAGTTGTCAACCTTATATCTCCTACTTGGTTCATTGCAAATATGAATATTCAATATTTTAAAATAAACTTGCTTGATAATTATTACTGCTTGTTAGATTTATTCCAATGTAATATATCACCTTATAACAATGCAATAATCTATATCACCTTACAACTTCGAAATTAGCAAGCAAATTGAATTTACCTTTGTGAGGCTTGATGCTCCAGGTATCTCCACGTACTTTGACGACTGATTGGTACGTATCTCGGCGTTGTATGACTGATGCTTCAACCTTGTTGTTCAATTGAATGACCTACGTGTTCTTCCCTCTAGCTCTACACTTTCACAGTACCTATTTTGGCCCGGTTTTCTCCTTAATGTGCACTTATCACTGTAGGAATTGAATGCTGGTTTATGACAATCCTCGTTGCCTGCTTTAACTCTGATTTTACCGTGCTCTTAGTCACTCGAACGTTGTAAATTTTCTTTGATTTTGCTTCATGTCTACACCTTGGAGTTGAACGCTTATGTAGGTACGTGGCATGTGCGTCTTGAGTAACTTATGATGCATTTCTTATTCCTTCTTTGAACGATGTCCAAGTGGTTTTCTATGCTCCAACATGCATGGGGCTTATTTCGTAACGCTTATGGTTAAATCTAACGCTTTCTCCAAGTGGCTTATAGGCTCCAATTGCAAATAATGATGTTTTAACGTTCCTTCCTATCACAGTCATTTTGTAACTCCTTCACTTTAATGTTCAAGCGTTTGCTAATGAGATGGACTAAGCGCTTCTTGTGAGTGATAACATGTTCGATTGCATGTATTTTTCCCTTCAATGCTTATCTTCTATATATTTTGCTTGCCAATGTAAATCTAGATGATTCTTGTTCCTTAATGCTTCTTCCAGGCGAGTATGAGTTGGCTCTTGATTCGATGGAGGTCTTAAAAGCTTAGAGTTGGTTCTATGGTGGTCTGATTTGAGCGCTTCTATGACGGACGTCTTCTCTAAACAATAGCTTTGGGTATTGCTTCTTTCTGTTAGATTTTGATACAACATGTAATGGGAGATAGCATTCACAAGATGCAGAATAATAAGAAAGAAAGTAAATCTACAAGATGACTGAAATATGCTATAAATAGAAATGATAAAAACAAGTACAATAGTAGCTATGGAGGAAATGAACACTCCATGATACAAGATATTGCTCAATAAATGAGCTCTAAGCTTATAACTCACACACTCTACACTACTGTGTCTATCCTACACTACTATGCTCTCCTCTATATCTTCACACTCTATCTATGGCCCTTTATATAGGAAGATAAGTTCCTTGGCCAACACTCTACCTAGCTATACAAGGGACACCTTGCACATTTATAGCTTGCACATTGAAACTTGTGCATTTATTACATTGCATGAAGTAACTAGATAACTTCCCCCTAAAGTAATCTAATGTCCTAAGTATGTACCAAGGAAGGTACATTTACATGACCCAAATAATGTAATATAAGCTATTTATAACACCCCTTGTATTACAATATTTGGGTATTGAAGACTTTAGTCTTCAATGTGGATCTTCCTCCATCTGATAGCTTTGAATTGGTTCTTCATCTTCATCTACTTCATTCTCCATGTCATGGCTTCTGATATTTTCCAGTTCGTTGTTCCTTGATGTTAGGCGCTTTTGATGAACAATTGTTCTCATGATTTTGCATGTCATGAGTGGATCTGAATAGGTTCTTCTTATTTCTTTTGTACCTATGTAAGACATGTTTCTCTGCTCTTCATAAGTATCAACCTTGAGCTCAAAGTTAGTAGATCCATCAAAAATAAGTTCTTGAAGATAACAATTTAATTTTTGTAACAATCTTCTTTCATGACCCTTATAGTACCTGTATTTGAAATAACAGGAAAAAGATGAGTGGTTTGTCCCATCACAATATTTGCAAGGATGGAAACTCCAACAATTTATCTTTTCATGACCATATTGATTGCAATAGGTGCATAATAGAGAAGATTTGATGGCTTTGAAGTCTAATTTAGGGATATCATGTTTTTCTATCTCTTTAATAAGACCTTCTAACCATATATGCACAATTGAAGCTATTCCATATTTTCCTTTTTGTATAAAATCTGGTTGATCCCTTTTTTCCTGCTTTGGGTCTCCTTTGGTATTAGATTCACTGGATGAATCTCCCTTTATATGGCTGTCAATTTCAGAACTTATTTCACATTGTATTGGTTCTTCCTTTTCTTTGTCCTTTTCATCATTGTAATCCATCATATTTTTAATCCATATTGGTATCTTCCTTATTCCACTTCTAAGAGTGTTGCTTAGCATGCTAGTAGTCATTTGTATTACCTAAATTCTTTGGGATAGAATAGTCTTACCTTATGGCTCCCTATTTGGATATATGATCCATGATAGAAGTATATAAGCTTGATTTGGTAAAACCTTTATTAATCCTTGGTTTTGTAGGCTTCCTTATGTCTCCCTAGTATGAGAATATATACTCTTAAGGATTTTTAGGTTTTGTAGAAATCTTATATATTGCAACTTGATAATTTTGATAAATGCTGATATTACCAAGTTTTGTAGAATACCTTATGACTCCCTAGTATGTTTTGGATAAGCTATAAAGTGCTTTTGTATATTATAGTTCAATTTTGGTTGATTTTGTAAAGTTTTGTAAATACCAAAATCAACTTATATTATCCTTATTGCTCCTATTGAACTAAGAACCTTTTCCAAATTTAAAGAGGTTTTAATGTTAGATCTTTTGTCTTGATTTGAGACAATAATATTATAAATTTCCAACCTTAAAAAATGCTTTGATAAAACTCTCTTTAAATATCCCTTTAGGTTTTTTAATCCAAGTGTATCTAATTTCCAATTTAATTAGTTTGATGTAGTAACCCTTATGACTCCCTAATTTTGGAAAAATTAGATCACAATAATATTTGCAAGTATTAAGGTTAATTGCTAGTAGAAAACCTTATTACTCCTAAGTTCAATATTGCAAATATTATATTAGCTTGATAAATAATTCCCTTTGAGGTATTGCTTTCAATAATTATATTTCTCTAAATTCAACCTTATAACTCCCTAGAGATGAAAGCATATAAATATAGGAATAAACCTTACCTCATACCAAGTAATAATCAACGTTGATTTCAGACATGTAATGGTTGCACTTGTTGATTGTAGTTGCTTTGACTATGTTTGGACTAGAGCATTGAATGCTCTATACCTTGCTTCCACGTTGTGATGGCTCCCACGTCTTAGACGTAAATGCATTGTAATGCCTCATTCAAATGCTGCGTTCAAATTCTACATTGAAATTGATGGTCCAAGGAGCCTTTAATAGGTAGTCAACCTAGTGATAAGTGTCACTTCAGTTACACTTCAATGCTTTCTTGGACGTTCATTGCAAGTGTAATGTCTGAAATGTCTTCTTCCTTCTTGCATTGTTTGAATGATAACACCAATGGAGAAATGTAACTCCTCTTCCACGTGGTCTATGGACACCAAAATATTTCCTTGTAATGCTTCAAATTTGAGTAGGCACTTGTAACCTTCCTTGTAAGGTTTCTTGGATGTTAAGCATTGTTGAGAGATTGTGCCAAGTGGCACTCAAAGTTTCTGCATGGCGTCTATCGCTGTAACACCTCCAAGGAGAATGTAACTCCTTATTTATGCCTCTTCCTTTGCTTGCTACATTCCTTGAAGTGCAAGCAAACTATTTTCTCTCGTAGGATATCCTTGAGGTAATATTGGAGCTCTAAATGGCATGGAAGATGCTACCTTTGGTGGATTTTCTTCACCAAGTTTCAGACCTTTGCAATTAGCACCTTTTCTCCTCACTTTTGGTTCTCTTTGACGTGCAAATTGTAGCGTTGTTCATGCATGTTTGGATGAGGTAATAGTGATGCCTTTTCTTGTAGTATGGCTCCTTCTTCTTCTATGTAACTATAGGATATTGATCTTCTATTGTGTGCTTGTGTTGTGCAGGTTTATCCATCCAAGATATGTGAGGAATGAGCCTTTTTGATGGCTCCTTGTGCCATGGATATGGAGTGTTTTTCATACGTCCTTCTTGGCTGGATTCCCTATGACCTTTGTGCCTTTAATGGCACCTTCTATTTGCTTCCTTTCTATGAACAATGTAGTGCAATACCTTGTGAATAATACACTTTCTTTTGCACCCTTTTTGCACTCCCTTTTTTAGGTTTTGTAGTCTGATTTTGTAGCAGATTTTTGAATGCACAAATGAGGGTTTTGAGGATGTCCTTTTGAGTAGACTCCTTGCCCTCTTTGCTTGGATATTTGATGGTGAATCCAAGCTTTGTAAACACTGTAAAATAGAAGCTTTGTTTCAGTTGCACTAACCCCTAAGTGCTTTGGATTTGAGACTCACCAAGTCTCAATATTTGAAGCTTCTTTTTGGTTAGCTTTTCTTTTCTTGTACTAACCAATTTTGGTGGCTTCTATTGGCCACTAAGAGTTGTAGATTTTTGTGCACCAATAGTGTCTTTAGACACTTTGACAAGTTTTGAATTTGTGCCTTTCTCAAGAACACAAACACAAAGCTTTTGAGAGTAATATAGTAGTGCAAATGAACCCACTAATATTTCATTTTTTAATGCACTAACTATTACACCTTATCACTCCAAATAACTCTCAAAAACTTATAAATGCACTTAATCAATTTACTGCAACTTAATCAAGAATAATCTAAAATGAATCTTCAATAATTATTCTGCAAATTTCTTATAAGCAAGATATTAGGAGATAGTCTTCTTTTGCTTTCCAAAGTAGATGATAGGCAGTTGATAGATAGTTGAAATTCTAAAATCTAATCAACTCCTAATGTGTAAATGAACCTTAAAAAGAACCTTTCTTTTTGCACATTTGAAGACTATAATACAAATATCCTTTTTGCAACTTTAATTTGGATTAAGGTGCTTTAACAAATCTGAAAAGTAATCCAATTAATGAATCTACTTGCACCAATAGTTGCTTACCTTTTTTTGAAAGCTTTTGTAGCTTCTTTTCTGCTTCTATAGAGGATGTAGATCTTGGTGTCTAAGATCACCAAGTTGCTTCCTTGAGTAAGATCTTTCAACTCTTTGTAGACTATTTTGAATAGCTCCTTCTTCACCAAATGATGGTCTCAAACTTTCTTTCATGAACCTAAGATTTGGTGACTTTGTTCTCCTCTTGTGGTCTCCTCCTTCTTGTAGATTTGGAGAAGTATGTATCTCTAAAGCGGTGTCCTCTTGTTGTGGGAGGTAATATTCAAATCTCTTGGATTTGATAAGCTTCTTTTATCTTCAAGTCTTCTTGTAGAATTTTGACTTCAAGTAGGATATTCTTCTCAAGATTCTAAATATCTTGAGGTCTTCACTGGATTCTTCTTTTGCTCGGATTTGGCACTCCTGATGAGTGTCGTCAAACACATCATTTAATCATTATAATTGTCAGTCCAGGGTAGTTTCCAATGGTTGTATACGAGAGCAGAGGTAAGAAACTTAAAAATCAGTCTACTCAGGAAATGGCTTTATTGATGAGATCAGTTAGTTTTGGGGGTTTCTGGTGTCACCTCTAATCCTATGAGCTAAATTGAACTCCTAATTACAATTGCTGAGACAAAATTGCAAAAATGGAAAGTTTGTAGGCATTTGAAACTAATTTCTTTTGTAGAATCATAAATAATAGAAATGAAACCTATTTACGCTTGCAAAATGAAAATGATAGTAAGGAAAACTTTGCAAAATTTAAAATGTTACAAAAATGAAATAGTTGAATACACAACTGAAAATGCCAAGAACTGGAAATAAATGCTGGAAAAAAGGAAATCAACTACTGTAAAAAATTTTAATAACACAAGTGTTGTAAGAAAAATCTTACACTAAGTAACCAACTGTCATGCACAGACATCCATACTACAAGTACTAATACTACAGTTAACAGATGAAATGGAAATTGATAGGTTTCTGCTAACCTGCTGCAGTAAGAAATTAACAGAAACTGTCAAGAGTTGATTCTTCCTCTAGGCCTGGAAGTGGGCCCTTGCTCCCTGATCCAGAAGAAGGAAAGAAAACTTCTCTAAAACTACCTAATTCTCACTCAATCACTCAAGAAAATAATTGAATGAAGAAACTACACTTTTTATTGAATTTGAAAGGACATTGCAATAATGCTAGAAAAATCCTGCAAAATCACTACTCTGTTACAATAGCTAGACTATCTTTTTCCTTCTATGCAAACGTCTACCTATATGCTCAACCAATATGGGAGCTTGTTATTTATACTATTCTATTACATATGTGGATTTGTTCTGTTGTTGCATTTCAAGGATTCAACAACTATTCTTAAGTTGTCCTCTTGAAATGTAGGAAACTATTCTGCTGCAGTTTATCCATTTCGCTTGTTGGGCGTAACATATTGGAAGAAATGTAGTGGAAGGGGTAATAAATCTTCCCATACAATTGTATTCATCTTAATTTCACCATTTGTCATCTTTTTGACCGTTCTATTTATGGTTTTGACCAAAATTGGTCCTGCTTCGCTCATTCCGGAGCTTGCTCCGAAATATCAGGCAGTGTAACAGTTCTGACGCTTTTCGTGCATCAATTGCTGAGGATGATGGGTTTGACCATCTTGGTAGTCTTCTTAGGTCCTCAGGAGACTTCTTCCATAGGTTTTATGTGTTGGTATTGACAAATTCTAGGCCATGTTGTTTATTTACAGTTGGCTGGAATTTGTAGGGTCAAATTCTATTTTTTGCACAGTCAGCCCAGTTTGAACAGTTTTTTTTTGCAATTTGAACATGTTAGAAGGTAAGAAAAACAAACAACATGATTCCAGAATGGAATACACATCAACATACATTATTGCCTATTCAAATAAATATTTACTTGCTAGGTAAATCAGCTAAAATAGTGCAAAAAATGCAAAAAATGGTCAAAACAGAGTGCTATGCTCCAGAACATCTAAACATGTAAATAATAGTAGATAATGCATTCCATAATCAAAATTAGAACAAAAACATAGCATAAGGTTTATCAAATTGTTTATAAAATATCCAAAAAATAGTCTATGAATTAGGCAATTTTTGGCCTCATCAACTCCTTGCCGAATTCTCCTCCTCTTGGGCTTGTTGTCAGATGGCGATAATTATTCCAAGTCCTTCACTATCAGGGGCTTCTCCTTGGTAGTGGATTTCCCCAATGAGTTCTTCTTTTATGATTTATTTAGTAAGTCTCTCCTAGCCTTTTACTGGATGCTCATCGAGACCTTGCCAAGGTCTTTGATCTTGCAGCTTCTTTTGGTCTTCCTTGAGACCTTATATTCAACCTTCTACTTCTGGAAGTGTTGGTGGTGAGATATTCTCATGGATCTATGATTCTACTGCTTCTGGATTCGAGTAGAACTCTCCTAGTCCTTATTCTTCCTTATTTGGAAGTTCTTCAATGAGATATCCTCCTGATCTCTTTTGCTTTAGGTGTTGGATTGATTTTGAAGAGGATACTCTTCCTAAATTTCTTGTAGGAAGCTTTCCCGACTTATTGGATCTCCTTTACCTGCAACAAAAATATTATTACTAAAATCTACTTCTGAATTAGCTACTCTCTTATGGAGTCTTCCTTAGGATAAAGGCTTCTATGGCCTATTTCGGTATTAAGGCTTTTGTGGCCTTTTCAAGGCTTCTATGGCCTATTTTGGTATTAAGGATTTTGTGGCCTTTTCAATGCTTCTATGGCCTTTTATTTAATATCAAGGCTTATGTGGCCTTTTCTTTAATATTAAGGCTTCTATGGTCTTTTATTCAATATCAAGGCTTCTATCACCTTTTCTAGGCTTCTGTGGCCTTTTCTTCTGGATCAAGATTCCTATGGCCTTTTCTAGGATTATATGGTATTTTATTATGGATCAAGGCTTCTATGGCATTTTTCTTTTGAATCTGGGATTCTATGGATTTTTTCTTTTTTTTGAAGTTCTTCAATCTAGCAATGGAGATCTCCTGTCTCTTGACTTCACCATGATTATTTTCCAGAAGTTTCTTCTAAAGAATTCTTCTCTCTACAACAACTAATATCTACACTATGAATGCACTCTGACCTTCGGGTAATGAAGTTGATGTCTCCTAGATTTCTATTGTAGGATATGTCCTAATCATCTAAGAATTGTAATAAAAGAAACTTCATTTAAATATTTCCAGATCTCGTAGATGAGCTTCACTAGTTGTTTCATCAAACTAGTGGATCAAATGTTGAGTCCTAGTCTTCACGAGTTTTCTTGCAACTGTGTGGAAAGACTCTAGTCATATGCAATCTCAGTATTTCTAAAACTGAGATTTCATGTAGTCCTAACTTGTGGCTCTCCCTAATTCTATCACCTAGATTCATCTAAGAAATTTTGATATTGATTGGTGCAATGGCGCATCAGGTTGAAAAAAAACTCAAGGGTCAATGATAATGGTTATTTCCTATTGATCTATTGTAGCTTGATCTACCGTAGCTCTGATACCACTGTTAGATTTCAATACATGTAATGGAAGATATAATTTACATGATGTAGAATAAGAAAGTAAATCTGTGAGATGACTAAAATATGCTCTAAATAGAAATTATGAAAATGAGTACAATAGTAGCTATGGAGGAAATGAACACTCCATGATACAAGCTACTGCTCAATGAATGAGCTCTGAGCTTATAGCTCACACACTCTACACTACTGTGTCTATCCTACACTACTATGCTTTCATCTATATCTTCACACTCTATCTATGGCCCTTTATATAGGAAGATAAGTTCCTTGGCCAAAACTCTACCTAGCTGTACAAGGGATACCTTGCACATTTATAGCTTGCACATTGACACTTGTGCATTTATTACATTGCATGAAGTAACTAGATAACTTTCCCCTAAAGTAATATAATTTCCTAAGTATGTACCAAGGAAGGTACGTTTACATGACCCAAATAATGTAATATAAGTTATTTCTAACACTTTCTCTTTATCCTTTTGCTTTCAATATGCTAGTTTGAATGCTCCCTTTGCGATGGTCAATAGATGACAACCAATGTAGATGATTAAAGTTATTTTGTAATAATTTGTGCTTTATATTGGTTGTTGGGAATGCCTACTTTTATGGCTATAAGGGTGTATTTGGACACCATAATGAGAGCTCTTTGTTAGCTCTTCTCTCTTGCTTCGGATTATGCTCCTCTACGGTCGCTTGTATGCTATTCCTCACTTGTGGAGGATGTGTCCTTAAGACACTTAAGTTCTGTCCTATTTCCTATGTAGGACAATATGTTATGGTGCAGAATAATGTAAATAGAATTGTAATAGAATACCTTGATTTACACCTTCTCTTTTGTAAGCTTCTTTTTCTGGTTTTAGTGAAAGCTTCTCTGTATTATCTTTTGTAGGCAAGGACTGATTGATGTTGTATTTTCTGTTAGACAACTCTCTCCTTTGCTTGGTTAATCTTAGTAATGAACCCAAGATAATAATCACATAGATAATATGCCCTTGAAGGAGTAATTGTTGCACTAATATTTTACCTAAAATGAGCTCTTTAGTGCACCTTGAATATGAGACTCACCAAGTCTCAATTTTTAGCTTCTATCACTGATTTAATGGTTGCCTTCTTGTTCTCCACTCCTTGGAGGAATTTTTATCTGCTTGGTGCGTTCTATGGGCCACAATACCTTGCAGGTATTGATTTCTAAATAGTGTCTTTAGAAACTTTGATTATTTATATATTTTTGTGCCCTTGATCTTGACATAAAATAATTCTTTGAGAGTAACTAGTTTAATGAACAACTAGTATAGTGCAATGAATCAATAATATTTCCAATTTTAATGCATTTTAATAATATCACCTTATTACTCCTATTAATAAGCTCTCAAAGTAGTTTCAAATGCACTTAATAATATCTACAAGTTCCTTAATGTAGTCCTTTTTTCAATTTTCAAATAATAGGAAGAATGTATCTAACTCCTATTAATATGTAGGTAATGAACCTTAACAAAACATATATGCACTTTATTTGAGGACTTAAAATGCAACCTTCTATTTTGAAACTTTCAAATTCTAATAAGGTGCTCAATGAAGTTAAGTAGTAATCTGAATAAGTGTTCAAGTAATGAAAATTTTGCACCTAAGTTGTTTACCTTTAATGATTAATATCTTGATGAGTTGATTCACCAAGTCTCTTGTCAAGAATGGTGGTTGCCTGTGGCTTTGAATGCTTCTAGTCTGTTGCTTTGAAATTGTAGTAGATGATTTTTAACTTCTCCTTCAGGATCTGGCCTAGAACTCCGAAGTCTTGTAGCTAGTAATGCTATCTTGATTGCTGCCCTTTAGCAGTCAATCTATTCATTGAAATGTTGTCCTTCAAAAACTCTCTTAGTATTTTTCTATGAATCCAAAAAATATCTATCTATGTCTTCTTTAGCTATGAAGGGTGATCTCCAAATCTTCTTAGATCTGGAAGGTATCTTTTATATGAGTTCTTCTTCAACCTCTTTTTTAGGTTTTGACTTCAAATAGAATTTTCTTCTCAAGAATCTGAATGTCTTGAGGTCTTCAATATTCTTCTTCGGGATTTGGCACTCCTTGCCAAATTTTTCTCCTTTTGGGCTTGTTGTTGGATGGTGATAATTGTCCTAATTCTTTCACTATATTCTGTAGTGAATTTATCCAATGAGTTCTTCTAGGAACTTCTTTGATGACTTTTCCAATTTCTGAAATGAGGCTCTCCAAATATTCTCCTTGAGACCTCTCCAAGGTCTTCAATATTGCAACTTTTATGGTCTTCTTGATGAGACCTTTCCTTCAACCTTTAGCTACGAAAGTGTTTGCAATGAGATCTCTCTCGTGGATCTCTGAATTGCTACTTCTGAAATAAGGTATAGGACCTTACTAGTCCTTCAATATTCCAAGATTGGAAGTTCTTCAATGAAAATTTCTATGAGTCTCTTCAACTTCTTTTGGAATAGATCTTCAATTTGTTATTTCCAAGGGGTCTTTTCTAAGACCTCTTTAACTTCACTAATTATTCTTGAAACTAGTGGTATGTATCTATGTTGAGTCTTGGTCTTCACTAACTTGTGTAAAGACTCTAGCTAATCTAAAATTTGCAATCATCAATGGAGATCACCAATCTCCTATCTTCTTGGACTCTTCTCTGGGGTCTCTTCCTATTCAAGGCTTCTATGGACTTTTATTCTATAATAAGGCTTATGTTGCATTTTCTTCTATAATAAGTTTTATGTGGCCTTTTCTTCTGCAATAAGGCTTATGCGGCCTTTTCTTCTATAATGTGCAGGTTTGCAATAAGGCTTCCTTAAGTTTCCTTTTCCTGCAACAATATATTAGCAAGATGATTCTAAATATTTTCAATGATGAACCTTCACTAGTTGATTTATCAATCTAGAAGAATGAATACTGAAACCTAGTCTTCATGAGTTTTCTATAACTCTGTGGAAAGACTCTAGCCAAATACAATCTTAGAAATTTTGGAACTAAGATTTGTTTCTCCTCTCAATATTTCCTATGGATTTCCTATTCCCAATAACCTACCGTTGCTCTTCCTATCCAACAATCCCTTGTAGTGATGTTTTCATGCAGCGATGCACAATGGCTGATCCGGTTTACAAAAATATAGCAAGATTCAGACCTATAGTAGTAATGGTGCTCTCTTATGGATCTCCCTATTCTTATTGACCTATCGTGGCTCTAATACCACTGTTAAATTTTGATAGTGTATGCCAAGGGAGAATACAATTACAGGATATAAAAAATGTAAATTGTAAGATGCTAAAATATGTTATTAATAGAAAATGATAAAATAATACAATGTAATATGGAGGAAATGAACACTCCAAAACTTATACTAAAGAACTACATTATATCCCATCACCAATCTATATGGTGATCCACATAGTATACCTACTGCTACCTATAACGATATATAATCACTTACTATGAGATTCTTTATATAGAAATATGGATTGCTTGGCCAACACTCTACCTGGATATACAAGGGGACACCTTGCACATTTACAACTTGCATATAGACACTTGTGCATTTATTATATTCCTTGAAGTAACTAGATAACTATCCCCTAAATTAATATCCTACTCTAGTTATGTACCAAGGGTGGTACATTTACATGATCCAAATTATGTAATATACTCTAATAACTACAAGTTGAAAGGACACAAATGTAAATTGTTCAAAGGTGTATTATAGTATTTATGAAATTGTAGTACTTGCGATTGCAATATGTTCATTTAACTTATGAAGAGCAAGGCATGAGATGATGACGATGATAATGCAAGAGAAATAAGATAAACCAAGCACTTCTAAGAGCAGATAAGGAGTGACTAGTGGCAAATACCAGAATAACCACTAGGATAGAAGACAACCACAAATGAGGAAATGGTCTAGAGAAGGTGGTAATAAAGGAAAGTTGTAATATAATTATGATAGAAGTCCAATAATCTAGTTTTGAAGATGTCAATAAGGGGTACACTTCACACAAAATTGCATGAAAACATCAGTGGGAGGAAGTAGGAATAATACGACAATGATGTGTAAATGGTGTGGACTAGCAACCACAAGGAGGCTAAGCGTCCAAATAAGACAAGTGTTAGTAACTCATAAAATATCAAAATTATTGACATCAAAGAGCCTTAGTTGGACCAACAAATGAACAAAAAGAAACATGTGTTGGTGGTGACATAGGCACAAGCATATTAGAAAATATATTACATTATTAGGTACATGTCAATGTACACCATGGGTACATGTTTTAGATTAGGAGTTTGTCTTAGGTTAGGATTTAAGTATTTACTTTATGCAAAGGAATAAATGCACAATGCACAAGTATGTGCAATGATGTAAATGTGCATGTTGTCTACATGTACATGAGTCCTTTAGAATAGGAAGAACAAGTGTCCTTAGTTAGGTGTGCATGTGCACAAGTTTCTATCATGTAGAATGCATGTGTCCTTAGGGTAGGAAAGTGAAGAGTCACATACTAGTATAAATATGTGTGACTTAGCATTGTAATAAGTGGTGGAATAAAGCATGCAATAGCATGCACTAGTAGAGTGGTGAAAGAGTTCCATATATTGTAACAAGTTTCAATTTTTGTGAGTTTATATCAATGGCTATTTCATGAGTTGTTTTAGAAGTTTCTTATGTTATTTACTTGCTCATTAGACTTCCATTAACATAGTTATAATATTGGAAGCTTATTTCATTACTTGTGGCTGGATTTCCTTTAAGTTTATAGCTTCAAAAGCTAACAAAGCAAAGATGGAGTAGTATTCAAACCCTGCCAAGGATAAATGGTAGAAAGCACATGTGCAATTAGAGGAAGAAATGTATAAGACCATCAATAAGAAGAAAATGAAGAAACCCATTGTAATTGAAGAATATGAGACATCAACCAAGTAGTTGGAGGCACAAGTACTAGATATGAGTGTTGCAACCAAAGTGTCCAGTTTACTTTATGCAATACCAAACCTTTATGTGATATTTGAAGAAGTGATGCAGATAAAGAAGATAATAGAGACACATTGCCTACGAGAAGTAAGGAAGATTGTGAAGGATCAACACATTGCCCCGATGGTGTTGATGATTGATATGAGGAAGAAACCAACATTGATCCACATTGAGTTGCTTAATTATAAGTTGACACAAGTGATCTTGGACAGGGGATCAAGTGTGAACATGTTGTCTAAGAAGACAAGGAAAGGCAACACCATTTATATGGTCTCAGAGTGTTTTACTATATGACATGGATCAATATGGTATTGAGATGAAATATATCTTGACTATGCTGAAAGTAAAAATCATCATCTTAGATTTTATAGTTATTAACATGCAAAAATCAACCTACAATGCACTATCAGTACATGAGTCTCTACACACAAAGGTAAACCACAATGGGAAGAAGGACCACTTGACGTTAAAGAAGGACCAATACAAGTATGTGATCATTTTGAATAACTGACTCATTAATGAAGAGTTGGTGGAGAGGAATTACAACATGATGAAGCATAAGCACTAGGAATGGTGTGTGCAGTACATAAGTTCAAAAATTATTTACTTGTAAACTATTTTGATTTCTATGTTGATCATCAGGTGTTGTACTTTATTAATAAGTTAACCATTCATAGGTGAGTTACAGATGGCTCGTTACATTATAGAAGTTCATGTTTTGGGTGGTAGTAAAATTAGGGAAGAAACATGTCATAGCGAATCAACTATAAAGGATTCACTTAGGAGAACTTGTGGAGGAAGGAGTGTCAAATAAATTTTTGGACCCTCACTTGTTTTCAATCATTGCGTTACCATTTTGGTACAAGCATCGTTACAAAACTTGATGAGTTTTTGATAAAATTGCAAAGTCTACGCTTGATTCGGCCTTGCCAAGTCATTTGGGCTTGACTCAACGAGTTTTCTAAGCTCACCAAGCTTTTATTTAGTTGACAAGTTGTTGGAATGCAAGAGTTAAATAAACTCACCAAGGGCTAAAAAAAACTTGCTCTACCATACACATGCACAAGAAAATGACATTATTTTTTCAAAGTGCCCTCATTTTTTATGTTCCTAGTTGTAGATAGTATAAATAAGGTGAAATCAAAATACCAAAATGCAAACAAGGAGAAAATTTTAGTTCAAAAAGTGAAGGTATTAGTGGTTTTACCATTGAGGGGTATGCACAAAGGGTGATCCCCCTCAACCTTGCAAGGGGCACTGCCCCTTAACCCTCGACATAGGTGGCAATGAGCATTGACCGTCATGCTGGTTGTGTTGGTCATAAAGGTCATGTTGATCAACTTTATGATATGGCTGATTGTAGAAAGTGAAGTGAGCAATCAGAGAATAATGTGTTGTGGGTAGTAGTTTGAAGTGATGTTAGTTGTAAATGTATAGAATAGGAGAGAGTAGAGAGAAGCAATAACAAGAGCCTCTCTTTTAAATGGATGATTTTGAAATTATAGCAGAGGAGTTAATGGCAAAGGCATAGGAAGAGACACTACCATAGGTACAAAAGGAGAGGACTATTGAAAAATGAAAAGGTATTGAAAGACACTAGATAGTGGGTCTATTGAGGCATTTTGTCACAATTTATAATTTGTACCTTTTATATCATAAGAAATAAAAGAATAATTGAATTTTGGAGGCATTAAAATTTCTCTAGTTGAAGTGTGTTTTGTCACTTTCATGTGTTGTTTAAGGTTATATCACATATAAAATTAATTTTGGATTTGTATAATATTAGTTAATTGTAATATGCAAGAAATACATTTTTATCCAATGAAAATTTACATTTTTTGTCAAGTTTTTTCGAGTTTTTTTACGGAGTCTAAGTTTGAGTCCCAATTTAGCCTTATTGAGTTTTCTTTTTGAGTTTGAGTTTCTCTACTATGGATACAAGTATGTGGGAAAAAACTTGTATATGGATGAGCTGCTAAAGGAGTTGTTGGTAGTAGAAAAGAAGAAAATAATCAAAGGCAACACTATTCCAATTGATTTTTGGATTGTTATACAAGATTAGTCCAGATGAGATTCTACAAAGGTGCATAATAGGTGATAAGGTGAAGATAGTATTGAAGGAGGCTCATGAGGGATTGGCAAGAGGGCACATTGGGCCAAACACAATTGCAAGGAATGTGCTTCTGGTAGGGCTATGGTGGTTCACTCTCTATTGTGAATCAAAGAAATTTGTGATTACATACAATACATGTCAATGATTTTGTAAGCCATTGTGGAGGGAATTCATTCCATACATCCATTTTAGTTGTAGGATTTATTTGCATGATGGGGTATCAATTTTTCTAGACCATTGAAGACTAGCAAAATTATGTGCAACTGCATTATAGTTACAATTAAATATTTGAAAAGTGGATAGAGGCAAGGGAATTGTTAGATAATTATGTGAAGAGCACTATGTGATTCTTGTACAAGCAAATCATTATGATATTTGTAGTGCCTCTTCAGTTAATAAGCAATCATGGACATTTCAATGTGATTATTTAGAAGTTGAGGAAAAAGTTTAAAATTTTGCACTCATTGTCAAGTATGTATTACCCTAGGGAAAATGGGTAAGCAAAGACAACAAACAAGTTTTGGTTTTCATAATATACAAGACATGCAAAATTGAGGATGCTAACTATGAGGTAGAATAGTTGGTGATCCTATGGGTATCCAAGATAACATACAAGTTGACGATGAATCACACATCATTACAATTGATGTATGATTAAGAGCTAGTTGTGTCAATCAAGTTTCTAATGGTAATTTTGAGAGTGGTGGTGCAGAACCATATTTGTGACTAGGATATCATGGAGGATAGGCTAATGACACTCATCAAGTTGTATGAGAAGTGAGTTATGGAACAGTGGACCACAAAGGTTTTCCAATGTTGATGCAAGCTTTAGCATGATAAGCACCTATGGAAGGTGAAGTTGAAGAGATGACTTAGTGTTAACATACGACAAGAATGAGATCAAGCCAAAGAAGTTGAAGACACTATGTCTTGGACCCTTACAATTGGATGAAATGTTATAAAGTGGCACAATTAGATTGAAGATACTGGATGGAATGCAATGTTCTCAAATAGTCAATGGTTCAAAGCTAAAATTGTACATGGTTAGGACACAGGTGAACCTTATCAACCATGAACCAAGTGATGGAGAGGCAAGTATAGGTAGGTTGATAGTCACATTAAGTTAGTCTTTGGTATACTTTAAAGGAATCTCAATATGTGAATTTGGAGAATGTAGTTGTACGAAGAAAGATGCAGAAGACACAAGCAAATTTGAAGAAAGCATGCTTGCATAGGAGTTGGTGTGGTTGTATGAGAAAGAATTTGCAAGTAGCAAAAATAATAACATTTACATGATAGTTGAGAAGGAATATTTGGTGCTTGAACCTATTAAATGAAGGAGATTGTATGTGCATGTTAAATTGTTTTTTTTTAAAAGCGAAAAACCCCTTGCGGGGCCGCCTTGGTCTGAGAGACCATGAATAGGGGGTTCTACACCATCAAAGTCACCCGAGAGTCGCACCCAGCCCTGCCCACACCAACATTATCAATTGGATTTTGGGTACCCAATTCAAATTTTTGGTAGGGTGGAGATTCGAACCTGGGACCTCCCTTGGAGGATTGTCCTCTCCTCTCCAACTCACCTACAACACCTGGGTTGTGCATGTTAAATTTTTTGATATTGAGGAAGAATAACAATTGTTCAATGAAAACAATCACTTGATGATAAAAATATGCAGTGGATGGCAGTGATGCATGCGATGGTAAAAATTAATTCATTCATTGTGGTAAGAGACTATTTAATACATGCTTTAGGGTTACAAACTAGAACATTGATACTCCCAATTTAGGATATTGTTACATGCAAGGAATTTTAAAATAATATTCCAGCTAATAATACATGATCTAATAATATAGTAAAATATTCTAACATTCCTGCTTATTACATTATTTTGGTTAGAAAATATTAGGACCCACCTTAATTTAGAGGATTCTAGGATCTTTCTCTTGGCTCTAACTTTTGGCTTTGGCTCTATCTTTGGATCTAGCTCTAGCTTTGTCTTTGACACTAACCCTGACTACTCTAGCTCTTGGCTCTGCTTGCTCTATCTCTAGTTAATATCGCTCTCAGATAACCACATTTAGATTCATCTTTGGGTCTACCACTAGGTTTTCCTATAGGTCATCCACTACCTTTACCACTAGCTCTTCCTCTAGCTCTGCCACTAGCTCTTCTTCTAGCTTTGCATCTAGGTATTCCTTTGGATCAACCACTGGGTCCATATATGGGTCTGCTACTAGGTTTACCTTTGGGTCTATATCTAGATTAGACATTGGCTCTACCTCTAAGTCTACCACTTGTGGGACTACCTCTGGGTCTACCACCTATGAGACTACCTCTGGATTTACCACCTCTGGGATTGCTTTTGGAAGATTGTAGTTGTCCAATCTACTGCTAATATAGTGAAGACTATGTTATGACCATATTAGATCTAATACTAATAATGGAAAAAAGCAATTCATTCATTGAGGCAAAAGCCTATTTAATATTTGATTTAGGGTTACAAACTAGAAGATCGATACTCTCAATTTAGATCGTTACATGCAAGGAATATTAAAATAACCTTCCATATAATAATTCATGATCTAATAATATAATAAAAGATCATAACAATATGTAGGGTGATAAAAACCATGAGAACAAAAGCATTGAAGTGATGGAAGTGAATATGAAGGAATGACTCTATTGGAAGCCATTGGACATGTATAAAATAGAATGGGTGTTGAAATATAGTAATTTTGTGAGGAGCAATCAACTGAATGTTCAAATGGAAAAATTGAGGAGACATGTACAAGGGTTGATGCAAATATGACAAGATGCACAAGCAATGGATAGAAGCAATTTTTTGGGAGAAGGGACAAGGTTAAAAGACACTCCTAGAGAAGCATGATGAACAAGCAAGTGTTGGGAAATGTTGACAGTTGTGTAATGGAAATTGAACTTCTAGAAAATGACTATTGGGAGCACTAGTTTGACAAATAAAATTCTACCAAGAAGAATATTGGTAGAGGTTGAATGAATAGAATGAGGTGTTATGAAAACCTATTCATAGTACAAATACACCAAAATAGGGATTATAAAATGGATGAATGAATGATAGCTTAGGGGAAGAAGCAAGTAGTAGTGTATCCCTAACAAGTCCAAGTAGTGACGTGGAAAATTGAAGCAGTGCCAATCTTAGCTCAAATTTTGAGAGATTATTTATATGGGGAACACCAAAGAGGATGTCAAGAGTTATAACCCATTAGGTAATGTTAATTTTTTTCCAAGTGATGCCTTTCAGGAAGAGCATGAAGGAGAACTTAAAATCACTTTAGAGGATGAGAAATACATAGTTACATGATGGATGGATAAGCAAAGTAAAACTAGGGAGATTAGACTTAATTGGAGTCTAGGCCAAATATAGAGGAGATGAGGCCAAAATTTGACTAAGTCCCAATTTGATAAGGTTGATATAAGTATTGGTTGTAGTCATCCACAAACCCTTAATGATCCCTTGGACAGTCCGGGAAAGTCGTTAGATCCATCAAAACACCTAAGTTTTGTTTACGAGGAAGGCTACTTGTCTTGTTTGGTTGGGTTATCCAATCCATTAGAAGACCCAATGTTTCCTTGCAAGGAATATTACTTGGGCCATCTAAGTGGGTTGTGTAGTGAATTCTCACTACACCAAAAAATGATGAATTATTTTTGTGGAAGTAAGCTGAAGATGAAGCGACAAACAAGTGCAAATGAAACTTCCATTAAAAAAGTTTCGATAATCAAAAGGTAAAAGTTACAAAAAGAGCAAGAAAGTTATATTTGAAAGTTGAGACTTATAAAAGGTCTAACCAAAGATAAAAATTAGAATTTTTGACATAAGAAGTTTCATGGTCAGATGATAAAAGTCTTGAGGTTGATAAAAAGTTTTAATGTTAGATGAAGGAAAATTTTTGAAATCTAGAACCACCTATGTTTAAAAAATATAGGGGACCAAATTTGCTTTGGGGGCTACCACTCCAAACCCCCCTAATGGAGAGTAGCTAACCCCCCAGATCCTCCTAGTCAAGCTTACAATTGTGAACCCCACACATTGTGTTGAGGTGTACAATATTCAAGGAAGTACAATCCTTTTCTACAAAAGAGCATGGTGTATCTCACAGAAAGGACAATAATAATATGGAAGCCTTGAAAAAAGTGACTCACAAATCTGAAGCATTAATTGAAGAAATATTTTACACCTAGATTATAGGAATCCCTAAAATTTTTAGATAGCAATAATGATGGTAGCTGCTTATCCAAAGATTTAGAACCATTTGAAATTTATGATTTTAGATCCAAAGACCTCGAAATAACTATTTTCTTCAATAAAGATATGACTTGACATTAGAAGCAATAATCATTTTAAAATATTTGCATGAGTTTTGGAGGAAAATCCTTCTCCTTGTAATCTATAAATAACAATAGTTTAGGCTCTATAAAGGATTGACAAGTTTGTAAAGCTTTCCTTTTATTTCTCTTTGTATAGCAGTACATGCATCTTTGAGTGGTCTTTTGGGCAACCGAATGCCTACTATTGGTATAATCTCTCTAATATTGCTTATATATATATATATATATATATATATATATATATTAGAGACCTACACATCTATTTTGGGTAGCCATATATGATTCTCATGCTCTGATCTATCTCTTTTATGTGTATGTTTGTAATATTTACCTATTTGAGTTTCACTTGCATGTGTGTATATACTGGAGGCCTACACGTCTACTTTGAGTAGCCATCTATGGTTTTCATACCTTGACCTATATATTTTATTCCTATGTATACCTATGGATCTCATCTGGGCTCATATATGTTGAGGAGAGGAAATGTTCATATTGTTTTAGGATCCTCCATCCTAACATTATCAGTTAGTATTAGTTAGTATTATTAATCATTTAATTATCATATTATTAACTCATAAATTGAACCATCACATCTTTTCATAACGTGAACCATCACATCTCTTCATAACGTGAACCATCACGTCTCTTCACCAACGTAGCTTTAGGGTAGATATATATATTAGGTTGGCCATTCACACAAATCATCCAAGCAGAAGAATAAGAAGCATAGATTCTAAAGAGGGAGCCCTCTATAAGTGGCAAGGAGGGAGTCCCCTATACCGACAAAGTGATTACAAGGGAGCCTCCTTTAAGTGGCCTATGATTATATTTTATATTAAATTATTTATCAAATTTGCACAAAAACATCAGGGTTCTTGCATTTGGTATCAGAGCCATGTGGGAATTACTCAAATATCTTCGTCAAAACACTACCATGCATGAGTATGAAATTCAATTTAAGGATATCACCAAACACAACACAAGGTGGGGTGAAGCATTTGTCATATATTGCTTCATCAAAGGATTGAAAGAAGAAATTAAAATAGATGTGACAAAGTTCAAACCCTATACCATGATGCAGACTATTGGATTGGCCAAAGTAGCTGAAGTTAAAATCAATGCACAACGCCAATTAGGGAAACCACCTATGGGGAAATATCAGACCACTTACATTACCTCCAAATATACACATAATGGAAAGGTACAAAGCACTTACACAACCCCCAAACTTAACCCAACCCTACCAATTAAACATCTCAGTTTTGAAGAAATGAAAGAACAACAAGAAAAAGGCCTCTGCTATCATTGTGATGAGAAATTTATTCATAATCATCAATGTATTACACCTGCACTATATATTTTAGATGCAACTATTCCTTGTAGTTCTCCCAACGATGAAAATGCAATTGAGGTAGACATAGTGACAAATACACCTGAAGATGACACTAAATATGGGGATGATGAGGAAGGTAAGGAATATGAGGAAGCCACGAAAGATAAGAAAGAGGAATAAGATGTGGAAAACAAGGATAATGAGAAAGAAATATCCCAAACACCTGATCACAATGATAAAGGCAATACGATTGATATGCTAGAAGTGATCGATGCATTAGGCAAGGATGCGGTAGACATTCTCGAAATGAACCATTATGGCCAAACTTACACTCTACAAGAACTATGCTCAAATTTCCCTCCAATTGTGAGTTCTTGCCACATAACCAAACCTATTTGAAAACAACGCAGAAAGGTGATTACACACTCATTCTCCATTGGCTCTCCTAAGGAACAACAAAAGGATATGGAAGCATTACCACCACTTTTGATGCATCCTTCTAAAGTGTTTGAAGAACCCCAAGGGTTGCCCTCCCATAATCATCATTATTCTCCTAAGGAATATTCTACTATTTTTCTTGGAAACCCCCCACTAACACTATGACCTTCAAGATATCCCTACCTTCGAAAAAGTGATATTAAAATAGTACAATAACTTGCAAAAATTCTACTTGGAAAACAAAATACAAAGCTCCTCACTTTGACCTTTGAGGACAAAGCTCTTTTTAAGGAGGGTGGCATGTTAGGATCCTCCATCCTAACATTATTAGTTAGTATTATTTAGTATTATTAATCATTTCATTATTATATTATTAACTCATAAAGTGAACCATCACATCTCTTCATAACGTGAACCATCACATCCTTCATAACGTGAATCGTCACGTCTCTTCACCAATGTAGTTTTAGGGTAGATATATATATTAGGTTGGCCATTCACAAAAATAATCCAAGAAGAAGAATAAGAAGCATATATTCTAAAGAGGGAGCCCCCTATAAGTGGCAAGGAGGGAGCCCCCTATAGCGAAAAGCGATTACAAGGGAGCCCCGTTTAAGTGGCCTATGATTACATTTTATATTAAATTATTTATCAAATTTACACAAGAACATTAGGGTTCTTGCATATTGGCACCACATGCATTACGGTTAGAACTACTATGCAGGGGATCTTATCTAGTATTTGGTGCATCATCGCTTTCTTAGCTTAGGACTTTTTTTTCCTTTCTACTATCTTTGTTTTTTCCTATTTTTACCTAACCCTTTTCCCTCAAAGTTGTTAGATTAGGAAAGTGCACTTAAATATCACATATTAACAAAATGCCAACCTTGTAAAACACTCTTGGAGACTGACGAGGCCTAGAAATGCCTCATTATTACACTATTGTTGACATATAAAAACTGCCATAATATTAAATATGACAAAGTTAAAGTGCCAAATAGTGATTAGAATATGTTATTTGTTACATGTTTGCATGATTTTATGTTTGGAACATTATACCTCTGATTTTACTGTTTTTAGCATTTTATGCACTGTTTTAGTTGATTAGGTAGTAAATAAAACATGTATTGTAATTACATTCTGATGACATGAATAGATTCCTCTCATCAAGAACCACAACTTTGCTTTTTGAAGCAAGTCAATCCGAGCTATAGATAAAATTTATGAAGGTTACATCGTTCCTGCGCTCATTGTTCATTCTTGCGCTCATTGTTCATGCCTTAGTCTTTTCTGGAGCTGTTAACAGGTGCAAATCTGCGTTAAAGGGAACATTGGCAGATCTACTGGGAATGATCTAGAGTGAGTTAAGGTACCAAATTCATACCAATGGTACTTCATAATATAGAGAAAACATAGCCAAAATTTTAAGGCATATGGATAAGTAACCTGAAAGTTATGGGGCCTGCAAAATGGCAGTTTCACATTTTTTGACAGCTGAAAATGCTGGTAAAAATCTGTGTTAAAGGCCAACTTGATAGCGATGCAGGGAGTAATTTATGAGGAATTAAGAGTTGAAAATTTAACCCAATGTTGTTCATATAACAAAGAACACGTGGAAATAATTTGGTAAAAAATGGAGTTACGATGAACAAGTTATGATCACTCCAAAAAGGCATCTGGGCATGTTTTGGTAGCTAGAAACAGCAGGTCACAGTCCATACAAATTCCAGCCACCTGTCACTTTGAAGGAAGGCATGGAATTTTTCAAATAAAGAAGAGATAAACGCTTGGAAATAGTTGAGGGAGAATAGGCATGACTCTTTCTCCACCTGACAACACTGCCACATGATGCAAATGGAAGCAACAAGGCAAAAGGCTAAAATACAAGAAATTTGGTAAAAGCAAGACACAATCATGCAAATTCCAGCCAACTGCACATATACAACAGGGCTTGGAATTAGTCACTCCAGCACATGCCACCACTGCAGAAGGGTGTACAAGATAAGGTAAAACAATCCAAATGGTCAACAACTTCCTCCCTATGCGTTTGGAGTGTAGATAAGCAATGAATTGTCACCTGCCTATTATTCTGGCACAGGAATAAGGAATAGTGCAGGAACAACAGAAGATGGTCAAAAAGCGATAGATCGGTAGAGGAAAGTATTGACAATTGACCATAAAGTTGTCCTAGCTCATGTTAACTGATTTCCTCAATGAATGCAGCTTAATAAGGTTGAATAGATCAAGTTTGACAAAGCAAGCTCATGCATTCTAGGAAACAGTTGTGCAAACAGTTGTAAATCCCTGTAGATCAGTAACCAAGTATATCAGCATAATATTATAAATAAGAGAGCTCCCAGCACGGTTGAGCATATAGAATATAGGCATATAGTCATATAGGAGACAGAGAAATAGAGAGTGCAGTTGTTTTTGTAGCAAAACAGTAATCTGCAGGTTTTTCTTGCATTACTGTAATGCATTTCCAGATTGAATAAAAAGGTGCAATTTTTAGTTCTCAATTGGCATGTTGAGTTGATTATTAGTATTTAGGTTTTCTTAGCATAACTCTTCACCTTCATCAGGTTCGGAAGCAAGGGCCACTTGCAGGACCGGAGGAAGGCATCTTCTGACAGAATACATTCCTAATTCCTTGTTGCAGAGAGTTAGCGAGATCTCGCGGTTTCATTTCTTTAGCGACTTTTAAATTCAGATTTCGAGTCTTGATAGCATTTTTCCATAATTCAATGCAATTTCAACATTTTTGTTCAGATTTGCAGCAACTTCAAGTTTTTTGTCATTTTCCAGATTTGCAGAAATTTCCAGTTTTTTGTCATTTTACTGTAATTTCCAGATTTGTGACATTTCCAGTTTTGCAATAGATGTTAGTTTGAATTTATAGATTTAGAACATGCTCAGAGAATTGTAGTTAGTTTATTTTTTTGCAACTGTGTGTGATTTTAATTCTGCAATTTGCCTTTCTAACAATTTCAATTTAGCAACATTTCATTTTTGTTATTTTAGATTCTGCTTTTCATGCAATTTTTAATTCAGTTTTATTTCCTGTAATTTTATTTCCAGTTCTAAGAATTAGAGGACACACAAAACCCCCAAAAATACTAACTGATCCATCAATAAAGCCTATTTTTTGAATGAACTAATCTTTAACCTATTGGAGCCTTCTTTCGTATATAGCCTTGGACACCGCCCTGGATTGACACACATAATGATTAAATGATGAATGAACAATGACACTCATCATTTTTGGTGTCGTTGCCGGGGATAGGTGTTGTTAGAAGAGGAAAGCAGTCCAATAATTGTTAGTGTGCTAAGTTGTGAACTTCAGAGTGAAATATGAATGTAATAACTGGCATAATTAATAGTTGTTGGTAAATTCCATTTCAGTTCATTTAGAGAACAAGCAAGTATGAATAGGTTAAAAGATGTCAAAGCACGATGTCAAAGTATGAAAAATACTTTGCCTACCACAGGAAGAAAAATTTCACAAGAGGTTGAAAGTATGTCAAAGTTGTCCAAATTTATGATTCCCAAAATTGTTGGAACTTTCAAAGAATTACAATCATCTATGTATAGAACTATAGGATCCTTTGAGAAATCATCACAAGGAGGATCAATCAATAGTTCAACACCTTTTTTTCTTGAAAAATCCATCCAATCAGGACAGTTTAATAGGATATCTAATTGTGGTTGGGAACCTATACGGGTAGGCTCACAAGAGAATCTAGGGAGAGCCAGTAATGTGCTCCAACCTAGTGCAACTAGTACACCTGCCAAAACTTTTCAAAATCCCATCCAATTAGATCCTAATCAAAATGCTCCCATGAAGGTCATTTCACCTTCGCATGTTACCGACTTTTAAGGGAATTACATCCGAAGACCCCTGATTTGTTTTTGTTTGAGTTTAAAATTGTGTGTCAAGCTCATGATTACACTAACGACAATCAAAATCTCAAATTGTTTCCTTCCACTCTTAAAGAGTCAGCTCTACGATGGTTTATCACCTTAGCACCTGATTCAATTAGAACCTGGAATGAGATGGAAAATATATTTTTGGAGAGATACCAAGAATATTGTCAAGTCAAGAATCAAAACAATGAATTGCTTGAAATGAAACAAAAGGAAAATGAAATCTTAGAAGATTATGTAGACAGATTTTCTTTTGTTCATAAGAGATGTGGTAGTGTTGAACCTGAAATGTGCAAAATTATATTCTTAAGGGGACTACAAGATGAATTTCGGGATGCATTGGATATTTTAGGAAGAGGTGATGCAAATGCACTTGAAATCCAGGAAATCATTAAACTTTGCAAAAATTATTCTCATTCAAGGCATAGAAAACATAGAATTGGTAATGATAAACATGATTTGAAAGAATGCATGAAAGAGTTTGCTAAAGCTGATATTGTTGTACATCTTGATAAAACAGTAGATAAAAAGAGTAAATCTATTGAACCTTCAGTTATCTATTGTTCAATATGTGAGCAACAACACTCTATTCATGATTGTCCTTTGAATAAAACATTTATACCAGCTACATGTAGCATTTGTCAAAAAGGACATTCCACAAATCAATGTAGTTTATTGCCATAACTCAAAAGTGTCTTTGAAAAACAGCCTCGACCTATGAAAACACTCAATTTTGTAGGACAAGGACAAGGAGATAATTTTCATAAGTTTCTATATTAGAATGCTTCTCAATTTCCTACACATTGGGGAAATAATCCTTGGTATATGCCATGGTATGCTTCAGGTCCACTTCAACAATGTTGGAGTCAACCACCATGGGCATATTCCCAAGAATGGTCTTAACATGGATGGATGAAACAACAATGGAATCAACCACATCCACCATGGTTGCAGCCAAAACTGCAAGGATATCAATGGGGACAATAACAAAAATTGCACAAAGGGCAGCAACATTATCAAACACAGAAATCAAATTTATTGCCCACTCATACCCATAGTTTCTCTCATGGACAACAACAACAAAATGAAAAACAACCTCTATCTTCAGCTCAACCTGTGGTCAGTCCAAACAATGTTAAACAATATCAGCTTTGGAACTGTAGGACCTTTTATCAAAATTTGGTGCAATTTGGAGTTGTTTTGATAGGGTAATTAGAAGTTTTGTGATTGCAGGTCTGTCTGGCTCACCCAGGGATGGTCACAGTTTTTGCTAATAATTTCCCTTTCATTCATGATTAGATATTTATAAAATCATGTTATTAATTCAATACTATAGTTAGGAATCATTTTTGAAGCATTTTGGTTTATTAGAAATAAGTTTTGGTGTTTCTATATGCATGCTTTCTATGTTTTCCCTCCATAAATGCATATGCTATTAACCCCTTTTCAATACCTTGTTTGTAGGTACAGGTATACCAAGACAGGAGGAAGGATCTAAAGAGGCATAAGAAGATAAGCCCAAGACTAGCTCTCAAGTGTGGGAATGCGAGATGAACATCAGTACACGCCTTAAGAGCCCTTTCAAGGGATTAGATCCCTTGCATATTGTAATGTTGAGATGTATCAAATTGTAAAGTCCTCAAAGGGGGATCCATTGTAATCCTATTTGAAGCCATGAATGAATAAATATAAGGATAAATCCACCTATTTTCTTACACATTTTGCTTCATTTCAATAGATTACATATTTATGCATCTTTTCCCTTTTAATGTTGTAATCTTCTTAACATTGCAATAAAGAGCCCTTAAGGCGATGTCGTAAATTTTGCTTCTTCACAGCTAAGGGCATCCTACCCCTAGCTACGTTGAGTTATCCCTATAACAAACTCAGGCTACCCAAGCCAAGAAAAATCAATTGCAATAAATAAAATTGCAACGATTCTTGAGCGATTTTGGGTTGCAAAGCTTCCAAAGGGTTCTTCCCAACTGCTCAGGCCAACTGATTCTTGATCTTGGTTTCCTTGAGAAGCCAAGATTAGGATTTGGAAAATTCTATTTATAGACCTCCTAAAGAGGCATAAGAGGGAACGAATTGAATGCAGCGAAGCCCTGCCAAATTGTAGAGCCATTTCACATCACTTGAGAAGTAGTGAGATGCTACCAAATTACAATTTGATGCCTGCATTTGCAACAATGGAGCTTCCACATACCTGAGAAGTAAGCTTACCATTCCACATCAATCCATCATGAATACAAGATATTTCAATCGTAAATCTATGTTTAGACACACCGAAGACCCTTGATCATCAATTAAATGAAGGAATTGTGCATTTCTAGACCTAATTTTAAGAGTAGAAACCTTGTCCCATGGTCGCTATT
Organism: Wollemia nobilis; assembly: GCA_028583015.1. Classification (NCBI taxonomy): domain Eukaryota; kingdom Viridiplantae; phylum Streptophyta; class Pinopsida; order Araucariales; family Araucariaceae; genus Wollemia; species Wollemia nobilis. The sequence continues at coordinate 1,071,814 of JAQPPZ010000523.1, read as the reverse complement.
TTTGACAGTGGCCCGCAGACTTATTTTTTGACATCATCAACGGCTAGTAGAGCCAGATGCTATGAGTGATAGCGACCAGGGTTTGACATGCAGATTCCTTTGATTTATCCATAGATTTCCTAATTTTATCATGCATTTAGCTTTACTTAGCATAGATTAGTCATATTTAATGCATTTCTATGGTTCATTTGTTGTTTCATAAGCATCTTTGTTTTCATTTGTGTATTTCATGCATTCTTTACATATTGCTTTATTTCTTGTGTTTGCTTGGAAATTAGCCTCATCTTGAGATGCATCATGTGCTTTTAATATTTCTTGTTGTTTTCTTACATGCAGGTAACATATCTTTCCAAGGATAAGGCATAATTCAATATTTTACCTCTTGACATTGGAGAAGGAGGTATCTAGTAAGCCCTCAAGCAAAGTAGTGGAGATATGAAGACCTTGTGAAGCACATATTCCTCATTTTGGGTTCATTTACATTTGTAATATTGTATCAAGATTTGGTATCCCTTAGAGGGATGAATTTGTAATCGAATATTTATTTGATCAATAAAAGAGAGTATTTCTTCTTGTTATTTCCTTTTGTCAAATGATTACATAGGTTATATATGTTCAATTCCTTATCATGTTGCAATAGCTTTAGATGTGTGGTTTTCAGAGCTTTACAAAAAGGAATTCCCCCTCTAGGGACATGAAAGAGACAAAGGATCTAAGTTGGAGGTGGAATATGCATGCCAAATGGGTTAAGAATATAAAGTGAGTCAACACTGGTATTAGTCCTACTACACCAAGAATATTTTTCATCCCTAGTACTAGTCCGTTTGCACCAAGGGAATTGCTAGAGTCCCAGTTTCTTAAGGGTGAAAATATTTTACCCAAAAAATTAGAAAAAGAGAAATAAGGGACATGAGAAGCTAGTGGAGGGCTTCTTTTGACTCCATTTCCAATGGATAATGGCCACCCAATCAACCCTCATAAATATATATTATATGTAATATAAGGGATTAATTTCAATATTGTAGAATTGTAAAAATATGAATAGTTATAGAGATGTGAAGATGAAGACTAATTGCTAAAATTCCCACCTCCACTTCCATTCCAAAGAGAGGTTCTTTTCTTGACTCTGTACCCAATGGACTAAGGCACTAGTTTCTTTAGATTTCCTATCTTTAGCAGGTTAAATATCCCTTGTGAGTCACCAAAAGTGTAGTGAATTCTCACTACACCCTAAAAGGATGCATTATTTTGTTGGAAGGAAGCAAAAGATGAAGCAACGGGTAAGTGCAAATGACACTTCCAATCAAAAAGTTTTGAGAATCAAAAGATATAAGTCCTAAAAAGAGAAATAAAGTTATATTTGAAGGTTAGGACATATAAAAGGTTTGATTGAAGATAAAAAATAATTTTTTCAACATAAGAAGTTTTGTAGATAGATGATAAAATTCTAGAGGTTGATAAAAGATTTTGATGATAGATGAAGGAAATTTTTCAAAAGTTGGAACCACCTATGTTCCAAAAATCTAGGGGAACAAATGTTTTTCAGGGGATACTACCCTAAAACCTGTCCATATGAAGAGTTATTGGCCCCCTAGACTCCCCTAGATAAGGTCGTAATCTCGAACCCCACACATTGTGCTAAGGTGTACAATCTTAATGGAAGTATAATATTTTTTTGTAAAAGACTATGGTGTACCTACCAAAAGGGACATAGTAATATGGGAGGCACAACAAAAGCAACCCACAAATATGAAGCATTAATTGAAGAAATATTTTGCAACTAGATTATAGGAATCCAAAAATAGGTAGATGGAAATAATGATGGTAGCTACTCATCCAAAGTTTCAAAACCATTTGACGTTTATGATTCCAAATCCAAAGATATCAGAAGGACCAATACTTTAAATATAGACATGACCTAGCATTAGGAGCAACAGTCACCTTGAAATCTTTGCATGAGTTTTAGAGGGAAATCCTCCTCTTTATAATCTATAAATAGAAGTAGTTTAGGATCTGTAAAGGATCAACAAGTTTGTAAAGCTTTCCTTTTATTTCTTCTTGTATAACAATATACACATCTTTGGGTGGTCTTTGTTAGGATCTCACATCCTAACATTTATTAATTATATTATTAATAATATAATTAATTATTATATTAATAATAATAAATAAATAATTTATTTATTATTATTAATATAATTAGTTATTAGGTCCGAGGTGTAGACCAATTGGTTCATCCAAACCCCATAAGGGGGCGGAGGTCTAAGGTTCAAATCTCGGGCTTCATCGGACTGAACGCTTGTCCCTTTCTTGGTGCTTTCAGCGTCGTAAAAGGTTTTAAATGATTATGGCATGGTGGTTATAGGGGCGGACTATGCGAAGATCTGTGTGGCGGCTTCTGGGGTGGACAGCACAAAAATACTGTGGCGACCATAAAAATCTGGACAGCCTGCCCGAATTCATGACGGGTACCGATTCCACCATGTAAATTTAAAATATATATATATATATATATATATATATATATATATATATATATATATAAATTAGTTATTAATTTAATTATACATTCATTATTATTGAAAAGTCGTAATTGAAGTCTATATATGATATGAGCGAAAGCCATATCAAATCATATAAGAAAGAAGAATATGGAATCTTAGATTCTAAGGAGGGAGCTCCCTCAAAGTGGAAAGGAGGGAGCCCCCTTCAAAGTGGCAATGAGGAAGCCATCACAAGATAGACATAGATAAGATCCGCTCAATGAGGGGTATGAAAGGGCTGCGTCAAATCGTAGACCCACAAGAAGTCCAAACCACACTGTATATGGGAAGTTTGTGCTAGATCTCAATACTATTGGGATAAATGGTATGCCTCCTGACCAACCTTGGAGAACTAGTCATCTCAATAGACTAAATCAAGTTCTAGAAATATTAGAGCCTAGGACCTCTACTGCCCACTCTCATTCTGAGAGTACACATAGTGAGGATAGAGAGAGGTATACTTATGGCCAGGGGAAATGCTCAAAATTCCCCTATAGCATACATGCCCCATCCACGCATGTAGGCACGGAACAAAGGCCTCAACACAATATCAATGCAACTTATGTTGATAGAGTCAAGAGCATAGCATATCAATATTCTAGGACTCATACCACTAGAGCTCTGTGCACAAATTTTAAGAAGCCAAAGATCCTACACAACTAATCCTACAGATCAAGCACGTAGGATTTTTTCAAGACAAAGACAACAAATATTCCAAGATCAATTGGAGGATTTACAAGCAGAACGTGGGCGGCTCGAACAAGATGACACACAATGATAAATATTTATTTGAAAACATTTGTATGAGCACCGCTTATGAGAGTAATGCATCCTCGACTAGAAGGAGCATGAAGAGAGAGAGGATAGGTTAGCTAGGGCTAATCTACCGTCCACTAATGAATATAGAGTGTAGTGTAACACTAGATGTGCTATATCGTAATCCGAGCTACACCCTAGGCAAGTTGAGCACCATGCTCACTGTACTTACCAACACACTTCAAGGCAACAACAATGTCAAATGCTAGATCAGCCTAGGCATATCCAGTACGAGGAATCATAAAGAGATGGTCGAGATCAATAGTATCCTAAAACCTCTTCTATAGACGTGGACGATGAGCACAATCATCCATATTGATATCATTGAAATTTACCACCTCTTGCACCGCAGAGGTCACTAAGGGAAGAAGAAATCATTTATTCTAAAGCATATAGAGTCCTTGCTAAGAAAATTAAATCTCTTGAGAAACAGAGGATGAATTATCAAAAGCCTACCCTAAATAATATTTATAATCAACCTCTGTGTCCCTTGGTCCCTATTCTAGCATATCCTAATCATTTCGAGATGCCAAAGCTGGACAAGTTCTAAGGCAACGACGACGCGCAAGAACATGTGACTAGTTTCATGAATCTATGCTTTCAGATTCAGAACAATGATACCTTGCTGCTAAGGATTTTTGTGATCACCCTTTCAGGCGTAGTCCTAGAATGGTACAATAGTTGTTGAGGTATGGGATCACCAGATTTGAATAGCTGGTGAATGCCTTTCTTGAATGCTTCTCATTTGGCATCAATAAAAAGACCAATCTGTCTGATCTAGATGCTTTATGGTAGTACGATGATGAGCCAATCACAGGTTATGGAAATAGGTGGAGAAAATTAATGGCTAAACTTCCATTTTCCATCCCAACCAAAGAACTAACCCAAATTTTTACAAAAATATGTGTGAAACATATCTCGATTTTGCTTCAACTACAATAACTATACAATATTTTAAGAGGCTTTGGTGTAAGCCAAAGTCATTGAGGATATCAAGTTGTAAGGAGACTTGAAACTATGGACTAAGAAATACTGGAATAATAAGAACACAAGAAATCAACATCATCAGGCCAAACCTACACCTGTAAATCAAGTCATGTTAAATCTTCCAAAGGGGGACAAAAGCCAACAACAACAAAATTATCAGGCACAACCACCCCCTACGCAGTACAATCAGCATAATAAGAATAAGGTCAAAGATAAGCAACGTCACCCACATCATCAGTTTATGCCATTTTCAAAAACTTTGGCATCAAATTTTAATCAGTTATGCGAGGCTAAGGCACTTTGATTACTCAAAGTTCTGCTATTGGATCCTAAGTATCCAAAGCCCAAAGGTTTTAGAGAAGATCGCTATTGCCCAAACCACAAATAAAAGAGGCACGACATAGAAGTGTGCCACAGGTTTAAACATGTGGTACAAAATATGATTGATAGGGATGAGCTATGAATCAACAATCCCTTGGTGCCCAACAATAAAAATATGGGAATCTTAAAAGATCTCCTACTAAATCATGAGCTACCAAGGAACCATGTTGGACAAGTCAACCAATTGCGGATAGACCCACCTACTCAAGGATTTGTTGGTATGGTAAATTTGGTAACAAGGCATAAAAGGTATAATAAATCGGAGCCACCTATAGCTCCCATTTATATCCAAGATATGCCTCAACAAAGGCCAATGCAAAACCCATTGCCAAGCCCACCAACAAGATCGATCTTAACAATTATAAATAGACTCACCCAGATTCTACAAACAACCTTGAAGAAGCTATCAATATATGATCTCATACAATAATCTCCTAGGTATAGGGAGACATTAATGGAAATCTTAAAATCCATATAACTTCAACTCCAAAATCCTGAAGCTATTACTAACTTCATGGGGCATGTGCAGCAGTGTTAGGAACCCATGATCAGATTCTACAATCATGAAATCAAAATGATATCTACTACTATAGTGGACTCGTTGCTACATATCATCACATGTTTTAATCATACTCCCTTCAATCAGGTATTGATTGACACATGATTGTTAGTCTCACAATGACACTAAGAGGGGGTGAATCAGTGTAACTCTTTTAAAACTTAAATCTTCAACACTCAAAGCCAAAACATTGAAAAAAAAACCAAATAAAACAAGTATAACAAGAGAACATCACACAACACAAGATATACCGAGGTTCACCAATTTGGCTACATCCTCGAAAATGATTGTTTGGACTCCCATCCAAATATAGCCTTTGCAAAGCACCAACTTTACAATCAATTTACCAGCACCCACTGGAAGGAGCACCAACCCCTGATTTATCTGCACCAATAGAAAGGAGCACCAACCCCTGATTTATCTGCACCAATAGAAAGGAGCACCAACCCCTCTACCAAACACCCTCTTGATTTTGATATTGATAATAAAATGACATATATGAATGTCTTCACTAAAACCAAAACCCTCTATGGTCTGTAAGCTCAAAATCTAAAACTTTCTATTTCACCCAGTATAACATCCCTCTCTCTGCATTACTCAGAATTTGAATCTTCTCTTCTCATAAAACAAAACTGATTGTTCTCTTAGCTCATTTTACCAATTGCTAAATGCTTCCTAGGTATTGTACAGCACTTTATCTACAAAATTCTCTCAAAATTTCACCCAAAATGGATATCATATGAGAAATTTATGCCCAAAATACTGAAGTGATGTTTTTCACCACTCTCCAAAAATCACGAATTTTCACTCTTTATTTTTCTCCACACACACTTCTCTCTTCACAAAATAAAGTCCCCTCTTTTCAATAAAATCCCTTGTCACTTAAAAAGCACACACTTGCATTCTTTTTCCCTTTTCAATTTTAAAAATATTTTCTTTAATGAAGCTTCTTAAAACAATATAACTTCCTTTTTTTTATTTTGAGAAGGCATTTCGTCAAACACGTCACATGCAAAGAATTGACACCTTACTCGTTCTCTTACTTCGGAGCCACGTGACACCTCAAACCAAAAACAAAAGATTCTCTATTTGATGCCTTGAATATGTAACAACACTAAAACCGAAACTCTGGCGACTCTGCAAGGTCGAAACGGCCAACTGAAGGATTTTGCACAAGTGGAACAAATTGACATAAAAGTGACCTATACCATTTTTGCAACAATCATAACTCTCACCTCGTAACTCTATTTCCTCTAAAATTTGAAACATAGAATATTTGCAATGCTGAATACATCCAATCTGAATATCACTGCATAACTCCTTACGGTTTTCCTGTACCACCTCCACGAAAACTATTGCTGACACACTTTTTCCAAAAAGAGCATTTTTTTGATAGTATTTCAACGCTTGTAACATTCGCCTCGTTTATCCGTTTTAGTGGAAATTTGTAACACATGTTATTGAAGATAACGACCACCTCAATTTGAATTTTTCTATCAAATTATTCTTGGTTTTCTTGCAGTGCTTCTAAAAAAATTGCCCTTTTTTGGCCTGTACAACCACCTGCCAAATCATTTGCCAAGATACCAAAAACGTCACCGATCAATCCAAACACTGTGCTGACACCTCCAACGCTATTCTGGACTATTTCCTGACATGCTGGAATGTTTCAAACTGATCCATCATGTCCAACTGCGCCCATGATGACTTTTGTAATTTTTTGACAACTTCCTGATGATTTTTTCAACTTTTACAAATTTGCACGAACAACCTATAACAACTTCACCCGAACATCAAAAACATCCTCATAAGCATTGAACATCACTATACATACTCTGAAAAACCTTTGAACAAATTTCCACTACATCAACCTGTCCATCTGAGTGTGTTGACAACAATGACAATACTATCGCTGCACCTTACTCAATAATCTCCCCCTTTGGAATTGCTGGCAACACACGCAAAATTTCTTGTAACTCTTATCCCCTTTGAAAACAAGACCAAAGGGCTGATGCAAACTCCCCTTGAGTCCATGCACAACATTCTTAGGCAAAAATTATTACACTTAGAAAAAATCACAAACATGAGCAAAAAGATAAACAAATACACAAATGCTCCCCCCTGAGAATGTGGCCCCAATAGCTAGTCAATTCTTGGGAAGTGTGACCAATCCCAATTTCTTGTGAAGGTACTCAAAGACTTCCTTGGGCAATGGTTTGATGAAGATATCTGCTACTTGCTCTATTATTGGAACAAAATCCAACTTAACCTCACCTTTTGCAACTTTCTCCTTCAAAAATGATACCGGATAGCAATATGTTTTGTGCAAGAATGCATAACCAGATTCTTTGAGATGTTAATGGCACTAGTGTTATCGCACTTAACTAAAATTGGCTCACTAAAATTAATGCCAAGATCCTTCAGAGTTTGTTTCATCCATAACACCTGCATACAACACGTTGTCGTTGCAATGTATTCTGCCTCTGCTGTGGATAAGGAGACTGACTCCTATTTCTTACTGTACCACGCGACCAACCTGTCTCCAAGATAGAATGCACCTCCACTAGTACTCTTTATGTAAACTACACATCCTGCCCAATATGCATCTGAATACGCAATAATGGTGAAGTCCTTACCTTTCAGATACCATAACCCATACTCCATAGTACCCTTGAGGTACCAAAGAATCCTCTTCACTACTGTCACATGAGTCTCCTTGGGACTAGTCTGAAATCGTGCTACCATGCATACTGCCCACAAAATATCTAGTCTGGTAATTGCCAAGTACAGTAAGCTCCCAATCATAGATCTATACATATTTTGATCAACATGTGGAGATTTGTCATCTTTGCTCAACTTCCAACCTATCGTCATAGGAGTGCTAACTGGCTTACAATCCTCCATTGTGAACTTTTTCAGCATCTCTTTCACATATTTAATTTGAGAAATAAATATGCCCTTCTCCTTTTGATTAACTTGCAATCCGAGTAAATACGAAAGTTCACCAATTAGTGACATTTCAAATTCTTTCTGCATCTTATTTGCTAAATCTTTACATAACTCATCTTTGTTGCTGCCAAATATGATATCATCTACGTATACAACAAGAACAATATGATGATCATTTTCTATTTTGACATACAAATTACTATCTACCATACCTTTATTGAACCCTTGTTGAGTAAGATAATTGTCTAGCCTTGCATACCATGCTCGGGGTGCCTGTTTTAAGCCATATAACGTTTTCTTCAACTTGTAAACCAAGCTGGGATCATCACCAAGCTGGAAACCATCTGGTTGCTCAATATAAACCTCTTCTTCATGTTTCCCATTCAAAAATGCTGATTTCACATCCATTTGATAAACTTTGAAATTCTTGTAAACTGATAAAGCCAGAAACATTCTAATTGCCTCTAGTCTGGCCACAGGTGCAAAGGTTTCCTCAAAATCAATACCTTAAACTTGTGCATAGCCTTTACATACCAATCTTGCTTTGTTCTTGACTACCTATCTGTATTAGTTCAATTTGTTTTGAAAGACCCATTTAGTACCGATTACATTTTTATTTGCGAGTCTTGGTACTAACTCCCAAGTCTTGTTTTTCTCGATCTGATCTAATTCTTCATTTATTGCCTTTATCCAACTTTCATATTTGCTTGCGTTAGCAACATTTTTAGGCTCAATGTTGGATAATAAAGAGTAGTTACTTACTAATCTTCCTCTTGTTTGAACACCAACTATGGGATCTCCAATTATTTTCTCTCTAGGATGATCTTTCTGCCAGCTGCCTGTTTTGAATTTCTTGTTTTCTTCCACTTTTGAATTCACTGTTTGAATCCTCTGAGTCAATTTTTTGTTTTTTTCCGTTTCCTTTTCCTCATATCCTTTAATGACCTCTTCATAAATTGGGTAGTTCTCTTCATATCTAATTACTCATTCCCTTACTTCATCAACTTTAACATCGACACTATCCACAATTTTCCTTAGCCTCTTGTTGTAGCATTTGTAAGAGTTGCTTTTTGACGAATAGCCAAGAAAAATACCTGCATCCGCTCTATCTTCAAATTTACCAAGGTTTTATTCAGTTCTTTTGATGTAACACTTATAGCCAAAAACTTTAAATTATCTTGATGTTGCCTTTTTACCGAACCACAACTCATAAGGAGTTTTGCTTTCATGCATCCTCAACATGCACCTATTTTGGATGTATACCACAATATGGACTGCCTCTTTCCAAAATTTGTCTACTACTTTGCTCTCAGTCAACATAGTCCATGACATTTCCTGCACTGTCCTGTTCTTTCTTTCTACCACATCATTCTGATGAGGTGTCCTGGCTGCTGAAAACTGTCTCCTAATGCCATATTTTTCACAATACTCTATGAAATCCTTTGAAATGAACTCTCCTCTGTCTGACCTTAAAAATTTAATCCTTTTTCTTGTTTGATTCTCAAATTGGTTTTTGAAAACCTTGAACATCTCAAAAGCTTCTGATTTATGCTTCAAAAATGGTACCCATGTCATCCTGAAATAGTCATCTATACACAACATGAAATATTTGTCACTGTTTATGCTTTGCGTTCTCATGGGTCCACATAAATCAGTATGTACTAGTTCCAAATATTTGCTTGTGTAATATTCTTTTGTTTTAAATGAGACTCTAGTTTTCTTCCCATTTTGACGTGAAGCACAAATGCTATTTGATGGTTTGCCAATGATGGGAATATCTCTCACTGCTTTCTTTGAGCTAATTTTTACTAGATTATCAAAACTGATATGATCGAGCCTCTTTTGACACAACCAATTCTCTTCTTCTTGTCCAATCAAGAAAGCTCCTTTTGAAGTCTCTGAGAGAGTGTACAGGTTGACAAATGTCCTTGATCCAGTTGCTATCAACTTCCCATTGTTTACCTTTCTGACTTCACAACCTTGCTTCTTAAAGATCACTTCATGACCTCTATCACAAATCTGACTTACGCTCAACAAGTTATGCTTCAGACCAACCAAAAACAAGACTTTGTTTGACCTAATTTTTCTATCACTAATATTAACTGAACCTCTGCCAACTATCTTAGCTCCATCATTGTTTCCAAACTTTACTAAACCACCTTCATATTGCTGCAACTTCTCAAATTTTTGTTTGTCACCTGTCATATGACTAGAGCATCCACTATCAAGTATCCATGGTGTGGATTTATTATGTGCTTTAAATGTCGTTTATACGATCAAGGATTCCTTTTCTTCCTTAGGTCACTCTTTTTCTTTCCACTCAGGTTTGATTATAATTTTGGGCTCTTGTTTTGGATTTTCTTTTTCAGTAGCTTGTGCATGTTTTTCTAGAAAGTTTCTATTTTGTCTTATTCCATTTGGCTGAAATTTTCTTCCTTGAAATTGATTTGATGCAAATGTACTTCAAAAATTTATTGCAATATGCCCAAAATTATGACAGTTATAACATTCTACTGCATAATCCATCAAAGGTGAAAAAGAATTTCTATTGGTAAAATTCCTTGGTACTACATTATACTTGCAATCTGAGATCTTATGTCCATAACCATTGCATTTAAAATAATAACCAAAAAATAGATGATTGAACCTAGGTGGTGGTCTTTGCCATGTTGTCGTAGGAGCCATAAATCTTCTTATTTGATGTGTGACATTGGTGAAGTCATCATTGTCGATTCTCCTTTTGTGCTTTGCATTATTGCTTTCCTTTGCATGATTGTTTTTTGCTTGATCAACCTGTTTCTTCTCTTCATTCTTTGTGGATTCCTCATTTATGGCCTTTGATCCATTTGACGATTGTCCTTCATCAAAACCCAAACCAAATTTGATGCCTGTAATCTTTTGGTTATTTATGATCTTATCCAGCTTCATAGAACTTTCTTCATGTTTGTGATAACAACTAATTTTCTGATTCATATCTTCTAGTTGCATTCTTAAACCAACAATCTCTTCTTCTAGCTTGTTGCAATAATATTTTTTCATGGTTATTTGCACTTTGAGATCTTTGGATATTTTCTTGGATTCTTCTATCTGTACTTTTAAATTTGTTATGATTTCATTTGCATCCTCAAGCTTTCTTGAAATTTTCTTATTATTTTTTCTTTCTATCTTCAATTCATCTAGAGTTGCAATTAGTTCCTCTTCCAAATTCACTTTTGCATCAATTTCTTCTTCATCACATTCATGTTATTTTTTTGGTTTTTCTTCTTTGAGTGCCATGAAAAGAGCTTCACCTGTTTCCTTTTCAGAATCCTCACTGGAGCTATCTTCTGATGAATTGACATTCTTGGAGATGAAACTTTTCTTCTCGAAGTTGCATTTTCTAAAATTTGTTTTTTTCTTCCAGTCACTTCTTTCTTCGTGCGATCCTTCATCACTTCTGTTCTTCTCATTAAGTGGACATTTAGCTGCAAAATTCCCAACGCCTCCATAGTTGAAATATTTAAACGGTAAATTTCCTCTGTATTTTCCTTTTCTCCCTTTTTAATTTTCGAACAAAGTTTGTTTCCATTTCATCTGATGTCTCTTCTTCCTCGGATTCTTGTTTTACTTTCATATTTTTATGGGCTTTAAAAGCAGCTTCTCTGTCTGTGGGTTTATATTTTCCTATTCTCATCTCATATGCAGTCAAATAACCATGCATATCATCCATACTAAAATAATTTAGATCTTTAGCTTCTTCTATAGCTAAAACTTTAGAATCAAATCTTTGGGTAAGGGATATTAATACCTTTTTCACGATGATAGAATATTTTATTTCCTCACCGAGTCCTCTAATCGCATTAATGACTTCATTAAATCTCAGCATATATACCTCTATATTCTCATCGTCATTCATATTTAATACTTCGAACTGAGCTTGATGTGTTTGTAACTTGGCCTCCTTGATCTTAACGTCTCCTTCATGAATGCTCTTCAGTTTATCCCATATTTCCTTTATCGTTTTACAAACCATAATCTTTACCAGTTCGTTGTCCACTAATCCACACATGATAGCATTCTTTGCTTTTGAGTTATTCTCAAACAGTTTCTTACCGACAGCATTAGTTGGAGAAGTGGTGGGTATTGTGTATCCACTACCTTCTGAATCCCAAATGTTGTATCCCAAAGCACAAAGATATGTTTACATCCTAATATCACAAATGCACAATTAGTTCCATCAAATAATGGTGTTTTTTTTATGAGAAGCCTTCACCACCTGCCATTGTGTCACTTCCAAGATCACCCTAGCTGGTTAAGCATTTTCAGGAACCTCGCTCTGATACCAATTGTTAGTCTCATAATGACAATGAGAGGGGGTTTGAATCAGTGTAGCTCTTTTAAAACTTAAATATTCAATACTCAAAGCCAAAACAATGAAAACATAAAACCAAATAAAACAAGTATAACAAGAGAACATCACACAACACAAGATGTACCGAGGTTCATCGATTTGACTACATCCCTAAAAATTACTGTTTGGACTTCCATCCAAATCTAGCCTTTGCAAAGCACCAACTTTATAATCAATTTACTAGCACCCACTGGAAGGAGCACCAACCCTTGATTTATCTACACCAACAGAAAGGAGCACCAATCCCTAATTTATCTGCACCAACAGAAAGGAGCACCAACCCCTCTACCAAGCACCCACTTGATTTTGATATTGATAATAAAATGACATATATGAATGTCTTCACTCGAAACTAGAACCCTCTATGGTCCGTAAGCTCAAAATCTAAAACTTTCTATTTCACCCAGTATAACATCCCTCTCTTTGCATTACTCAGAATTTGAATCTTCTCTTCTCACAAAAAAATTGATTGTTCTCTTAGCTCGTTCTGCCAATTGCTAAATGCTTTTTGGGTATTGTGCAACACTTTTTTTGCGAAATCCTCTCAACATTTCATCCAAAATGGATATGATATGATAAATTTATGCCCAAAATACTGAAGTGACATTTTTCACCACTCTCCAAAAATCACGGATTTTCACTCTTTATTTTTCTCCACACACACTTCTCTCTTCACAAAATAAAGTCCCCTCTTTTCAATAAAATCCCTTGTCACTTAAAAATCACACACTTGCATTCTTTTTCCCTTTTCAATTTTAAAAATATTTTCTTTAATGAAGCTTCTTAAAAAAATATAACTTCTTTTTTTTTATTTTGAGAAGGCATTTCGTCAAACACGTCACATGCAAATAATTGACACCTTACTCGTTCTCTTACTTCGGAGCCACGTGACACCTCAAACCAAAAATTAAATATGCTCTATTTGATGCCTTAAAGATGTAACAACACTGAAACCGTAACTCTGGCGACTCTCCAAGGTCGAAACGATCAACTGAAGGATTTTGCACAAGTGGAACAAATTGACATAAAAATGACATGTACCATTTTTTCAACAATCATAACTCTCACCTCGTAACTTCGTTTTCTCTAAAATTTTGAAACGTAGAATCTCTACAATGCTAAATATATCCAATCTAAATCTCACTACATAATTCCTTATGGTCCACCTGTATCACCTCCACGAAAACTGCTGCTGACACACTTTTCCAAAAAGAGCGTTTTTGTGACAATATTGCAATGCTTGTAACATTCGCCTTGTTTCTCTGTTTTCATGGAAATTTGGAACACATGTTATTGAAGATAACAACCACCTCCAATTCAAATTTTGCTATCAAATTCTTCTTGGTTTGCTCGCAGTGCTTCTAACAAAACTACCATTTTTTTGCCTATACAACCACCTACCAAATCATCCGCCAAAATATCGAAAATGTCATCGATCAATAAAAACACTGTGCTGACACCTCCAACGCTGTTATAGACTATTTCTTGAAATGTTGGCATATTCCAAACTGATCCATCATGTCCAACTGCGTCCGTGATGACTTGCAATTTTTGACAACTTCCTAACGATTTTTTCAACTTTTGCAAATTTGCACGAACAACCTATAACAACTTCACCCGAACATCAAAAACATCCTCATAAGCATTGAACATCACTGTACATACTCTGAAAAAACTTTGAACAACTATCCATTGCATCAACCTGTCCATCTGAGTGTGTTGACAATAATGACAATATTGTCACTGCACCTTGCTCAACAAGGATCATCAATCAATATAATAACCACTAAATCCTTATGAAACTTGAACCTCCCTAAGTCATATATTGTAGCCTCAATTTTTATGTTATGAGCATTCAATGACACGTGGTGCTCGACAGTAGACACAATAGTCCTTCCTATTCAGGTTGGACTAAAAACCATCCTGGTGATGTGCCATGTTATAGAAGGCGCTATGCAGTATAACATTCTCTTAGGTCATCTGTGGATAAGGTACATGTATTGTATCCCCTTGATATTGCAGTAATGCATCAAGTATGTGCATGAGGGATAAGTACATATGGTCTCGTCAGATGAAGAACCATTTAAATATGTGAATCAAGTTGACTTATCGAGAGACTTCATCCTCCCATCCACTCACTTGGATATTCGACTTACGTCTCCCATAAGACATCCAGTGAATAAATCAAATTCATTATGCATCAATCCTTCTACTTCGGCACCACAACCAACCCCTATTACAATTAATACTTCTGAAAAACCTAGAATATCATCAAAAATAAAGAATGATCAAAAGCTAAAGGTAACTTTAGGTGAAAATGAACCTAGGGTGATACCAATTATTGCAACCGTGGAAATTCCAAATCTTATGGAAGAGAAAATTTCACATAATGTAGTCGATGAGGTACCTCAACCTACCTCGACTATGTCATCAAGCGCATCATCTGCACTGCAGGTGATGATTCATTTAGTTAACCCTGGGTTAGCTGAATATCTTGTGCAGAATGTAACTTTCACACCTATTATAGAGTATGTGCAAGACATGGGGAGGCCTCACGCCCCCCATTTTCCTATTATATTGGAATAGTGGTACCATTGGGGGTGCCACCCAATAATACTAATTTTATTTATGGGGGCTTGGATCAAATCATAGATCACTTGCCCATAGAGTATGATGACGATGAACCATTCGCTACTAACGTTGATTATTTATCCAACTCAGAGTTCACCCTTAGGTATTTTGAACATCGCCATTGGTATGGTTATGGGCTAGGTTTATTTAAGCAAAGGATGTAGAACTTTGTATCAACCATAGTACCAACTGCCAACTGATAGATTTGGCCTTGGATATCACATTCAAGGGAAAGACAAATTGTTAGCAGCATCCTTAGATCATCTGAATCTAGGCTTGGGGAGAACGTTGACTGGAATCCTTACCACCCCAACCCTTCACACTCATGGAGGGGTAATTGGCCTATGACCATGGTTACCATAGAGATACCCTTGGTCTATCCTAAGAACATTTTTATGGAGGCTACCCCAGAAAGCATCCCAGGGATCGACTAGGTGATCAGAAATAATAAGTATGTCGATGAAGTTGGCATTGAACCTCATAGCCATAGCTTAAATGAAGAGTCCAATTCTGAATCCATTTTTGAAGAAGATGAATCATGGCACAACTTTGAAGAATATGATGGTGTGTATTTCTTAGAGATGAGGAATATGAGGATGAAAAAAAGATGGTCTACCTAAGGCCTTGACATCTACGTCATCTTAAGGAGCCTAGGAACATGGAAGAAATTTATCATGCAGTATTCCTAGGTCCTCCCATCCAAAGGAGACCAATGAATTTAGAAGAGATATATCACATAGCTTTTCATGATCCATCAAAATTAATGCAATAGCTTCCCCCTAAGGATCTAATTATTGTGTCTATTCCTAGAGTAGACCCGATGATCCCCATACCACCTGAGCCACATCTAGAGCATGGGGGAGAACTCATAAATAGTGAGTTTCATCCACATGGTTCTAGATATTTCTTCCATTCCATTAACATGATCTCCATCGATCTGACCACTCCACTTCACAATCCATTCTACCCTTCAAAACCTTTGCATCTCAATCATGAGGCCATTGATTTTGACCGCATCAATTCACCCCTAGAGCTTGAATATTTCTTCCCTAACAAAGAAATGTTGTAACCGTTCCATTTTGCACCAGGCTATGCACATGATGTCTATCACTCTGAGGTTGATCCTAATTTGGTGGAACCTTTAAACCCAGTAGATGACATCTATTTAATCCCTATCCTCACCATCTTGAGGAGGTATCGCATATGTTAATAGAGGAAACCTTCGAAGTAGATATCAAATATGATCCCACCAATCCAAGGTAGGTTAAATTTAGAGATAGCTTATCTCTTGAGGAGTGCACCAACATCATTCCTCTATTGAAAGAGAGATATGATCTTTTTGCTTGGACCTATAAGGACATGTCGGGTATGGATCCAAAACTGGTTACTCATAACCTTTCGTTGGACCCTACCAAGAAATTGATCAAGCAAAAACTTAGAAAGATACATCAAATCATCACCTTGATGGTTAAATATGAACTGCAAAAGTTGTTGGATGTACAGTTCATAATTCCCATTGACTATCCAGAATGGGTATCAAACATGGTACCCATAGGAAAACCTGATGGAAGAATCCACATATGCATGGATTTTAGGGACCTCAATAAGGCAACACCCAAGGATTCATTTTCGTTGCCTAATATCGATGCTCTTGTAGATGCAATTACAGGTCACGAAATGCTTTCTCTCATGGATGGTTTTTTTGGTTACAACCAAATTCAGATTAAACCTTAAGATTACCACAAAACCACTTTCACCATTCCATGGGGAACATTTTGCTATAAATTTATGTCATTTGGCCTCAAAAATGTTGGTGCCATATATCATGACTATATGTATAAAATCTTATAATATTATATTGATGACTTACTGGCCAAGTCATTACTGCGTGAAGAGCACACTGAGGTCCTAAGAAAAGTCTTCAATTGCCTGATAGAGCACAATGTTAGGTTGAACCCCAAGAAATATGTCTTTGGTGTAACTTCAGGTAAACTCTTGGGATTCATCATTTCTAAATGAGATATCGAAGTAGACCCAGCAAAGGTCAAGGCTATATTAGAAATTGGCCCTCCCACAAATATCAAATAATTAATAAGCCTGTAGGGCAAGGTAGCATCCATAAAGTGCTTCATCGCATAGTTATTGGATAAATTTTGACCCATGAATTGATTGCTACACAAGGGAGTCCCATTTAACTGGGATGAAGACTTCTAGAAAGCCTTTAGTGAAATAAAGATATACCTGGCATCGCCACCAATTTTAGGTCCACCTAGACTAGTTGTGTCATTTTTGTTGTATATATCTACCATAAACTTTGCATTGGGAACCATGCTAGCCTAGAAGAACATGCAATATAGAGAGCAGGTGATATATTACATCAATCAAACCCTAGTTAGTTATGAGCTACGATATGCATACGTAGAAAAGTTGTGCTTAGCAGTGGTCTTCACAACTAAGAAGTTGCACCACTACATGTTGAGTCATATGACGTATGTTATATCAAAATAAAATACTTCATAATACATGATGAGCAAGACATATCACAACACACATACTGTAAAGTAGACCATGCTATTGATAGAATTCAACCTAGAATTCATCAGTTAAAAGTTAATCAAAGGATAAGTCATAGTTGACCAACTAGTAGAGGCTCCTCTTCAGGATCATAGGAATCTTTTCATAGAACTCCTCGATGATGTAGTCTTTGCATTATCGAAGTCACCTGAACCCAAATAAATGGATAATCAATTTGATATGTCATTGTTCTTAAATGATTCCAAATGCGAGCAAGGGGGTGGCAGACATAGTAGTGATTAAGCTTCTAATAACTTTTGGCATTTCTCTATTAAGGATTTCATTCCTAAAATTTGAGGTTACCTATAATTGTACTAGACACAAATGCTACTCATTACCAAAAATAGAACCAAACTAAATATTCCATAAAAATGCCTACATATTCATCATATGGAGCATGTGCCCTCAGTCATTCTAGACATAAAGTAAACTTGTATTACAAAGTGGGAGTAGTCTAGGTCAAGTCAATCTATCAATGAATTTCATCCTCTATCCCTAAAAATCAAATAAACTAATGGGAAATCAAGATGTGGGATCTTGATCCCCATGGAACATTCAACCAAGTGATCATGGGATGAACAAATGTCTTAGGTCACTTTATAACATATTCTCTACACACAAAAAAAACCTTGTATATAACAATTTTATTCTACAATAGGTTTTTTCTATAGGAGATTGATCCACACTAATTGACCAAGAGCATTCCTTGGTTTACAGGGGCTATAGATTCTCACAAGATCAAAAAAACATAAGATTCTATGGGGTAATTTTAACCATTAAGAACCTCAAGACTAATCAAAATCAATGGATCATGCAACTCAAAAGGGGGTCAGATTGAGAACTTTTTTGAAGTGACAATCATCATATCACTAGGAGGAGGATACATGGTGAACTCGTGCTCAAATAAGAGTCATCAAAGAAAATACCAATTCTAGGTTAGCATGATCCATCTAGTAAAAGGTCATCAATGGGAAACACCATTTGATATAGATAGTTTTTCAAGCTTTGATGACCATCATATTATTAGGGGTAAGGTCCATGATTTATCTAATTTATGGAGATTTGTCTTACATAAAAGGTTTTACACTTAGCCAAATGTTATCTCTATCTTGAAATATGATTTTTGGATTGGTTTCTCATCAATTATAGTGACACATGATAGACTCATATTAGTTCAAAGAGTAATAAGAGAAAAGCCAAATCAAAAGAAACACCAATAATTTAATTATATAATCAATATTTAATGATACCTTGAGACACAATAACATGGACAAACCCCCTAGTATGGCAATAGTTGTCACATTTGTAGAATATGGCATGTGTGTTGTATGATCCATAAAGCTCTTTCTTAGATAAGTGTTCTCATACAGCCAAATTTTACGCCTATTTTTTAAGAAAACCCTCAAACTAATATCCTACATCGTGTTGGAAATTTTGAGCTCATTTAGTTGTCATTGATGTCAAGGTGATAAATTGTCATTGATGCCAAAGTGAACACATGAAGCTATCATTAATACCATGGAGTACACCATTACTGTCACCAGGAACAATGCAAAGAGTTGAAGAAAAAGTTGTCAAAATATTGTTTTATAAGGGTTTTTATTAAAACCATGGTGGCAGAATAATCTTCATCAAGTCAGTGGAGTACAAGTTAAAGGTTTAAATTTCATCCCAAGGAAGGCTTTAATTTTTATTAAAGTCAAAGGTTTATAAATATAATTTATAAAATTTAAATTCTTTTATAATTTAAATAATTTATAAATTATAAAAGGTTTTAAAAAGGAGCGTCAATGTCATCTTAAAGGAGCATCGACGTCATCTTAGTGGAGTGTTGATGTCTATGGCAAAAGGAAAAATCATGTATAAATACCATGCCAAAGGACATTAGAACTTACCCTTCTTCGATTATTTTATGCGACCAAAGAGAAAAATAATTCATGCGATTGTTGAGGAAGAAGACAAACTCGTGTTGTTTTTAGCGTCAGGGAAAAATATGAAAAGGGTAGGAGAAGGCCTCACTTTCGAAGGACACGATGATCCATCGGTAGCGCACATTTTGTAAGAGTGTTGGGAGTGGAAGTATCCACGATCGATTTGTGTGGAGTTGAAATGTTTGTCTTGAGCGCCAAGGGGAAAATTTTTGGGACGTGCTCGTTTTGAGCACCAACTTAGGAGAAAGAGCACGAAGTGCTTCTAAGCTCTCAAACATACATATAGCACACACGATGTTCAAGCCCATGGCTAGAGCGCTCGCGGAGGCATAGATTGTGGGTTTGAATCCCACTAGTGGCAAAGGTATTTTTTTAATTAAAATTTTATTCACCTAAGGTTTTCTATAAAGTGCTATTTGGAGTTATAAGGGTTTATGGAAGATTGTTTGATTGATAATTGATTTATGTTATTTGGAGTTATAAGGGTTTATGGAAGATTGTTTGATTGATAATTGATTTATGTTATTTGGAGTTATAAGGGTTTATGAAAGGTTATTTGATTGATAATTGATTTATGTTATTGGAGTGGATTTGATTTTTGCCAAAGTTCTTCTTGCCATTAAAATTTGATTTAAAGAGGTTTTGAGTTAATTTTGGTGGATGTTGAATTTATTTTTAATTGGGAGATTATAAGGTGTTATTTGGAAAATATTTTATGTATGTTGATGGTTTTTTTGAAAGGATTCATAAGGTGTAATTGAGTTTTTACATTACATTGTGAGAAATATTTATCTTCTAACCTCTTTGAGCTTGGCATAGAAGTGTTTGTGGTTGTGACAGATTTATGAGAGCACTTCATCATCAAGGAAAAGGTATGAGCACATTCTTCCATAGTTGAGTTGATTGATTGGTTTTCTAGAAAATAAGTTTGGAGTGAAAAGGACTTGATTAGGGTTTCCTATTGAGTGTGTTGAGTGAATGCTTCAAGGTTTTCTAGAATAAAGAATTGTTGTTAAAACCTTGTTTGATAAGTATTATTGTTGAAGCCATTGGTTGTGTGAAAAACTTGAACTAGGGTTTGAATATCATTGTTATGTGAGAGTTTTTTTATAAGCATTGTTCTTGAAGTGAGTTATTGAGTGAAGAACTTGAACTAGGGTTTGAAAAGAACATGAGTATCATTGTTATGTGAGATTTATTGTTGAGCATTTTTGGAAATATTTTGAGTTGATATACTTGGACTAGGGTTTGTAAGCAAGGATTAGTTCATTGAGTGATTGGTTGAGTAGAGTTGGTTGAGCCTAGTCAAGTGGATGTGTGAAGTGATTGTTCAAGTTCCATAAAACAAACTATTCTATATTTTAAATTGAGTTGAGAAAGTTATTGATCATTGAGTGGAATTTGAAGCATATTGAGTCTCTAACAATTCTCCTTATTTTTCCAAGAGAGTGATTGAAAGTATTTGAGCATTGTGATTAGTATAGAACATATTGAGTCTCTAACAATTCTCTTTATGTTTCTATGAGATTGGAAAAGTTCTATGTGGACTTGTTAAGCAGATTGGACAAGTTCTGTGTGGACTTGTTGAGCAGATTTGAGCAAGTTCTATGTGGACTTGTTGAGCAGATTTGAGCAAGTTCTGTGTGGACTTGTTGAGTAGATTTGAGCAAGTTCTATGTGGACTTATTGAGCAGATTTGAGCAAGTTCTATGTGGACTTGTTGAGTATATTTGAGCAAGTTT
This sequence comes from Wollemia nobilis, assembly GCA_028583015.1. Classification (NCBI taxonomy): domain Eukaryota; kingdom Viridiplantae; phylum Streptophyta; class Pinopsida; order Araucariales; family Araucariaceae; genus Wollemia; species Wollemia nobilis. The sequence goes on along the minus strand of JAQPPZ010000523.1, from coordinate 1,050,311 downwards.
TGTGTGGACTTGTTGAGCATATTTGAGCAAGTTCTATGTGGACTTGTTGAGCAGATTGGACAAGTTCTGTGTGGACTTGTTGAGCATATTTGAGCAAGTTATGTGTGGACTTGTTGAGCATATTTAAGCAAGTTCTGTGTGGACTTGTTGAGCAATATTTGAGGATAGATTTTGGTGTAGATTTGAGGATAGATTTGTGCCAGACCAAATATAGATATTGAGCAAATTTATGCTAGACCAAAGGATTGTGTTTAGTACAAATTTGAGACAGAGCTTTGGAGGTGACAGAGCAGAGAGGACAATAGTCTCTAGTAGATAGAGATCCATAATCCAGGTTAGTGAAGATAGGTCTTCTAAGTGGGGATAAGAGTCTTCGATGGAGAGAGACCCACAAGCCAGTGCAATGGAGGCAGTAGTCTTCTAGAGGATCACCAGCCAGAGCAGAGGAGAAGGAGTTCTCCTGTGGATAGATATCCATGAACTTGATTTAGGGGATTGGTATCTCCATTGGATAGAGGTCCATAAACATTGTAATAGGGAAAGGATTCCCAAGATATTGATTGAGAAAATTTTAGTGAAATATTTTCTCCGTGGAGTAGCCCACATTAGGTGAACCATGTAAATTATGGTGTCTCTATTTTATGTGGTGATTTGTGCATTGCTTTGATTACTGCTATTGATATTGCTATCTTTAGATTACATAATATTTATTGGGAAAGAATAAGTAAAAAGTGGTATTATACTGTTCACCCTCCCCTCTCAGTATAAGCTTGTGTTCTTCACATTGATTGGCAATACCACATGTAGGGCTTATGCTCTTGTAAATAATTGTTAAAAGAAATGTATAAATTTGATTAATGTCATCCATATGATTAGCTAATCTAGATGACATGTAGATCATTCAAACATGAGAAATATGATGACCCTTTTGTATCGACCTTGTATAAAAGCAAAATAAATTCAAATGATATGAATTTAATGAGGTAGTGTCCTTTCACCAACCTTGCATGAGAAGAGAATAACTTCACATAACATAAATCCAATGTTTCAAAAAGGGTGATAGTATCCTCTCATTATCCTTGCAAAAGGGTGGAGTGAACACGTATCATGCTAATTCATTACTGAGAGGATGCCAATTGGTTTAAGAAGTGAAAATTGTTTGTTTAGAAAAGATGGAAATATCCTTGTGTCAACTCTAATAGGAAGAGGAATAAATTGATATAAGATGAATTTGATGCTTGAAAATATGGAAGACACTCCTTACCAAATTTAAAAAATAAGGATTTGAATTCACTTGATGTGAATTCAATACAAGTAGGTGCCCTTATCCTTGAAGAAAAAATCTATAAAAGGGCAACTTACCTTTAAAAACTTATCATCAAGTGCTTAAGTATCCAAGAGCCCCAAAAAATGAAAGAAATGATAACTATAAAGTTAAAAAAGTTATAGCTTATGATAAGTGGGAGAACATAAAGGATTTGAGGGATCCGGTACTCTTTTAATATTCCCTTTTCTTTTTGTCTATTCAACTCTTCCAATTATGCATTCCTTCATTTGACTCCATTCCTAATAGATAAGGCCAAATTTTTCCTAATATTCCTTCTCTCCAGCAAGTAGAATATCCCCTATGAGTTTCCAAAACTATAGTGAATATTCACTACACCTAAGGAATTTCACCTTGAACAAATTTACAAGTTGACATCAGCAAAAAACAATTTGACCACTTGAAGGAGAAGAGAGATGGCAGTTATCCACAATATCAATTTTGGAAAATCAACAACGAGCATTATTTGTTGCAAAGATATTCTATGTGGGACATTTGATCCTAGGATTAATGGTGAGTGCTATTTTGAAGAATTAAAAAGGCCACTCAAGTTCCTAAATGTGTGTGCACCATCAATTTCTAGATTAATGTCAAGTTCTAATTGTTGAAAGAGAAGTCGTCTGTAGAGGCAACCAATCAGCAAGCCCCATTGATTTCCTAGATCTAAGGAAGGTATTATTTTCCATTGAAGTAGTCAAAAGGAATTTTACAATGCCATGGGAGCTATTGATTACTTAACCAATAACCCATACCATTTTATGGATACATCAGAAGAAATTGTTAGTGGAAGTCCTCGTCATTGGTTAAAGCATAAAATAGGTGGTAAATGCATAAGTGACCCACAAAAAGTGAAAAATTACCCCATCAAGGCTCGTGTATAACAAAAATGTGTTGTTAGTCTTAGTGTAAAATAAGTAATGATGGCCTGTAGAGACTTAAAATAAACATTAAGAAATTTGAGTCACAAGGTCACATAGACTATCAGATCTTGATGATCAAACAACTTGCATTATTTTTAGTATCACTTTTGGTGATAACTAAAATAAGTCAATGGCCTATGCCATCTCCAAGAGACTTTTTATTCATAACTAAATAGAAATCCTTGCCATTGGTTAGAGGGTAGCAAATTCAATGGCCACAACGCATATCTTCCATATTTTCTGGTTCATGGACCAATCCTTCCATATTTTATTGAATCCATGTTAATTGTCCATAATTTAAATGCATAGTTTCCTCACTCTACATTCAAAGGAAACCCACTATTAGAGATCATCCAATTTAATAGCTTGTATAAAATAAGTAAGCATCAAGTAACTCTGATAGTCGTTCAATCAAAGAAGAAATGACCCTGTTTGACGTGTTGCAATTTCAAAAAAGAGGTAGCAATGATCTTCCAATTTTTTGTCACCTATCTTCTACCTTCCATAAATAAGGAACCTCCATGGTATAGAAATACATTTATTAGAGGTAACATTTATACTTAATCTCCTAGAAAGGGGTATTGTAAACACCTAATTTTGACACATCCTCAAAGCAAAAGACATAAAATAAGTTACCAGCATCATCAGTCATAAAAACATCCTAAACCTAGCAATCTGGGTATTATTTTCTGCCTTTGCCAAATTTACCACCTAATGCCAAATTTGCTAGTGGTAAATTTGGTCATCAAATAGTGGATTTGTAAAACTTTCAAAAGTCAGACCCTAGCAACCCGAATTTACCGTTGGCCAAGAATACCAATCGAAACCAAAATTACCATTGGAAAATTTGGTCACAAGTGGAAAATTTGTAAAAAAACTAGAATCTTCTTTCACAAACCAAGGGCATGCAGATTCCTTCACCCCACTACCTCCTCTGAACTCACATGCTCTAGTAATGGACCAAGTCTACAAATTTTGAAATTACCCTAACCAATTCTCCCTCTCAATATCTCATCCAAATCCTATTTAAACAACCCTTGGGGTAAGCATTCAACAAACATTCTCAAGCTAATTATATACTTTCAATATTCTTCTAGCTTCTCTTCTCTGGCATTCTTCAAGCATTTCTAGCAAGCATTCCTTTGGAAGCAAGTCAAGCAAGGCAAAGAGGGATTTGAGGTAAGGAACTCGTATTGGAGGTAAGAAGAGACTATTTCTAGGTGATAGCATTCCTAGCACCTCTCCTCTCTCCATTCCTTTGCTTCCATTCATTGCATTTTACTCTCTTAATGTTGGCCTTGCTAACTTGAATATCCATTTGCTTGCATTTTTCCTTCTACTTTTATGCTTCTAATCTCTTTGTGTAGGGTATATCTTTGCTTTTAGCTTCTAATATCATTGTTAAAGGTCTTATTTAAGCTTTTCATCATCATTTCAACTCTCTAATATCCTTTTGTAGGTTTATCCAAGCATATTTTAGCTTGTTGCCCACATTTTGGCCACTAATCTTCTTCATTGTGGGGTTTTGTTTCACTCATTTGCTTCATTTTCTTCACAATAAGTTTTTTGCATTCATAGTATAATTTATTCTCATTATCAACATACTAACACTTTATTTCCACTCCATGCACATTTAATTTCAGTTCATTCTCATTTGTAGGTATCATTTTAGTCATAAATCTCTTTTGCATCTCTTTTCCATTACATATTGCATGTTATTTTCACATTTTTAGTCATATATATTTGCTCTTTCAATTCCAATCTATTGTGGTATTGGATACAAGGCCACCATTACCTTATCTCACCAACAACACCCTTTCATTCCTATTGCATACTCCTATTCTTCCTTGTAGTAGATTTTACAAATTCATAATAGTACTTGCATTTCGTTACATTTGCATCCTTTCACTTGATTTTTCCTTGAATTGCTCAAACTTAGGGGTTAATTGAATTGTTTTTTCATTCCTAACATATCTAGTTGTATTTTAGACTATATTGCATTCACAATCTACAAAATTCTAAGAATTTTGGGAACTTCCCACTTCCCTTACACGTGTTCATTCCAATCATAAATTTGTAAAATTTTATAGCCAAAATCCTATAATTTGTAAGCTACATACTTACTAGACCTCTCAAACAATCCTATCTTATTGTTGCTCTTCAAAATTTCCCCAAAACCTCTCCAAAATAATCTTAGCCCTGTCTTAGACAAAATTTGCCACTCCCTACAATAATTGGTGATTTTAGCTCTTTGGAATACATAGACCAAATTCACCAATTGTAACCAAATTCACCATTGGAAAATTTATATACCCTTATTTCCACTCCAAAGGAGGTAAGCATACTCACTTTTTTCATAAATAAGGGGTTTTATCAGCTGAAAAGACATAAATTCATCTTCCTAGAATTCAAACAGACCCCCCAAAATAGAAACCCTATTTTTTTATCTTCTTTTGCAGGTTCTAAATTTTCCAATCAAGATCAAATTCGCCAGTGGCAATTTTGTATAGCAGTGGAAAACTTGTACAAACATCGATTAAGGTAACCCTACCACTTGGCACCTCCCTAAACTCAGTTTTTCATACTTGCCTACATTTTGTGTCTTTTTTATTGTTGTTTTATTTTTAAAATCACATTTCATGTGGAAAATTAAGGAACCCTAGTTTAGTTCTAATTTGCTTTACAAAACACATTTATATCAAGCCAAAATCAAATAATCCTAGATTAGATCTATGATCTTTTCATTTTCAAATACTTAGTCAAGAAATCAAAAAGCATATATATTTCATTCTAGGCTAGCTTGTCTTCTTGCATTATTCCTCGTTTGCCTTGAAAGAAAATACCTCCTTAGTTTAGCCCATCATCAAAATGAAAAGCATTTAGGTTAGCTCTTGTCTTCTTGCATTTGTGTGATATAAGCTTAGCATGCATTTTTAGTGATCTTCACCTTAAGTTTAAATAACCTTTTAAGGCTCAAAAAAGAGTCAAATATAGTGATCCAAAAACTTTAGGTGTTTGTTGAATAAAACCATAAAACACCATTACACAAGCACAACATCAATATTTACACCTTGAAAAACTACATTGAGTAGAGCCTACTTGCATAAAATATATTCGTATATTCGGGGTCTCCTTTGGAAAGAGACCCTTAAGTAAGGAAGCAGAGGTTCCATTGATTCCCCCCTATGTATACACTTGGCATCAATTAGGTTTTTGAATCTATAGGTAGTTAGGCTCATAAAGGTAACAAGATACAAATTCATCTACCTACACCATTGGGGCATGGTATTCCAAGAAGGGTATTTGGCATATTAAAGATAGTAGTGGTAGAATATTTAGTTCTAGGGTTTTTAAACCCTTTGGTACTAATGGATCTAGATTAAAGACTTTTAGTTCATTATCACTAAATGCATATCAGTATCCTACCCAATTTTGGGAATAAATTTTGGAATTACTAGCATGGTTTTGGAGGCAAAGAAACCCTAGTTTTTGGTATATAAATATTAGCTTAATTTTTATTGTAGGTATTAAAAAATACTTACTCATAACTATTACCTATCCTTGTGTGTATTTTCCTTTCACTTTCCTTTTGTGTATAATCTGGACTCAAGCCTTAAGTCTTTTGTTAATGGAATTCGAGTCTCTTTTGTTATAGCATCTCTATAAAGTATGATATATATAGGAATTTGTGACTAATTTTGCTTTATCATATTTCTTATGTATGTTTTAATGCTTATATGTTAGATTGAAATTGTGTTCACTTTCTAGTTGTTAGCAGATCATGCATGTGTTCATTTTGTTCCAATTATACATAGAACCTTTTGATCTTGGTGCATTGCCTCCATAGATGTTTTTGAATCTCTCCTTTTTTCTTTGATAAATGCAAGTAGTGTAAGAATAGTGTTATAAAGATCATATCATATGAGGATTCAGCTTTATAAAAATCCTAGAGGATTCCTCATGAGTGCCTCCCACACTCACGAAGCTTCCTAACTACATCTCTCTAAGAAAGGCATGGGTGTCAAAGGTGTTGACCACTATGACAAGTGATTATGATATTCTAAGAGACCAACACAACATACTAATGTTACTTCAACCTTTACTCATTGTAGAGTCACCATGGATAGATATTTCCATGGACTTTATTGAAGGGATCCCTCTATCAAGTGGAAAATCAGTTCTCATGGTGATCATGGATAGAATGACGAATATGCTCACTTTTGCTCCTTAAGTCATCCCTATACTATAATAATAGTGGTAATTTTTTCATGGATTAGATCTTTTAGCTCCATAAGGTCCTATATTTCATAGTTAGATCATGATAATGTGTGCACTAGTAAACTTTAGGAGGAGATCCATTGCATACAAGGAACTTAGTTGAAATGAAACACATCCTACCACCCATAAACTAATGGCTAGATAGAGGTGGTAAATAAATGTCTCAAGATATATCTTTGATATTTTGTCTTTGATAACCAATCCAAGTGGATTCAATGGATTCCCTTAGTAAAATGGTGGTACAACACCACTTTTCATACAACCATAAGGATGACATTGTATGAGGCAATATATGGTCAACCACCTCCAACACTTACTTCTTACCTACCAGGAAACTCAAAGGTTGAAGTAGTTGACATGGTCCTCAATCATAGATAGAAAGTCTTACCTAGTCTAAAATATAATTTAGCAGCAGTTCAGAACTGCATGAAATAGTAGGTAGATAAACACAATATTGAGAGAACATTTCAAGAAGATGATATGGTCTTCCTTTGTGTTCAACCCTACAAACAAATATCCCTAAAACAAAAGGGTTGACACAAGTTGGCACCTAAATTTTATGAACCCAACAGGGTTCTTCAACAGATAGGGGATATTACTTACAAATTGGAGCTATTGACGACATCTAAGATTCATCCAATTTTTATGTATCTTTCCTCAAGAATGTGGTGGGAAAACATTCCCAAGTATATACTATCCTACTTAAATAAGATGAATAAAGATTGATTCTTTTACAACTTATAGCCAATCTGGATTGTATGACTTGACATCTTTGCTCTTATGATATCATCAAAGTGTTTGTGTAGTGGTAAGGGTTATAATAAAAAGATGCCATATGGGAACCATTGTAGGAGTTTCAATAGTATTTTCTAACCTTTGGCTTTGTGGATAAAGCTTCTCTAAGGGGGTAGCATGTTACATACCCCATAGTTGTATCTTTTAGTGGCATATGATATTGTATGTAAAATGGACCATGTATTAAATTAGAAGTGGGCCACATATTAAATTAGATGTAATTAGGAGTGTGTATCATAACATGATGTATGTAATCACTTCAAAATCATGAATGTAGATTCCATAGAATATGTACTTAGGAATATTACCATATAATATTGTTATAACAGATTGTTATAGAATATTGTCATAGAATATTAGGAAATAAACTTGTAAATATTATAAAAAGGGAGGATATAACCCTCACAAGACTATAGAAGAATTGGAAAATTTTATGAGGTTTTCCCCTTGAAGAGGTTACTTATCTCAAATTCTTGCATTTTCTATTATTTTGCATTTCTATGTTTCATTTAATAAATATTTATATTATTTGATATGCAATATTAGTGTTAATTTTGTTAATAATCCTTGTAATATAAGTTATAATTATCTTTGGAATTGAATTTATTATATTAGTACAACATAGAACTAAGTATTTTGAGGTGAAATATTCACATGAGAAGAAGAGGTTAATTGCATGTTAATCTCATTCCTTAGGGATAGGGGTGGACTAATGTTATTAGTCCTTGGGTAGGATGGCAATAAACCATATTGGCCAACAGTTTTGGTTCCCTTCTCTCACCTAGTTTGTCATAATGCTACCATATTTTCCTTATTGTTTTGTCTGCTAACTTCTCCAAAACTCTAAAATAAGGACATAGGCATGATTAAGGGATGTTTTTACACATATTTCACATATAGCATATCTCGACAATCAACGATGTTGTGATCAACATTGTAAATGGTGATTGTTAGAGTATATTACATTATTTGGTACATAACTAGAGTAGGAGTTTACTTTAGAGTAAAGTTAAGTAGTTACTTCTAGCAATGTAATAAATGCACAAGTGTCAATGTGCAATGATGTAAATGTGCATGTAGTCCACATGTACATGAGTCATAGGTAGAGTAAGGGCCAAGGAACCTATCTTCCTATATATAGGCCTTATAGTGAGTGAAATGGGAGAGGGTAGAGAATATAGAGAGTGCATAGTATAGATTGGTAGTGGATTACAATGTAGCTTTTTAAGATAATTTTATGGAGTGTTCATGTCCTCTATCATACTACATTATACTATTTTTGTGAGCTTTCATTAATCGCATGTTTCTAAGTTATTGCATAATTTTATCTCTTTATTTTCCTCCATATTATTGTGTCATTATCATACTGCCATCTTAGATAACTTATCTTACATCTTGTGGTTGCATTTCCTATATCATATACTCATCAAAAGCTAACAGTGGTATTAGAGCACATGGTAGATTGATAGAAAATAGGGAGAGCCACAAGTGAGATTGAGAGGAATATAGAAATCTTCTTTTCATAATTTTGAGATTGCATTTGGCTAGAGTATTTCCATAGAGTTGCAACAAAACTCATGAAGACTAGGACTTACCGTTGATTCCACTATATTGACAAATCAACTAGTGAATATTTATTATCTCTAGATTTAGAGTTTCTTCCATTACAGTCCTAATAGTTTGTTGCAGAAAAAAGAGATTCAAATAAAGTTGGGAAGCTTCCTACATAGAGCTAGAAAGAATGTCTTCTTTGGAATCAATCCAGTACTAGAAGCAACAAATATAAGATTGAAGAATTGGAGCCATGTATAAAAGGTCCCATTGCTAGAGATTGCAAAGTTGCAGAGTGGAGAAGAATAAAAGGCCATAGGAGTCTTATTCTAGATTTGAGGAAAAAGAGACTCCAGAGAAGAGTCCAAGAGAATATTGGAGGTTGGTGATCTATATTGAAGATTGAAGAGTGCAAACCAAGGAGGATGTCCTAAAAAGAAGACCTCATTGAAGGAGGAAGAGACTCAAGGAAAAGAGTCCTGAGAAGATTGGATATTAGAGATCTCCATTGAAAAGTTGAAGAGAAGACCCATAGAAGGTCCCATTTTAGTAGCAGCAGAATTTAGAGATACAAGAAGGATATCTCATTGTAAACCTTTCATAGTAGAAGGTTGAAAGAAAGGTCTCATTGAGAAAGACCAGATAAGTTGTGAGAGTGAAGACCTTAGAGAAGAGATCTCAAGGAGAAACAATGGGAAGGCTTGGAGAGCCTCATTGAAGGAGATTCATAGAATTCCATTGAAGGAGTTCCTAGGAGAAATCATTGGAGAAATCTACCACCAAGGAGAAGTTCCTGATAGTGAAGAACTTGGGATAATATTTGCCATCTAACAACAAGCCCAAGGGAGAAGGATTTGGCAAGAAGCTTGCCAAATTTTAGAGGATATTGGTGAAGACCTCAAGGCTTTCATATTCTTGAGAAGAAGGCCTAGATTGAAGTCAAAATTTTACAAGGAGGTTGAAGTAGAAAGGAGATAGAAGGAGCTACCAAATTCGAGATATTTGAAGATTACCTTTGAAGGCTAGAAGTATCATTTGGAGAAAGAAGATCTATTGGTTTCTATAGTAGAAAATTGAAGGGTTCTTGAAGGAAAATCTCAGCTGCAATTTGAAGGATTTTCCTACCAAATTTTTTAAATTCAAGGATAGCATTTCAATAGAGAGATTGATTGCTTTGAAATTTAATTTTTTTTAGACTTGAGAACAACAAGAAAGCAGCAATTTTGGTAGCATCAATAGCTGCTAAGTTTTAGATTTTCATGATACATCCTAAAGGAGATTTAAAGCCACAAAATTACAATTTTAGGGCAGCAAGTTAGAGGGTTTTAAATCTACAAATAGGTGAGCTAAAGAGATATTTCACACAACAAGGAAGAGTTGTGATTTCATCCATTACAAGGCAGCAATTTGATGAATCTAATCATGAATAAATACATCATCTACAAAGACCTTAAAGGTAAGCAACCTAGGTGCAAAGGGTTCACTATCTGAACACTTATGTTTGGTTCGTTATTAAGTGTCATTAAGCACCATATTAGATTTTAAAATTTACAAGAAGGTTTTATATTAAAGTCTTCAAGGGAGTGCAGAAGATAGTTTCTTATAAATGTTAATACCTGCATATTAAAATATGAGTTAGATATATTTTCGATAGAAATAAAATATCATCTTCCTATTATCAACTAGAAGCAAAGAAGACTATACTCTAAAGCATTGATTTTAGTGCAAGTTTCAAATTACTTTTAAGAGTTCTTCAAAGGAGCAATAAGGTGAGATTAGTAGTGCACTATACTATTTACTATTACAAGATTATTAAGTGCATTGGTTGTTAAGTTAAGGTGGAAGACTAAAGTGCAAAAATTAGCATAATATCAAAGTGTCTAAAGATATTATTCAGTGCAAAAAAATTGCAACATATTAGGGCAAGGAGAAGCCACCAGAAAGAGCAAGATAACCTCCAAATATTGGAGAAGGAATCTACCTCATCAAGAAAGGAAGTACACTTGAAAAAGGAGATTTAACAATCTCAAAAATATAGGTGCAAGTTAAAATATTATATTCTAACTATTGCAAAGATATTTACATTACATTGCACCATATTTCACTTGTCCTACATAGCAAAAAAAGACAAAGGATAGAGTGTCTCAAAGACACTAAAATAGTCAACATAGTATAGTCATTGAGTGGCCACATCATCGATGTCAAGGAGCAGATGTCAAGCATAGAGGTAGAGCCAACAAAGGGCTCATAAACTAAGGTTTCAAAGGTGTCTAAGAGACACCAAATCAATGCCTATGTAGTAATAAACCTGTTGCATCAAAAATAAGCATAGCACTCATTGTAATGTGGATAGCACTAAGGATAATGAAGCACAAGCTATATAAAATCAAGGAGTAAATAAGGAGTGCATTACCTAAGTGATCGCTTGGACAAACCGCCATCTAAGGCTCCTAAGAGCTACCATCAATTTGAGATGAATTTCCATCTAGGAATACAACGATTGAAGCACCCAAGAACCATCAACCAAGAGGGCAGCATTGGGGTATCCTAGAATCTCCATAGTTGGAGCCAACCGATGAGGCCTAAAAATACCTCATTTTTACACTATGTTTGAAATATAAAAACTACCATATTATTAATTTAAATGCCAAATAGTTTATTATAATATATATTTTTTAAGTTTTTACATGATTTTATGTTAGCAGCATTATATCTCTGTTTTTTACTATTTTCAGCATTTTGTGACTTGTTGCTTGATTAAGTAGCAAATAAAAATATGCATTTCAAACAGCCAAATGTGGCATGCTGATATCCATTAACTTCATTATGGTTTATGAATTTTTTTCTTCCCTTCAACTTGTTTGAAGTCCACATTGAAGCCAAATTATTAGGACTGTTCTAAATCTAGAAATCTGTAGAAAACAGCCATATAAAAATCAGCAAGTTGTCACTTTATAGGAGCACCTTGAATTTTTCAAGCAAAGCATAAGGAAATGGATGGAATAAGTTTAGAAGGACTACAGAAGACATCTGACCTATTTATAAGCATTTCCACATGGTCTAAATAGGCAACAACATGGTATAACAGAGCAAGGATAATTGTGCAGCACCGTTACACTATTTCAACATGGTTACTTGGTGAATAAAGTGTATAAATTTTGTAGCAACTTGATGTACTTATTCATGTTGATATTTGAATTATTTTTCCATGTTATAATTTGTTGAACTTGCAATAAATACCAACATTTTATAACTGTGCAGCAAATCTAGAAAATGCAGTAGTTTACCATGTAAATTCTAACCAGCTACCAATGAATAGCAAGGCATGGAATTCACACATGGAGAATGATAAAAGCTATTGCAATCAATTCTTGAGAGATAACCCACCTGAGAAAAGTAGGTGATATCACCTAAAGACCACACAATTAGTCAATCCAAAGAGCTTCGGATTGAGCAGACATCTTCGGATTGACAGAATGCAGTTTCTTCGAAGTGAGCCAATTATCTTTAGATTGGCAATATAAAGTACTTTTTGACTTTTTGACTATTTTCTGATGATAGAAAAAGGGAAAGAAGGTTGATAATATTAAGTTAAAATATCCCCCAGCTATTTTTTCCATCTTTGCCATCCAAAAGCCACCATTAATAGGAAAATATCAATTGATCCTCTTCTAGGATAAAACTAGGAAATGTTGTAGCATAATAGGATTTGATCTGCATGATAGGAAAAGTATATTTTATATTTGTAAATAGATATTATGCATCTATAAAAGGATAGCTCCCTTCTTGGTTGAGCTAGGTAGAAATTAGAATAGAGGAGAGTAGTAGCAGCAGCAAATAGGACTGTACAACAATTATCTGTAACAGTTTTCAGTATGTTTTGACAACAATAAAAGTGCAGTCTTTTTGTCAATTTTTGTTTTGAGTTTTAATTAGTTAAGGAGTGTTTTTACACCTCCTTCTAGATCAAGAAGTATGGACCCACTTTCAGATCTAGAAGGAGGATTTTTATGGCAGGTTTTAATCTATAATTTTGCTACAGCAGAATTAACAGATTGCTTGCCATATTTCATTTTCTTGTTTTAATTTTGTATTTTGTTATTTATGTTTTCTTCATTACATTTTTGTATAGCTAATGTGTGTGTTTCAATTGAAAAATTAGATTAAATATTTGTTTCCATGTTTTCTTTGCTTTTCATGTTCTTTGCTTTTATGTTTCAACTACTTTCAATTTTAGCAGATTTCATTTTGTTGTCAATTCCTATAGCAAAATATTGACGACCTTTTGTGGCAGGATATTGACAGGTGTTTTTAGCATAGGTTTTATTTCAGCATCATTTCAATTTAGCAATTTCACTTTTGTTATTTCAATTTTGCAAAAGTAGATTAGATTTTAATTCAGCCATTTCCAATTCTTGCAATTGTAGTTAATTGTTAAATTCTGCAATTTAGATTTAGTTTTCAATTCCTGTAATTTATTTTAGTTTCTATTCTACATACTAGGTTTAGTGTGACACCAAAAAGCTAAACCAAAATCTGCTTCACCAATAAATGCTTGAAATCTAAATGCCTGAATTGCACTCTGCCCTAACTTTCTATCGCAGATAGCCTTGGACACCACCCTGGATTGATAAATCATTGAGATTAAATGATGAGACTTAGCGATACTCATCACCAACCTTATGGGATAATATCACCATCGTTCACTAGAAAAAGCATTGAATCCAAAAGTGAACAACTTTCATATGTTGGCAAGAAGTATTTACGGCTAAAGAGATGTTGAGGGTATTTTCACATGCAAAGAATGTACTTCCATTTGTCTTAACACTACCAAGAATCGAGTGTCACTTTACACTAGAGAAGAGAGAGCATTTGCATTCTCTCCTAATGCTTATGCTCAGGTAGATGAGCACTCAAGGTTGGTGAAGCATTTCTTTAATCATTATTCAATGCTCAAGTAAAGGTTGGTGCCACCCAAATAATGCTTCCAAGAATATAGCCTCCAAAATGCCATGAAGCATACGTTGCTAGCAAGAACATGCCACTTGGAATTCACATCAAGGGAGGTGTAAGGTATTTAATAGTCAAAGACTAGAAAGGCAGGCAAAAGTGTAGAAGAGGAGTGATTCAAGCAAGAGTGGTCAAAGTGCACTAAATAAAGGAGGAAAATCATCTTACGAGGAGCGCTCAAACATTGAGCATTAATTTCTCATTGCCATACATAGGAGACTAGCAAATTCAGTGCTCATGTTCGGATAGAGAATCAAATCAAAGGGCCAATCACAGTGTAGCATAAAACATTCACAAGAAGGTAAAGTTTTATATAGTTTATATTTGCTTTCTTTGATATTAAGGAGTTATAAGGTGGTTTATTATTTAAGGTTGAGATTATAGGTAAATTCCAACCTTAGAGATTAGAAAGCAAACTTAAAAGTTTATTTCCTTGAATGATATTTCAAAAGTGCCCTAGTAGAAATATACACATTATAATATTTGCTTTCATTAAGGAGTGATAAGGCATAGTATATAAGGTTGAAATCATTATCATTTGCATTGAAGATATTGCAAACTCAACCTTAGTAAACTTGAAAGCAAATTAAAAGAAGTTAATATCTTTAAATAGTACTTCAAAACACATTAGTTGAAATACAAGAATATTAATATTTACAATTAATATCATAGGAGATATAAGGATTTCTACTTGGAAAAACAAATTATTATTATTATATTGCAAATATCATCAATTTCTAAAATTTCAAATCAGGGAGGTCCGAGGTGTAGACCAATTGGTTCTACCAAACCCTGTAAGGGGGGCGGAGGTCCAAGGTTCAAATTTTGAGCCTCACTGGATTGAACACTTGTCCCTTTCTTGGTGCTTTCAGTGGCGTAAAAGGTTTAAAATGATTGTGGCATGATGGTTATAGGGGCAGATTGCATGAAGAACTATGTGGCGATTTTTGGGGTAGACAATGTAGAATACTATGGCGGCCATAAAAGCTGGACAACCTGCTCAAATTCATGGCAGGTACTGATTCCACTAAGTAAATTTAAAAAAAAAATCAAATTAGGGAGATATAAGGAGTGCTACATCAAACTTTAATTAATTGGAATTTAGAAAATTGAACCATTGAAAAATTTAAGGATAGAGAAGCAAAATTATTGTTTGCTTGAAAGAGTTGGAATTTATTTCTTATACTTGTCTCATAGTCACATTAAAGGGAAAAAATAAATCCAACCATAGAGAACTCCATCAAATTGAAAAGTGCATAGTTCAATAGGATAAATAAGGTGAAATATGAGTTAATTAGTATATTACCATCATTCTCAAAAACATTACAAAATCAAATCAAAAGGTGAACTAATAGTAGCTAAGAACTTTATCAAGATTATAGCTTACTCTAATCGCTAGGGAGACATAAGGAATCCTACAAAACCTAAGTCTTGTAAAGGGTTTTGTCAAGTAAGTTTACATACTCTAAACTAGGGACTTTTAAGGTAGCCTACAAGGACCATCATGACCACAAACAAATTCTTCCTTGCAAAATCTCAACTACTTAAAGGTACAAATTACTCCTCATGGAAAAACAAAGTGAGGGCAATTTTGATGGTTGAAAAGCTTTGGGAAATTGTCAAAGTAACAACAACTAAACCTACTTTAGGTGATATAGAGATTTTAAAATTTGAAGAAAGTGATGCAAAAGCATTAATGATTATAACTTTTACCATTGCAGATGAAATACAACCTTACATTAGTCCAGCAGGAACATATACAGAAGCTTGGAAAACCTTATCCAAAATATTTGAAGGGAAGAATAAAGCCACTCTCTTAAATCTTCAAACTCAATTACATTCTCTAAAAATGAATAGTGGTAAGAGTATAGAACTATTCCTAGAGAAGGCAATGGATATAAATGGAAAATTATTAACCTTAGGAGAAAATTTTGAAGAAGGTTATCTTGTTCAAGTAACTATGAGAGCACTTCTAGAGAACTACAAACATTTACTTAAATATTTACAAATTCTAAGTAAAGGTACTTCCTTTGATGAGTTAGTCAATATTATTCAAGAGTATGAAGTGGAAAATACAATTAAATATGAAATGACTAACAATGCATTGGTTTCAAAAGATACTCTACAATGAAATATTTCATCATCCACAAAAGGATGAAGACCATAGAATAACAGATATTGTCATGTATGCAAGAGGAAAGGACATAGCACTAATTACTATAGACTCGATCCTAGAAACCAATCAAGGAAATCAGATAAACTATATAAGCCAATCAAATAGGGTATTCCAACCAAGGTAATATCAAAATCAAAATAATCCTCGTCAACAATAGTTTTAGCATCCATACAATTATCCTCAATTGGAATATCGATAACGAAATTACAAAGGACACCTAGCTCAAAATATTCAAGAAATTGAAGAATTGGAAGAACCTACAAATAAACATGAAGTTAAAGCTCTCACATAAAAGATTACATTTTATGAAGATACTAACTACTTGCTTGAACAGGTTAAAGGAAGTAGGAGAGAAGAACTCAATTTCCAAAACCAAGACGAAGATCCATATTGAAGACTAAAGTCTTCAATACCCAAATAATGCAATACAGGGGGATGTTAGAGTATATTACATTATTTGGTACATGTCAATGTACTACCTTTGGTACATAACTAGAGTAGGAGTTTACTTTAGAGTAAATTTAAGTAGTTACTTCCAACAATGTAATAAATGCATAAGTGTCAATGTGCAATGATGTAAATATGAATTTAGTCCACATGTACATGAGTCATAGGTAGAGTAAGGGCCAAAGAACTTATCTTCCTATATATAGGTCTTATGGTGAGTGAAATGGAAGAGGGTAGATAATATAGAGAGTGCATATTATATATTGGTAGTGGAGTATAATGTATCTCCTTAAGAAAATTTTATAGAGTTTTCATGTCCTCCATCCTACTACATTGTACTATTTTCGTGAGCTTTCATTAATGGCATATTTCTAAGTTATTGCAAAAGTTTATCTCTTTATTTTCTTGGATATTATTGTAACATTATCATACCGTCATCTTAGATATCTTATCTTACATCTTGTTGTTGCATTTCCTATATCATATACTCATCAAAAGCTAACAATGATTATGATCATTTATCGAGTTTTAGATTCTATGATGTGCGATTCAAAACCTAATGTGTTTTTACACTTAAGGTTAAGATGATGTATCATTTTGACTAAAGGTTACAATTTTTAGCTTGAAGAAGAGTGTAATCCATTTATTAGCTTTGAAAGGGAATGTTTTTATTTTATCCATTACATACCTTTTTTTTTCCTTGTTTCACTAGCAAATATCATACACCAATCATCGAACTATTAAAATATTATTTTTCAAATAACAATCTTGTCATTTTTTCTCTTCTACCCCTATTATTGTTATAGCATATGATCCTTTCTACTTGACCCATATCTCTTATTCTTGAAGGTATAACCAAATATATCAACCATTGGTTAGTTGCCTTCCATCCACTAGCTTTGTTGTTTGAGATCAAAGTTGCTACTCGTGGATCAATTTCTAAGGCATCTAGAATCTTGTATGTTGATCGTATGTGTGTTCCTTTATTATTATTTATGGTTATTTTGTAAGCAATATAAATAGGGGCAATTGGTTTCATGCTTGATATTGTAATATTTTTTATGCTTTGCTCCTTGACGTCCTAAGGTATCAAGTATTTGATTTTTTATATTAAGATTAGATTTGCACATGCCTTATTGATGATCTTAGGGAAGTAAGCTTATTCATTCTTATTATAGTCCTTTGATTTGGTTAATATGGTATTAGCTTAGTTATTGCATGTTTGTTTATCTTGTTGATGATTTATTGTCTTGATTAGAGTATTTTAGTATATATTGCATTAACTTGAGTAATTGTGTGAGATAGTCCTTTTTCCACGGATAAGTTCAATGTCAAATACAAGCAAATTCTAGCTTGGAGGTACATAGAAATGCATAAAATATACCCTAATATTGTCATGCATGACAATGTTACCTATCTAAACACTAGACTCATAAGAAAATAATCTAGAACATTCCTTCTCATAGTAAGAAAGCTAATCTAATAGAAAGTGAAAAATATCTTGAAAACGTGTTTCATAAAGCCTATTGATTATGTCGTTTGTGTTTCAAATATTATCCATGTAAAGAAAAAAGAGTGAATTCACTAAAAGCATGCATTGATCCTAAGAACAACTTTCCATTGCCTTCTACTAACCAAATTGTTAAATCTACCATGGGTTTTGAAATACTCTCCCTTACAGATAGATTTCTTACCTATAACCAAATTAGGGTTATCCCCTAAATATATTATAACACCACTTCCATCACGGAATGAGGAATTTATTACTATGTAGTCATTCCTTTTGGCTTAAAAATGTTGGGGTAACTTACCAATATTCTATGGCCTTTATCTTCATGATATCATTGATAAGAATGTGGATCCCTATATAATTATTTTTCTAGAAAAATTACAAAAAAGAGAGAATAACCCAAATTATTTAGAAGACATCTTTACACAATTTGGCAAATAAAATATCTAACTTGCACTTAATTTTGTTTTTTGTGTCGCAAGGGAAAATTACTAGGTTATCTAGTTTTCAAAAATGACATAGATATTAATCCTTCAAATATTAAGGTCATAATTGACATTCCACCCTAATACAATCAAGCAAATTAGGTCCTTTCTTGAAATACTTAACATCATTAGTATATTTTTTGCTAATTCTGCTCACAAGATTTACCCTATCACTAAGATGCTCAAGAAGGATGCTAAAATTTAATGGACCAAGGTGTGTCAAGAAACCTTTGATAAACTCAAGAGATTATTACTTAAACCACCTTCCCTCAATCCTACCATGAAATATAGACCTTGAATTCTTTACACTTGTGCCATGAAAGTTACCTTGGGGTAGTATTGATTTAATAAGATGACTAGGGGCTACAAGATGGCATCTACTATATTAGTAAAATTCTCTTAGACACAAAAATTAGATATAGTCTAATTGAGTATGATTGTCTTGTCATTTACTTTGTTAAATAAATTATATTGTTATTTGTTCTAGAACCTTAAGATATTATCTTCAAAATACCTTTGTGTTGGGACAAATTTTTAAATAGGTCTAAAACCTTCAAGAAAGTGGTTTAAGACTAATGGGTTCCAAATTAATTAAGGATCAAGTCATATGTTTGTAGTTAAAAAAATAAATGTTACATCTTACCCCACCTTTCACCTTGGTTGGATGACAGGAAGCTCGGGTGGATGGAAAGCAACAAGTCGGTAGGATGTTGGCATAGTAGGAATAGAGTTTTATTTAAAATTGTTTGTAAGCCGTATTATTTCTCCAATAGACTAAGGGCTACTATATAAGCTTTGTAATTTAATTATTTCAAACTAATGTGAATTATACATTCACATCTGGTATCATAGTAAGGCAGGGAGGCGAGGCTAACTAAGGCCCACAAAAGCCATGAAATTTGAGGAGGGGCCGCATCCCGAGGTCAAGCAGAGGACCTGCATCTCGAGGTCGAGCAGGAGGGCCCAAGCTCAAAATTTGAGGCTAGGCCAAGGAGGGAGTGCTAGCTCGAGAGCCAACTGGCGGACGAGGAGACCAGGCGACAGACTAGAGAACCTAACTGACAGACCAGGGATAGTTGGCGGACCAGTAGAGGTTAACCAAGCTACATGGCATATCAAGAGAGGCAAAGATAGCACAACAACTGGCAGATAAGGAGCTTACCAGGCTACATGGCAGATCGTGAGAGGCAGATACAATAGGTGACATGGCAATTGAGGAGAGGTGGACAAAAGGCCAACGCAGGCAGGAGGCTGATGTGGTGCAACGTAGGTAGGAGGCCAATGTGGCATGAGCATATTGGGGCAAAGAGACCAAAAGGTGAGCGGTTTATTACCTAAAGGTAATCAAACAACTTAACGTGCCCTGAGGGTTTTGAACACCTCAAATGCTCCTCACAGGGAGCATGTGGGACTAAAGTCCCAAATTTTAAAAAAAAAAAGGCACAGATTGCCTTCATAGAGAAGGCGCTTCCAACGCATTCTCATCGAGCACCTAGCTCGACTGGCTCGAGGAGCCAACCTTAAGGTGTCCACCCCCCACCTGGTCGTGGGTTCGAAACCCAACAACAATAGACAAAGCAATTTTTAATTTTTTTTATATATAAATGCTAAGGGCGAAGCTATAAGGTATATTGGATGTGCATGTTGTTTCATCGGCCAAGGTTGTCGAGGTGGTAAGGAGACTCTGTGCTATTGGCTAGGTCACGGGTTCGAGTCTCGACGACTCTTTTTTTTAAGTCCTAAAGTTTTTTTTATTAAAATTTGTAAATTTTTATCTACTTTAGTAAATTGATTAATAATTTAGTTTAATATTTTTTTTAAATGTTTTAATTAAAATATTTACTTAATTATTAATTAATAACTTAGTAAATTTTTATAAAATCTTTTTTTTGCAACTTTTATGGAAGGATATAAAGATTTCCTAAGAGGAAATATTTTGTAAAAAGCCTGAGAGGCTTAAAATTTTCTTTGTAAAATTTTGAGAGAGGCAAAAGCATAGAAGACTTAAAATTTGTAAAGGCACATTGAAAGGCAAAAATTCATGATACAATCCAGAGGTTGTTATCATGCCCTCTATGCGCTTTTGGTAAGAAAAAAAGTCGAAGGGTTTGATGAAAAAGTGTGAAATTATGAACTACATACTGTGTTTAGTCAATTGCAGAACACAAAAATAGCCCATCTGAGACATCCAGACTCAGGATACGAGGCAGACTCTGAAGATAACTCTTTCGGTAGCATATTTGAGCAATCAAAATCTACACCACTAGCACCAGTAAATCCATAATTCAGCAATAATGACTTCATTGAAATTCTAGAACCAAAATCACCAGAGATAATCTTGATCAGTGATGACAAAGAACAAGTAGCAGACAACTTCGTGAATCAAGTGATAGAAGTGCCCCAACAAGAAGAACAAGCTATCAGTGAAAGGGTGAATCAAGACAAATTTGATCTTAATTTGTAATTTCTTCTTCTTCTTCTTTCTTCTTTCTTTGAAAAGCAGAGTGCTTTATTGTAACAGAGAAATAAAAGGAGTGTTTTTTAGTTTATAGCATCTATGGCCTCACATAACAATCTACCTATTCCAGAATTCAACGGGTATGATTATGAGTATTGGTCCATAAAAATGAGGACCTTACTCATAGGTAAGGTATTGTGGGACATAATTGAAGAGGGTTACACCGAACCCACAGACTGGACAACATTAAGTGTCATAGATAAGAAAACAAATAAAGAAGCACAAAAGAGCAACTCTTCTGCTCTTTATCATCTCCAAGCAATAGTGGAGAAGAGTATATTCCCTAGAATAGCCACTTGTACAACTACACAAGCTGCATGGAAAGCTTTAAAAGATGGATTTCAGGGAAGTGATCGGGTGAAGCAAGTGAGGCTTCAAACCCTGAAATGAGATTTTGAAAATCTCAAAATGAAAGAAGATGAAAAAGTTGGTGACTACTACGTCAGATTAAAAGCAGTTGCAAGGAAATTAAACCTAAAACAGTTGTAAAGAAAGTGTTGCGAACACTTCTTCAAGGTTGGAATCACATAGCCATAATCATAGAAGAGTCAAAAGACCTTTCCACTTTAACTTTTGATGCATTAATCAGTTCGTTAATGTCTCATGAAGAGAGATTACAGGAATCTCCTTCAACTAGTTATGGAGGTGATGATAAAGCCTTCACATCCAATGAAAGTGCTGGAAGAGGACGTGGAAGATGTCAAGGTAGAGATCAGAGAAGAGGTAGAGGCAGAGGCAACTTTAGAGGATGCAATCCCAGCAGATGAGGAAAACAAAACAAAAGTGAAAACCAAAATAGAGGTGGAAATCAAGGGCGAGGAGGTGACAAGTCCAAAAAGGTTTGTTTTAACTGTGGAAAACCAGGTCACTTTGCTCGCAACTGTTGGTCAAAATATTCTCAAGGCAGCAATAGTCAATATGGAAATTATGGTGAAGAAGATGAAACCTCTAATTTTTTCTTTCATATGGACAATCAGAACAAAATATAAATGATACATGGATTTTGGATACTGGTTGCTCCAACCATATGAGTGGCAAAGAATAACTCTTTGCTACATTAGATTCCACTTATAAATCTCGCATCAAGTTAGGGGATGATAAAGCCTTGCAAGTTGAAGGCATTGGAGCCATTGAGGTTCCAACCAAAGAAGGCATAAAGAAAGTGAATGGCATCTACTACACTCCAAAGCTCCAACACAATCTGCTAAGCATTGGGTAAATGATGGAGAATAATTACAAACTTGTTTTTGATGAAGTAAAATGTATCATTCTTGATAAAAACAATTGTAATCATGTCATCACACAGGTACCAATGACCAAGAATAAGTTATTTACCCTCAATTTTGGAGAACCATGGAGAGTTCAACTTGCAAATGTAGCTATAGCAAATCCAAGTGTGCTTTGGCACTTGCGATATGGTCACCTTAATTCAGCCAACTTGAAATTGTTAACTTCTCAAGCTATGGTGACAATACTTCCCAAAATCAATGAACATAAGGAAGTTTGCGAAGGATGTGCTTTGGGAAAGCACTCCAAGTCTAAGTTTCCAAAAGGACAAGCATGGAGGGCTAGCTATCCACTTCAATTAGTGTATTCGAACATTTATGGTCCAATGCAGACAAAGAGTCTAGGAAATAATTCTTATTTTCTTACTTTCATAGATGATTTCTCTAGAATGTGTTGGATCTATTTCTTGAAACACAAAGATGAAGCTTTTTATTGCTTCATAGATTTCAAGAACAATGTAGAGAAACAAAGTGAGTTTTATGTAAAGTGTCTTAGGACAGATCGATGAGGCGAGTACTCCTCAAAAGAATTTTTGAAATATTGTAAAGCAAGTGGGATCAAAAAGCTATTCACCACTGCCTACACCCCACAACAGAATGGTGTGGCAGAGAGAAAGAACCGCACCATAGTCGAGATGGCAAGAACGATGCTTCAAACTAAGCATCTAACTAATATGTATTGGGCTGATGCTTTCAGAACCAGTTTATATATTCAAATAGGAGTCCTACTTCTAGTTTAGATGGAATCACTCCTTATGAGGGGTGGTATGGAAAGAAGCCAAATGTAAAACATTTCAATTTTATGGTTCTTTAGCATATGCACACATTCCTGATGAAAAAAGAAAGAATCTTGATCCCAAGAGTCGAGAATGCATTTTTATAGGATATTGTGAGTCTACCAAAGCATATAGACTCTACAATCCAAAGACGCATAAAATTGTACTTTCCAGGGATGTAATTTTTTATGAAGGGGGAGAATGGGGTCATCAAAGAATTTTTGTTGATGATGAATCCCAAGATGTAAGTTCTTCACAAATACATCAGGTGTCTCCCAAGAAAAACAAAGGCACACCACCCCATCCAAGCAAGTAGGAGTACTACTTCGAGTAAATCAGCAGCCACTCCAAGTCCTCCACAGAGATCAGTAAGTTCTTCACCTATGGATATTGATTCTCCATCAAGAAAAAAATGAACATTACATAATCATCCATATTTTCAAATGTTGGATCAAAATTTCCAGAAAAGATACACTAGAAGCCAAGCTAGTGAAATGAATTCAATTTTGTAGAAACTTGAAAATCTGCATATGTATGGGGATGATGACTCCCAATATCCTAAGGGAGATGTAGTTAATTGTACTTTATTAACTAGTGCACATCTAGAAACATCTAGCTATGAGAAGGCTTGTGCTCATAATGTATGGAAGGAAGCCATGAAAGAGGAAATAACCTCTATAAAAAATAATGATACTTGGAATCTAGTAAATATTCCCAAAGGAAAAAAAAGTGTTGGATGTAAATGGGTCTACAAGACCAAATTCAATGCTGATGGAAACATTGAAAGACACAAGGAAAGACTTGTAGCAAAATATTTTACTCAAAAATATGTCATTGACTATGAGGAAACCTTTGCTCCTGTTGCACGATAGGAAACAATCAGATCTGTTCTTTCCTTGGCTGCCCACAAAGGATGGAACATTCAGCACATGGATGTGAAGAGTGTCTTTCTCAATGGGTACTTGACTGAGGAGGTTTATGTTCAAAAACCTCATGGCTTTCAAGAACAAGATAAGGAGAACCTTGTTTATAAATTTAAAAAAGCACTTTATGGCCTCAAACAAGCACTAAGAGCATGGTACTCTCGCATTGACGGCTATTTCAAAGAGTATGGTTTCACTAGAAGAAAAAATGAACCTACTCTTTACTACCTAAAACATGGTGTATACATTCTCATAGTTTGTTTATATGTGGATGATCTAATATTTATGGGTAGTAATAATAAGATGAATATGGAGTTCAAACACTCCATGATGAAACAATTTGAGATGAAAGATCTTGGTTTAATGCAATACTTCCTAGGCATGGAAGTTCATCAATCAAATAGAGGGATATTCATATGTCAACACAAGTATGCTCATGATATGATCAAGAAATTTTCCATGGAGCAGTGCAAATCAGTTGCAACTCCAATTGGACATGGGATCCAATTGAGCAAGGATGATGGAGCACCAAAGGTTGACATGACCACTTATAGGAGCATGGTTGGGAGTTTGATGTTTCTCACCAACACAAGACCCGATATTCAATATGTTGTTTCTCTAGTTTCAAGGTTTATGGCTAGTCCATATGAGCTACATCTACAAGCAACTAAAATAATCTTAATATATGTAAAGGGTACATTGGATTTTGGAATCCATTACCACAAATGTAATTCTGTTAAATTAGTTGGCTTTAGTGATAGTGATTGGGGCAGCAATATAGATGATAGGAAATCTACATTAGGGAATTGTTTTAGTCTAGTATCAGGACTAATTACATGGAGTTCCAAGAAGCAGACTGTTGTAGCATTATCATCTACTAAGGCTGAGTATATAGCCATCACATATGCTAGTACTCAAGCCCTATGGTTGAGAAAAATCTTTGAAGAGATTGGAGAAAGACAAAGTGGTCTGACTCGACGGTATTGTGATAACATGAGTGTCATTAAGTTGGCATATAATCCAATCCATCATAGCAAATCAAAACATATGAAGTATCACTTCATATGAGATATGGTGGAGCACCAGATCATTGAGCTTAAATATTGCAGAACTTTGGACAACATTGCAGATATCTTCACCAAAGGCATGGCTAGAGCTCAATATATAAAGCTGAGAGATTGTATAGTCAGTCCTCTCAACTTTAAGGGGGATAATGTTGGAAGTTAAAAAAATAAATGTTACATCTTACCCCACCTTTCACCTTGGTTGGACGACAGGCGGCTAGGGTGGACGGCAAGCAACAAGTCGACAGGATGTCGGCATAGTAGGAATAGAGTTTTGTTTAAAATTATTTGTAAGCCCTATTATTTCTCCAAAAAACTAAGGGCTACTATATAAGCTTTGTAATTTAATTATTTCAAACTAATGTGAATTATACATTCACATCATAGTCAACCAATTAGAAACTACATCCTTACTAAATCTACTTCTTTGCTCAAATCTTTCCTCAATGAACAAGTCTTACATGTAAGTGACACTAAAATATCCCTAGATATGGAATCCAAAATCCAAAGACTTTAAAGACTAAACCCAAATAGCCTAAGGATACCAAATGTGAGAGTTAGTAAGAGGAACCCTAAGAAGAATTCATCTTTTACATAGATATATGGATTCTTAATTTTTATGAGTCTCAAAACCAATTTGGGGTGGGAGTTAGGGTAGCCTTGTGACCTCCTAATGGAATTTGAATTTTCAATGTCATTATATGTAAATTTTATTGTACAAACAATGGTGCTAAACATGAAGACCTTATCTCTAGACTCTTAATTAAAAAAACATTAGGTGCAAAACATACTCATATAATTGGGGATACATAACTAATTATCAAGAAATCCAAAAGTGACTATCAAAGCAAAAGTTAGAATCTAAATGAATAAAATGATATTTCATAATGCATTTCCTAATCCTTTGATTATTTGTCCATTAAATATATTTCTAGACTAGATTGAACCAAGTTGTCAATTTCCTAACCTCGTTCATCATCTCATTTGATCCTCATAAAGACCTTAATGATACTAAAAGCTATATCATCATAGTTTCCCATGAGTCTATCATATATGATTCTTAAATTGAAGGAGGCCATATTTACATGATTAAAATCTTCCCCTTGGTATAAATATATCATCCAATACCTTGAATCCTAAACCTATCTTTAAGGAACTAATGTCGAAGAAAGAACACACATTCATAGGAAAGCTCTTAATCATGTCATTATAGGAGATATCATATGCTATAGGAATCATGATTATACCTTGCTTAGATGTCCAAATGAAAATTAAGTACCTACCTCCTTACATGAAGTCTTTTCTTGAAGTTTTGGGGAATACTTTTGTTATAGTACCTAGTGGTAGGTACCTATAGCACATAACATTATATTGAATATGGTTATTTGGCATGAGCCATAAATAACACAAGGTCTATTATTGGGATATTACATTATAATAGGGATTAGGATGGGGTTAGGGCTATACCATTTCAAAAATTATATTAGATGATGATTATATAAAACAAGGGCTAGTAATAATAAATCATCATTCATATCAATTTTTTTATAATAATTTTTGCTCATAAATCTACCTTTTCATTTTTAGGATATATTATGGATTCATTCCTTCCTTAAAGATAACTATTGGTGTACGTCTAATGGCCTAGCCCATTGGTCAAAATCGCTCCCTTGGGAGGGTGGAGACCATAGTTTGAATCCCTTAGGCCTCGTAGAATTGGAGGGTGTGTCACACTAGCACCATAGGCTATGTTAAAAAGTTTACCCAATGCAACTCGAGGTTATAGTGGTAGCAAGGAGCAGGATTTGAACCCATGATGAGGTGATGAAAATGTAACAAGTTATCAATTCCTCTAGTATATGCAAAAAAATAACACTATAGGTGTTTTTCTACCTCAAGGGTATTATCTATATCTCATCATTTCCAAAATGAGTGGACTAATCCCACCACTTACACAATGTCTGGCCTCATGCCAAATCCCCAAATTCATGCGCACCAACCCGACTTCATTAATGATTATCTTGAAAGTTGGTTCTCCTGTGTCAGCAATCATCTTTCAAAAAATTGAATGGACCAATCGCACCACCTACCTCATTGCCTTACTCAAGTGTAATAGTCTGGATTTCAAATGTAACTCCACCACCATTGTCTGAGAGAGCCCCAAGGTGAACTTGGCTCACGTGCCTATGTTCTCTTAACACAAGGTGGCCCATCAATAGTCTTGGATCAAGGATATCCTTAGAATTTGTAGCATGTGTATCTGAGAAGTTCCAACCCCTTTGACTTATCGGATATGTCTTAAATCGAACATGCATAATAGTGGTGTCCATAAGAATTTCTATCCCTATGTGAAATTCCCTAGTTTTTCAATAGCATTGCTTGAGCCAGATTCCCTGCAATTGGAGACCGATGTTGATGAGATTCTGAATAACCATGGGTTCATACCCTTTCTATGAAAATTTTATGGGAGCGACCTAAAATTAACCCTTGAATTCACTAATTCTTGGGATAATGGGTGCATATCAATTCGTGGCCTCAAATTCAAAGTGAACGTATATATGCTCGTCAAGGTGACGGAACTCCTAAACGATGGCAAGATCATCCATCATGATAAGCATTCTTTGGAAATGGAATTGCACTATTTTAGAGAGAAAAGCAAGAAGCTACCAAAATATAAGGAAGGGATTATCAAAACAAGGCTTTTTATGCCCTAGAATAGGGTGATGATTCCAATTCTATAGTTTTTCATAATTGATGAAATCAACATCCCTCTCAAAATCTTCCACCTAGAATTTCTAAACCACTTGAGGGATATCAAATATATTAATGTTCCTGAATATTTGTTGAGGTCGATGGAGCTTTCTATTGAGAGTGTCAAGGAAGGAAATTCTACTCACCCAAAGCACCAAGGATTACATTTAATTTTGTACAAACATGCCTTGCAAAAGGAGGCCCAAAATGATATTCTCTCTAGCATTGGCACTTCGGGGGACCCTCCTATTTTTGCTCCTAATCAATATAGCTCTTTGAATATCACTTTGAGCATCAAAGAAACAATGGAGAAGGCCTCCATTGATATCGATAAAAAATAAAAAAAAGTTGTTTTTTGGTTTCAAAATCATCGACACTCCACCTTCTATCAAAATAGAGCCTCATCACCACTCAATTAGATGCAAAGCCTCAAGAAGCAAATGAAAAACTCTCATTTAAATTAAGAAATAACAAGAGGCTTCGGATAGAACCCCAAAAAATCCCAAAAAGCTAAAGACATAGGGAGGCTTGATAGGATCTCTCACCCTAAAGGATGGCAATCCCCGAAGTGGTCCTTCAAGGTGAATCTATCTAACAGCCAACTCTAATCCTGTAGTCATCCTAGAAGATACGCTGAAAAATATATCAATGGATTTCAACACAACCTGGACTATCCTTCAACAAGCCATAAAGATGACCAATACCATCAAAATGAACAAAGAAGAGAGTGCCAAGGCCCTTGATGATGCCTCTACAAGTGATGGTGAGTGGAATCCTTATAAGGCTTCTGACTAATTATGGTTTTTTGGTCATTCTAGTTTTGTTGTCCTTTAGGGACCCTTCATCCTTTGTTTATGCTTGTCCTATTTTTTCTTGCTTCTCTTATTAGTATCCCTCATAGTTGACCTCTAGGGTTTTGGGTTTTTCGCTTTGGTTTCACTCCTACATTGTAACTTTGAGGGTGGCTCAATAGGGGTTTCCCCTTTTTTGTTGGCTTTGTAAAAGGTTTGGGGTCCCTTTCAAAACCCCTTTTTCTATCAATCAAAAAAATATATCGCATCTCTTGTGTAGATTAATTACTTGTAGTTAATTTATCTAACATTCAACATATTTATGAAATATTTTATGTTATGAGAGTAGATATTCTTCACACTTTCACATTCACTTTTGGTGTAGAAGCTTGTAAATAAAATTGTATTGTATGTAGGTAGTTGGCATGGGCCATAAATAATACAAGGTCAATTATTAGGATATTGTATTATAATAGGGAGTTAGCTAGGGTTTATTATACCCTTTCCAAAATAGCATTAGATGATTATTAGATAAAGAAGGGAACCAATAATTGTAAATCATGTATATTAATTATTCTTATAACCATTTTACTCACATAGTGGATCTTATCTTGGGATGTATTGTGGAGTGATTCCTTGTGTAAGGAGTATTCTTGGTGTTGCTCTAACTTAAGGGTATTTTTATTCTCTATCTCTTATGGTTTATGATTTTGGATATTTTACTTTTTTGAATTATTGTGAATGATTTATATTTATATAATATCAATGATTTTGAAAAATTGAGGATTATTTTGTAGATTTTCTAGAATTATATAATTTCTATAAAAATAGGGATTATTTTCATATTTGTTGAGTTTAAAAAAATGACACATTTTTTTAGGTGCCATAGATTTCTATAGAGGTCAACTTCAAATGATTCATATTATATTATATAGGTCACTTTTAGTATTAAAAAATCAATGGATCGCATGCTAAATTCCTAGTAGTATTAAAGGAGTTATGATCATTTAAATTTTAATTGTTAGAACTGATAAAGCAACATCTTTTGACAACACAAAATTTATCATAAATTTTTAGATGTCATATATTTTTACAAGGTGTTAAATTTAGAAGATTCATATAGAATCATGTAGATATCTTTGAGTACTATAAAAATGATTGCTCATATGCTAAATCTTGAACAATAGTGGAGTTATGGTAGTTTAAAGTTGGGCTATCAAGTTATTTTTTATTCCATGGAATTTATCAAACAAACAAAAAATATTTTCTCGATTTAGGTAAGCAAATTAATTGTTGTATGTTCCATTTTGAATAAATATTTTAGATCTAATTATTTAAGTGATGATTGAGTTGGATTTGGTGAGGAGGAAATTTTTTATGAAGCCCTAGTTTCATAAAACGTCAATTTTCATTGTTATTTTTTCAAGGTGTGATCTTATGGAATTACCAATATTTTTTGAAGAAATAATATTGATACTAGAAAATGGTGGGTAAATTTTAAATATTTATGTTTTGGTTATTCCATTTGATAAAATAATTTTATTGAAACTTTAAGAGGAAAATATTTAAATTGTTTGGCAATTTTTTCTACAAAAAAGAAACATCAATACACTTAGGAAGAAATAGAGCAAGCATTCTTGAGCAAATAGGAACTTGAGGTAAAAGATAAAAAGATAGTCTATTTGAAGGATGCACTTAAAGGCTATGAAGATGAAATTAAAAGGGTCAAGGAAGAGAAAGAGATATGGATGATAGTGTGAAGGCTAAGGGAACCATAACTTTGACATAAAATAAGCAACAACATGATCAAAGGGATGTTTTCCCATATAAATTTTTTATTTTGTATGTTCATGGATGCATTTAAAAAAGAATGATATTATTTCCATAAATACTAGTAGCACATTTAACTTCATCAATATTGATTTGACTAAGATGTGATAGGTTCAAGCAAATAATATCAAGGATATATAAATTTAGGGTGAGAACTTTTAAATTTTCAAAGGTTTAAAAATTAGTATGCAATATATATACATATATAATATTTACATGTGTATGTCATAACTATGTAGATAATGTTCTTAGTTATCCTTAGTTAGACTCATTGGGTGCTATTAACATCAATCTAAAAAATAAGTCTATAAATCTATGATATAGGAAAAAGAATATGGCATTGTAGGATATATCTCAACCTAGGAGCAAATATCCATGGAGAAACAAGAAGAAATTATAGTAGGGAAATTAATTAAATAACCAAGAAAATAATCAAAAGTAGATTCCAAGGGAGAAGTAGAAGTAAAATCCATGGAAGTATAAATGAAAGAGAATAAGGAAGAACTAAAACAAAGGTATAAAAAGAAAGAACAAATCAAAGAAGGACCACCCAAAAACATTAAACTAAAGGAAGAAAAGGTTGAAGATTCAAAGGAATTAGGACATCCAAATAAGGTTGTAGCATGTCACCACCCACACCACCATGAAAGGCAACAAACATGGAGACAGGACATACAATAATAGAGCTATTATGGACTTACATGGAACCAAAGGAGTAAAAACTATGTATATACACAGAGTAGGAATCATGCAAGGTTGAATAACAAAAGAGTGGTACTTATAGCAATTATGAAGGAAAAAGTAGCACAATGGAGCATGGAACCAAAGGAGAAATCATTATGGACACTAGGATAGCTTGGCATTATAGAAGACTCACCAATCAAGATTTCACTTGGATGATTAGATGATCAAGAATGTACCATTTGTTAGCAATTATTAAAAAGATCATATTATTTGGTTTTATCTCATGTTTTGAGGATGAAATCATGTTAGGGGGTGAAATATTATAGTGTCTTTGGGTGTTGAGATTATAATTTGCTTCATGGCCAAGGGTTGAAATTGTGCAATGTGTTATATAAGCCTAAGGGCCTTTAATTATGTAATGTATTTATTATTTTTATAATATTTTATTATGTAATCCCAATGGTCCATGGCTAACCTTGTTATGGCTAAATCTTATTTAATATTTATAATTAACTTAAAGTCCACTTGTTTTGTCAACTTAGGTTAAAATTTATGAAGTAATTTAGATTTTTGGTATTGTAGACACGGAAAATTGACCCACTTTCAGTGGGCAATCTTCCTTGCAACCCCTAAGAGGTCCCTAACCCTTGCCTAAGGCAAGGATAGGCCTCTCCTCCCTTAACCTTGCCTGTTTTAGTGCCTTTGGTGATATCGCACTCCGTCATGATCGGGCACAATTTCGTTGAAGCGATATCGCGCACCGTCATCATGGGGCATGACTTCGCTATTTTTAATTTAATTTTTATTTTATTGTTTTTGGCCCATTTAAACCTAGGTCTAAACCCTCCCAATGTGTTTTGGCATCGGCTTTGGGTTTATTTTTCCCATCTTTTTCCCTTCGATTTCATCTATAAAAGGAAGGATGTTCTTGCTTAAATGATATATGCGATTTTAATGTGAAATTTTGATTATTGATTAAGCTCAAAATTTTTATGATAGCTCGCTCTTCTTCCTTTGCTTTCTTCTACTGCAAGCTAACCCCGAAGTGCGAATTTTGGATTTGATCTTCTATTGCGTGGATTGGATTGTTGTGTGACTTGGTGGATTCATGGTGTGGTTCGGAGAGAAAAGAGTGCCCGCTTGGACACTTCGATCTTCTTTGTCTGCTTCTGCATCATCCATCAGGGTTTGCTTACTTTGTTTCTGGCATTTATTTCATCTTCTGCATCTGCATTTTATTTTTCATTAGTCTGCAGTGATATCACACCTGGTATTAGTGAGGGCAGACTTCGCTTGCCTAGATTAGGGCAAACCAGTCCGTAGAAGTGAGATCATGCCCCATCCATCTAGGGCACGACTTTGTTGTTGCGTTATCACGCCCGCTCCAGACGAGGTGCGACTTTTCTCAAGAGCACACCGGGGGCAATTTCAAGATTTTGTTTTCACTGTTGCATTCCATTTTGCATCTAGATCATACTACTGCATTCTATTTTCTATTTTCTGTTATTGCATTTTTATTTTATGATTAATTCTCCAAAGGTCAATTTTTGATTTTGTGTTAAAAGGTCATCTAAGGGACCTAGGGGGCTTGACTGCTGCACCTCCAAGGACTGTTACACAATGGCCTAAGTAGGCCCCCTAATGCTAATCCCATTTTCAAGTGTTTTATGAGTTATCTTGCAGAAATAGGTATTTTTGATATCATTGGACAAGAGGCAGAAAAAGCTAAATCAACCACCAGTCTAGATAAGTGCTCTAATCATTTTATTGGTTGAAGATCTGATCTAATTATTGATTCTTAGGCATCTAAAAGTGAAAAGCATTTAGTTTGCATCTAGGGATAATTTTTGTGCATTTATTTTGTATGTTTCTGCTTTAAAGGTTTTCTAGAATAAACCCTAGGTTAGTGAGCATTCAAAATAAAGAATCATATTAGGTTAGCTCTTGTATGCTTGCATTCTATTTTCTACTGTTATATTCTATTTTTGCATTGTCCTTTATCTTTCCTAGTTTAGAACTAGAAAGGCCAAACTTAGGTATTTTTCTTAAAACTGAATACATCAAACATTCTTGAATATCCTGAGGACTTGGAGCGAGTCCTTAAACCATTCCTGGTGAACCCATCCCCCTAGCACCGAGTGTAGAGTACAACATACCCCCATGGTTCACCCCACGAAAGGTTCTCTCCTTGTGGATCCAACCTTTTGTTTGGGAATTGTACGTGGTAGGGCAGTTTTCCCCTCTACATATTTGGTGAACCCGACGTGAACACCTCCTTTTCTTTCAAACACTAAGCAAGATCATTAATTCTATTTGAAAAATATTTAAGTAATTAAAATTTGTTTGTTAGTGTTTTCCCCTATTTGTTTTTCACTACTTCTAATGGCTCCTTTCCTTAGAAGTCAGAGGAAACAACTAGAGTCTGATTATGTTCCTTTGGAAGATGATCAGATTGATAGGGAAGACCCTAATGTAGATCCAGAAGAGCAAGAAGAGGTAGACATGGAAACTAAAACTAATCCTGATCCTTTTGCTGGACCTAATGGTAGTTATGTCTTTTCATCATTTGATCACATTTGGGAATTCATGAAAGCTCATAAGGAAAAACTATTGGAATATGTAGAATGAGAAGCTCATCTTGAAAAAGAGGATGCTACTCCTTCCCCTCCCAATAGGTCTCCTTTGCTTCATCATGGCATTCCTACATCTCAATCCTTGCATCAAAACAATTTTAAGAACCAAGTGACTTGTGCCACTACTAATACCACCAATGTTGGAGGGAATCTGCAAGTCTCTCTAACTAGTAATGGCCCAAAAAATTATTCTCAATTTCCTCCTTCATCCTCTAATATCAACACCATTGCTTCTGTTCCACCAAATGTTAGTTATCCATAAAGTGCCACATACAACCAAAGTATCCAAAACTTGAATCAAACATCAGGATTTCAACATGCATACTTTCCTCCTTTGGGAAGTCTAGGAAACATACATAGTAATTCAGAGATGCAGAATTTGGCAAGTGTAGTGAATCAGTTGGTTTCAAGGATGGACATGATTCAACCTTCAGGGTTTACATACAGTTATAAGGAAATGTGTAGTCAACCATTGGATCCTATTGTTGCTGCTAGACCTTATCCTAAGCATTTTTCTATGCCAATATTACCAATCTATAAAGGGACTAAAGATCCAATAGAGCATTTAAGAGGATTCATAATAGCTTACCATGATATTATTTATGATGATATGCTCTTATTGAAAATATTTCCAAAGAGTCTTGCTGGAGTGGCATTAGAATGGTATTATCGATTGCCCAACTATTCTTTGAAGAGTTTTGAGAAGACTGCAGAGATGTTTGTTCATCAGTTTAGTGCTTACATTGAAAAGGAAGTGACTATGAGAGATTTATATGATTTAAAACAAAGTAAAGAAGAAAGTTTTTCAGAATTTTTAGCTCATTGGAGAAGTTTAGTTGGCCGATTAAGACAACCTGTGTCTCAGAAAGATATGCTTGATATATTTATTGGTAATTTACAAGAACAATTATCTTATGCTCTAGAAACTACTACTGTCACATCTTTAGATCAAGCAATTGAGTTAGCAAGAAAAGTGGAACAAGCTCTCATTAGAAGAGGTCAACTTAAGGTTAAAGAAGATAAGCCAATTAAGTCTCAACCTAAGAATAAGCATATAGGAGGCAATAGTGATAGTAGGCCTATTAACAATGTCAATAACAACCTACAAAAGATTGTACTTCAGAAGCCTCCTCAAAGGAATTTCACAAGACTTAATATACCTATGGAAGCAGTTTTAAAATAACTATTGGATGCTAAGGCAATTGAATTACCTCCAGTAAGACAGCCAGATACTACAACTCATTGGTATAAGGTAAATCAATATTGCACTTACCACAGGGTAGAAGGACATTGGACGAACACTTGTAAGAAGTTGAAGCATGTGGTTCAAGATTTGATTGATGCAGGATGCATTGATTTAGGAAATCTCCAATCAACAAGTAATCAAACTCCTACTCAACAAGTTTCAACAATGAATCAAGACATGGGGATATTTAAGGATCCCCTACCAAAGCATGAGCAACAAACAACCAATCAGGTGGCTCATCAAGATGATTCCCTACACCATAGCAATGTGGTTGGTATGGTTGGGGTAACTACAAGGAAACAGGCTCAGAATCAGCAACATCAGCAAGGATAGAGTTCAGCATCTCAACCCAGTTCAGTTTTAAAGGAGAATCAGAGAAGAGATTCAGCTACAAGGATTCCACCTATAGTGTTGAGACCACAGTCACATGTTTCATTTGATCTTCAGAAGCAGTTAGCTAGTACGCCAACAAAGATATCAGTGTTAGAAATTTTGTAGACTTCTCCCGATCACATAAATGCTTTAATGAAATTTTTACAACAATAATCTATTTTCCCAGACATCCCTCCTGATGCCATAGTTGACACCGTAGGTTCTTTTGGGATACATCATGTCTCATTCTCAGATGATGATAAACCTTCCTCAAACTTACATGGAGATTCATCACTTTACATCACCACACTTATTGGGGATACCCTTATCAAGCGAGTTTTGATTGATAATGGTTCATCCCTCAATTTGTGTACATATCAATTCTTTCAAAAATTTGGATTAAAAGAGGAAGATTTAACAAAAATTGATATCATCATTAAAGCTTTCAACAATGAGTCCCAAGAGGCCTGTGGTGTCATATCTCTTCCCTTAAAAGTAGGGCCGAGAATATTGGATACTTTGTTTTATGTGGTACATTGTCCTGCATATTTTAATCTTCTTCTTGGGTGACCTTGGATCCATGCAATGAAGGTTGTCCCTTCTACTTTTCATCAGTGTCTCAAGTTTGAATTCAAGAATCAAGTTATCACCATTCCGGGCGACCCTCGACCATTTGAATTTTGTTCAAATATAGAGTTAGCTCAAATAGATTCTTATTCTTGTCCTTCTATTTCTTCAACAATTTCTCCATGTTCCTCATCTCAAATTTTTGAGCATCTTCAAAGTTTAAAAGTGAGTGAGGAACATAAAACCCATTCTTTCTCCTTGGATCATGATAATCAGTTTCTTCAAGAGCCTCTTCTGGATCTAGCCAAGCTACCACCTTCACCCCGAACTATGGGCTTGCCTCATAAGAAGGGTGATGTTATACACATTGGCACGTGTGCTTTCATCTTCGGAGGTATGGCTTCCAAAGAAAAGCTCCATGGTAGCAACCCATCTCTCAATGAGTGCTCTTTTGCTCAATGCTATCTCACTAATGATTATCCCCTTCCTAAGCAGATCCTATCCGGTATGGGATATGCAGGTAAAGGATTGGGACCACAACAGAAGGGTATTCAAGAACCCTTGGATGTTGAGATTTGGCCTGGGAGATGTGGTATAGGTTTTATACCTAATAAGAATCAACCTCTACCTTTTGAGGATGATGACCATCTTATGACTTATGCAAAATACATGGAATATCAAAAGTTGTCAATAGATGATAATAAAAGTGTTAATTTTTCTTTTCCTCCAAAGATAATGTCTTGTAATATGGTTGATTATGTTCATTCTAAAAATAACATTGTTTCTATGCAAGAAAATGATGAATCTTTGTATGATGTCTTTTATGCTAAAAAGAATGGTGCTATTAGAAAATGTTGTGATTATCGTGCCATGGATGTTGAACGAAGAGCCTTAAAAGAGCTTCTCCGTGATTTTGAGGATGTATTCGATCCAACACCTCATGGCACACCCATTTATTTTGATAAGATGTATGGTGCATTTAGACTTTGCATTGATTTTAACTCTCCATAAAAATATATATATATATATATATATATATATATATAAATATATATATATATATATATATATATATTCATATAGTTGCATCTTCATTTTCCATTGCATTCACCTGCTTGCTCATATTGCATTATTGCTTGTCATCCTTGCATGATTGCTTGACATCTAACCTAACATCTTGCATGTTTGCCTGTCATAAATGCATGATTGATTGTTCATGATTGCTTGCTCATATAGATTTTTGGGATCTTGCGACAATGGCATGTGATGATACCTAGTTAGGTCATATCTCACATGCATTGCACTTCTCACTAGGACTCTGATGCCTAGCAAGATCCCCCCTAGGGATTCTTTCCTTCCTTCTTTTCTTCTTATGATCGCTTCTTCTCCTTTTCTTGATTCCTTCATTATGTTGAAAACTCTTGTTGCACAAAATCTTTCTCAAAGTCCCAATTTGGGATAGCACTTGCATACTATTCTTATACATATTACACCCCACATGGGATATTTATACATCCTAGTGGGTATTACACTATTCACGATCTTCTATCAGGTCATACTCTCTTTTGACTCAGTAGGCTCAACACCCCATTACAGGATAAGCTCCTTGGTCATTTTCAGTAGACCTCGGCATACATCCTAGCGGGTAATCACCTCACAACAGTCAATAAGGGAGCAACCACCCATAGCGGGTCAAAACTCCACACACACTTTTTCACATTGATGCAAGTGTTATACCCATAGCGGGTCTAGCTATCTCGTTAATACGATCTATGATTTAATCCTAATAGATTTTAACAAAGTTTTTGAAATATCCATGATAACACATATTCAAATATACATAACATGTTTTTGCTTCTTAATAATTAACCCCTCTAGATGAACTTCCCTAAAGTATTACCAATATTCTTCAAAATATCCTTATGGATTAGTTGATATGGTGGCCTAAAAATCCTAAATTCCTACTAAAAGCCTTTATAGAGTTTTTGTCTCCACATAAAAATTTTCACTCCATGGCCTTAAATACAAGCCATCTCTCTCTAAATCATGAGCCACCACCCATTATGTTATCCTCAATTTCTCAATTAGATAAGACGATGAAAATTTTATTTTTAGAAGGAAATTCATTGAATAGTCTAAAACTCAATGCCCACTTCAAGTTAATCCACTTTTGAATATGTGAAAAACCTGGCTAGTATCCGTAGAACTTGGATTTTAATATGCTATCTTTAAGAACCATTACATCATATTCGATTATCTCATCTTTGATAATCACTTCCAATATATTATCTATTGTTTAAATAGTGATTACTATAGATTTCCACGAGGTAACAATGTCAATCCTGTTGTTGAAATTCTTGTTATTGAGTTTGATAATGCATGTAAGTGGCTAGAAGAGCATACCCTGATAGGATATTTCTTGGGTCGTATCCCAAATGATACTCTGATCCGATCTTGGATTCAGCAGTATTGGCAACCTTATGGCATTAAGATAGAGAATATCCAAAATTTGTCAAAAGGGTTTTTTCTTTTTCGCTTTGTTGATGCTCAACATGCACAAGAAGTTTTTAGTCGGGGTCCCTGGTATGTCCGAAGCTCTTTGCTTGTCTTTCAACAATGGTCCAAATATTTCTCTATCAATGATGAGGCTTCTCTGGAAGTGCCTATTTGGGCTGAGTTCCCTGGTCTTCCGATGACCTTTTGGCCATTCCTACAAAGTATTGCTTCCACCCTTGGGAAGGTGGTCTGCTTAGAACCAAATAAATTCTATAATGTCCACCCTAATAGGCGTGTGTGTGTCAAAGTCGATCTTTCCAAGGACCTTACTGAGTCTATTGACCTGAATATTGGTGACAAGGTTTTTACGCAACGTGTTGTGTACATTAATCTACCCAACACCTGCTACCATTGTCAATCTACAGAGCACAAAATTAAATATTATCCGCTTATGGCTGATAAGTTCAAATCATGCAATGTTGTTGTTCCTCCCCTTGCTTCGACAGCTCCAGCTCTAGGAGCCAAGAATCATCCAGATGAATGGACTACCATGATAAATAGGAAAAACCATCAACCTAAGCAGTCGGTGTTGCAGGGAGGTTCTAGTTCCAACCCTCCGGTGCAACAACCCTCGGCACCATGCATGCTAGCCCTTCTGGCTCCCACTGCTCCGGTGCAACCATCTCCCTCAACACTAGGAGGGTCCTCTTCTGTACCTACTTCAGATGGAGTTTCACCACCTCTAGTATCTTCTTCTTTCGATGATTTTTCTACTTCCATTCTTAAGCAAGCGTTACCTAAGGATGTGTCATTCTCCAGGTCCCGTCGTTCACGTAGTCCGGCTCGTGATGGGTTACATCAAGAAAAGAGACATCAAACTGACTTTCTTAGGGAAAATCATGAACGATTTCTCATCAATTCGTTCACTTCCCTAGGAGAGTTGGGAGATACTGAAGATGTTCTCGAGGGAATGAACCTCGATCGTCCTCAATGATTTTTTTGTCCTGGAATGTAAGAGGACTGATGGACCCAGTCCAAAAATATCAGGTCCATAGAGAGATTCAGAATGTTGCTCGCTTGCATGGCAGTTTGGATTTTTTGTGTTTGCAAGAAGTTAAAGTTGTTGACTTCATTTTGGATAGTACTTGTACCTTTTTATGGTCGACAAGTAAGTTTTTTTGTTCCCATCATACTCCTGGCAGAGGAGGAGCTGTCACTTTCATTTCTCCTAGGTGGCATTCTCATATTGTCACATGGGGGGTGGACCCCTCAAATCAAGCAGTTTGGATTCTTTTTGAAGTTGGTGGTATCCCTTTTGGTTTGATTAATGTGTATGCTTCTAATAATGCATCGAAAAGGTGTGCTTTATGGCGATGGCTTGCTCTTTCCTTGCCTAAAGCGGTTTGGGTGGTGTGTGGTGACTTCAATATGGTGGAGAAACCGGTTGACAAACTTGGTTTGCTCCCTATGCATTGGAATATTGGAGAGCAGGAAGCATGGTTTTTTTTCAAGAATAAGCTTGGGCTGAGTGACCCTAATTCTTGCTTTATACCCTCCGATTTTCTTGAGTCGGTGTGGTATACCTGGTCCAACTTTCAAGCTGGCAATGCCCATATTTTGAAGCGGCTTGATAGAGCTATGCTATCTGAACATTCTCATTTTCATTTCCATCACTTGTCGACTTCTCTACCCTTTGTTTCAATTGTTCCTGATACCACCCTTTCTGATCATGCTCCCATTGTGTTTTCCATTTCTTGTTCTCCGCCTCCACCTCATCAATTCAAGTCTCAGTTCTATCTGAATGTTTCTTTTTTGAAACATCAAACTATGTCTACTCATATTCGTAGGATTTGGAATCTAGTTCCTAGACCAACTAGAATTCATGGTAGAATTTCTTGGTGGAATGCAGCTATCTCCAGAACAATTATTCTTCTCAAGAATTTAGGAGTTGAAGTTGCCAAGCGGAGATGAATCTCTAATGCAACCCTTAAAGCTGAACTGGCTCGAGCTTCTATCAGACTAGAAGTGAGCCCTCTAAGCTCTATTCTTCAAGCCCAAGTTGCAAGTCTTAGGCATGAGCTTAAAAAATTGAGCTTTATGAAGCAAGGGGAGCTCAGCTTCGTGCTCGGCTTCACTGGCTGAAAATTGGTGATAGGGTTTCAAAAGATTTTTTTAAAAAATAAAGCCCTTGAGACAAGTCATTCAGTTCAATGCTATTCAGGATGCAGGGGTTCATTGGACATCACTTCCTGATATTATTAAAGTTTTTGTCAAGCATTATCAGAAAGTTTTTGCTTCTCAGGAGTTAACTCCTGAACGACAGGTTGCAATTCAAGCTTGTTGTGCAGTTGTTCCTGAGAAGCTTTCAGCTCTTCAAAAGGAAGCTTGTGAATGCCCTTTGTCATTGGATGATCTTGTTGAAGCCCTATCCAGGATGGCTAATGATAAAGCTCCAGGATTAGATGGATTTCCTTATGAATTTTATAAGGAGTACTGGGATATGGTTGGCCCAGATTTATTGTATGTTTATCAGGAAGCAGTGGCTTCTGGCTCTTTAGGTTCTATAATTAATAAGGGCAATATTAAATTCATTCCTAAGTAGGGGGATCCAGAAGTGCTCACCAACTGGAGGCCTATTACTTTACTCAATGTGAGTTACAAAATTATTGCTAAGGCTTTGGCCTTACGCCTTAGACCTCTGTTGCCACTTATTATCCGCCCTGAGCAGACTGGGTTTGTGCAGAGTAGATACATTCTGGATAATGTAATTGTTGTTTGGGAGGGCATGGAATGGGCTAGAGCCACTCAACAAAATACTCTTTTCATCAAGATTGATTTTGAGAAAGCCTATGATAGGATTGAATGGAATTTCATCCTTACCATGCTTCGAGCTCTTGGTTTTGGGCCACATTTTTTGAGCTCGGTTAGTATGCTTTTTGTGGATGCTTCAATTGTGCTTACTTTGAACAATTGTCAGTCTGAATCAATTGGATTGTTCAGATCTATCAGATAGGGTTGTCCTTTGGCTCCTTCTCTTTTCATATTGGTAGTTGAAGCTTTTGGATACCTTCTTGCTAACCAAGTGAGTCAAGGTAATATTAAGGGTATTTCTTTACCTAGAGAATATTCTCAACTCATAAATGGACATTTTGCAGATGATTCTTTTTTGACACTTCATGAGGATGAACACTCTATCAAACAAGCACTAGATTGCTTGGATATTTTTTGCAAAGCATCAGGATCTAGCATTCAATGGAGGAAGACCTCATGCTATAGGCAATCCTCTTTGGACCTTCCAAGCTAGCTTGAAAGCTTCCAGTGGCATTGGATCCAACCAGGGGAGATGTTTAAATTCCTTGGCATCCCATTTGCATTCTAGAGTTCCCCTATTGTCTTGTGGAATTATGTTTTACAAAAAGTAGAGAAAAAATTTCCTTTTGGATCACCAAAAAACTTACTCTAGCTGGTAAGTTTCAGGTGTGTTCCAAAATTATTGCTACTACTCATGTGTATTATTCATCATGTTGGGTCCCTTCTCAAGCTTGCTATAAAAATTTGGAAAAGCTTTTAAGGGATTTTCTTTGGGCTAACTCATCACATAAACAAGGGTTTCATCGAGTTGCCTAGGAGATTTGTTGTCTTCCCAAAAAATCAGGAGGTATGGGACTACATGATTGTCAAAGACAAGGTTTTGCTTTGTCTGCTAAATGGATTCTTCAAACCTTAAGTGGTTCTGAAGCTTGGAAAGTTCTAATTCGGCACTGCATTTCCACTGGTTTACCTCTTGGCAGGAAGGCTTGGAAAGGCATGAATTTTCAATCCCTCCTGGTTGCTCCTATCCTAGTTAAAATTCAAGGCTCTTTTGTCATTCAGAGCATATGGAGGGCTTGGGAGAAAATTAAGCCTTGGTTGTGTTGGCAAGGGGATGGGCATCGAAAAGGTGCTTCTATTTCCACTTATAATGTTTGGTGGTCACCTTTTATTACTTTTCAAGGTTCCCCTCTTGCTTCCGTGCAATGGATTCATGCTCAACGGTTCTTCAGGAAAGGGATTTCAATAGTGGCAGATTTTTTTTGAGATATTCCAGGGATTGGATCCCATGGGATGATTTCAGGAGATTGTTTGGTCTGCGGCCAGATGATAAGAATACTTATGACACTATTTTGGATTGTATCCCTTTTTCTCTTTGGCCCATGATCTGTAGACATTCTCAAAAGCCTTGGTGGTCTGACTGGGGATGGTTTAAGAAAACCCCACTTCTTACTTACAAACCTAAGTTAGGGTATGCTTGGCTTACTCCCAATGTCCCTATAGTTCAAAGACTCAATGAGCGGTGGGATCTTCTTTCCACTCAGACTCGTTGGAGTCTAAGATTTAAAATGGCTTGGGTAGGATATATTGAACCCAAACATGCTTTCTTTGCCTGGAGCTTATTATCCTATGGTCTTCCTCTTGGACAAATATTAAAATATCTTGGAATAGAGAATCCTTCCTACCATTTTTGTGGTGCTCTAGAGGATCCCCTTCATATTTTTTGGTAGTGCAAGAAAGCTCGAATGGCCTAGGATTGGCTTGAGTCCTTCTTTCGGCCTCATATGGCCAGTTCATTCACCTGGCATCATGCTTTGCTTGGCGACCCACCAGATTTTTCCTTGCCCTTGTTGGAAGTGTGGAACATTCTTCGCATCAGTGTGCTCTTTCATATTTGGAAAACTCGTAACAGAGTTCTCTTTTCTCAACAGCATAGTTCAGATGAATTTTCAATTGTTGATAAGTGCACAGTTTATTCTGATTTTTGGCTCTAGATTTTAGTTCAAGTGGAGAAAGTTCATATGGAGGTGGAGCATCTTCGCGCTCTTATGCAGCACTAGGGTAATACCCCATGTACGGTCAATCGAATGCCTTCTATAGAGCCTTCTCGATCTCGCAAAGTTTCTCGATCATGCTCTCGTCGATGACTTCCCTCCCGATCTGCAGAAAGACATTGGTCTCAATCATCTCCTGTTCACCAACCCCAAGGCAACATTGGCAATAATACATCTCATCATGGTAGTGGTTGGGAGGTTTTCCAGGTGGAGCCAGACCCAGTTGTTGGTTGGGGAGATCCCATTCCCACGTGCCTAGTCGCTCCAGCTAATGTGGTGGGTTGGGGTGTATCTGATGGCATTGATGGCTCTGATATAGGTGATTACTATAGATTTACTCTTCCTTTATTCCTAATTAGCGAAATATTATTTCTCTAGACTAAAGTATACTTACTTCTAGCTAAGATTTTTTTAAATGACTAACTAAAGATTTTTTAAATGATATTTTTTGTAGTACTTGCTATTTTTTAATAATAATATTTTATTTTTTGAATTTCTTTAAAAATTTAAAATAAAAAATTGTCTCGGGGGACACCACAACAGTTTGGGCTTTGGCTCTTCTTGAAGAGGTCTAATATTCAAACTATGGTGTGGGAAAGTGTGTGAAAGAATGGGTGTGTGCATGGTTGTGTGTTTGGCCCCTATTGATAAGCTCAACTCTCACCCTTATGAGAGGTCATGGTTAGGATGAGGATGCTTAGCCCTTAACATTGGTTGTACGGGTTTCTTTTTTTGGTTTTTTTTTATTACATAGGAGAGTTGGTTACAACCACTATTTTTAGTAATTGGACAGCGCAGGGTTCAACTGTAAGGACTGCTCCCAACAAACCTATCTGTCTTGCTCTTGTTGGCCCAATGTGAAATGGGAACCATCGGTCATTCGGTGTTCGTACCATTGTTGTTGGTTTGATGCGCACTCAAAGGATTCAGAGCAGACTACTACCTTTGCAAAGGGTTGGATTCCTCCCCAAGGTTTGAACCTAGGTCTCTTCTTCGTAAGTGCCCAACCACACCTGCACTTACCAATCCACCTAGCCCTTGGGGGTAAAACCTTAATTAAAGAAAATTGTTCCCCGTATCCCCTAGGGACCAAGACTTTCCGTTCCACGGGGCCTATCTCATCCGGGTATACTCATGTTGGTCACGAATCTGCCACAGGAAAGGATTTTTACAATTGCGCCCTAGACCCGGCCAACATTGAAAAGCTGGAAGCAAGAAATGGCTCCCAGACCAATCTCCAGAGTGGGCTGGTTCCCTCTACTATTCTAAAATTGGGTTTAAGATAGGGTTGCTGGAAAGAGATT
The DNA here is from genome assembly GCA_028583015.1 of Wollemia nobilis. Taxonomy (NCBI): domain Eukaryota; kingdom Viridiplantae; phylum Streptophyta; class Pinopsida; order Araucariales; family Araucariaceae; genus Wollemia; species Wollemia nobilis. Next base: position 1,005,709 of record JAQPPZ010000523.1, on the reverse strand, counting down.
TAAAAGGTTGCAGAAAGAAATGGGAAATATGGCCGCAGGCCGAAGTGATGGGATCAGAAAAACAATAGCAGGAAACTACAAATGCAACAACAGCAAGTAACATAAGAAATCGGCTTCATCCTCGCACAATCACATGCCGCAAATCCCTCCAAACCCACATTCCAGGAATTGTACCACGACCACGATATTTAAATCCAGATATGCGAGAATTTAAATGTAATAGCAATGCAAGAGTACGAATGCTATTAGAAATGTAGAAAACAGAAAGCAAATTCATCCATGCGACGCTTGAAAAATTAGAAGTCGATCCTTGTATTCCCGCAAATACAATTCCAGTTTCTAGCAGCAAGTTTTTCCAACCTTTTGAAATGCAAATTACATTGGTTTTTATAGAGGTCCGTCCTCTTTGCAACATTAAAAACGTAAAACCAACTTCCTCGTGATCTACAATAATATCTTGAAAATCAGGAACACGACCCCTTAATAGCGGCCTCGAGGAAATAAAAATTAAATGCCATGAAACGTTCGCGGTCCTTTATTAAATACGATTCTTCGAACATGTGCATGAAAACCGTTGAATTAATCCACGAACCGCAGCTTTGAACCAATAAATCCTTTAATTTTGGTGGCCCGGGCACTCTTCGACCTTAACCGCATCGGAAATCCGCAAATTATTTAATTCGGGTCAGCATTAAATCATCGGAAATCGGAAAAACCCTCTCGGCCGTTCATACCGCACTTGGCGGAAAGCTGCGCAGTCGCGAAAATGCGACGGGTCGCGAAATCGCGACGTGTTTTTCCGCCGTACGCTCGCTCGTCGAAGACCCGCGAAAATGGAACATGTAGCGATTTCGCTACATGTTTCCGTCGTTGCTCCCCCCTGCGCTCTGCCCCGCGAAATCGGAACATGTAGCGATTTCGCTACATGTTTCCGTCGCCGCATCAATCGCCATTTTCGGTCGCGATTCGCTGACATGTCAGCGACGCGTTGCAAGTTTGCACTTTTTGCCTTCGAAGTCGCCGGGTCGCGATTCGCTGACATGTCAGCGAATCGCTGCATGTTTTTCAACTTAATGCTTTTTTGCCCGCCGACCCGCGATTCCGGAACACGTCGCGATATCGCGACGGTTCCGCCAACCTGCCTGCGTTGACTGCGTTGACCGCGATTCTGCAACATGTCAGCGCATCGCTGCAGTTTTCAGACTTAGTCATTTTTTGCTCATTTTTTCTCCTTTTTTCGCCCAAGCTGCATCAATCAAAGGTCAGATCCCCAACAATACATCAATGCATTCATCAATGAGAATCAATGTGGCAAAAATGCCAACAACTCCTCAGGCTAGCCGAGGGTTTTTTTGGTATTCGACGTAGGCCACCAAGCTTGAACCCCGAACCTCCTTCCAAGGATTGAGGGAACTTGCTAGTAAGGTGCCTCACCCTTATAGGAGGTCATGGTTAGGATGAGGATGCTTAGCCCTTAACATCAGGGTTTCTCACTCTAACCTAATAAAAAAAATAAAAGTCTACTCACCCCTATTTATTTTTATAATTAATAATATATTTTTAATTTGGTTAGTGTGAGAAACCCCTACGACCGATAGGGCTGAGCAGCCTCCTCCCAACCATGACCCCTCGTAAAGCCAAGAGTTATGCTTAACACAATAAGGAATTTAACACAACCACCACACACCCATCCCCTCACACAGTTGCCCACGTCGCGGTTTGAACCTTGGATCTCTCGAAGAAGAGCCAAAACCCGAATCGTTGCACTGTCCCCCTTGGGACTAAAACCTTAATTAAAAAAAATTGTTTCCCTTATCCCCTAGGCTCGGAATTTCTGTTCCATAAAACCTAAAACCTTAATAAAGGAAAATTGTTCCCCTTATCCCTAGGCTAGGACTTTCCGTTCCTTAAAACTTGTCCCATCCAAAAATGATTGTAAAAATTTATTACATTAACCTAATAAAAAAATAAAAACTAAGAAAATGAAACTCTACTCACCCCTACTCATTCTTATTTTTATTTATTTTTTAATTAATAATAAAATTTGATAAACTTTTAACAATATAAAGGCTTACCGAAGGCTAATTCAAACTCTCTCATCAAGATAATGCACGTTTTATGTTTGAAAATTTTAATCATGTATTTATTTATATTTAAATTTATGGTGTTTGTTTTTTTTAATATAAATATTTAATTTTTAATTAATTTAAAAATATTTATAAAAAATAAATGGATATACGCACTTCAATAGATAATCACACTAACTTAAATTAAATTATAGAAAACATAAGGCCTAGTTTCCTTATTATCGTGGAGTTGTTTAGCTTCTATAGACGATAGTTCATCCGAGGCGATTTAAATTCTAGGGCCTTGCATGTTTTTACTAAATTTAGACAAGAGTTCCCCGTTCAACGTGCCTAACTTTTAGGCTCTTGCATGCTTTGGAGTAGTTACAGCCTTCATTCATTAATTAATTAATTTTTAAGTTGTGTAGAGAACTTTTATTATTTTTAATTTATTAGATAAAAACGAAGTTAATAGGATGACGATAATGGGACCTGAGGGTTAGATGGATTGGTAAGTGCTTGTCTGGTCAGGCACTTACTAAGAAGACACCTAGGTTCAAACTTCGGGGCAACTTTGTTTGCAAAAATAGTATTTTGATCTGAACCCTCTAACTGCGTGTTAAATCGATGATGAGAGTATGAATTCCAAGCGATCGATAGTCCCCTTCACACTGGGTCAACAATAACAAAGTGTAATAGGTTTGGTGGAAGCAATCCCTATGAACCCTGCGTTTATCAAAAAATAGTGTGGTGGTGGAAGCAGCCCCTATGGTTTGAACCCTGCGTTTATCAGTTACTAAAAATAGTGTAGGTCAACAATAACAAAGTGTAATAGGTTTGGTGGAAGCAACCCCTATGGTTTGAACCCTGCGTTTATCCGTTACTAAAAATAGTGTGGTGGTGGAAGCAACTCCTATGGTTTGAACCCTACATTTATCAGTTACTAAAAATAGTGTGGTTGTGACCGACTCTCCTATGTAACCGAAAAAAATAATGGGACCACGAGAAGCATTTGTTTACTACTTATTTCTTTCTTTCTTTAAAAATCCTACCAAATGTTTACTACTTATTCCCTTCTTTCTTTAAAAATCCTACCAAACTTGGTTAAAAATGTTAGATCTTTGGTAGTCTTTTATAATATTTTTTATTAAATTTAGAATTTTATTCAATTTGATAGAGATAATATTCATCAAAACAAGATCAAGGGTTTAAGTTTTCTCTTAACAGTGTCTTTTCCCGTGTTAGGTTTTTAGGTGGATTGGTAAGTTTCTATCTGGCAGGAACTTACCTAGAAGACATCCAAGTTCAAAAAAAGATTATGGGACCACGACAAGCATTTGTTTACTACTTATTCCCTTTTTTTTTCCTTAAAAATCCTATCAAACTTGGTTTAAAATGTTAGATCTTTGGTAGTCTTTTATTATATTTTTTATAAAATTTGGAATTTTATTAAATTTGATAGAGACAATATTCACCAAAACAAGATCAAGGGTTTAAGTTTTCTTTTGATAATGCCTTTTATGATGTTAGGTTTTTAGGTGGATTAGTAAGTTTTTATCTGGTCAAGCACTTACCAAGAAGACATCCAAGTTCAAAAAAATAATAATGGGACCATGACAAGCATGTGTTTACTACGTATTCCCTCTTTCTTTAAAAATACTGCCAAACCTTGTTAAAAATGTCAGATCTTTGATAGTCTTTTATTATATTTTTAATAAAATTTAGAATTTTATTAAATTTGATAGAGATAATATTCAACAAAACAAGATCAAGGGTTTAAGTTTTCTCTTGACAATGTCTTTTCTGGTGTTAGGTTTTTAGGTGGATTGGTAAGTGTTTATTTGATTAGGCACTTACCAAGAAGACATCCAAGTTCAAACCTCGGAACAACTTGTTTGCAAAAATAGTAATATGATCTGAATCCTTTGAGTACGAAATCGATGATGATGATATGAGTCTCGAGCAACCGGTGGTTCCGTTTACAACGAGTCAACAATAACGAAGTGGAATAGGTTTGGTGGGAGCAGCCCATGTGGTTTAAACTCTATTTACAATGGGTCAACAATAACAAAGTGGAATAGGTTTGGTGGGAGCAGCCCATGTGGTTTAAACCCTATTTACAATGGGTCAACAATAACAAAGTGGAATAGGTTTGGTGGGAGCAGCCCATGTGGTTAAAACCCAATGGATCAACAATAATGAAGTGGAATAGGTTTGGTGGGAGCAGCACATGTAGTTTAAACCCTTCGCTTGTCAGTTACTAAAAAAATAGTGTGGTTGTGACCAACTCTCATATGTAATCCAAAATTTATGAAAATTTAATTTTTATTATTTAATTTAAGTTTATTTCTCTCATAAAAGGTAGAACAATTAAAAGTCGCATGAATGTTTGAAGGGTAAATTGATTGGAAGCTTCGCTAGTCAGTTACTAAAAAATAGTGTGGTTGTGACCAACTCTCCTATGTAATCCAAAATTTATGGAAACTTAATTTAAGTTTATTTCCCTCGTCAAAGGTAGAACAATTAAAAGTCGCATGAATGTTTGAAAGGTAGATTAATTGAAAGCAGTATGCCTATTTGTTAATATATAAGTATAAACTGTCTGCGAGGGCTAGGTGGATTGGTAAAAAGTTGGGCACTTATCAAGAGGAGACCTAAGTTCAAACCTCGTGGGCATGCTCAATTTAGGACAAAGCTATTAGTCTGACTTGAGTCTCCTAAGTGTGTGCTAGCTTGATGATGGTCGTACCAACCCCAAGCCATCGAGGAGTGTGTGCTAGCTTGATGATGGCGGTACCAACCCCAAGCCATCGAGGTCTCCTTCACTCCTAATCGTGTTTACCGAAATGAGATAAAGGTTATAGTGGTAACATTGTAATCTGACACTACAATTAGAGGCAATATGACCAGTTGTTCAAAAAGGAAAGGTAGTTGTCGATTCTTTATGTATAAAAAACATAAAAAATGTAAGTATAAACTAATTTGAACCTTATCATTGTCCGTTACTAAAAAAACAGTGTGGTTGTAACCAACTCTCCTATATCATCAAGAAAAAATTATTTATGAAAACTTAACTTTTGGTACTTAATTTAAGTTTATTTCCCTCGTTCACGAACAATTAAAAGTAGCATGAATGTTTGTTAAAAATATAATAGTAGGTATATTTGATTTAAATTTACCCTTTATTTAAAAGGGTAGATTAATTGAAATAACGCATAAATATAAACTAATTAAAAGTAATTTCAATATTTATTATGATATAATAATAATTTAAGGGTTTAAATTTGTTGATGATCCACCACCCCATACTATATAATGATTAGTTATAGCAATTATTTAAGGATAATAAAATTATAAAGATAATAACAAAAATTATAAAGATTAGTAAAAAAGTTATAAATTTTATTTAAAATAGTTTTAATTTTATTTATATATTTTTTAATTAATAAAATTATTAAATTTATTAAAAATAATTTTTATAAAAAATTTATTGATTAAAATCCTTTCACCACTTAAAAATGTCTTATATATTATAAAAATATTTTTTATATTTTTGGCAATATTAAGATAGGGATGTTTTGACAGGAATCCCTCAACCTGTTACAACAACTCCACTAGGGAGACACACACCCACCCCCTCACACACTCATCCACGCCACGATTTGAAGAAGAGTCAAAACTCAAATATATAAATATATTCTTAAAAATATCTTAAATATATATTTTTTTAATATTAAGATATTGGGGTTTTGACCCGGAATTCCCCAACCTATTACAACAACTCCATCAGGTAGACACACACCCACCTCCTCACACACGCCACGGTTTGAACCTTGGACCTCCTGAAGAAGAATCAAAACCCAAACCGTTGCACTACACCCCAAGTACTATTATAAAAATATATTCTTACTATTTGTACAAAAGTTCTAATTCTCTTTCAAATAGTAAAATAGTCCCTCTTATCTCTTCCAATTCTCTTTCAATATTTTTTCTCGTCACTCAACCGAGTTGTTGTTCCCTTAAAATAGAAATTAATAGCCCCTCCTGTCAAGGGTTTAATAACCTCTGGTTTTTAAAGTGTTTGGGTGATACATAGGAGAGTTAGTTATATTTATATATATTTTTAGTAATTGTTAAGTATAGAATTCAAATGATCACCTATTGTTCGAGATTCATACCATGTCGTCGTTAAATTTATAACACTTAGTTATTATTGAATTGAAAAGATCACCTATAATTTGAAATTCGTACCATCATCATCAATCTAACATACATTAAAAAGATTTAAATCAAACATACATTTAAATCAAACTACTTATCTTCATTTTCATCTTTACACATTACATCTCTTCCCACATATTTGTGTTTGTTGGCACACTCGTTGGACATCTCTTCCCACGTTTAAAATGACTTTGAGAATGATAATTGCAAGCACACAATTTTCCTTTTTGTTGTTTGTTGCATAAGTTATAAACTTTAACATTTAAAGAATAAATCAATAAATAAATAATTAAAAAAATCAGTTTAATTACAAGTATTTAATTACTATCAATTTTTTATTTCTTTCAAATAAGTATATAACTTTAGTATTTAAAGATGAAGTTAATGAATCAATAATTTAATCAACAATTTAGGAAATTAGTTCAACTACAAGCATTCGACCACTACCATAGCACTACCAACTAATCTGTCCTTTTCAAACAAATACACAACTTTTTTTTACATGCTATATCTTAAAAAATTACAAAAATTACCAAAAATCAAACAAATACACAACTTTTTACATGCTATATCTTACCCAAAAATAAAAAATAAAAATTATCAAAGTCTTTAACCTCTTTATCAAATTTTTTTTTTTAAGTTACTAGACCCTCTTTAACTTTTTCTACTTTGTTCACTACTCCATTAAAACCCATAGTTAATATAAATATTAAATCCTTTATTTTGCTTAAGACTTTTTAAAATTAAACTCACTCATAATTTTATTAAACCTTTAAGTTTTTTTTAATAAAAACCTAAAAGAATAACATGTATGTTTTTTTACTCTATGAATGTAGGTTAATTACCTAATCAATGTTGTCCACATAATGTCCTCACACCTAGTGAGAACCATATCTCAATTGATTGCGTATACCTACATATCCGTGTCATACGTTTTTCAAATTAAACCCTGCATCAGCCAAAGGTCATGGTTCTGTAAATGTTAACAGTGACACATTTTAGTAGCCTTCAAGTTCACACCAACTTGGAGGGACTTGTGTGGAGATGCGCCCAGATTGACCCAAACGAACGTATTGCCTAGGTTTTGGCCTGTCGCTGTCACCGCAATTATAAAATTACAGGCTTTATCTAAACGATGTACACTGGTAAAGTCAGGCATCCCTGGGAGCGATCAAACCACAGGCCTTGAGAGCATGTAGAAGAAACAGCAATCATGTGGCCCCTTCAGCTGATTTGAATAATTAAAGCGGGGGCGATAGGTCTTGTGGGTCGTTGGCAACTTGAATGCCATGCTCCATGCAGTGCCCATATATCCATATCCGAACTCAAGAATTCATCGTGCATTTGATTATTCACAGCGGAGGGGCATAATGGCATTACCGAATTTGCTTCAGAAGCCGCATTCCTTAAAGTATTCTGCATTTTCAATCACGCCATGTGGGAAAACCGGGGACCCATATCCCAATCTCTGCCCTGCAAGACAGGGGAATTCCACATTGAAATGCACTCACCCCGGATTTGGAATTTCAAAGATATGTGCCACAACAGCAAGAGCAAGAGCAGTGTATGCAGACAGTGGAAGCAACAGCAGCAGTAGCAGCAGCACAATCATTGCATATGGATTGCAGATGAGCAGCACTTCCTGGGATGTGGGTTGTACTGCTCTGACCATAGTGGGGGCTTATGGTTTGGTTTCCGGCTTTGACCTTCTTACCAAGCGCAATATTTTGGACCAGGTAACAATTGTTTTTTTTTTTTTAATTAATTTTAAAGTTTATTTTTAATTATTTATATGAGATTGGTTATAGCAATATCACAACAATTTGATATTATTATATATAGTTTGTTAAGATATGAATTTCGTATTTTTAAAAGTTAAAAAATTTAGACGGTTGAGCTTATATGAACTCTTTGGCGTTTTTTTTGTAGTGTGATTTCGTTCTTTAGTTAGATTTTGGTTCTGCCTTGATCCACAAGTTTGGTGTTGTCATCAGCACAGAAGTTGAGCCGGAAACTGGTGCACATCTTATCTGGACTGCTATACATGATGGCTTGGCCCCTTTTCAGGTACGCCTGGATCCATATCTTGCCTCGTTTGGTTTGAAGAAATTTTATTATATAGACATCCCCTTCAATCAGGTACAGTTTATGGTTCTAGAGGATTTTCTCTTTTTTGGGTGCTAATGTTGGTAGTTATTCTTAGCCTTTGGCCTGTACTTTGGTCATTTGTGAAAGCTGCTAGGATTTTAAATGCAATATATATATATAAAATAAATAAACAAACAATTACTTCATGGATGTTGGTTTATTTCTGATTTCAGCTAATTGTGAAGATATCATTTATGTATCAGGTGACCACTCAACTGGTAAGTGGTGTCAATAGTACATAAGAACTCGTTAACTTTAGGTTTTGAGTAATTCCAGTTTTATTCTGAAGTAGGTATCTATGCATTAGCTTACCCCATAAGTTAGTGTAAACATGAAGCAAACGACATAGGAAGGACAGCATTTGGGGCAGTGCATGTTGTTAATGAAAAATCATTTTTCATCGTAAAACAATCAGATGTCATTTGTGAATTTATCTGAACTATATTTCTTATTAAATCGATGCATTTTTTGAAAAATCATTTTTCATCGTAAAACAATCAGATGTCATTTGTGAACTTATCTGAATTATATTTCTTATTAAATCGATGCATTTTTTTTTTTCGGTATTGATAAAAAAAGGGGAGCTCGAAAGATGTATTAGAAAAAAACAAGGTCATACAAATGCAAGATAGCTCTATCTCAGTAAAACAAACAAACCTGGGCTAAACTCGTTGGTGGAGAAGCTGAAATAATATTCCTCCCGCAACCTGATGCAGTGTTCAATGCTTTACATAACTGATAAAGAAACTGCTGACAATAATGTAATTTAGTGTGCTCAAATCCTTCATCGCATGATCCCAATAAGTATTATGCTTTGCTCTGCCCTCTTTATCTGCTCTCTTTATCTGCTGGCTTCATTATCAATTCTTATAATCTCTTCCAACTCCATGGGGGCATATGACCAGACCTTGAAATTCTCAGATTTAACTGCCATATTCGCCATTTTATCGGCAGCTTTGTTTCCCTCTCTATAAATATGTTTAACTTGACTTTCTTCTAGGTTTGCCAAGATAATCCTTGCATCTGTAATTACTTGGAATCCGGCCTGGCCAGGTGCCATTTGCCACATGTTTAGACTTTGCCCCCCTTCAGTGATGTAAGGGCACAAATTGTAGACTAGATAAGGCCAGGTGCCATTTGCAACATGTTTAGACTTTGCCCCCCTTCAGTAATGTATGGGCACCAATAATAGACTAGATAAGGCCAGGTGCCATTTGCCACATGTTTAGACTTTGCCCCCCTTCAGTGATGTAAGGGCACCAATAGTAGACTAGATAAGCAGCTGCAGGCACCTTGGGTTTTACCACAGCAGTGTTTGGCATCTTAAACACAAACTTCTGGGTAGTGATTCCTCTATTAAAATTTGGAAAATGTTAGATAGAGGAGAGACAGGATAATGCAAAAGGGAAGAACTGCCCTTACTTTGGTTCTTCTGAAACATTGTCATTGTGAGCTTGGAAACATTTTTGTATTTTCAAATAAAATGCTCTAAAGATAAATGGAAATAAGGGCTTTTGGTTGGCTGTTTGGTTTGCTTCTCTTGTGTCAACCCTCATTGCAGGAGAGTGGGATAGTAATGAATAAAAGTTAGGAGAGGAGGGTAATAATGAATAAAAAACCTCAGAAACAGATAATCTGAACTGTGTGAGATTTTAATAGGCCTCAAGTATATTGTTTTTCTAAATTTTCGTCCTTCATTCTTTTTCAGTTTCTAACATTTGGGTTTGTATTTGCATACACAGTTCTTCTGCAGATGCTCGTTACATAGCTGCAATTGTGCCTTTAGCAAATTGTGTCAGGCTTTTGTATTATGGGCTGTCATTTGCTACCAATGAAGGGCTGGTAAAAGCTGTAAGTCGAGAGGGAAAGCCCGAGTAAGAACCCACTACCTTAACATCCTCCTGTATCGGTAGAGTAAGAAATTTCTGCTGCTTTTAGTCCAAGTTAATAAATTGAGGAAAAAAACTTAAATCTGCAAATGATGATGGTGTGCAGGGAACTATTAAGAGGACCTTTGTATTATGTCATGGTCCTAATTTTTTGCACCACTGTATTTTGGAGGGTGTCCCCTATTGGAGTGGTTTCTTTGGCAATGATGTGTGGAGGGGATGGTATTATTCTTACCTCCTGAAGATCGCTGATTTTTTATTATACTAGTCTTGATATGATGGGTCGAATATGCAACAATAACAAAGGGATATGGAGATTAGATATTATGTCTGCTTTCAATATGCAAACTCAGAACCATGAGTCTTTTGTGCATTGCCCTACCAATTATCCGTTCGAATCATGGGGTCCTGCATGTGCACTCTTCAGGATGCATTGTTTTATAAATTTATTGCCCGCTTATTTTTGCAATGTCTATACACTTGCAAACCTTGCCATCTTTTTTCCAGTTGCCCAGGGTAAGACTAGGTCAAACAAAGTTGCTTCCTTGCTAAACATCCTTATCTAGTGTTTTGGTGAGGGATCCATATGCATACCCATGGACAAGGTCCTTGTTTTGTTTTTTAAATTGGTTATATACGATTGAAATGGGTTTGATTTATATTACATCATAATTACATAGTGGTATTATAACAGCCTGACTATCATGCATGTATTGCCTGTAAGATTGCACCTAGGTCTCCTCAAAAATTCATAAATTTAAAGGATTAAGTTAATATCATTTGAAAATTTCAAACTTTTTATAAAACTGAAACATAAAGCAATATGAAGGTAAAGTAAAAAGGTGGTTTTCATTAAGGTAGTTACCATGTGCATAAGCATGTATTTTAAGCCAGGGCCTTGAAAGCTCCTCTATCTGTATACATTCGAACAAATTCTTGAGTACTGGTACAACTTTTGTTTTGAAGATAATATTAAGGTCCTCTTAAAGGGCGTCTGAATTCATCTAGTGCCCAGGTCTTCATATAGAGCTTTCTAAAATTCACACTAGGAAAACATGGTTTCTTGATGTTGGCAGGTATAGCTGATATTATCGGAAGAAGGTTTGGAGGACTAAAGCTTCCTTATAATCATGACAAGAGCTGGGCTGGAAGTATCTTCATGTTTGTCTTCGGCTTCCTGATTTCCCTTGGGTGAGTTTATAAGATTCTTCACAACTGCCTTGCTTGACAAACTAGCTGGTAAAGAGAATGAGAAGATGTTGAGCATGTATGCACTTATAAAGCATTGGAATACCTTCACCACCATATTTGTGAATTTGTTCATCTGAAAACTACTCTTAGTACACACTTCTCTGACACTTCAATTCTTAGGATTTCATACAGAATACATATGTTTTTAATATGATGGGTAAATTTGCAGGGTTCTCAGCTATTTTTCTGCGTTTGGATTCATCCATCTGGACTGGGAAGCCACATTGCAAAAAGTCGCAATAATATCATTGGCAGCAACAATTGTTGAGTCTTTGCCTGTAACACAATTTTTGGATGACAACATTTCAGTTCCTTTAACAAGCGTACTGGTAGGACTTTGGCTGTTTCCAATTTAAGGCTCATTCCGAGCTGGTATGAAGAGTCTATGGTGGGAATAAGACTCTTTATGTATATACAATTTAATTATTTACCAAGCAAAAGAGAATTAAGTTATTTATAAGTTAAATTTATTGTAATGTAAACTATGCTGCGTAGTGTTTTCAATGATATTACGATTTTTTATATTGTCAAAGTATGAACAAACCCCCCAAGATGCCGGATGCACTCACTATGTCTTAACCGCTCTTACCATTTTTCTGTCAACTTTTTCTTTTTGTTGACAATTGAATTATTCTAAGACTTCAGTAAACTTCAAGGATATTGTTAAAAAATAACTTGTGAAATTGGAAAGGAACTATCGTTGTTTTAACATTAATTTGGACAAACCATTAGCTTATGTATATAAAGCAGATGAGATGATAAATTTCTTTAGTTACTCGGTTATAATAGTGGTTGAAAGGTATTTTTATGACACTGCTAATGGAAAGGAACTATCTTTGTTTTAACATTAATTTGGACAAACCATTAGCTTATGTATATAAAGCAGATGAGATGATAAATTTCTTTCGTTACTCGGTAATAATAGTGGTTGAAAGGTATTTTTATGACTGTGCTAATGCTCTATATTCTAATTTTTGTATTGAATGGAATTGTATAAAAAGCTAAGGTTCTTCAAATAGTATTGGGTGTAAATATAGTAAAATATACATCATAGAAGAATTTCATAGGCTAAATAATTATACATCACACATACAAAGTGGGGTGTGGCCAAAAGTAAAATATTAGGACATTTCAACATATCTAGAAAATGTGGACCATAGGGAAGGCATTAATAAACATCCACATCCACCCGTAATAGAAGCTCTCCTACGTTAATAACCTTCTATAGGCGGCTGAAGGTAAGGTAACCTTAAGCATGGCCTTCATGAAGATATCTATGAACTAATTTATTAAATCCACATATACCAAAACACTATTTGACCCTAAAATATAATATAAAGCTCAATATGCTTTGTCTGGTGATGCTAGACTATGATGTAAACTAGGTGCATGGTAGTCTTATTATGACAATGCATAGTACTAGGACCTTTTTTTTAGGAAGACAATTGTTTGAGAAACAATTTCATTCACCTAACATAATTCTAATTGAAGCAAGCAAAAAAAACATGTTCCTGTGTTGCAATATTATACTTTTTAGAAGATAGAGATATCATAGCTTATTTATTGAAACTCCAAGAGACAAATCCTAAGACCAGAAAATAAGTACTTGATGTAGACTTCCTCTCATTTAAATAGTTGACCCAAATTGCATTTGAGAACTTCTCTAAAGAAATGAGATCACTTGTTGAATAATGAATTTTCGTGTGAAAAATATCCATGATGTAGTGCAAAATTTTAACAGACTTTCACGAGGCACTTCAATATGTCTAAAACAAAGAATGACAACAAAGGCAATGTCTAGCCAGATATAAGTCTAAGAGGAGTACCCACCCAAGACCAATAAAAAGAAGCGCACATCAAAGGACAATTAGCCTCAAGCTTTACCCTTGAAGCTACTACGGGTTGACTTACAATCCTCTATTGAAAACCATTGTAGAAGATCCATACATACTTTGGTTGGGTGACAGAGGTCTTTGAAGAAGAATAAACGATTTGAATGCCCAAAAAATAGAATAGTAAGCCTAACTTTATCATCTCAAATAACACTTGCAGTTATACCTTAATATCTTAAATTATTGGTGGCAAACACCTAATGATGGTTAGATCATCAACATAAAGCAAAACAATAATTATCTATTCATCATGATGTTTCTAAACAAAATATGGTAGTTGCACTTATAGAGTTTTCTAAAGGTTTTCATGAATAAAATGTACTTTTGACATCCATTCGGTGACCCTCTTATCACAAAGAAGCAATAATAGAAACAATCACCCTAATGTTGAGTCCATATAAACAATGGGACAAAGTCTCGTTATATTTTACTCCTTCCTAAGAAAATCCCTTAGCTTCTCATTATAATTTATTTTTAACCTGTAATTTTTATAAAACTCATATCCTTTGTAAAACTCAAACCCTTCTTTTTTTACTTTAGCTTTTCATTATAATATACTTTTAACCTATATTTCTTATAAAACTCATATCCTTTGTAAAACTCAAACCCTTCTATTTTTACTTTTACATGCATGCTTGTAGGATTTTTTCCTATGGGGTTTTGATTGATTTCTAAGTCGATTTTACAAAAATCAATTCAAATTTTATGACAAAATCAACTTAAACCAAACAAATCTCCTTGTAGTTTCAATTTTTATATAAATGCTTATAGGATTTTTTAAAAGAAATCAAGATGCTATGATTTACCATTTTGGGTGTGACTTTTTCCTTGGGTTTTGAGTTGATTTTACATAAATCAATTCAAATTGTAGCTTAGAATCTACTGAACCCTTGCAAAAAAATTATAGTTTCAAGTTTCACATAGACGCTTGTTGAGTTTTTCTAAAATAAACTCACATATTTAGGGTGGGTTTAACATTTTTTAGAGTTTTCAAGTTGATTGTGTAGAAATTTATTCAAAAGTTCACTTTTGTTTTTGGTCAAGATTGATTGAAAACATTTTGATGCAAATTCCAACATGGTATTAGAGCGAGCATGAATCAATATTATTCGATCTATAAGCTTGATTTTTTATCTCTTATAATGATTCAAGAGTTGTGTCTTTCAAAGGAGTATTTATAGAACAAGGTTTTGGATTCACATTGTTTTTAAGATTTTCTAAAAATCTGAGTTAGAGATTTGATAGCGATGATCTTACTATGTACCTTCAATGAAGTTCTATAGTTGGGGAAGCTAGTATAGAGGAAGCATTCACCGATAGGTTCTATCTTTCCCTCTCACCATGTGACGTTCAATTCATTGATTTTTTTATTACATTCACGAAATCTAAAAAGTGGCGTTTCTTAGAGGAACGAATATGGAGCAAAGGCATGGATTGGATTTTTTTGGGCTTTCTAAAACCCTAGCTTGTCTTCCAGGAATTTTCTAAAAAAATTGTCTTTCATCCTTTCAAATTTTGTCATAAGAATACTATAAAGAAAAAATATAAAAAATTTATTGGATTGAAGATGTTGAGTACCAAGAGATCATTCGTACATCAAATTTTTTTTTATAATCAAATCTAATGCAATGTAAGGAATTTTAGGTTTTGAGTCCAAATGAGAGTTATTTGCAAATTCCCTCAACTCTCACAGATTTTAGACAATGGAGGCTTGACCTACGCTTTATTCTTTATGGAATGGTTGTATAAAACCAACTATAGAAAATTGTGGGAGGTGGTCAATGGTCAATTATTATTTTCTCTTGTATAGCATTTGGTGCTTCTCACCCATCTTGGTGGACCTTAATCGCTAACAAGATTCTCCCTACAATTGATGTGACACCTAGGTGGATGAAAAAAATATAATTTTTCATATATTGATTTGCTTGTTGCCCATCAAAAGTCACAATTTATTCATATTTGATTCATTCATATGTACATGTGAAAATATTTGATTGGTGTAGAGATGTAGTTCAATATGACAAGCAGATTGTGCGAAGTTGCACCTCAAAATATAATGGAAGGAATTTTAAGAAAATGTCATTTTTCAATAATATTACTCTAGGGTTATTTTGGAGGATAGACTTATGTAGACCATATCTTCACCATACCCAAGCATTTTGATCCTTTTTTTTCCAAATCACATTTTTTTTTAGCTCTTCACATCAACACTAGTCTTATAGTCCTATTAAATTTTATGGAAGACAAAATTATGGAAGAACTAGATTTATAAAGTGATTTCTCTTGTTCTTCATAGGACTTCATTGGTTTAAAAGAAGCCCAAAGAGTTTATATTTGATAGGTTACCTACCAAATTTCTAAGGAATATGGAGGAGCTTTAACATTCATTTTTTGTTTAGAAGATTTGTAAGGAAAATTTTTTAATTGATCATATGAGATTGAAATGAGCCTTACTTGTATTACATCATTACCACATAGTGGTATTACAACTGGGAAATTATGTGCATATCACCTAGCAAGATTCGAACATAGATCTCCTCCTTGAAAGTTGAAGAATATAACTAGTTGAGTTAATGCCATTTGATTGCTAAGGAAAACTTAGAGAAGCTCGTTTGATGATTTTGAGGAAAGACACAAAGCCTTATTTTCTCTTGCATAGATTCAACAACTTGAGAATATAGCTAAGTTTGGATGCAACAAAGTGCTTCTTAAAACTTTACATAATGGCAATACTTCACATAGTGCACATGTGGTTGTCACTCAAGATATTGGACTTCTTTGTCTTAGGTTTTGGAGCCACAAGGCATATGGCTAGGCATTGCCATTTTCTTTTTTACTTTAATGAGCAACATAAGGAAGGAAAAGTTGTTATTAGTGATTATTCATCTTTGCAAGTTTCAAGTTGTTATGATGTGACTATTGGTTTATCTATTTTTAATATGTTTTGCATGTTCTAATTGGTTTGTCTACTTTTGAATATTTTTTGCATAGTCTATGTGTTGGCCCTAATATTCTATTTATTGATCATATTATTCATTTAATTTTTTTTGGAATTTAATCCAAATAGATAGGTGGTTAATGATATTGATGACAATTGCTTTAGGATATTATGATGAATCAGATCAAATCTACATACTTGGTGAGGCACTCCATCATCCTCTCCCTTATGGAAAGGATTTGTTGTAGTGGTTGCTAAGATAGATGACATCAATAGAAGATGGAACCAATGGCTGGATCACACCAATTTTGGATTGTTGAGGTATATGAGCCATCTATATATGGTTAATCTTCCATGATTGATCCACCTAGTGGACTTTGTAAGGGATGCATTTTGGTGAAACATCATCATGACTTATTATTAGAAGTAAAAGCATGTCATGCTTTTTTATCATTGGAGCTTGTTCATAGTAACATTTGTGAGTCTATGATATATAGTTCTTTTTCAAGGAACAAGTACTTTCTCACATTCATTGATAAGTTTTTCGATACTTACGGATTTATAACATTAAATATAAATATGAGGTATTTGAGAAGTTCAAGCTTTTCAAGGCATTGGTAGAGATTTAGAATGGAAATTAGATCAAATTCCTAAAGACTAATGGTGGCAAAGAACAAATTAGTAATGCCTTTGAGGATTTCTTAATATTTCTTGAAATTAGTTTGTTGTAGATCATTTACTAGACCCCTTAACATAATGAGGGTAATAGAGAAGAACAAGTTTATCTTATAGATGGATCAATGTATAATACATGCCAAGTAGATGGAGCTCACATTTTAGGAAGAAATAATGACTCCTACAACACATATCATAAATAGGAAATTGACTCATGAAATCAAAGGCATGACACCATTTAAGATATAGATAAGAAAGAGTCTTTTTGTTTTATATTTTAGTATCTTTGGATCAGTTTCATGGTCTCGCATTATTAAGGAGAAGAAGAATAAAATTCAACATTCATTCGGGTTACAATGAGTAGTCAAAATCTTATTGACTTTATGAACTTGTTACTTGAGAGGTCCTTATTTGTTGAGATATGGATTTTGAGGATATTTCTTCTTTGAGTTCTTATGGTCCATTGCCTAACCTCTCTATAAATTATCCCTCTACTCTAGATGAATCTATTATTATTCTTTTCATGAGCATTGATTCTACTCCATTTATATTTTGTGGTACTTGTTCTTCTGTTTATGTTGTTGTTTATGCAAAAAAGGGGTATCTAATACAATTACACAAATTAATACAAGATATACCAACAATTCTTACATCAAGATAGTAAAGTAATAATCTAACAATCAAAGCTAAAACTATCCAAATTCAAGCAGAACTTAAAGAAATGTATTCAAGAGTATACTATACTAATATTATCCAACAAATATGAAAGCTAGGGTTAATCCTAATGCAGTGAAATAAATTACTTGACACCTAAAGCATCAAGGATAATACCATTCATAAAAAATCATGATATAATAGGCATTCCTACTCAATGTTGTTTGTTATATCACTGCAATAAAAAGTAGAGACCAGACTTGGATTTTACGTAGAGGGTATGACAAGCCTTGGAAATTAGTCCTCCAGTGATAATTATTGACCCTTGGCTATAAATTCTAAGTAGAGAAACATATCCTCCTCTATGGAAGGAAGCAAACTCATGATCGATGGCTTTGGTTGTATCTACAAGGACAAGAGAGAGAGCAAGCAGGTCACGTGTCATGGAAGCAATAGAGGCAGAAAGCTTGAGAACAATATTAACAGTAATAATCATCAATAAGTGAATGTATGGTAATAGTATGGTGAGAAAATGAGGAGATGAAATGGGTATTTATAGTGGAAGAAAAGAATAACTTGTCCTTGGAGCCAATGAGTGAATTTCACTCTTTTTGAAACCAAAAAATTGCAACCGTCTGTCCAAATAATGTGTTGTGCAAACCCTAGGTGTAAAAACATACTGGAATCATGATCATCCATCAAAAACGATAAAATTCAACTGACAATTATATTGTCACTTAAAATGGTAATTTTGACACCATTGATTTCTAGGATGCATGTTTTGAGGACACATGTAAACATGTCCCTCAATTATGACTCTATCCTTATTTTGGTGTTTTGGAATAGTTAGCAAGCAAAAATGCTTAAGAAAAGGTGGAAGACTAGGTGAAGAAAAGGAACTAAAACCACTAGTCAAAATGGCTCACTGTTTCCCAATCCACCTTTGTTCCATATATAAGAGGACAAGACTCTCCAAACCTATTTCCTTATGAATAAACAACTATGTCTTCTTCTGCGAACCGAACTGCTATATCTTGTTGTAACGCTTGGTCCTTGATGTGTAATTCTATTCGAAGATATTGATTGCAAGAGCTATGCGTTCACTGTCTGGTAGGGTGTAACAGGGCTCTCAAAAATTAATATCTTTTCCTTGATAACAGCTATGTGTTGGCAGCTAAATAGTAGGGTACCTTCTTAAAGGCTTGATATGTGCATCTTGAAATGACTAGTCATCTCCCAGGCGGTCTTTCTAGGCTTTGACACCTCGATCTGCCGATCCTTAGATAGCTCTGCTTTCTGCTGTTAGTTTGTTCACCGCTATTGGAAGAGTCGCTACAAAGTAATGACTTCTTTCGTGCGAACAATCCTCGATTCTAATAATTTTACAACGATCAACCACTTACACGTTATTCATAATGTCTTCCTTAGGTAATGCTTATGCTGAATAGTGACACCTATGCACTGTGTTATTCACTTGTGCATAACGTTTATCTTTCTTCCGCGTTGGTGCTCGAACGTCTTCCAGTTGGCATGGAATCTTTTGTAACACCTTCCTTTACTCGCAATCTGACTATGCCTTTTTTAGCGCCTTGTCGGGTTGGATAACACCTATCAACCAAATTTACCAAAGCATCTATTCTTCTTTGCATGTAACGATCTCTCATTGGGAAGTCTCCTCCCGGGTAGCTGATGTCCTTAACAGCACTCAGTCTCACGGATAGGCCGGTTCATGCCAGTTAATAGTTGAACTCCTCCTTCATTGTCGCATGCGGTAAAATGGAAAACTGAAAACAAGACTAGAAATCACGTATCTCTTTGGAGACGCTAGATGAAAATGTGGCTTGTAAATCTATAATTTTTATAAAACTCGTATCCTTTGTAAAACTCAAACCCTTCGATTTTTACTTTTACATGAATGCTTGTAGGATTTTTGCCTATGTGGTTTTGATTGATTTCTAAGTCGATTTAAAAAAAAAAAAAAATCAATTTTAATGACAAAATCAACTCAAACCAAATAAAACTCTTTGTAGTTTCAATTTTTATATAGAAGTTTATAGGGGTTTTTAAAAGAATTCAAGATGCTATGATTTATCATTTTGGGTGTGACTTTTTTCCTTGAGTTTTGAGTTGATTTTACATAAATTAATTGGCCGAATCTACTCAACCCTTAAAAAAATTGTAGTTTCAAGTTTCACATAGATGCTTGTTGAGTTTTTTTTTTTAAAACTTAAATCTTTAGGGTGGGTTTAATTTTCAAGTTGATTGTGTAGAAATTTATTAAAAAAGATTTATGACAAAATCTAAATTATACTTGGCTTATTCTCCAAAAGTTTGGTTGTGAGAATAGTAAAGGAGATTTTTGAAAGGAGACTAGTGACATTCCATATGAACATCAAGAGCTCTCCTCCTTTATGCTCTTTGTGATCTCATTTATATAGGTCAACTTCTACCCCTATTTAGCAGTGAGGTAAATCTATATCTAATGCATCAATATTTAGGCCTACAATACCGTTGAAATAAGTGAATCTTCACTTGAGGCCATGATTGACCTTTGTATTGTAATCATTATATTTTCTCTATGGGCCCATGTGCACCTTGCAATAAGAACCTATTTGCATTAATATATTATTATCCAATGACCACTCTTTACACTTGGTATTAGGTAAGTTGTATTATGGGTTGGTATTTGTACCCCACTTGGAGATAATTCTTTACTTAGTACCAAGATTATTGATGTCTAAGGACAACTTTCATATTCGCATTCATATTTATAAGTGAGAGCTTTTAATTGTTAAAAATTGTGTGATTTTGTTCTTTCTTGAATATATTGCAAATTCCAACATGGTATTAGAGCGAACATGAATCGACATTATTCGATCTAGAAGCTTGATTTTTATCTCTTATAATGATTCAAGAGTTGTGTCTTTCAGAGGAGTATTTATAGAACAAGGTTTTGGATTCACATTATTTTTAAGATTTTCTAAAAATTCGAGTTGGAGATTGGATTGTGACAATCTTACTATGTACCTTTAGTGAAGTTCTATAGTTGGGGAGGCTAGTATAGAGGAAACATTCACTGATAGGTTATATATTTCCTTCTCACCATGTGACATTCAATTCATTGATTTTTTATTACATTCATGAAATCTAAAAAGTGGTGTTTCTTAGAGGAACGAATATGGAGCAAAGGAATGGATTGGATTTTTTAGGGCTTTCTAAAACCCTAGCTTGTCTTCCAAGAATTTTCTAAAAATATTGTCTTTCATTCTTTTAGAATACTATAAAGAAAAAATATTAAAAATTTGTTGGATTGAATATGTTGAGTACCAAGAGATCATTCGTACATGACAAAAGTTTTTTTAATTAAATCTAATGCAATGTAAGGAACTTTAGGTTTTGAGTCCAAATGAGAGTTATTTGCAAATTCCCTTAACCCTCATAGATTTTAGACAATGGAGGCTTGACCTACGCTTTATTCTTTATGGAATGGTTGTATAAAAACAACAATAGAAAATTGTGGGAGGTGGTCAATTTTTGGAATCTTTGAGGAAGGTGGTCAATGGTCAATTATTATTTTCTCTTGTATAGCATTTGGTGCTTCTCACCCATCTTGGAGGATCTTAATCGCTAACAAGATTCTCCTTACAATTGATGTGACACCTAGGTGGATAAATATATATATATATATATATATATATATATTTCATATTTTTATTGCTTGTTGCCCATCAAAAATCACAATTTACTCATATTTTATTCATTCATTTGTACATGTGAAAATCTTTGATTGGTGTAGGGATATAGTACTGGTGGTAAGTGGATTTAAAAAAGATCATATTTTAAATATGAGCATATGTGGGAAGACCATCCTCAATTTGTTGAAATGATAGCATAAACGTGGAATTCTTCAAGAAATAGTGGGTTGTATGCACTTCCAAAACAAAGTAAATCAATGACATCTAGATTAAAAGAATGGAACAAGAACACTTTTGGAAATATTTTCTAGAAAAAATAAGATAAACTTTCAAATTTCCAAAAAAGTGATCATAATAATCCAAGATTAGAGGAAAGGGAGTTGCGTAGTGACTATCATAATTTTGAGTAAGGAAGAGAAATTTTGGAGATTAAAATCAAGATAGACTTGGTTAAAAAAAGGAGATAAAAATACAAAGTTTTTCATAGGATGGCTATAGTATAGAGATTAGCATACAAAATTAGTATAATTAAATCAATAGAAGGGGTTTGGATTGAAGACTAAAGTAAAATTAGAAAAGAGTTAAGGTCTTTTATTAGAATATTCTAGGATCAGAGGAGTTTGAAGTTCTTAATGATAAACTTCTTCAAGAAGTACCTTCAATTATAACGAATGAAGACAATAGGAAACTGATGGAGCCTATTACTCTAGAAGAATTTTATTTAGCTTTTTTCTCTTTTAATAAGGATAAATCCCTAGGTCTAGATGGGCTCTCTACAATATTTTACCAACAATAATTGGGATATAGTGAAGGATTATTTATTGGTGGAAGTGGAACAATCTAGGGTAAAACAATACATACCTTATAAAATAATGCAACATATCTTACCCTAATTCCAAAAAAAAAGGATATTGAATTGTTTGATTCATTTAGACCCATAAGCCTATGCAATATGGCATATAATATTATCTCCAAAGTGATGGCAAATAAATTAAGGCCATTGTTAGATAAAATAATTTTAGAAGAGCAAGGAGGATTTGTGAAAGGGAGAGATTTTGGACGGGATTATAATAGCTCACGAATTTATACATTCAACAACTTTAAGAAAAGAGAAATCAATGATCTTAAAACTTGATATGAGTAAATCATGTGATAGGGTTAAATGGGATTTTATTTTTACATTATTAAAAAAGTTTAGATTTAGGAAGAAATATATTAGATGGATTAAACCTTGTATCTCTACAATTTCATATTCAATGTTGGTCAATGGGTTAGTAATAGAATCATTTAAAGCCAAGAGAGGTCTTAGACAGGGAGATCCTCTATCACCATATTTGTTCATTATTATGGTAGAGGTTTTGGGTAGGAACTTGAATAAGGCTAACAAATATGGGCTTATAAGTGGACTTAAGGCTAGTAATAACATCGACAACATCACCCATCAACAATTTGTAGATGATACAACCCTTTTTGGAAGGGCAAGGATAAATGAGGCTAGAGCTTTGAATAACTTATTAAAGGAATACAAAAGAGCATCAAGGCAAAAAGTTAATAGGACAAAATCCAAAATTTACTTCCTAAACACTCCAGCTAAAATCAAAGCAAGAATTTGTAGGTTACTTCAAATGGAGGAGGCAAATTTGCTAGCAACTTATCTAGGGATGCCCTTATTTGAGGGGAGAATGAGGATAGAATTATGGAATCCAATTATAAGTAAAGTTCAGAATAAACTACCGACAAGGAAAGGTAGATGGTTATTGTTAACAAGAAGAGTGCAACTAATTAATTTAGTCTTACATGTCATTCCAATATATTATATGTCATTGTATAGTATGCCAAAACTAGTAGAAATTTTTTTAATCTATATTATGCGATCCTTTTTGTGGTCAAGTTTACATGATAAAAGGAAATTTCCTTTGGTGAAATGGAGCAAGGTGTGTGATGATAAAACTAGGGAAGGTCTCGGTTTAAGAGTTCTTACATATGCAAACTTAGCTCTTAGGGGAAAAGTAATATGGATATTGTACAAAGAGAGTAAAAGACAATAGGAAACAATTCTTCTAAGTATATTCAACCCAATGACCCAAGCTTAATATGTACTACATTCTCTCTACCAAATGGTTCAACATTTTGGAATGGTTTAAAATATATATTGATCCAGTGATTAAAGGTTTACGATGGTGGTGAGAACTTGAGATAAAATTTTTATTTCGATGGATACTTAGTGTGATAAAAAAACCACCCAATCTAGATCCAATTTTGAAACCTTGAATGAGATTACTTCTAGAATATGGTGATATTGTTTCAAACATTTTGTATAAGGATCAAGAAGGAAAATACAAATGGGAAGAGAATTGAAGGATTAAGAAAGAAAATACAAATTGAAAGAGAATATAAGGATTGAAGACTAGAGTAAAATTAGAAAAGAGTTAAGGTCTTTTTATTAGAATATTATAGGATCGGAGGAGTTTGAAGTTCTTAATGATAAACTTCTTCAAGAAGTACCTTCACTTATAACGAATGAAGACAATAGGAAACTGATGGAGCCTATTACTCTAGAAGAATTTTATTTAGATTTTTTCTCTTTTAATAAGGATAAATCCCTAGGTCCATATGGGCTCTCTACAATATTTTACCAACATAATTGGGATATAGTGAAGGATTCTTTATTGGTGGCAGTGGAACAGTCTAGGGTAAAACAATACATACCTTATAAAACAATGCAACATATCTTACCCTAATTAAAAAAAAAGGATGTTGAATTGTTTGATTCATTTAGATGCATAAGCCTATGCAATATGTCATATAATATTATCTCCAAAGTGATGGTAAATCAATTAAGGCCATTGTTAGACAAAATAATTTTATAAGAGCAAGGAGAATTTGTGAAAGGGAGATAGATTTTGGACGGGATTATAATAGCTCATGAAGTTATACATTCAACAACTTTAAGAAAAGAGAAATCAATGATCTTAAAACTTTATATGAGTAAAGCATGTGATAGGGTTAAATGGGATTTTTTTTTTACAGTATTAAAAAATTTTAGATTTAGGAAGAAATATATTAGATGGATTAAAGCTTGTGTCTCTACAATTTCATATTCAATGTTGGTCAATGGGTTAGTAATAGAATCATTTAAAGCCAAGAGAGGCCTTAGATAGGGATATCCTTTATCACTATATGTGTTCATTATTACGGTAGAGTTTTTGGGTAGGAAATTGAAGAAGGCTAACAAATATGGGCTTATAATTGGACTTAAGGCTAGTAATAACATCGACAACATCACCCATAAACAATTTGTAGATGATACAACCCTTTTTGGAAGGGAAAGGATAAATGAGGCTAGAGATTTGAATAACTTATTAAAGGAATATGAAAGAGCATCAAGGCAAAAAGTTAATAGGACAAAATCCAAAATTTAATTCCTAAACACTCCAGCTAGAATCAAAGCAAGAATTTGTAGATTACTTCAAATGGAGGAGGCAAATTTGCTAGTAACTTATCTAGGGATGCCCTTATTTTAGGGGAGAATGAGGATAGAATTATGAAATCCAGTTATAAGTAAAGTTCAAAATAAACTACCAACAAGGAAAGGTAGATGGTTATTGTTAACAAGAAGAGTGCAACTAATTAAGCCAGACTTACATGTCATTCCAATATATTATATGTCATTGTATACTATGCCAAAATTAGTAGAAACATTTTAATCTATATTATGCGATACTTTTTGTGGTCAAGTTTACATGATAAAAGGAAATTTCCTTTGGTGAAATGGAGCAAGGTGTGTGATGATAAAACTAGGGGAGGTCTTATAGATGCAAACTTAGCTCTTAGGGGAAAAGTAATATGAAGATTGTACAAAGAGAGTAAAAGACAATAGGAAAAAATTCTTCTAAGTATGTTGAGCCCAATGACCCAAGCTTAATATGTACTGCATTCTCTCTACCAAATGGTTCAACACTTTGAAATTGTTTAAAATATATATTGATCTAGTGATTAAAGGTTTACGATGGTGGTGATAACTGGAGATAAAATTTCTATTTTTATGGATACTTGGTGTGATAAAAAAAACACTTAATCTAGATCTAATTTTGAAACCTTGAATGAGATTACTTCAAGACAAATATGGTGATATTGTTCAAACATTTTGTATAAGGATTAGGAATGAAAATACAAATGGAAAGATTTTTTTTTACATGTATACAAGGCATTGATGCTAGGAGGCAGTTGAGTAGAAATATAACAACTATTATTATTTTGAGGGGAGCCAAGGATAAATTGATTTGGGATTTGAATATCTCAAGAGAATACACAACAAGAAGTGGATATAATGTAAAGCACCAACAAAATAGAAATATCACAAGAATATGGAGAGATATTTGGGATAGCCCAAGCATTCCTAAAGTCAAAATGTTTGTTTGGCTAGTAGTTCATAGAACAATTTTATCCTAGGATAACATTATGAAAAGGGGTTTTCATGGCCCCTCTCAATGCGTTCTTTGTAAAAATGAGGAGGAGAGTATAGACCATCTCTTGGGACATTGCCCAATAGTCTAGAAACAATGATAATTAATTCTTAATATGTTTGGTAAATGCATGATGATGAATAACATTATTGAAGAATGGATAAAGTAATGGTAGAGCACTTGTAAAAGTGAGGCTTTACAGACAATTTGGGATATATCAAAAGATACAATAATTTGGATTTTTTGGCTACAAAGGAATAGAAGAATATTTAAAGGAAAGGAAAGTAATTTAGAGGTGATAAAAAGGAAGATATGTTTAACCATAGAGGAGTCTAATCCAACCCTATCAACTCACCCAATCCCTAATCTAGAAGCAAAGAGCCTTGATAGATGGATTCAAGTCATCAAATAGAATTATAATGTTGGGTACAAGAGAAACTAAAAGAAGGCAAAGAATCTGAAAAACATCTCATCTTTTAGGAGCCATATCTTCGCAAAGAGTTATCCAATTCAGCTGATTCTTGGACCAACTTGTGTAGAATTTGAATAAATTTAAAATGAGTGGTCATATGCAAGTATATGAGTAATATTACGGGAGATACGATCCTGTGAAGTCAACCATTCAGAATAAGGGCAGTGATGATTTTTCAAGTCATGAAAAATAAAATTACAAATATTTGTCAGCTAGGGTTTGAATGATGGGAAGAGCAATGAAGGGATATGACTTCAATGAGGCAATACATTCTATCTAAAAAAATAATTTTTTAGCTGAATTTTTTTTTTCCTTTCTTTATCTTAGAAAATTATGCATGAAAATTTTATAAATTTTTTATCAAATATTATATTTACTATAGGATATTTAGATGAATTTCAATATAATTTGAGTTTTAGTTTTCTTTCCATGATTCAATTTATAGTTAAATCCTTAGAATCATATCTAGTGGTAGAGTTTAGTGAGCACACCTCAGAGAGATCCTCGTGGCTCCAAGATAGGGTTGTTTTTGATCAATTTAATGGGTATTGGTTAGGGGCTTCAACCTTGAGAAAATGGATTGATAGGAGTTGGAAGTCTCCATGACTGATTCTATAATTTCTTCACAAATGTTTCTTACTAGCCATTTTTTCCTATGGAATAAAGAGAAAAAATCCTAAAAGGGGGTCCTTGGTTTATGGGAAGAGGTGGACTCTTCCTTACTCATTGGTACAAAGGCTTTTCACCTAAAAATGTAAATTTATCCCTAGTACCAGTCTGGGTTAGGATGTTTGGGATGCCCATTGAATTTTAGAAAATAGATACTTTCAATTCAATAGACAACACTCTAAGAGAATTCCTTGAGATTTTAGATACAATGAAAGATGGATTCTTGGTTATTTATGCTTGAATATTGGTCATGATTGATATAAGTAAAGCTTTACCATAATCAATCATTCTTAAGTATGGGGATAATATGTGGATCCAAACTATATATTATGAAAACATATATTTTATATGTAGAAGATGTCATGAGGTGGGGCATATTGAGAGATCATGCCCTAAGAAGAGCCTAGCAAAATCATATGTAGAAAACCTTAAGAGAAACTTACAAATGGTTATGGATGAAGATGATTTTCAACTTCCAAAAAATAGATCTAGAAAATAAAATAAAATAAATAGTGAAGACCAATAAGGAAATACATTGGAATAAATACCAACTCTTTTGAAGCTTTAGCCTATGAAGAAAAAGTAGATCAAAACTTAGAGGACACAATACAACAGTTTCAACATATTAACAAGGAACCGTCTATTCAGTATGATCTTGATTTAAGGAAGAACATTCTCGATGAGCCTAAGGAATGAGTCTCATCAGATTTTAAAGACTCTCTTGAAGTACCATGCACCATTCAAAAGAAAAAAAACTAGTAAATAAAATGTAGTTTTAGAAGTTAATACCTCTGCCATTAATGAGGAAATACCAAAAAATAAGCAAGATAGGTCAAAAGCTTCTGTAATAGATCTAGGAGAGGATAAATATGATGAAAAAAAATTGTGAAAGAATATTGAGGAATAGAATAATAAGACCTACTCCTGATATACCCAAGGCAAACAGAGGAAAAACCTCAAATTATCAAGAAAGATCTAGGGAAGCAAGAGCAAACATAGAGAAAGGAACACAAACTAAGTCGGTTGAGCTTCTCTTTACCAAACAACAAAATGATATTGGTAATACGTAGGCGAGGCCAAAAGCCCCTAATGAGACATGATTATCATCTCATGGAATATAAGGGGTGCTAATGCTCCCTCAAATTAGAGGTGTATTAGGGACCTATGTTTAAGTAATAAGCCTGATATTATTTGTATCTAGGAAACTATAATGACAAAAGAAGAAGTTTCAAAAACTATCAAAGTAGTATGGGCAAGATGTGAATGGGATGCTATGGATTCTTAAGGAGTGATAGGGGGAATTTTAACTTGTTGGAATCCTTCTAGAACCTCTTGTGTAACCATTCATAAATCTAGGCATTGGATAGCCTCTTTAGTCACTTGCTACTTTGCAGATATTTGTTTCATCCTTATCAATGTCTATGGACCTACAACTCAGTCATGTAGATTAGAAGTTTGGAGTGGGATTGAAGCCTTTATGAGAAGTAAAGACCAAGAAACCCGATTCATGATCATTGGTGATTTAACTCCATAACCAAGCTCGATGAGAAATTTAGGGGAATTAGGAAATTGACCCAAAGAATGAAATATTTCTCAACTTTTATTCAAAACAATAATCTATGGGAGGTTGATTTTAAAGAAGACAACTATAATTGGACCAAAAATAGGAGAGGTCATAACCTTATAGCAAAAAAAATAGACAAATGCATTCTCTCAGATCATTGGCTAGATGAAGTAACTTGTGCTAAAATTAATACCTTAACAAGGATTGGTTTAGATCACTGGACAATAAGAGTTAAAATGGTGGTAAGTGAATTTAGAAAAAGATCATATTTTAAATATGAGCATATGTGGGAAGACCATCCTCAATTTGTTGATATGATAGCTCAAACATGGAATTATTTAGGTAATTTTGGGTTGTATGCTCTTCCAAATCAAATTAAATCTATGACATCTAGATTAAAATACTGGAACAAGAACACTTTTGGAAATATTTTTGAGAAGAAAGAAGAACTAAAAGATAAACTTTCAAAATTCTAAAAAGTGATCTTAATAACCCAAGCTCGGAGGAAAGGGAGTTGCTTAGTGAATATCGTAATATTTTGAGTAAGGAAAAGAAATTATGGAGATTAAAATCTAGACAAACTTGGTTAAAAGAAGATAAAAATACAAAGTTTTTTCATAGGATGGCTATAGTACAGAGATCAACTTCCAAAATTAGTAGAATTAAATCAATAGAAGGGGTTTGGATTGAAGATCAGAGTGAAATTATAAAAGAGGCAAAGTCTTTTTATCAAAATATTCTAGGTTCAGAGGAGACCAAAGTTCTTAATGATAAACTTCTTCAAGATGTTCCTTTAGTTATAAATAATGACGATAATAGGAAACTGATGGAGCCTATTACTCTAGAAGAAGTTTATTTAGATCTTTTCTCTTTTAATAAGGATAAATCCCCATGTCCAGATGGGCTCTCTACAAATTTTTACCAACATAATTGGGACATAGTGAAGGATTTTGTATTGGTAGCAAGGGAGTAGTCTAGGGTAAAATAATACATACCTTATAATCTAAATGCAACATATCTTACCCTAATTCCAAACAATAAGGATACTGAATTGTTTGATATTTTTAGACCCGTAAGCCTATGTAATATGACATATAATATTATCTCCAAAGTGGTGGTGAATATATTAAGGCCATTGTTAGACAAAATCATTTCATAAGAGCAAGGAGGATTTGTGAAAGGGAGACAAATTCTAGATGGGATCATAGTAGCTCATGAAGTTATACATTCAGTAGCTTCAATAAAAGAGAAAGCAATGATCTTAAAACTTGATATGAGTAAAGCCTATGATAGGATTAAATGGGATTTTCTTTTTACATTTTTAGAAAAGTTTGATTTCGAGAAGAAATGGGTTAGATGGATTAAAACTTGTGTCTCTACAGTTTCTTATGCAGTGTTGGTAAATGGTTTAATAACAGAATCTTTTAAAGCCAAGAGAGGCCTTAGATGAGCAGATCCTCTATCTCCTTAACTGTTTATTATTATGGCAGAGGTTTTTAGTAGGAACTTAAATAAGGCTTACAAATATGGGCTTATAAGTGGACTTAAGGTTAGTAATAACATCGATAACATCACCCATCAACAATTTGTAGATGATACAACCCTTTTTGGAAAGGCAAGGATAAATAAGGCCATAACTTTAAATAGCTTTTTAAAAGAGTACGAAAGAGCTTCAGGGCAAAAATTCAATAATACTAAATTCAAATTTTACTTTCTTAACACTCCTACTAATATCAAAGCAAGAATTTACAGGTTGCTTCAAATGGAGGAGGTAAATTTACCAACAACTTATTTAGGGATGCCTTTATTTGAAGGGAGAATAAGGATAGATTTATGGAATATGGTTATTAGTAAATTTCAAAATAAACTTCCAACTTGGAAAGCTAGATGGTTATCATTAGCAGGAAGGGCACAGTTAATTAAGTCAGCCTTACAAGCCATTCCAACATATTATATGTCATTGTATGTTACACCAAAATCAGTTGAAAAAAGTTTAATCTATATTATGCAATCCTTTTTATGGTCAGGTGTACATGATAAAAAGAATTTTCCTTTGGTGAAATGGAGTAAGATGTGTGATGATAAAACTAGGGGAGGTCTTGGTTTAAGAGTTCTTACAGATGCAAACTTAGCTCTTAGGGGAAAAGTAATCTAGATATTATACAAAGAGAGTCAAATAAAATGGGCAATAATTCTTTTAAGTAAGTATGTTGATCCCAATGACCCAAGTTTAATATTTACTGCATTTTCTCTACAAAATGGTTCTGCTCTTTGGAATTTTTTAAAAAATCTATTGATATTATGATTAAAGGTTTAAGATGGGTGGTGGGAACTGGAGAAAAAAATCTATTTGGATGGATACTTGGTGTGATAAAAAACCACTCAATTTAGATCCAATTTTGAAACCTTGGATGGGATTGCTTCAAGATAAATATGGTGATAGGGTTTCAAACATTTTATACAAGGATCAGGAAGGAAGATACAAGTGGAACGATTTTTTCTACAAATATACAAGACATTTATGTTAGGAGGCATTTGAGTAGAAAGATAGAAACTATGATTATTCCGAGGGGAGCCAAGGATAAATTGATTTGGGAGTTGAATAATTCACGATAATACACAACAAGTGGATATAATGTACAACACCAACAAAATAATAATGTCACTAAAATATGGAGATATATTTGGGATAGCCCAAGCATTCTTAAATTCAAAATGTTTATTTGGCTAGTAGGTCATAGAATAATTTTATCCTAGGATAACCTTATGAAAAGGGGTTTCCATGACGTCTCTCAATGTGTTTTTTATAAAAAGGAGGAGGAGAGTATAGACCATCTCTTGGGACATTGTTCAATAGTTTAGAATCTATGGCAATGGATTCTTAATATGTTTGGTAAATGCATGGTGATGAATATAAAAATTGAATATTGGTTAAAGCAATGGTAGAACACTTATAAAAGTGAGGCTTTATAGACAATATGGGATATATCAAAAGATACAATACTTTGGACTATATTGCTAAAAAGGAATAGAAGAATATTTAAAGGAAAGGAAAGCAATGTAGAGGTAATGAAAAAAATATATGTTTAGCCATAAAGGAGTCTAAACCAACCCTATCAACTCACCCAATCCCTAATCTAGAAGCAGAGAGCCTTGATAGATGGAGTCAAGTCATTAAATGAAATTATGATGTTGGGTACAAGAGAAGCAAAAAGAATGCAAAGAATATAAAGTGGAAACCACCAGATGTGGAGTGGGTTAAATTGAATTTTGATGGAGCATCTAAAGGAAATCTAGGACCAGCAGGAGGAGGAGAAATAATTAGAAATAATAGAGGAGAGATTTTGTTTCATTATGCTTTCAATAGTGGATTTAAGACAAATAATGAAGTTGAAGCTTGGGCGGCTTTAGA
Source organism: Wollemia nobilis (assembly GCA_028583015.1). Lineage (NCBI taxonomy): Eukaryota > Viridiplantae > Streptophyta > Pinopsida > Araucariales > Araucariaceae > Wollemia > Wollemia nobilis. The sequence continues at coordinate 973,697 of JAQPPZ010000523.1, read as the reverse complement.
AGGGTTAAAAATATGTAAAAAAATTAAGTGGAATAGAGTATGGATGGAAGGTGATTCTTTCATAGTAATAAATGTAATTTTGAGGAAAGCAAAGGCTCCATGGAACATACAAGAGATAATTGTGGAAGTTCAAGATCTTGCTAAAGAGTTTGAAAAAATCAGGTTTACACATATATTAAGGGAAGGAAACAAATGTGTAGATAAGCTAGCCAATACAGGGGTTTTGATTGAGGACCGTGAAGTTAAATTCTCCTTTCCATGGTTAGAGGAAGTAGTAAGTTTAGTTGAAGCTGACAAGAAAATGTTGATTACCTAATTCAATTAATTATTAAGATTTACTTTAATGTTTTCCATTGGTAATATCTTCTTTATTTTGTAACAATAATGTGTTTTCATTTAGACTATTTATTATAATTTTTGTGGTTGCACTTGTGTTTCAGGAAGGAAACTAGAAATCCAAATTTGGTAAAGTGGACTATGATAGTGTGATATTTTGTAAATATTACTCTACTAAGATGCAAGGCATAGATAGTAGAGGTGAATTTTTGGCATTGTGAAGGTTGCTATAGAAAAATGTCAAGAAAGATGCTAAATTTTAGAATAATTGTATTCATACAAAAAATTGAAAAGATCTAGAAAATGAAAATCAAGAATTCAAATATTTTATGTAAAATGATGTAGGTTTCTAGCTATAGCATATCAATTGAGATGAGAAGTGTATTTATTTATAAACTCTCAAGCTCTAAAGAAGAGAGTTGTAATTTGTCAAGGGTGGGGGACCCAAGTACAACCCCTTATTATCTAGCCAAAAAAAAAAAGGTAAAGAATATAAAGTGGAAACCACCAGATGTGGAGCTAGTCAAAATGAATTTTGATGGAGCATCTGAAGGAAATCCAAGATCAATAAGAGGTGGAATACTTAGAAATAATAGAGGAGATATTTTTTCTCATTACGCTTTCAATAGTAAAGCAAAGGCCCATGGAACATACAAGAGATAATTATGGAAATTCAAGATCTTGCTAAAGAGTTTGAAAAAATAAAATTTACACATTAAGGGAAGGAAACAAATGTGTAGATAGGCTAGCCAATATAGGTATTTTGATTGAGGATCATGAAGTAAAATTCTCTTTTCCATGGTTAGAGGAAGTAGTAAGTTTAGTTAAAGCTAACAAGAAAATATTGACTGCCTGAATCAAATAATGATTCAATTTTACTTTAATGTTTTATTGGTAATATTTGCTTTATTTTATAACATTGATTTATTTTTATATAAAATATTTATAATATTTTTTTGTGCTTGCACCTGTGTTTCAAGATGGAAACTAGCAATCTAGATTTAGTAAAGCAAACTATGATAGTGCGATGTTTTGAAAATATTACTCTACTGAGATGCAATGCATAGATAGTAGAGGTGAAGTTTTGGTATTGTTAAGGCCACTATAGAAAAATTTCAAGAAGGATGCTAAATTCTAGAATATTTGTATTCACACATAAAATTGATAAGATCCAAAAAATAAAAATCAATAACTCAAACATTTTATGTAAAATGGTATAGGTTTCTAGCTATAGCATGTCAATTGAGATGAGAAGTAAATCTATTTGTAAACTCTCAAGCTTTAAAGAAGAGTCATAATTTTTCAAGGGTGGGGGACCTAAGTACAACCCCTTGTTATCCAACAAAAAAAAAGTTGATATGGAAGTCCAAAAGGCCTAATCAACATTAATAACTTTTTAATAGTTTTTGTCTCAACAAAAATCTTATTCCATGGTCTTAAATATATATATATATATATATATTTCCCCTAAACCATGGGTCACCACCCATTATTTTATCCCTAATTTTTTAATTTGAAAGATGATGAAGGAAAAATTTTTAGGAAGAAAGGTCATGGAGTAATTTGAATTCAATCCTCACTTCCACTTGATTCAATTTTGAATCTCCAAAAAACTTGGCTAGTATCCATGGAACTTACATATTAACCTTCTACTTTTGAGAACCATTATGTCATTATTAATCACATCATCCTTGATAATCAATTTTGGCGTAATATTTTGTTAGGATCCCACCCTAACGTTATTTGGTAATTCTCATTTGCTTATGTAATGACCCACTTTCAACATGAGGGATTTCATTTATAATGTTATTTTGTAATACTTTGTAATGCATGTGGCAAGTAAGACACCTAGCCCAATGGTGCCATCTCATGTAAATGTTATCAAGATTGTAACCGATGTTTGGTAGAATATTCTAGCTCAAGTGGCACTTTGCACGTAAGCCGACTCTTGAGCCTCTAGGTAGGGTTGCATGGAGTTTTCTCTTTAAAAGACATGAAGCCATGTACGAATGTATATTTTTGCAATATAATGAAATATGGAAGGAGGTTGCCACCTCGAAGAGGCCTACGATTCTGAGTTATTTGTGAGATTGTTTCAATTTTGCAATTACTTTTTTGCATAGTGTTATTCTGTTATTTGATGCATTTCAGTTATTTTACAGTATTTTGTGTGAGTGAGCTTTATTTTAATAATAGGTTCCTAATAAGTGGTATCAGAGCACTTTCTAGGGTTGAGTTCTACTGTGACTATGACAATTTTTGCCCATCCATTTTCACCTGTTAGGTATAAATTTTCTATGTTTTTCATTTTTGCTTTCCTTTATTTAAAAAAATCAATAAAAGTCCAAAAAATCCAAAAAAAAAAATATATATATATATATATATATATAGTTTTTTTTAGTGGTTAAGCAGGCTAGAAACCCTGTGCTGGGGGTTTTAAAATATCATGAAGAAGTTGTCATTATTGGCTAATATAGATAGCCCATAAAGCATTTAGTGAAGTGAGGGGCGATCAGACTCCAATACCTAGGCCTCAAAAAACACTCGTGCACAAAATTGAGCTCCCATGCATCTTCGGGTGTATTGGGAGACCATTTACACTTAAACAAGATTTTATCCAATAGGAAGATTTTTGGCCTTGTATTATCCATAGTCCACGGGATACATCATCTTGGACGATTACCCTCCCATACTGTCAAAGAGGCATATAGTGTGCTCAAGGGTATGTGTGAAATCCTCCTTGGGTAGTGGCCTAAAATATTGGTTTGAGCACTACTGTTCGTCACTATGGTATAACAGAGGGCTTATGGGTATTACATACTCCTCTACCTAGCATACCCTGGTTTTGTCAAAACTTCAACCTGCAAAAACAACACATTCTTGTTTTACTAAACCTACATTCACAACCCACAATAGTGAGCATACAGAGGACTTACCTATCACAAAAAAAAAAAAATTGCATGCACCAATAGTCAGGACAAAATCTACAAGTGTTGTGATAGTAAAAAATATTCTAGTACCATTCGGATCAATGGCAGTTATAGTCAGGTTTAATAGTAACAATCAGATCGATAGTCGTAGTAATAGTTATGTGTAACTATAAAAAATTATAGGTTATCAGTGTTAAAAACATAACAGTTAGAGTCAGGTAACTGCACAGTATAGAGAATCCCAGGGTCAATGAAGTGAACAGTGTCAGTAACTATAGTATAGGTGACAAGGACTAAGACAGAACAATGAGAAGGTGGTCAATAAACATATAGCATAGGTCAAGGATAGTTGATCCAATACTTAACTTTTGAACTCAATCTCCAAATAAGAAATCGACCACACTAGTAGACTCATCAAAACAGAGGATAAAAAAGTCTAGAGTACCCAAAATCAATGTTGTAGGATATAGCTCATTGTGACCGTCATTTTGAGTTGATGATTTTGATATATAACGCCCAAATACTTTTTTGGACTTCTTACCAAAAATAGTAACTCTTAAAACCACACTTCTATTTTTATTAATTTAGTAAAAGAGGTTCAAGACTGTCCAAAATGGTTGTTGGCACTCGTGGACATAAAAAAGAGATAAATCAAACCACCTCATTGTTGGAATCTCTAAAAAGCTCCATTGATAGCATGAGTGATGAGGCCTGGAAATGCCTCAATCATAACATGTTTTGAACACTGAAATTGCCTATAAACTCTTATGTTTAATCTAATATGCTAGTTAAGTTAATTCAATATGTTGTGTATTAACTATTTGCATGATAAATGTATCTGAAATACTATATTCTAATTTTTACAGCTTTTTGTATAAGTTTTATGTTGTTTTGTTATGACTTGCTAAAATGAGATATAACAACATTTCACTAATCATGTTTTGATATGTCTCAAGCATTCATTTTACCTAAATCTGGCAACAGTTCAAGAAAACTGTTACTGTGCAGCAAAAACTAGGTTTTCCCATGTAAATTCCAGCCAGCTGCCAATGAATGGCAAGGCATGGAATTCACATGTGGAAAGAGATGAAGACCATTGGAATCTGATCCTGAGAAGTAACCCACATGAGAAATGCAGAGGAAATCATTTAAGGAGCCCACATTTGTTCATTCCAAAGTCTCTTCGAAATGAACAGATATCTTCGAAATGAGAAAACACAATGTCTTCGAAATGAGCGGATCTTCGAAATGAGAACTGTAGTATCTTCGGAATGAGCGGATCTTCGGAATGAGAATTGCAATATCTTCGAAATGAAAACAGAATGTGCTTTTTGACTTATTGACCGAATTCTGACGTTGGAAAAAGGGAAATAAAGATTGAAAAGGGTAAAGGGAAATATCTCAGATCTGACTTTGCCGTCCTTGCCGACCAAAGCCACCATTTATGGAAAGATCAAAGTATGATCTTCTTCTAGGATAAAACCAGGAATTGTTGCAGCATAATAGGATTAGATCTTTTTGAGATATTCTCAGCTTGTTAGTAAATCTTAGGACATCTATAAATATGGCTCCCGTTCAGGTTGAGCTAGTAGGTAGTAAGTAGAGAGTAAGGGGAATAGAAGATAGAGAAATCAGAGAATAATAGGTGATAATCGAGAAAGTGACTGTTACAGTCTTGTAACAATTTTCAACAACATTATTGTAATCATGTTCTTGAATCAATAAAAGTATATTGTTTATATTTCATATTGCTTGTAAATGAGTGTGATTAAGATCTAAAGAGAGAGAGACTCATACCTTCTTCTGGACAAAGAGGTTGGCCACTTCCAGACCTAGGAGGAGGACTAACAACAAGTTTTTATTCTGATTTTGTTGCAGCAGAATGAGTTGTAGAACTTGTCCTTTCATTCCTTTGTAAACAACTAATGATATTTGCAATCTTAGCTTATTTTATGTTTTGTGATTAATGATTTGGTTGTAATCCCCACTTTAAGCAAAGCTTTCAATTTATTGCAGACTTTCATTTCCAGAATTTACTATTTTTTGTAATTTCTTGCATTTTATGTTTTGTTGTCAACCCCTGCATAGAAGATTGACAACCTTCTATTACAGAGCCTTGATAGTTTCATTTCCATGTTAGAAGTAGATTTTCATTGCTGCAAAAGTAAATAGATTTCCTTTCTACAATTAGAATCAGACTTTCAATTCTACAACTGTTATTTCTGCAACATAATTAGGTCTCATTCTGCAATTGTAATTAGGACTTCATTTCTGTAGTTAATGATTAGTTTCCAATTCTGCAACTTAGATTAAGGTTTAATTCATGCAATTTAGAGATAGGAATGTCCTAAAACCCCCACACAATCGGTTTCACCAATAAGACCTGTTGCTCTAGATTGACCTAAGTTATAACCCTGTTTACCCCTTCTTCCGTAGATAGCCTTGTACACAACCCTGGATTGACAAATTCATTGAGAATTAATGATGTGTATAATGACAACGCATCATTTTGGCACCGTTTCTAGGGAATTGTGTTGCTAGAAGGTAACAACAGTCCAATAGTTGTTAATTAGACTAAACTATGAAAATTCAGGTTAAAATCTGAATAGAACAGCTGGTTAAAATAACAACTATTGACCTATAATTTATGTCATTTTAGAGTAAACATGAATGAGTAAGTCTAGGGATGAAAAAGGTAGAATTACCCAAAAGGATCCCTGGCTTGTTCCATTAAGGAGATCTTCACGCCTAAGGGGTGAATCACCTGTGTTTGAATTACCAGAAAGATTGAAAGAAAAATCACCAGTCTCACCATCATTAGAACATTCTGAGAAAGGAAAATCACCAGTTTCACCATCATTAGAACATCCTAAGAAAGAAGAATCATCAGACTCATCATCAACAGAGGGTCTTGGACCTCTTGAGAGTGAAATTTGGATAGGGTTAACTGTTCCCAGAGAACAGGAAACTATGGCAAAAAATCTGGATAGAGATGGCCAACATGGCTATGTCCATAATGAAGGAGATGATCAGGATATGCCCCAACCTTCCAGAACATTTGAATATCCTATCCGTTTGAACCCAACACAAAACTCTCCCATGAAAACCATTTCACCTTCAGTACTTCCAACCTTTCGAGGTGTTGTATCTGAAGATCTTGATCAGTTTTTGTTTGAATTCAAAGTAGTATGTCAAACCTATGACTATGTAAATGACAATCAAAAACTTAAGGTCTTTCCCTCAACACTCAAGGACTCAACATTACGTTGGTTCATGAGTTTAGAGCCAAATTCCATCCGAACTTGGGATCAAATGGAAACTGTGTTTTTAGACAAATATCAGGAGTATTGTCGTGTAAGGAACAGGAAAGATGAGTTATTTAGGATTAAACAAGAAGATGATGAAACATTAGAAGACTATCTTGATAGGTTCTCCTTTGTTCAAAGGAGATGTGGACTTGTAGAACCAGAGTTATGCAAAACCATCTTTTTGAGAGGATTGCAAGATGAATCCAGAGACGTATTGGATTTGATGGGAAGAGGAGATGTAAATACTCTCAGTAATGAGGAAATTATGGATCTCTATAGGAATTACTCTCGCAATAAGCAAGGAAGAAGGAAAAAAAATACAAATGGCACTGATGTGAAGGAACTAATAGAGGAACTTGCAAATTTTAAAACTGATATTCTAGTGCAATTAAACACAACTTTGGGGGAAATGTCTGCAAAAGCAAAAAACATAGAACCTTTGGCAATTTATTGCCCAAGATGTAGAAATAAACATGCTTTGCAGGAATGTCCTTTGAATAAAACATCTATCTCAGCCATTTGTAGTATCTGTTCAAAGAGGCATTCAACTGATCAATGCCATCCGCTACCACAACTCAAAACTGTGTTAGAAAGTCAGATCGAGGAACTCAACTATATTGGACCAAAACAAGGGGGAAATTTCTCTCAATACCAAAATCCCCCTCATTTTCCTACAAATTGGGGGCATAATCCTGGTACTATGCCTTGGGGACAATCAGAACCACCCCAACGTCCTTGGAATTATCCTCAATGGACAAATTCCCAAGAATGGCCACAAACAAATTGGAGTAATTCAGCCTGGAATCAGAATCAAAACAACCCATCATGGAATCAAAACAACCCATCATGGAGTCAAAACAATCCATCATGGAATCAAAACAATCCACCCTGGAATCAGAATCAGACTAATCCACATTGGATGCAAAATCAACCAGAGTGGAATCAACAATACCAGTCCTATCCAAGGCAACAAAGAAATCAAGGTCAAAATCAGCATTTGCTGCTTGCACCTAATCAAAACTTTCAAGAAAAATAGAACCAACCACAACAAACACAATAGGTGAAACAACCTCAACTTCCAGCTCAATCAGTCACTAATCCAAACAGCATGAGACAGGCATCCCCTGTCTATGTGGTTGAAGCTGAAGAAAATGTTGAAATCAATGTTATTGATTGTAGTAACATCCAACTTCGTTCAGGAAAAGTTGTACCTGAACCCATTTCCAATAAAAGCAAAGAAAATGAAGAGCAAGAACCCTTGGAACCAGTTATAGTGGAACCAACAATAGAGAAAGAAGAAGAAAAAATAGAACCACAAGCAGAACAATTACCTTCATCAAGGATAATTCCATATCCTGAAAGATTCAATACCACAACAAAAAATTCTGAATCAGACCTGGTCAAGGAACTTAAAAAGTTAACTATATCATTGCCCTTATTGCAAGCCATTAAGGATATACCAGTGATTAAAAGTACTATCCGAGATTTGTGCATTAGAAGAGCAGGAAGGAAAAAGAAGGCATTTCCCAAGACTGTTCAGATTGAAGGAAAGATAGCTGATCTCTTATCTGGAAAACTAGTACCTCCAAAGTATAGTGACCCAGGAAGTCCAGTTATCACAGTTACTATAGGTTCAGTACCAATATCAAATGTCTTAGTAGATCTAGGAGCTGCAATAAATGTCATGACCAAGGATATAATGAAACAATTACAGCTCAAACATCTCAGCCCCACATTTACAGTTTTAGAAATGGCTGATAGGTCAGTTGCAAAACCTGAAGGTATCATTGAAAATGTTCCTATAGAAGTTTCTTCTTGGGAATTCCCTACAGATTTTTTGGTTTTACAACCAAGAAATTCAACACATGGATATCCCATCATTTTGGGAAGACCTTGGCTTGCAACTGCAACAACCTTCATAGACTGCAGATCTAGAAAAATGACTATTTCAAATGGTATTGATCTAAAATAGATCTCTCTGTATCCTCCTGCAAGACCCTCCAACAATTTTTTAGGTCAGTTATGGTTTCTTGATTCAGATGAAGAATCAGAGGAGGTTATTTCCACACTAGCCACCTTGGTAGTAAGGGAACACACAGAAGACCTCCATGACACAGAAAACTCAGAAAATGAAACTATCCTAATGAATGTTCTGCATGAACAAGGGTTAGAAGAGGAAGCGAGTAAATATCCAGCAATTATTAAGGAATGAGGAGAACCAAAACTACGAAGGTGAACCATCTGTACTATCACAGGAAAACTCTGTTTCACTACCACATGGGTGGCACCATCACTTGATTTTTCCTTCTCACTATTCCATACAGGATATGCTTCCATCAAAAAATAATGAAATAGAAATTTCTTATTTCCTCCCATCTCAGCAGTGTCCTCTTAACTCCCTAACCACCAGGTATGAAGAAGTGAGTTCAGTCCTTCCAAATACAAAACAAATAGAAGTCCAGCCAGGAAAATTTTTAAACATTTACAACTGGCTTACTAGGGAAGAGGAAGACAAATTGATAGTTGTCTTGCAGAAGCATGTTCATGCTTTTGCTTGGGACTATAAAGATATGTCGGGAGTTCACCCTGATATATGTACCCACAGAATTTATATTGAAGAAGTCAAGCCAGTAAGACAACCCCAGAGAAGACTGAATCCTACCCTAAGGGATATTGTAAAGGAAGAAATTGAAAAACTTCTGGAGGTAGGATTCATTTACCCAATTTTTGATAGCCAGTGGGTCTCTCCATTGGTTATAGTTCCTAAGAAGAATGGAAAAATGAGAGTATGTGTAGACTATAGAGAGCTGAATAAGGTGACATACAAAGACCATTTTCCATTACCTTTCATAGATCAGGTGTTAGATACCCTTGCTGGAAAAAGATACTTTTGTTTTCTTGATGGATTTAGTGGATATAATCAAATTCAGATTGCACCTGAAGATCAAGAGAAAACAACCTTTACCTGTCCATGGGGAACATTTGCCTATAGGGTTTTACCTTTTGGTTTGTGTAATGCCCCAACAACATTTCAGCGAGCAGTTTTAGCAATTTTTTCTGATCTGACTACCAACAATGTTGAAATATACATGGATGATTTCACAGTATGTGGATAGACTTTTGACTTTACATTAGAAAACCTTGACAAAGTTTTAACTCGCTGTGAAACATACCAGTTATCCTTGAATCCAGAAATTTTTTTTATGATGATGAAGGAAGGAATAGTTCTTGGTCATCACATCTCTCTTCAAGGGATCCAAGTTGATCCAAAGAAGGTGGAAATTATCAAGAACCTCCTTCCTCCTAAAACTCAGACTGATGTCAGAAGCTTCCTAGGACATATTGGTTTTTACCGTAGGTTTATTCCTAGCTTTAGCACAATAGCCAATCCCATGTTTGCCCTATTGACTAAAGATTCTGAATTTTCCTGGACTGCAAGATGTCAGGAATCATTTGAAGCTCTGAAAGAAAAATTGGTAACTCCACCTATGTTAAGAGGCCCTAATTGGACATTACCATTTCACATACAGGTTGATGCTTCCAATACTGCAATTGGAGCAGCATTAGGACAAATTGACAATGGTGAACACTATGCCATCTACTACATTAGCAAGAATTTGACAGGAGCTGAGAAAAATTATACCACAACTAAAAAAGAATTCTTGGCGGTAATTTATGCCATCAACAAATTTAGGCATTACATCACAGGTTATCAAATATTTATTCACACAGATCACACAACCATTAAATATTTGATGAATAAGCCTATGGTAAGTGCAAGAATTATTCGTTGGTTATTGTTGCTACAAGAATTTGATATCACTATAATCAACAAACCAGGAAAAGCTAATGTTGTAGCAGATTTCTTGTCCAGATTACAGAACACAGATGAAGGGGAATTAGTTGAAGATACCTTTCTTGATGAAAAATTATTTGCTATATCAGTCCAATCACCTTGGTTTGCAGATATAGCCAATTACTTGGTCACAGGGAAAGTTCCTCCACATTTCACTTCAAAATAGAAAAAACAATTGATCAAACAGAGTTCTTCTTTTGAATGGATCAAGGGTATACTTTTTAAGTGCAGTCCTGACCATGTGTTACGTAGGTGCATCCGAAAGGATGAGGTGTATGATATCCTTAGGGCTTGTCATGATGAACCCTCAGGTGGACACTACTCTATAAAAAGCACAATTAGGAAAATCTTAGGGATAGGATATTATTGGCCATCTCTTCACAAGGATGTGAAAAAGTACATCAGGCATTGTGATGCATGCCAAAGAATGGGGAAACCCACTCATACAAATGAAATGCCACTGCAGCCTCAATTGGTTTTAGAGCCATTTGAGAGGTGGGGGCTTGATTTTGTAGGACCTATTGATCCACCTTCTCAAGGAAAGGTGCATATTCTAGTATGCACCGATTACTTGACAAAGTGGGTAGAGGTGCATGCTTTCAAACATGCTCGTGAAGAGAAGGTCATTGATTTCTTGTATACTCAGATTTTTTAGAGATTTGGAGCTCCCCGGTCTATCACCACAGACCAAGGACCCCAATTTGCATCTAAAGTCATTGAGGCATTTACAGAATTATATGAAATCAAACATAGAAAATCATCACCTTATCACCCACAAGCAAATGGCCAGGTTGAGGTAACAAATAGGGAACTGGAATGAATTTTAACAAAAATAGTAGCTTTTCATAGGAAGAACTGGCTAGATAAATTACCTGAAGTAGTATGGGCTTACAATACTACTTGGAAATCCACTATTGGATTCACACCTTATGAACTAGTCTTTGGTAAAAAGCCCCTCTTACCTATTGAATTTGAGCTACTAACACTATGCACAACATTGGAAATTGGAATTGAATTGTCACAAGCACAGACAGACAGGATTCTACAGCTGAATGCATTGGATGAACTTAGGTTGGATGCTCTACACCAAACTAAAGTAATTCAGGAGCAGAGGAAATTGTGGCATGACAGTCACATTCAACAGAGGAAACTTCAACAAGGAGATTGGGCTTTACTGTTTGATTCTCGCTATGAGGACTTCCCTGGAAAGCTGAGAACTAGATGGCTTGGACCTTACCGGATTGAGGAGGTATTTGACAATGGAGCCATCCGTTTATCTCCTATTGATGGGTCACAGAGAAAGTTGGTAGTGAATGGACATCGCCTCAGGGTGTACCATACACCTCCGACTAAAGAGGAATTCTTGCAACGACTTGACAGTTTGGATACACAACAGATGGAATAAATTTCCTCTTCCACTTCAAAACAATCAGCATGATCATGAATTTCAAGAAAAAAATAGAAAAATACAAAAAAAAAAAATCAAAAAACAAAAAGATGAATAAATTCTGATTATGAATTCCTTCATGGGCATGATTTCAGGGAAATCATGAAATTCCTTCATGGGCATAGTCAGAATCAAGAAAAAAAAAAGAGAAAAGGAGAGGTAAAAGAAAAAAGAAAAAAAAAGAGAAAAGAAAGGAAAAAAAAAAAAAAGAGAAAAATGAATAACTCAGCAGTGAAAACCTTTTTCAAGGCACTACTGGGTTGGTATGCATGAAAACCAGTTTTTTGGCATGCATAACCTTGAAAATTTTTGAACCATCATTGTACAAATTCACCAACTGCACTTGTTTTGAAATGTTGCAGAAATTCTCAACAGAACATCAACAGAAGCAGTCATATTTCAAAAACTTGCATTAACTTGTTTTAATCAGGTATATATTTCTTACATTTCTTCATTGTAAATGATTGGTATATAGTATATAACAATTAACCATTAGCATAAAAGATATCCATAAGAGTTGGCATACTTAAACATGTTTTGAGAATGGGAATATTGATTTTTGCCTAATCTTCGAAACAAGAATGCCAAAAATAGTGTCTACTATCTTCTTCAGACTAATTGTTGTGTTGTCTTCGGAATGAAGCTTTGTCTTCGAAATGACGATTTGTCTTCGAAATGAAGCTTTGTCTTCAAAATGAAGCTTTGTCTTCGGAATGAAGCCTCATCTTCGGAATGAAGCTTTGTCTTCGGAATGAAGCAGGATTTGTCTTCAGAATGCAGCAGGATTTGTCTTCGAAAAGAAGATTTGTCTTCGAAATGAGGATTTATCTTCGGAATGAGGATTTGACATCGCAAAGAAGCATGATCTTCGGAATGAAGACTCATCTTCGGAATGAAGTCATAATATTTGGAATGAAGTTTTGTTTTTGCAATAAATTATAATCTTCGGAAAGAACATTCAATGTAATATCTCCACGTGGCATCCAAGGAAGGAAAGAAATACAATCAAGTGAAAATTCTTTTGACAGCATACGATAAAGGAACACGTGTCAGTCAACATATGGTTTGTTTTTGCACCCATTTGGGAAATACCAGAATCACGGAGGACGTGACCAACCGTATGCCACCAATTTTTGATGCCAATACACGTGAGAGTCTGCAGAAAAAATAGAAAAACTAAAAACAAGTAAGGTGGATCTGACGACAAGGGCATCTGCGCAATCGTTGATGGACATGTGTTCAAAGAAAAAATAGAAACGTGTGCCACTCTTCTTTTCGAAGACATATTTGCTAACGCAAAATGACTATGAGGTACAATGCTCAGATTACGGTTCATTTCGAAGAACAAAAATAGAGAAATTGAAAACCCTGCATGACACAGAAACCCTACAAAGTTGCAAACACCAGAAACCAGAGATCCAGCAGAGGAATAGCGGTAGAAGAGAGCAGTTTGTGATGAACCAAGATAGGAAAATGGGGTGAAAAACAAGAATGGAACCAATAGATACCACCCATCTCCGAGAAAATCCAGAAGTGGTGCAGATTTTTGAAGATGGAGGGCTTATGCCATTTTTGGATAAATTTAATGGATCCTCTGAAGACTTGGCCGGCATGTTCGCCCACACATTCAGAAACAACCGGGCACACGTTAACGACATGACTATTGAGGTAACCCCTGAAGTTTTGAGTCAAATTATTGAGCTGCCATTAGAAGGTCTTCCAATTTCTAGGTCTGGCAAAAATACATTGGTAAATACAGTTAATCAATTTTTGGAAGAAAATGATAGGGCACCAGAGTATTTAACACATAATAACACATGCAAGGGGGTAAAAAGGGCCAGCCTGCAGGAACCCTGGGATGAAGTAGCCACATGGGTAATCAAATTTCTAACCTGTGAAGGGCAGTATGTACTGTTGTTAGGGCATCATATAAAAATTTTAAATCATCTCAGACATGGTAGGCAACAACCAGAGGTTAGGGTAAATCTTCCCCTATACCTGCACCAGGAATTAAAAAACATGGCAAAAAGATATCAGGAAGGAAAAGGGAGTCTTCGCCACCATGGTCTCATCAAACTAGTTTGCCAGCACCATTTTAGAGGAAACCCTAGGAGCTTTGAGAGGTTTTACTCCACCTTAAATGATGTAATTTTTGGAGATGAGGATGAAGAGGAAGAAACAGATACTGCTAATGTTGCTACAGAAGATGTTGCGAAGCTGCTGTAGAAGATGTTGCAAAAACTGCTACAGAAGATGCTACAGAAGCTGTTGCAGAAAAAGAAACACACCCAACAACAGCAGCAGAACACCTTGCTCCAGAACCTTCAACTTCACAAGAAAAAAGGCAAAAGAAAAGAGGATCTGGAACTGGAAGCAGAACAGAAAAATAGAAGAAGGTCCATTTTTTTGAAGTTGCAACTGATTTGTCAGAACAGAGAAATGAAGCACCTAGCCCAACAGGGGAAGAAACAACAAGGGAAACAGAGGCATCTGAAATTAACCCCACAACCCCTGTTGTCACCAAAAAATAGAGCAAAAAGAAGAAGTTTGCATCTGGAACTCGGAGGTCTACAAGACTCCACTTGAGGGAAATGGCGGACCAGGTCATAGAACAAGAAGATGGACAAAGCAGTCCAGATGTCAGAGAGATACAACCAACCCCTAAAAACTTCCTAGAATTTCTTGAACAGATAATTGAGGAAGAGGCTGGGCAGGATAATCTGGAGGTGGCTACAGTTCAACAAGCCACAAAAATAGTAGATGCAATTATAGACAATTTCATAGAGCCTCCTAAATAGGAGCAAATAGATGTTGTAGAGGAAGAGCCAGTTGTTGAGCAGCCTATTGTAGCTGACTTGTCTGCATCTGATTCTGAAGCAGAAATAGAGGAGGAAGATATCACAAAGTAGTTGAGAGCAGCAAGGAGTGTTGTCAAGACACAAACCAGATGGATTTTAGAGAAAGAAAACATCATTGAGATGCAGGAAAGAAAAATTGCAGAGTTACAATAGGAAGTGGCAGAACTGAGAGAGAAGTTGTCACAGTCTAAAAAATAGCCAATTGTATCCAATGATGAAGATGATTTGGCTCAACCTTGTGGATTTATCTAGGGCAGATGACTCTGCTGAGGCAGATATAGGAGCTCATTCTGAAGAAGCACCTTTTCATTCTGAAGATGTGCCTTCTCATTCAGAAGCACCCTTTCATTCTGAAGATGCTTCAGAATTGGCAAAAAGCACAGCAAAAAACATTGGAGATGAGTCACCAGCACAGGAACAGTCCAAGCAACAGCATGAAATAGATCAAGTAAGTACTTCTATTGATGTCCCTGTATTTCAAACTGTTACACCATCAGTAGAAGTAGCAGATAAGGGGGTGCAAGTAGAATTACTGTCTGATGACAACCCAATAGAAATAGCGAGATAAGGGGGTGCAAGTAGAATTATTGACAGATGAACAACCAGTGGAAGTGGCAGAAAAAGGGGTTCAGATAGATCTGCTACCTAGAATTCCACCTGTAGTCAGACCACCTAATACTGTGTCCTTAGAACAATACAATGCAGACATAGCCAGCTGGATGATTAGGTATGAGAAGCTTGCCACTAAGACTAAAAAATTCAAATTAGAAGCAAAATAGCTAGAGGCCAAGGAAACAAAAATTCAGGCATTGAAAGAAAAGGTGTCTGATTTATGTCAAATTGCTGAATTTTTAGTCCAATTCAGATGGCCAGCCAGATTTTACAGTCTTATTCTGAAGGAGAAATACCTCAGATGGTAGGTCATGAGGATTAGTTCAGGTCTTCCATATAAATTGGACACCACTGCAGATTTCCTAGAAGCATACTTTGACAGCCCTTTTGAGCAGAAAAATCTCTTGTGTGAACTATTTTTACATAGTTTCTTTATTCCAGAAGAAGTAGAGTTTCATCCACAGATCTACATTGGAGATGTTCAATTGAGGGCATTCATGTCCACCTTGCAGAATCAATTTTATTGGGACCAAGAAAAAAGGCAGAATAAGGAGATTGAAACAAGAGCTGAATTGTTAGTCAGAGCAATTCAGCCAAATCACCCCATTATCACAAGACAACACTTCACCATGATGAACAGGGATGATGTGAAGTGAATGTACTTGACAAACTTGAGGGACTATGTGAACAGATTCCACAATTTTTGTAATGACAATTTTGTGCCAACATTATCAGTCTGTAGAAATAGGTGGGCTGAACTTTCCATGTCTTTGCAGAAAAGAGAACCCATTTCCCCCATCAACTTAGAATGGTCTAGAAGAAGGGCAGAAGGAGTAATACAGTTGATTGAACTCATGCAACATAATTGGATAGGTCTCAGATTTAGGCCTCCAACCATCATCACTCCAGTCCCATTCTACTTTGAAGAAGATGCCCAACCTGACGAACAATTTGAAGAATGGCTCAGGGACCTTCAGAAGAACAGGGGATTTTATACAGGCAAGAAGTTGTTCTACAGGTCATGGAATTTGACCATGGACATATGTGATTCCATAGCCCAACAGAATGCATGAGGACATGCATCAATATAAGTTGGGGGGAAAATGATGAGGCCTGGAAATGCCTCAATCATAACATGTTTTGAACACTAAAATTGCCTATAAACTCTTATGTTTAATCTAATATGCTAGTTAAGTTAATTCAATATGTTGTGTATTAACTATTTGCATGATAAATGTATCTGAAATACTATATTCTGATTTTTACAGCTTTTTGTATAAGTTTTATGTTGTTTTGTTATGACTTGCTAAAATGAGATATAACAACATTTCACTAATCATGTTTTGATATGTCTCAAGCATTCATTTTACCTAAATCTGGCAACAGTTCAAGAAAACTATTACTGTGCAGCAAAAACTGGGTTTTCCCATGTAAATTCCAACCAACTACCAATGAATGGCAAGGCATGGAATTCACATGTGGAAAGAGATGAAGACCATTGGAATCTGATCCTGAGAAGTAACCCACATGAGAAATGTAGAGGAAATCATTTAAGGAGCCCACATTTGTTCATTTCGAAGTCTCTTCGGAATGAACAGATATCTTCGAAATGAGAAAACACAGTGTCTTCGGAATGAGCGGATCTTCGAAATGAGAACTGTAGTATCTTCGAAATGAGTGGATCTTTGGAATGAGAATTGCAGTATCTTCGAAATGAGCCACTTATCTTCGGAATGAAAACAGAATGTGCTTTTTGACTTATTGACCGAATTCTGACGCTGGAAAAAGGGAAATAAAGATTGAAAAGGGTAAAGGGAAATATCTCAGATCTGACTTTGCCGTCCTTGCCGACCAAAGCCACCATTTATGGAAAGATCAAAGTATGATCTTCTTCTAGGATAAAACCAGGAATTGTTGCAGCATAATAGGATTAGATCTTTTTGAGATATTCTCAGCTTGTTAGTAAATCTTAGGACATCTATAAATATGGCTCCCATTCAGGTTGAGCTAGTAGGTAGTAAGTAGAGAGTAAGGGGAATAGAAGATAGAGAAATCAGAGAATAATAGGTGATAATCAGAAAGTGACTGTTACAGTCCTGTAACAGTTTTCAGCAGCATTATTGTAATCATGTTCTTGAATCAATAAAAGTATACTATTTATATTTCATATTGCTTGTAAATGAGTGTGATTAAGATCTAAAGAGAGAGAGACTCATACCTTCTTCTGGACAAAGAGGTTGGCCACTTCCAGACCTAGGAGGAGGACTAACAACAGGTTTTTATTCTGATTTTGCTACAGCATAATGAGTTGTAGAACTTGTCCTTTCATTCCTTTGTAAACAACTAATGATATTTGCAATCTTAGCTTATTTTATGTTTTGTGATTAATGATTTGGTTGTAATCCCCACTTTCAGCAAAGCTTTCAATTTATTGCAGACTTTCATTTCCAGAATTTACTATTTTTTGTAATTTCCTGCATTTTATGTTTTGTTGTCAACCCCTGCATAGAAGATTGACAACCTTCTGTTACAGAGCCTTGACAGTTTCATTTCCATGTTAGAAGTAGATTTTCATTGCTGCAAAAGTAAATAGATTTCCTTTCTGCAATTAGAATCAGACTTTCAATTCTGCAACTGTTATTTTTGCAACATAATTAGGTCTCATTCTGCAATTGTAATTAGGACTTCATTTCTGTAGTTAATGATTAGTTTCCAATTCTGCAACTTAGATTAAGGTTTAATTCATGCAATTTAGAGATAGGAATGTCCTAAAACCCCCACACAATCGGTTTCACCAATAAGACCTATTGCTCTAGATTGACCTAAGTTATAACCCTGTTTACCCCTTCTTCCGTAGATAGCCTTGTACATAGCCCTGGATTGACAAATTCATTGAGAATTAATGATGTGTATAATGACAACGCATCAATGAGCATAGCAAATAAAGCCATGAGAGAGGAGCTTCAAAATTTTAGAGATGATTATGATACCTCCAAAACCCGCTTAAAAGAACAACTTGTCGATGTTGAGTCCAAATTGCAAGGTAGTCCAAGTAGGTCTGAGTACCGTAATGAACAATTTGATCGAGGTAAAGGAAGGGAAAAAATGACTATGACCCTCACTATGATTGTGATCCCACCTTTAATATACCTAAATTGAATTTTCCTAAGTTCAATGCGAAGGATGCAGATGGGTGGTTATGTCATGTTGATCAATTATTTAAACTCCACAATGTGCCTAGATTTTATCGGGTTCAAGTGGCTTCCTTAAAATTGGAGTTTGAAGCCTTATAGTGGTACCAATGGTTGCAAAACACTACTCCTTATCCCTCTTGGGAAGACTTTGAGTCTCAATGACTCACTCGATTTGGCCCTAGTGAGTATGATGGATTTATAGTAGCATTGATAAAGTTAAAACAAACTTCTATAGTTCAAGATCACGAAATGTAATATGAGAAATTGGCAAAAAAAACAAGGGGATTGTATGAAGGGTTCTTTATGAGTTGTTTTATTAGTGGCTTGAAGGATGATCTATAGGTTGAGGTCAAGATGTTTAAATCATAAACCATGATGCAAGCTATTAGTTTGGCTTGGTTGGTCGAATCCAAATCTTCAGCTCAATAGTGAACACCTAAATTTCCACAAGCTAGATCCTTCTTTCCTTCTAGATTCCAAAATCATACTGAAAATAAAACTATTGCACCCAAAAAGTTGACTACAAAAGAAATGGATGTGCGTCACGCCCAAGGGTTGTGCTAAAATTGTGATGAAAAGTTTCTTTGCGGGCATAGGTGCACCCAAAAGAAGTTTTTTCTCATAGATGTTGATGATCCTGACTCTAGCGACCACAGTGATGATGACACAAAATCAATAGAGGAACCACCCCAAACTAAGGCAAAAATCTATGAAGAACCATAGGATAAAATTTTTGTTCATGCTCTTGCTGGAATTACTACTCCGCAAACCATGAAAGTTATGGGTTTTTTCAAAGGCCTACGTCTTACTATACTAATTGATTATGGTAGTACACACAACTTTATTGATCCCTCCATTTCCAAACAGGCTTAATGTTACGTACACACATGTAATTCCTTTGAGGTTATGGTAGCCAATGGAGGTACCTTACCTTGGAAAGGTAAATATCGTAACGTTAAAGTAAAAATTGCATAATATGAGCTTAAACAAGATATGTTTACTCTTCAATTAGGGGGATGTGATATTGTGTTGGGAGCTCAATGGTTGGGCACATTGGGAACCATCTCATGGAACTTTATCAAGCTTTGGATGCAATTTTCACATAATGGACAGTCCTATACTCTCCATGGGTCAAAATTAGGGCCTTCGTAGATTATCAGTTCAAGTCGTATGGAGAAGTTTAAAAAATCTTCTCGGGGAGT
This sequence comes from Wollemia nobilis, assembly GCA_028583015.1. Classification (NCBI taxonomy): domain Eukaryota; kingdom Viridiplantae; phylum Streptophyta; class Pinopsida; order Araucariales; family Araucariaceae; genus Wollemia; species Wollemia nobilis. The sequence goes on along the minus strand of JAQPPZ010000523.1, from coordinate 953,954 downwards.
CATAGCTCAAATATTTGTGATCCAACCTCACACTTTTGAGTTGGATCCTATTCCCACAAATTTGCAACTTATTTTGTCCTAGCATAATTTTTTTTTTGCGAAACCATTAGAATTATCGCCTCGTCACTCCCATGACCATGCTATTCCTTGTTACCTGGTAATGCACTATCTAACATCAAACCGTACTAGTATCCTCATGCTCTTAAGTTAAAATTGAGAAGTTAGTATAGGAATTGTTAAAAGTTGACATCATTCGACCAAGTAACAATCCTTACTCTTCTCCAATCTTATTGGTTTGCAAGAAATATGGGTCCTGGTGGTTATGTATTGATTACTGGGAGCTCAATAAACTCACCATAAAGGATAAGTTTTCTATTTCGATGGTGGATGAATTATTGGATGAGCTACATGGAACTATGTATTTCTCCAAATTAGACCTTCACTTTGGGTATCATCAGATTAGGCTCAAATATGAAGATATTCCTAAGACTACTTTTTGTACTTATGAAGGTCATTATGAGTTCTTGGTGATTCCATTTGGCTTGACTAATGCTCCTTCCATATTTCAAACCCTTATGAATAACATATTTCGCCCATTCCTTAAAAAAATTATCCTAGTTTTCTTTGATGACATTTTGGTTTATAGCCGCTCTTGGGAAGAGAACCTAGTCCATGTGGATCAGACTTTATAGTTGTTGGCATAACATCAACTTTTTACTAAGTGGTCCAAGTGTTCATTTGCTTTGATTAAAGTGGAGTATTTGGGACACATTATCACCAAATATGGCATCAAATTTGACCCCAAGAAGATCTAGGTAGTTCAATACTGGCCAAAATCCTGCACCCTCAAAGGTCTTCGAGGATTTTTAGGGCTTACAGGTTATTATCATAAATTTGTTCGTAATTATGATAAAATTGTAGCTTCCCTCACTTCCATGTTAAAGGACTCTTTTACTTGGATGGAACCTGCTGAACAGGCTTTCCTAGAGTTGAAGCATGTTATGACCACCACACTAGTCTTAGCCATGCTTGATTTTTCCAAATCTTTTATCATTGAAAGCAACACTTCTGGTTGTGGTATTGGTGTAGTGTTGATGTAAGAAGGGCAACCCTTGGCTCTCACTAGTAAAGCACTCTCTAGTCATAATATGGGAAAATCCACTTATGCCAAGGAGATGTTGGCAATTCTGCATGTGGTAACCCGTTGGTGACCATATCTCATTCGGTGTTACTTCTCCATTAAAACTAACCATCAGAGTCTCAAATACTTTATGGAGTGATAGGTTGCCATCCCCTAACAACAAAAATGGATTTCTAAACTTATGGGATATGATTATGATATCACTTATAATAATGGCAAGGAGAATATTGTGGTCGATGCTCTCTCTCGTAAACTTGAGGCTCTCAGTAAGCTATGTGTCATTTCTTCATCGGTTCCACAATGGATCGATTACTTACAACAAGAGGTACTTTAGGATTCATACTTGAAAACTTTGGTTGCCTCCTTACACGTTGAGCCTAATTCATACCTTGGCTACACTTAGGATGACCGTGATTTGTGCTACCACCAACACCTTGTTGTTCCCCACACGTCTCCACTTCGAAAAAATCTCATGAAGGAACCACATGCCACCCCATCTATAGGCCATTCAAGATTTCTCAAAACATATAAATGGCTTAAGCATACTTTTTTCTAGAAGGGTATGAAAAAGGACATTCATGATTTTGTGATGGTTTGTGATACCTGTCAATGAATGATAGGTGAAACGATACGTTCCCCAGGCACTCTTCAACCCTTGACCATTCTTGACCAAGTTTGGATTGATATTTCCATGGATTTTATTGAAGGGTCACCTAATTCCAAAGGCAAATCCATTATCATATTTCGAAGTATGCTTACTTTTGTTCTCTATCCCATTCTTACACAACCTCCATCGTTGCCCAATTTTTTCTTGATTATATCTTTCATCTTCATGGTATGCCCACCTCCATCGTGTCTGACCGTGACCTGACCTTTACTAATCATTTCTAGCAAAAATTGTTTAAGTTGCAAGGAACTCAACTCAAAATGAGTTCAGACCAACCCTACTAAGTCTCTCTCAAATAGGAAACCCTTGATAAATAAGAGACTAGAGAAAAAAATGTAATCTTGGGTTCAAGGTTAAACTGCTTGATACGGTTCAGATGAGCAATCCAAGTATAGGAGGTAGAGTGAGTCTACCATCTCTCATTAAGTTTGTCAACACTAGGGGACAGGACTAAGAAGTTGATAAAGCAAGGAAGAAGAGTAGTTCTTGAAAGGAGTATCCACATTCCAATGCTAATCCCTCCACCAGGCACTTAGGGGTTGAAGGTCGAGCTTATGAAGCATGACATTAGGCATAAGCTCTTGAATATTAAGAATAGAAGGAAGATCTAAATTCTAAAGATTAAATTTTTGTTTGAGATCAAGCCAAGGAATCCAGTCTCGAGAGTGCACTAAATATTTAATAAAGTAGATGCCCTTGCGAAACAACCTCAAAGATTTAATCCTTGGCATATCAATAAGAATAACATAAGAGTTAGAAAAAATAGGAGACCACCAGATATTCTGAGAGTTAAATGAAAGACCATTATGAAAACCATCATCGATATAGCGAAGATGAGGTTTCGTTGTCTCAAAAGCCCACCATCTACTTTAAACAAAGGAAACCTCAATATTAACTAGATCAGAAGTAATGATGAGAGTATGAAGGCCAATATTAGCCCAAGCTTTATGCCCATAAGGTAGCCCTAAAGAAATACAATGGTGAATCAAAACCTTCCAAGCTTTAGGGCCTTCAATAGCTTTAACCACCCACTTAGCACACAAATAAATGCTTTTCTTGTAAATGTCAATGATGCCCATCCCGCCCTTATCAGTAGGTGTGCAACAGATATCCCAAGCAACTCGATGAAAACCACGCGAATTCTTCCCCTTGGCCCAAAGAAAATCCCTAAGGATTCTGGCCAACTTATTATAAGAATTTTTAGAAGGGGCCCAACAGGAGGAGTAATAAACATGGGTGGCAACAAGAATCTTTGTGCAAACCTGAAACTTGTCGACAAGAGAAAGGGGATGCAAGGCCCAACATGAAATCTTCTTTTTAATTTTATCAATGACATACTACCAGAGTTCAGAGGGCGAGTTGTCAAAAGCAAAGGGGATTCCTAAGAACTTAAAACACTCACCCCTTTGAAGCCAATACCATGAAAAATATCTAAGCCAAGCAGGCACAGAAGAAGAAGCAAGGCGAAAACAAAGAGACTTAGACCATTGGATGTTGGAACCCGAGGCCTTACAAAAAGTGTCCAAACAAACCAAAGTAGTTGAAACTGAAATCTCATCCTCATTGATAGTGAGAAAAGAATCATCCGCAAAGTGCCCATTAATAAGTTGGGTGGACATGTTAGGCAAAAGAATACCTTTGATCAACCCCTTAGATGCTTGATTGACAAGAATATAACCAAAAGCTTCAACAACAAGGATGTAAAGTGAGGGGGCCAAAGGATAGCCCTGGTGAATAGAACAAAATAAACCAAAATCCTCTGACCTATTTCCATTAATAGTAAGACAAGTTGAAGCATCAACAAACAACATATTGACAACCCTAATAAAAAGGGGCCAAAGTTGAGAGCTTGAAGCATGACAAGAATGAAAGGCCACTCAATATGATCATAAGCTTTCTCAAATTCCAGTTTAAGGAAAAGAGGCTTTTGGCCAGAGAGATGAGCCCATTCTAAACCTTCCCAAACAACAATAAGATTATCCAAGATGTAACGCCCTTTAATGAAACTCGTCTGCTTCGATATGATAATCATAGGGAGAATGTTGCGAATACGGAGAGCTAAAGCTTTAGCCAAAATATTGTAAGAGACATTAAGCAGAGTAATAGGTCTCCAACTAGTGATAAGCTCAGGATTGCTCACTTTAGGAATAAATTTAATGTTTCCATGATTGATGATATTACCCAAAGAATTGTTGGCTAATGCTTCATTGTAGACATTGAGCAGATCAGGCCCAGTAAACTTCCAAGTGGCTTTATAAAATTCATAGGGAAAGCCATCAAGACCAGGGGACTTGTCATCCGACATAGTCATAAGAGCATTATGAAGCTCAACAAGTGAAAGAGAAGCCTCACAAAGAAGTCTATCATAAGTAGACAACTTAGTAGGAACAACATCAAGACACTGCTGGAGTGCCATTTGATGTTCTAGAGAATCTTATTGCGCTTGAAAGATAAGCTTATAATGATCCACAAAGGTCGATGCAATATCAAGAAGAGAAGTCAACCTATCATGAGAGACTTGAATAGCCTTGATCTGGATCCTGGCTTGCCTAGAATGAAGAGATTTGAAAAAGGCTTTGGACGGGTGATCACCAACCCTCAGCCAGTGTAGACGATCCCGAATCTGAGCCCCCTTGGCTTCATGTCATTCATGGACTATAAGTTGGTGGTGAAGACTAGAAACCCTGGTTTGCAACTATCGATCATACGAATCATTTTCCAACAATAGTAAATTTTTTGATACTCCTTCGTAATAACCAAATGAGCACGCTTTCTGACATGTGCCACATGTTTACCAAAATACCACATGAAAGAGGTAGTACAAACAATCACCTCATTCCACCAAGAAATCCAAATGATAAAGTGAGGAGGTCGAGGTAATAAATTCTAGATTCTCTCAATCGCAACAATCATGCTAAGGTGTTGCAATAAATAAGTATTTAAATAAAATTGATTGCATGAAAAATTAAATTGGTGACCACTCCACTCAATCTAAAAGGAAATCAAGAAATGATCTGACAACAAAAATTGATCCTAGACCATCACAATATTATTATTGATGGAGGAGAATAAAAAAATTGTTGCTCTGACATCATAACTCGATCAAGGCACTTATAGACTCTATCATTACCCGCACAAAAATTGGACCACGTGAACTAAGGTGGAGGCGTGCAATTGCGTTGGCAAAAAAGGGGATAAAAAGATCCCATCTACGTTTAAGAAAAAACCAGGCCTCACACTCTCCAACACACCAACGCATCGGGAGGCAACCAAATTTATCTTCAACATGCTCAACCATATTAAAATCACCACAAAAAAATCAATATGCCATTGATAAGTGATCAACTAGGTACCACCAAAGGGCAAAGTAACTAGGCCCATCATTAGGTGCATAAATGTTGGTAATGCCCAGGGTGTTCCCATTAATATTCAGTAAAATCTAGACCACATGATGAGAAGGATCCTCGCCAGACCCAAGCAAACAATCCTCAAGTTTGGAGGAGATAGAAATAGAAGCACCACCCCGTCCATCTTCATGGTGAGTAGTGAAATGCATAAAAGAACCTGCAATACAACTGAGAGAAACATCTAACAAAAAACCAAAGATCTTAACTTCTTGTAAACAAATAACATCAACATGGCCAATACTTTACAGAGTGGATCGAATAGAAATTTTTCTTGAGGACTCTATAAGTCCCTAAACATTCCACAAAAGGAAATTCATGGAGGAGGAATATCCATGGAGCCATCTCCCACAAGGATGCCCCCACTATCAACCAACACCAAAGAATTATTAAATGTAGAGGTCTGAGAAGGTTGAACTAATTCACCAACAATCGAGGGATTGCCCACACTATCGACCAACATCAAAAACCTATTAAATAAAGAGGTTTGAGAAGGTTGAAATAAGTCACCAACAGTCAAAGGATGATGCTTAGCCTCCTGGCTTCCCTTGATGATGGTAAGCCATCCCAAGATGGACTACGTGAATGCCTGGAGGGTGGAGGTATTGGTAGTGAATTCCCTTCTTCTGAGGTTGATTTATGCTTGGGAGGTTTCTTAGCAGGTGAAGACTGAGGAGCCAAAATAGGATGAACAAGAATAACAAGAGGCTAAGATGGTGGCTTCACAACCTTATCTCTATTAGAAAGCATCAACTTAGGGTTGGTCACCCCCTTCTTATTAGAAATTATGATCCAATCACCCTCAACAGAGGGTTTGGGAGGTGCAGGCGTGGTATGAGGAGCAAGGGCAACCACTGGAGGTTTTCGAGCAACCAACAGATAATCCTTGATACGATGCGTGGTGGATTGGCACCGAAAACAAGTATTAGGTAAATTAAAGTAAATAATTTTTTGCATAAAATGCTCTATACCAACCTGAATATCCATAAATTCTCTGAGATCTTGTGTGAGGTCAACCTCAAGATAAACTCTTTTATTAGGATGTGCTGAGAAGAACCGCTCTTCTTACCAAAAGACCACCCGACCAATGGGTTTAACAATATCGTCAATAAATGCCCATAAGGGCAGCAAAAGACCAAGGAGTTCAAGCCAAACCGACACTTTCAAGGCAACTTGCTCTAAAACTCAAAAATGAGTCCAAGGAGAAAGGACCATCAAAGTATTGCAAAGAAACCAACAACTAGACTTAGCAACCACGGTTTGCAATTGTAAGGGTTCTTTGAAGGAAAGCAAAAAAAATCTTTAGTAAGATTGTGGATACCCGCAACCACAACGCCATAAGCTTCCTAGTGAAGTTTCAACCAATTTTGAAAATATTCTTGCAACGGGATCCAACCAACAAAATAAGCTATAAGACAATGATTCTCATACCATTTTACAACTGGAGAAACAACATCAAGAGAGAGCACAACATCTGGAGAAGAATCATTACCTCGTCCACCACTTTCAAAACAAACTTTCGAGCTTGCTTCGACACCATGAGTTCCACTATCTGTAACAACCGTTACATCTGCAGATGGTGAAGCCATAAAAAAGGAGAGCAATCGCCTAATTAGCAACAATATCAGTATCCAAAACCAAAGCAACCAAAATTAAGAATGACGATAGACCCAAACCCTAGCAGAGCAATTTTTCCTCATCAAACCACCAATGAAACATTTTTAATATATATATAATTTTTTAAAAAGTTGTGTGGCTTCTATTGGGGCCAGTCCCATTAAAATAACAAAACATTCATCAAATTTTAATGAAATTAATAGTTACATATTCCTTATATATGGTTTTTTTATAAAAAATTATGTGTGGCTTCTATTGGGACCACTCCTATTAAAATAACAAAACATTACATTACTCTCATTAATTTGTTGTCAAGTTAATTGAACCATATCCAACTTGCCTTTTTATCAAAGATATTCTTCCTTTACCGAATGACATTTGGTGTAATGGCAGTTGCCTAGTTATTATCATCCATGTGGTTGTGAGGTTGATTCCTCTTGTGTTTTGTAAACGATGTTCAATATAAAAGGATATTCTTCCTTTGCCTTTCTATCAAAGATATTCACCATATTTCTTAAGAGATAAAATCTCACTCAACTCCTCCTGGACATCATTTTTATTAAGAGATAAAATCTAACTGCCTTCTAAATTTAAATTTTGTTAAGTTAAAATTTAGCACTACAAATGGTTTGGTTAAAATATACGCTATCTAGTCTCCATATCTATAAATACATTGCCTATCTAAATTCTTTTTAATACTTTCTTTAGGGGTTTTATTCAAACCCTTACTATTCCATGATATCATTTTCATCATATTTTTTTATTTGCGGGTTTAACACAATTTCTTATTAACACTGACAATATTTGCTTTTGTTTATCCATATCCATATCCCTTATCCCAATATTTGCTTTTGTTTTTCCATATCAATATCCCTTATCCCTTTAAGTTTTTTTCTCTTTGGTTTGGTTTGTCGGGTCTTCTCTTTTTTTCATTTCCACCAATACTTTTGATGCGTTGTCGTTAAGCACATCATTAAATCTCAAAGATCTTATCAATCCGGGGTGGTGTCCAAGGTTGTCTACGATAGAAGGCTAGGGTAGAGTACAATTCAAACATTCAGATTTTAAGCATTTATTGGTGAAGCAGATTTTGGTTTAGCCTTTTGGTGTCACACTAAACCTAGTCTGTAGAATGGAAACTGAAATAAATTACAAGAATTGAAAACTAAATCTAAATTGCAAAATTTAACAATTAATTACAATTGCAATAATTGGAAATGGCTGAATTAAAATATAATCTACTTTTGCAAAATTGAAATAACAGAATTGAAATTGCTAAATTGAAATGTTGCTGGAATGAAATCCTAAATTACGCTTGCAAAATTGAAACCTAGTTTACTCTTGCAGAATAGAAGTGATGCTTAGAAATGAAATATATGCCAATGCCCTACCACAAAAGGTCGTCAAGCTTCTGCTATAGGATTTGACAACAAAATGAAATCTGCTGGAAATTGAAAGCTGCTGAAACATAAAAATAATAGAACATGGAAAGCAAAGGAAACAAGAAATAAATGTTTAATCTAATTTGTCAACTAACACACACATAAATGTTGTACACAAACATAATAGAAAACATCAATCATATAATACAAAATAAAAACAAAAAAATGAAATCTGGAAAGTAATCTATTAATTCTGCTACAGCAAAATTACAGATTAAAACCTGCCATAAAATCCCTCCTTCTAGATCTGAAAGTGGGCCCATACTTCCTAATCTAGAAAGAGGTGAAAATCACTCCTTAACTAATTAACACTCAGAAAAAAAAATGATAAAATAACTGCACTTTTATTGATGACAAAACATGCTGAAAACTCACAAAAAATTATTGTACAGACCCTAATTGTCGCTATTGAAAACTCCCCTCTATTCTAATTTCTAATTGGCTCAACCAAGGAGGGAGTCATGTTATTTATATAAATATTTACAACATATCCCATGCTCAAATCAGCCTATGTGCTACTTTACAGTGATTTGTCAATAATTTTGGATCTGAAATAAATGCAAATCTGGATAGTTTGTGTTGCAGTAGTAGTCATTGGCCCTTAGAAAGCATCTTTAGTGGTGGGAGTATGTGGAAGGAGTCTAAAAATATCTCACACATCTTTCTCCACTTTAGAATATGTCATTTCTATCTTGCAAACAACTTCCTATTATGCTGTAGTTTTTTATGGGTTTATCCTAAAAGAGAATCAAAATTCATCTTTTTCATGAATGGTGGCTTTGGACAGCAAGGACGACAAAGTCAGATGGGAGATATTTTCCTTTAACCTTTTCAACCTTCTTTCCCTTTTTCCATCGTCAGAAATCAGTCAACAAGTCAAAAAAAGCTTTTTGTTCTCATTTTGAAGATAAGTGGCTCATTCCGAAGAGACTGTATTTCTCATTCCAAAGATGTCTGCTCATTTCGAAAAGACTGTATTTCTCATTTCGAAGATGTCTGCTCATTCCGAAGATATTCGAAATGAACAATTGTGTGCTATTCAAGTGATTTCATCTGCATTTCTCAGGTGGGTTATCTCTCATGATCATATTGCAATAACCTTCATTCCTCTCTATGTGTGAATTTCCATGCCTTGCCATTCATTGGTAGCTTGTTGGAATTTACATGGTAAATTACTGCATTTCCAACTCTGTTGCACAGTTGTAAAATATTGACATTTTTTACAAATTCAAACAAATTAGAACATAAAAAAATTATTCAAATATCAACATGAAGGAGTACATCAAGTTGCTACTGAATTTATACACTTCATTCACCAAGTAACCATGCTAAAATAGTGTAATAGTGTTGCACAATTGTCCCTGCTCCATTATACCCTGTTGCTACCTATTTAGACCATGTGTGAATGCTTCTAAATAGGTCAGATGTCTTATGTAGTCCTTTTGAACTCATTCCATCCATATCCTCATGCTTTGCTTGACAACTTCAAGGTGTTCCTATAAAGTGACAACTTGTTGATTTTTATATGGTTGTTTTTTTTTTTTTTCAGATTTTCAGATTTATGACAGTCCTAATAATTTGGCTTCAATGTGGACTTCAAACAAGTTGAAGGGCAGGAAAACATTCATAAACCATTGTAAATTTAATAAATATCAAAATACCACATTTGGCTGTTTGAAATGCATATTTTTATTTGCTACTTAATCAAGCAAAAACAGTCACAAAATGCTGAAAATAGTAAAAAACAGAGATATAATGATCCTAACATAAAATCATGCAAACACTTAACAAATATATATTCTAATCAACTATTTGACATTTAACTTAATAATATGACAGTTTTTATATGTGAAACATAGTGTAAAAATGAGGCATTTTCAGGCCTCATCAACTTTCATTTTCCATTCTTTTCGACTTCTCACATTACTCAAAGTAAGACTTATCATCTATAGGTTTGTATTGCTCTAAAGGATCCAAAATGCAAGGAGCAACCTCAAAAACACATTCTTTTTTATGTTGTCCTGAAAAACTTAGAGTACAAAGATGCTCTTCCATAGCAATTACCTTCTCTTGTTGCCCTCTAAACTTTAAATTGCTATAGATTTACCCCCAAGGACTAGGTGGATTGGTAAGTGCAGGTGTGGTTGGGCACTTACCAAGAAGAGACCTAGGTTCAAACCTTGGGGGAAGCCAACCCTTTGCAAAGGTAGTAGTCTGCTCCGAATCCTCTGAGTGCGCATTATATTAAGGATGATAGTACGAACATCGAGTGTCTGATGGTTCTCATCTCACATCGCATCAACAAGAACGAGACATATAGGTTTGTTGGGAGCAGTCCCTATGGTTTGAACCTGCGCTTGCCAGTTACTAAAAAAATAGTGGCTGTAACCAACTCTCCTATGTAATTAAAAAAATCGTTATATATTTCCCCTATCCTTATTTTTTTATTATGCTACTCTTGAAACCCTAACCCATTTTCCTATGTAATAAAAAAAATCACTATATATTTTCTCTATCCTTATTTTTATTTTTTGGTTACATAGATGAATTGGTTACAATCACAATAAATGCTAGCGCAACTGGCAGAGTTCAAACTATCAACGAAGGCTTCCAACACACCTACCATCTTGTTAATGGTAACTCGACGTGAGATGGGGACTGTCGGACGCACAGGGTTTGCACCGTCTTCGTCAGTCTGATTCAACACGTGGCCTAAAGGGGACCGTCGAACAAGCAGGAAATAAATCTCCGTCATCAAGCATGTACACGCAGAGGAGTCGAATCGGGGATCAGGCTACTGGCTATGCCTGGGCATGCCCGTGGCATTGGAACCTAGGTCTCCTCTCAGTAACCTCTATCTTCATTTTTTTATTATGCTACTCTTAAAACCCTAAAGTGCAATGGATAACCTCTACACAACTTTATTTTTATTACCAAGAAAAGATTCTATAATACTTATAGAAAATGAAGATGATTTACTCTAAGATTCTATCTTTCCTTTAAATTTTCAAAGGAGATCAATAATTTCTTTTTTTTAAAGTGAATTGATTCTTAATAAAGTATCACACAAAAAGTTTTGAAAACATATAATTTTTAATCCTTGTGTACTTAATAAACATATAAGTTTTAACCCCATGTATTATGATGCAAGTGTAGTGACATATTCCTACTAGTAAATATTTTTCAATACTTTCTGTTTTATATTTTTTTATATAAACAACCATATTAAATATTCAGTTTGCAGGAGAACCGCTTGATGTAGTAGTAGAATACAAATACCTGGGCATAGACTTTCATGACAAACTTAATTGGAATACATGTAGGATGAAAATAACTCAAAGTGGTTGAAGAGTGGTTGGAGAGCACTATATGCACTTCAAAACAGGTGTAGGAATGCTGAGTTGTGGGACTTGAAGACCACCAAGGTCTTATTTGGCCTACTTGTTACACCGGTTCTGTTGTATGGTTGCAAGGTGTGGGCTAGTGGCACAACAAATGCAAAATGGAGGCAAATAGAAAGGATTCAAAAATATCTAATCACAAACTTTCTCAAAATTAAGGCCACAACCCCTTATGAAATTATTCTAGCTGAAACTGGAATGTTCCCTTTAGAAGCAATTGCTATGACCAAGTCGTTATGTTACTTGAAAAAACAGAAAACATGACAAATGATAGATGGCCTAGGGCAGCCAGGGACGAAGAGTTGCATAGGCGAAAGAACACATGGATGAAACAAAATAAAAAATTAATGAAACATTGGGAAATCAACATAAATGAATGCCCAAATGTCTTTTATGTGAATGAAAAGTTAGAAGTAGAATGTGGAAAAATGCAAGCAGGAAAAGACAATATTATATTGCAAATTTTTTCCCAACCTATGACCACAAGGAAAAAGCATATATAGGCGCTGAAATCAAGTGGAAGGAAAAAATACTCATTGCTCATAAGGACTAGCTCTCATAGGCTTAGATGTGAAATAGGGAGATGGACAACGTCTAAAGAACAATGGGAAGAAAAAATATGTACTCTATGCAGCACAAGGGCAGTAGAGACAGAGGAACACTTCATTGATAAATGCTCGAGTTTTTCAGATATCCGTTACAAATACAAAGAAACACTTGGGAACGAGTTTATGACAGATTTATTTGAAGACAATAAAATTAAAAAAGTTGGGGAATTACTAACACAAATCAGCAAGAGAAGGAACAACCTTCTCAAAGATATTAAAGATCATATGATATGATTTGAGTAATTTTACTTCCATATTTGAGGTCCCATAGACCATATTTAGGTCTCGCGAACGTAATTAAAATCTTTCATTTCGTATATTATTTATATTTTCTATACTTTTGTTTTATGTTTTTAATATAGGCAGCCATATGAACATATATAATATATATATATTTTTGGAGCTGATATCCCTGCTTTTTTTCAATTGTTCACCTCTAATTCCTCTTCTTCTAACTCTACTTACTGAGTATCTTTTTATTATTAAATCCAATGTTTCACGAATATCGTGACGTCCGAGTTGCGGAGCCTTGAGGTGATTCATTCATTATTAATATTTTTTTTCCACACTTAAATGCCTAACTAAATGCCACTTACCTATATTGCCTTATATATCGTATTTTCCCATTTCCGGAGAAGTAAACTCTGATTTACGGAATTTTGTTCAAGTTCTCACTGTGCAGCGAATTGCTACGGGAGGCCCGAAGGATATAATGGAAGGTGCAGGGTGGATCTCGACGGTTAGCTTCGCCATTTGTGCAGCTGATAGCATACAATAACACTTTTTTTTTGTTTTTTAAAATAACCGTGAATGGTTGCCTTAGGTTGGGAAAATCTGATAAAAATGATGCCGTCTTGGGTCATGCCTACATCTCGGAGCTCGCTATCGTCGGATCGAGCATCGTGCGGTAGCATTTCCGTCGTCGTGTCGGACGACGACTCGGATGAACAGTCGTCGAGGATGATGAGATTTAGAGTGAAGAGGAAGAGAAGGAAAGCCAAAGAGAGGCCTACTTTCGGTGCGAGTTTGCGTAGGCAGATCTGGAGGTGGTGGGTTTGCTTGCTGCTTCTGCCGGCCGTTGGACTCTTCTTTTTCGCTCTTTTCAAAACCTCACACCGTCCCGGAACGGGTATGCAAGATTACTTCACCGTTTCTAGGTCTCTCTCTTTCTCACTCTTTTAAATAATCCCGGAAGCAAAGCATATAGGGAGTAAAATGGTAAAGAAACCTGGATTTATTATTTATTTGTATATTTTCGCTTCAGAGCCTCGAGTAAAACTGAAGGGCAAGGGAAGAAAGAAGAATGAATCAAAGCGACTAATTAAAGAAATTGTAAATAGTTTTAAAATTTAAGTGAAATTGTCGAATTATTGCGAGGAATTTAAAGATTTACGGAATGTTGTCTAAATATTGTAAAGTTTCTAGAAATTTAAGTGAAAGTGTCTAAGTATTAGAAATTTAACCAAAATTTGTGAAAATAGTACGAAGAATTTGGAAATTTAAGGGTATTTGTCAAGATAGTGTAAGGTATTTAGCGTATGGGGCAATTTGTGATGTTATCAGTCCTTTTCCCCTTTGCAGAGATGAGGTTTTCCAATAGTAGCCAAGAACTAATGCACTTTTGGAAAGATACGGGAAAGCCGGAGAAAGGAGGAGAGAGCAACTTGAATCGTCTAGACATGCCTACTCGATCTGTGAATGGCGTCCGAGAGCGTAAGTGCATTTTACATTTCGGAAACTAAAACTGCTCTTTCTGTTCGTGAAAAGTAAGTATGAGAAGGTTATATATATTTTTTGTTGTGGAAACACATATTTAGAAATTTAGGAATACGGACATTTTTTTCATTACGGAATTCTCAGTTTCTCAAGTTTTGTGATAATCTAAAATATTTGCATAAAATTTTCAAGTCGGCATTAGACACTTTAAAAAATAAAAAATAAAATATTTGCGATAAATATGAATTGTTTACATGCTTTATGGCAGTTGCAGATCTTTTGCTTGCATTGTCTTTGATATAGATGAACAAAATAAAATTGAAAACATCCCTGGCTATATTCATTTCCAATTATCATTCAGCTGACATCTTTTTTGTTCTTTCAAATGCATTTACATAGCTTCTCATTTTCTTATATGTTGTAGCCTACTATGCCCTGAAGGTTTCCTCAATGTTTTTAAGAATAAAATTAAATATTTTCAACCCCGGGAGAACTACGGCATGGTTACTTTCTAGAGAATAGAATATATGCTTTGGTTTGGGAATAACGTCTGTTAGAGTAGGAGATTACATGGACATGCGTTTCTTTTTAAATTACTGGTTACCATCTTCAATCTTAAGATATTCTTAATGACCTTAAAAGAGGGTGACACTACAGATAACTCATTATTGGTTAATAATATCATTAAGTCACTATTATGCAGTCAATTGAAATATATTCTTAATCCTATCTTTCTTTAGAGTTGTAGTTGTTATTTTTCATCCACTGGCTGGCATCCTGTCTCTAAGTTTATGCGTATGTGCTGCCTATCTGGAATAAGTTATTGCGGTTTTTGCAATACCTCTGCAAACACCTAGGCTTCTTTTGTGTAATGAACTCAAACACTGTATTTAGGGAAACAAGAACTAGTTTTTAGGAGGAGAATGAAGAAAGTACAACTAACAGAGGATAAGGTAAGAAAGAAGCAAGTAAAGTTTCCGAATAAAACAAGGACAGTTGGAAATATGGCAAGGTGACGAAGAATTAGTTGATTCTGATATAAAGAAGAATACCAAGCAGCCCATTGCATCATTAGCAGCTATGAGAGGTATATCTATTTGTTCTACCTTGTGTCTGGAAGTTTGTTTTAGCTTGTGTTTAGAAGGTTTCATCAACAGAAGAAAGGTGATGGTTTTGATTGATTCTGGAAGTACTTGTAACTTTCTAGATTCAAGTTCAAAATATCTTCTTATTGACATTAGTATTGCTGGTAAGTTCTGCAGCCCTAACTTGAATAAGTTCGAGTGTATGCAAAACTATTAATTTCCACAAGATACCCCTAATTGGTAACTGATTGGACACAAGTCAAGATTAACCCAAATTGGTAACTCTTGGGGACACAAGAAAATATTGTGAATAATGCTAACATATTCCCTCTTAAGGTTGACATCGGAGTGCATAAAAATATTATAACATCCCCTTTTAAGCGTGATAGTGGCACACAAAAAACATAGGAGAAAGGTTTAATCATCATTCTCAAGCAAAAGGTCATAAAAAACACATGTTTTAGTCAAATGAAGATGTGGTCAAATCCATGAACCATAGAGGCAAGGAGATTTAGGTTCTTTAAAACCAAGTCAAGAATCTATTCAGAATTTCTTGACAAAACTTGTCCTCAAGGAATGAAGATGATTGTCGTAATGTGCAAATCACAAAGCAAATCATAAAGCCATAGTATGTGACACAATGCACAAGACGCATGTCACAAGGCATGTTCACATATATGCTATAATTATACCCATACCATAATCTCACAAATCTGCTAGGGCATGCTTTCAAACCTCTGCCACAAAGTATTGTACAAAACTCTCAAAACCAATGAAGAGAATCAATGGAGCCAAATAGGTCTGCTTCTAATGATGCCAACTAGTAACTGTAAATAAACTTGAGAAATACTCAAGACAATCCAATGATGCTTTTTGTTGATGGATCTCTAATCACTATTCATTATTGAATGCATCCTTGATTATGGATCTCCAATCACTATTCAGTCTTGACTTGTCATCATGAGAACCGTTTATGAGTTGCTATTTCATGTAAACATAAAGCATTTGTCAGTTATGGAGTTTGCCTTCGTAAAAATGTGGTGCATCAAAACAGAGGATTATGAATGCATTCTACAGAGTGATAAATATATTCCTTGTTTACTTTTTGTAGATATACTCTGGTGGATGCAATATATTTTGTCACCTTTCTTGGCTTACTAGTCATAGGCATGATCAACGCTGTCAAATTAATTCTGGTAGAGGAAGAAGCCAGTATTGCATGTTTGCCAAAATGTTTCCATTGTATATAATGTTTACTATCAGCTACAAACGAGGTTTCTTAAATAATTGAAGTATGAGTACTTAAGCTTAATCAAATATACACTCACTCTGGAGACAATTTTGGGTGTTCCTTTTTGTAAGCTTTTTAATTTATCCAAGCAGATGACAGAGAGTTTGTTCTGTTTAAGGTTTTATATTACTTGATTCCTTCTGTTAATCAAACATACATGTGCAAAAGGCTTCTAAAGTTTGTATAGTATAAGTTGCATTTTAATTTTGGAATGATACATTCAGTTATCTCACCAATAGTGCATGAGAACAACCATTTGAAGTATAGTGATGCATATGACTGGTGTGTTAACTTACATGAGCATTTGCTTGATTCAGTTACTGATTGAAGCATATTTATAATAAAAATTTTCTTGTTTGACCAGCTTGTTTGAAGCTTCTGCCTCCAGAGGATATTAAACATTTGGAGTTGCCGTTCACACAGGCTCATGCTAGTCCTATTAGCACCATAGTATACAAGACCATGGAGAGGAGACAGGATGAAGACAATTCTACATCTTCTAGGCAATTAAAGACAGAAAGTCAAAATTTCAACCTGTTCTCGGGATATCAAACACTACGTGAAAGACAAGAAAGTTTTAAGGTTATAAGCTGCCTCCAGACACCAGATATTACTGAGATTTTTGTGGGAGTTCAAATGTTTGGCCAAATATTACTTTTAATATAACAGTAAGTCACATGGACAATTTGTTCAATGCTTAGATAGATGCATGTCACAGATGTGGATTACAACTTCGACTATTGCCAAATATTGGGGTTATATGTGTGTAATAGGGTTCTCTGTCTGCATAACCAAACATAAGAGTACGTGTATTGCCTAATTTCAGTAAATGTATCTAATTGGTGTTTGGATGTTTAATTAGGTTAGAGAGACGATGAGTGTTCACTGTGGTTTCTATAGTGAACATGGCGGCTTTGATATTGATTTTGAGGATAAAATATTTATGAATAGTTGCAAGGCTGTTGTGTCCACATGTACATTTGGTGGAGCTGATGATCTTTACCAACCTATTGGCATGTCTCAGACATCACTAAGAAAGGTTTGTGGGTTATATGATTCACAAATTAAATCTCAAAGGTTTACGCTTATATGGTCATATGAAACTTACATGTCACAAGATATGATCATCTACTTTATGAATCATGTAATCAATGCAATGAAACACAGGTGTGCTATGTGGCATTTTGGGATGAAATTACTCTATTGGAACAAGAAAATGAAGGAAAGAAGTTAAGTGAGAACCGCACACTTGGACTATGGCGTATTATTGTTGTTCGCAATCTTCCTTTTACAGATCAGCGACTGAATGGTAAAATCCCAAAGGTAATAAACAGTCAGGACAACATCTATCTGTACTGCTTTCTTTTGTAGGTTTTCAGTTTAGTTCTTATGTGGAGAAGAGTTCAACTCGTCGATTCCAAACAAAATTGTATCTTTTCAAAATTTCAAATATTTTAAGCAGATTAGGAATTTAGGAGATGCTTGAATGCATTTTATGTTTTTAATGGTCAACTTGGGAATTCTGTTGAATTCTTAACCTTATTTCTTCATGCTGAAGAGAATGCTACCATTTGTTTTCTTTCAAACATGGCCATGAACATGAACATGAACATGGACTTAGTAATTATGGCCAGTTGACAGATTGCAAAGATGCAGTACTGTGGATCACATTCTTGAAGTGTGCCCCCATAAGTCCCTTGTCTGTCTGTATTTACTATTTTGCAACCTTCAATCTTTTACACAAATGGGTTTAGACTCTAGAGTGAGTACTTCAATTTCTGTCATATAACTAAGCAGTCATGGAGCTATAGAGTAAGGCATTTTAGATGCATGCTTTCTTTATAAACTTACAAATTTCCTTTACTCTGGCAAGGGGGCTTATTTACAGTTCATACTACAGTTATTATTCATGCATGTCGGGAGTTTTCTTTTGTACCTGTATTTGTTTTTACAATTCTGTAGGTCAGATCCCCTTATGTAACTCTCCTGATTGGTCTTAATATTTAAGAGAGAGGATGCATATATGCATTCACATTGTTGATGCATATGTACAGCTCAATGATTATTTTTAATCTGAGAAATTGACTATATAAGTACATCGGTTTACATTTTTTTGCAAATTTAATTTTTATTTTGCTGTTGAAAGCAGATGCTAGGCCATCGACTGTTTCCTCAAGCAAGATACTCTATCTGGGTAGATTCTAAATCTCAGTTCCGGAGAGATCCAATTGGTGTATTTGAAGCACTTCTTTGGCATACAAATTCTGTACTTGCCATCTCAGAGCATGGAGCTCGGAGTTGTGTCTATGATGAGGGGAATGCGATAGTTAGAAAGAACAAAGCTACCCCGGAGGAAGTAGACAGACAGTTAACACAATATCGTCTTGATGGATTTCCAAAAGATGCTAGGTTTGGTGGTCACAAAGGTAAACATCCAATGCCCTTCTAGCTTTTTGTTTATTGTCATTCTAGTTTTGCGAAACAAATTTAAAAATAAAATGCAAATTTATGCTGAGATAATTATATCTAATCTGAAAATTTTAAAGAAATTACTCTACTCAAATTGTGTCCTTTATTCAGTTCATATTTTTTAAGTGAGATCCATGTTTTTATCAATATATTATAAATGCTGTGCTCATTTTATGATGGTTACATGTATTTCCTTTTTGAAGTGACTTTGTTTATTAACCCAATATCATGTTGAGGTGTTTTTCAAATGATGTGAGATCTTGTGGTCACAAATGTGAACATCTAATGCTCTTGTGGATTGTTGCTGCATTGTCATTCTGGTTTTGCAAACTAGAGCTTTAAAAATGAAAATAATGAATGGAATTTATGCTAAGAGATTGGCCTATGAAAATTGTCTTAAAGTGAGAGAAAATGCCTTTGACTACTTTGAAAACGGAAATGGACAAGTGCAATTTGTGCCCGTGACCACAGTTCAACAAATGGATGGGGAGGTTTCTACTCTTCCCAACCTTTGGATCTTGGGCCAGTTCCCTTCTACTTTCTAACTAAGCTGAAAAACAATGAAAGAAACTAATCTAAAATGCAGAAAACAAATCTGATCTACTTTGTTTGAGGAGTAAGGGTGTAAGAGAAAGAAAACGCAAAATACGGCTAAGGCTGTAGTGAGGTTTAGATTTGGTGTAGTTGGCGTTCTTAGCAAAAACCGAATAACTTCATTGCGTAAGATCTTCGCATACCTGCAACAATCAATCAAAGAGAAGGACTAATGGGGGAAGAGCGACAGATTTCACACATTCATAATGTGAAGGTTAGAGACAATCAAATATGAATGCTACATGCAACTCTTCATTGAGTTTGCAATTTTAAGTGTTTTACAATTTTTACTCTGAAGAGTAGCTCTAGTATTTTGCTTCAAATGCCAAAAGACCCTTATAATGAGCATTTAGCTCTTATTTGTACTTCAACTTGTAGCCATGAAATGGACTACGTACAATGAACATAGGTGATAATTACGAGGCAATTACATTATTGTTATTTGTTTACTAAAGATGGACATGAAGTAAGGTGCCTTGGCAGTGGGGCGCTCCAAGAGTGGGTTGCTATAAGAGCAAGGTGCCTTGGTAGCAGGTTGCTATGAGAGAGATGTGCGCGGAGAGTGGGGTTCCCTCCAAACACTTAACTGATTCTTGATTTCTGCTCTGCTATGTCTTTTTTTTTTTTTTTGAGGAATACTTCTTATACACATTCACCGTGGGGATTGAACTCGGGTCACATCATTGATAATGCAAGTGGCGTCCTTGCCGGTAGACCACACTCACGCGAATGCTGCTATGTCTTTTGGCCTCAGCTTGTGTGACGGATCTTCATTCGGGGAGCGAGCTTGCTTGGAAAGTGGTTCATTCTAAAGAGCAGAGTGCCTAGTGAGCGAGACGCTTCAATGATTGGGTGCTTTATGGAGTGAAAAATGTTCAAGGCGGAGTTTGAAATTTGTCTTAGTCCCTTTATATTTTTCATGCTAATTGCGTGACAAAACTTGTTTTGGAAGTGCTGGTAGTAGTTAGCCACTACAGTTCTGGTGACTTGCAAGGACATCAATCTTGATTGACTAGAGAAACCAGATGCTGCCTTATCCTTGGGTGTGGAGTCAAAATTGAGATATCCATGCAACAAAACTAATGCTTCTAAAGGGGGGAATTTTTGTGCTTGCAACAACCTGTGGATTGATGAAGGTAAGAATATTGGTGTTATGCTATGACCTTCGGAATAAGGCTGTGCTTATTAGAGGTGAGATGGACACAATGGAAAAGTGAAGCAAATTTGAGAAGCAGAAATAGAAAGAATAAGGGGGGAAGAGAGAATAGTGACAATAGAAGAAACAAAGGAGGTGGAGGTGAAGTAATCATAAGGTAGATGGTGGAAGAAGGGGATGAGACGAAGTGGGAACCTAAGTGTCTCTTGCGATTTTTTCCAAGGGAAAAGGGGAGAGGGCCCGTACTTTGAGGGCGGGGTACCCTCAAAGCAGGTCGCTCGAAATTATTTATTTAGTTTTTTATTTTTTTGTGAGGGAGAGGGAAAAGTGGCTCACGCTCCAAAGCAGGGTGCCCTCGGAGTGGGGCATTTTTTTTTGGTTGAGGAAAAACGGGGAGGGGGTCCTATGTTCCAGGGGCAAGGTGCCCTTGAAGCGGGATGCTCATAATAATTTATTGATTTCTTATTTTGGCAGTCTTTCTTCGGGTCGGGTGCCCTTAAAGCGAGGCGCAAAATGTCTTCCCTTTTTTTTTCTTCTTGAATTCAACAAATAACTTGTCTTGGATTCTATGTCGAACATTCTCATTGAGTGGGTTGCTTCCATTGATTGACTCTGAAAAATAACTGCCTTTCCTCTTGACACCATCGTTCCGACTCAAAATCTTCCAACACCTACATAGGCGAAGTATGTCAGATGGGATTAACAACGTATTGCCAAGAAGTCTTTTCCTACTTGGAACCTTGTAGGCACCTTCTAGCGAACAATATACCCCCCCCACATCAGATGAGTGCGTAAATCTGAAAACAAAAATCACAATCTTGTAAGCTAGTGCTGTATTTGCCCATTTGATCTTTCCTTGGTCTGAAGCTTGATAAAAAACATTTACAGAAGAATATTCCCTTTCAGTCATGAATTGGTTGGGCAGCAAGGGTTGATGCATGGGCTCCTATGATTGTTTCCTTGCTCCTTGTCTCATCTTGTGGAGGGATTTGATATTTAAAGCTAGTCTGGACTTTTGTTCGCATGTTATCAAATAATAGATTATTATTCAGCAGTAGCAATCTCTATTGATGTCCTTCCGTAAACTTGCTATTGTTCTCAATAGTGTTGAACTTACTCCCCAAAGTTGTAGGAAACCGCCTCATTCTTAGAATTACGATTTTCGTATTGTTTAGCATGATTTCCTCACATGAACTCTTCTGGGAACCCTCAGAACTTGAAGATATATCCATATCTATTGCTCCGACAATGTTTGTATCTAGGGTAGAGCTGTTTGTTTCATATTCTAGGGGAACATTTGTTTCCATTTTTGCTATAGGCTCTTCCTTTTCCAATGAAAACACACATGCTATTTTTGCTGTCCTTTTCATAGTCCCTTGGGTCATCTTTGGCCCACCGTGGACATTAATATTTCATTTCATTTCTGCTTTGACCTCTGAATTCTCATCCGCCAAATCCTCATTTACTTTAAGTTCTCTCTTTGGTTCACAAGATGTTATGTTGATTTGGTAGCCTTCTCTTGGGATTTCTTCTTTGAGTAAGGAAAACACTTCCACCAATGGGGGCTCGTTAGACGACTCTTCTAGTTTCTCTGGTTTTACTATCTTTTGTATCATTTCAATAGTGTCTAGTATAATGGTCCCATGTTCTAGTTGTGGATTTTCCTCCATCACTGCTACATATTCTCGTCTTTGACAGGACAAACACTTTAGTCTCCTTTATCAGTTCTTGCCCTTCATCTCCAGATACTTCTTTTATTATCTTGGGCTCTATCACTGGTGAAGAAGAGCATGACTCTCGATACTTAGGCGGGGAATCTCCTGTAGGAATTATTGACCCATCAAAGTGGTTAATGCACGTGACAACACTTCCAATTTCTGCCCATTGAGGGTGTTTTAGATATCAAATGGACTTGCATTGCATCAGACTGAGGTACAAACACTTGATTCATTGTCTGGTTGGTTCTTCATGGGCTGATAAGTCATTGATTGATTGAATTGGGAACCCTTGGAACTCGAAGATATATCCATGTCTATTGCTCGGACAATGTTTGTATCTATAGGGTAGAGTTGCTTGTTTCATATTCTAGAGGAACATTTGTTTCCATGTTTGCTATAGGCTCTTCCTTTTCTAATTAAAACACGCATGCCATGTACTTTGCTTTGCCCTCTGAATTCTCATCCCCCAAAGCCTCATTTACCTCAAGTTCTTTCTTCGGTTCAAAAGATGTTCTGTTGATTTGGTAGCCTTCTTTTGGGATTTCTTCTTTGAGTAAGGGAAACACTTCCACCAATGGGGGCTCGTCAGACGACTCTTCTAGTTTCTCCGGTTTTCCTCCCTTTTGTATCATTTAAATAGTGTCCAGTATAATGGTCCATGTTCTAGTTGTGGATTCGTCTACATCACTGCTACATATTCTCCTCTTCTATTTGACAGGACAAACACTTTAGTCTCCTCTATCAACTCTTGCCCTTCATCTTCAGATACTTCTTTTATTATCTTGGGCTTTATCACTGGTGAAGGAGAGCATGACTCTCGATGTTTAGGCGGGGAATATCTTGGAGGAATTATTGACCCATCAAAGTGGTTACTGCACATGACAACACTTCCAATTTTTGCCCATTGAGGATGTTTCAGATATCAAATGGACTTGCATTGCATCAGCCTGAGGTACAAACACTTGACTCATTGCTGGTTGGTTCATCATGGGTTGATAAGTCATTGGTTGATTGAATACGGTGGGCTGATTCACCATATAGTTCTATGCTTGATCAGTCATCTAAAATTTTTCCTGTTGGGGTATCGGCCAGTTCCTTTGATTGGTCATTTGAAGATCTTCCTATTGAGAAAATATCTTGTTCCTTTTATTGAGTTCATATTCCTATGTATAGAATGATTGAAGAGCTGAAACCATATGCTTGAGTTTGTTTAGCTGCATTTGCAATTCTTGTTGTTCTTGAGGGGCTGGTTGACACTGGGGATTTTGGGGAAATAGTGGATATTGGGGCAACTGTTGAGGGGAAGGGTGTTGGATTTGCGGGGTGGGTGTTTGGGTTGTATGGGTTGGGTACCCTTGCTGAGCAAATGTTGCAAGGTTTTGTTGGTGAATGAACAAGAATGGTTGAGATATTTGCTCATATTGTATAGGTTGGCCATATTGTCCCTGTTCATGTGACACTTGGTATATAGGTGATCCCATTGTTACAAAAATCGGCGATTTTTGATTTTTCCTAGTCTACCAAAAATCCGAGTCAACTCGGCTCAGAATTGGATTTTTTTGATGGTTTTTTTCTGATTTTTTTTTTTTCTATTTCCTTCATTTTAACCGGTTGTAAACTAGAGAAAGGGGTTTGTCTACCTGCTACCACACCAAACCAAACACTCTAGGGCATCTGAACAACGGATCTTTTGTAGTTTAAAGGAATTCGACAACCACCAATAGCTGCCAACAGCCACCCAAGTAAAAAGTTAAAACCAATTGCAATCATCATTTAAATTAATTTGTTGGTGTTTTATTCAGCCTATGAGTTGTTGAAGTCCCATATTAGTATTTGCAACATCTTTTTTGCACCAAAATGCAAACAAGGAGAAAAAATTCAGTTAAGATAGTGAAGCTATTATTGCTGCCCCTCGACCTCGCAAGGGGCGTTGCTCCTCGACCTTGCAAGGGGGCTGTTGTCACCTTGACCCTCGACACAGGTGGTGATGGGCGTTAACAACCAAGGCACAAGAAGAAGCTGAAACCATATGCTTGAGTTCGTTTAGCCGCATTTGCGATTCTTGTTGTTCCTGAGGGGCTGGTTGACACTGGGGATTTTGGGGAAACAATATTGGGGCAACTGTTGAGAGGAAGAGTGTTGTATGTGCGGGGTGGGCTTTTGGGTTGTATGGGTTGGGTACCTTTGCTAAGCAAATGTTGCAAGGTTTTGTTGGTGAATGAACAAGTAAGGTTGACATATCTGCCCATATTATATATGTTGGCCATATTGTACCTATTCATGTGACACTTGGTATATAGGTGATCCAATTGTTATAAAAATCGGCCAAAAAATTGGCAATTCTCGATGTTTTCCTAGTCTACCAGAAATCTGAGTCAACTCGGCTCAAAATTGGATTTTTTGGCGATTTTTGTCTGATTTTTCACCAATTGGCAAATCTCGATGTTTTCCTAGACTTCCAGAAATCTGAGTCAGCTCGGCTCAAAATTGAATTTTTTTCGATTTTTGTCCGATTTTTCACCAAAAAAATCGGCCGTGGCTGCACGAGTAGAGAAAATGGTATAATTTTTTTTTTCAATTTCCTTCATTTTTACCAGTTGCAAACTAGAGAAAGGGGTCTGTCTACCACACCAAACCAAACATACTAGGGCATCCTAACAACGGATTTTTTGTAGTTTAAAGGAATCTGACAACCACCAATAGCTGCCAACAGTCACCCAAGTAAAAAGTGAAAACTAATGGCAATCATCATTTAAGTTAATTTCTTGGTGTTTTATTCAGCCTATGAGTTGTTGAAGTCCCATATTAGTATTTGCAGCATCCTTTCTGCACCAAAATGCAAACAAGGAGAAAAAATTCAGTTCATATAGTGAAGGTATTATTGCTGCCCCTCAACCTCACAAGGGGCGCCGCCCCTTGACCTTGAAAGGAGGCTCTTGTCCCCTTGACCCCCGACACAGGTGGTGATAGGCGTTAACAACCAAGGCACAAGAAGAAGCACGGGCACAACGATAAAGAGAGACTAGAGCTTTTACTAGGACAAAGGGCAAAGGCATTCAAAGATCTTGAGACATTGTATTTGTCATGACTCATGACACATTTTGTAATTTGTACCTTTTTTATATTATAAGCAATACAAGAATATTTGAATTTTGGATGCATTAAAATTTCTTTATTTAAGATGTGTTTTGTCACTTTCATGTGTAGTTTAAGGCTTTAAGCTTGTATCACTTGCCACTTTCATGTGTAGTTTAAAGCTTACAGTCTTACATCATTAATATTTTACTTGCATAATGTTAATTCATTGTGATATGCATCCAAAATTTAAACTTTTAGTTTAAACTTTTATTCAATGAAAATTTGCGTTTTCTTCGGTTTTTATTGGCAGATTTTTCCTGATTCCCGATTTTTCCCGATCCTTTTCCAAGCCCGATTCTGAGTTGATTTTGATTTTCACTATTGTGGGTGATCCTATAGGGTCATAAGTGGGCTGTTGAAGGATTTGATGATTTGGTAACAAGGACATCCGTGACATTGTTTAGGTGTTTGCTATTCCTAAATGAAAAGGAAGAAACCTCTAAAATCTTACCGAAAAACAAGAATGAAAAATGAGGCGCATTGGCCAAAGCAAGAAAAATATGGAAAAGCGGTTGCTCTAGTGAGTGGTTTTCTTTGACGAATAGGGCGTTCTAGTGAGGGGGTCACCCAGAGAGCAGGTCGCTTTGAGAGTGGGTTGCTTGGAGAGTGGGTCGCTTTGAGAGTGGGTTGCTTGGAGAGTGGTTCGCTTGGAGAGCGAGGCGCTCAGTAGGTTGCTTGTAGAGCGCTTGGCTTTTTTCTTTTCCTTTGCATTCACAATTTCGTTCCTTCTCACACCTGTCTTTGCTTGTTGCCGCTTTAGTCCTTTACTGAAAAGCAATATTCACAAATCACAAGTTAGGCAATATTCTAGATTAAAACAAAAACGGAGTTGCCATTTGCATGAAAAATTACGAAGTATGAAATATGAAACATAACATAACTCATAAATTAATGCAAAAGATTTATGGGTTTCGTGTGTTTTAGTGTAATGTGCAACCCTTTTCGCAGATCTGGAATGATATGAAGTATAATCGCCTAGATCTGCAAAATTATGTGCGGGTGGGGTAAGATTGATTACGTATTGAAATCTCACTTGTGGGTCCCATTAGGCGTGTTAGAACTATTGAACTCCTGAGTGTTGGGTGTTTATTTGTGGGGCGAATTGGATTTGTCCCGTCGTGCATGCCAGAACGATTGAACATGGAAATCAACAAGTGCGATTTGTGCCCGTGACCGCAGCTCAACAAATGGATGGGGAGGTTTATTCTCCCCAACCCCTAGATCTCGGGCTGGTTCCCTTCTACTTTGTAACTAAGCTGAAAAACAATAAAAGAAACTAATCCAAAATGTAGAAAACAAATCTAATCTACTTTGTTTGAGGAATTAGGGTGTAAGAGAAAGAAAATGCAAAATACAGCCAAGGACGTAGCATGGTTTAGATCTGGTGCAGTTGGTGTTCTCGGCAAAAACCGAATAACTTCATTGCGTAATATCTTCAATTACTTGCAACAATCAATCAAAGAGAACAGGGGAAAGGAGGGCAAAGCTACAAATTTCACACATTCATAAAGCGAAGGTCAGACACAATCAAATATATGAATGCCATTGCAACTCTCTATTGATTTTGCAATTTTGAGTCATTTACAATTCTTACTTTGAAAGTGTAGCTTTGGTATTGCTTCAAAGGCTAAAAGACCTTTACAATGAGCATTTAGCTCTTATTTATACTTTAACTTGTAGCCATGAAATGGACTACATGCAATAAACCTCGATGATAATTATGAGGGATTACATTATTCTTATTTGTTTACAAAGATAGACATAGAGTGAGGCTCCTTGGCAGCAGGTTGATATGAGAGCGAGACACTTGGAGAGTGAGGCGCTTGGGGAACGGGTCACTATCAGAGCATGTCGCTATGGGAGCGGGGTGCTTGGAGAGCGGGTCACTCAAAGAGTAGGGCACTATTTGAGCAGGGCCCCCAAAGAGTGGGTTTCCCTCTTCCAAACATTTAACCGATTCTTGATTTGTGCTCTACTCTGTCTTCTGCCTCAGCTTGTGTGATGGACCTCCGTTTGGGGAGTGAGGTTGCTTGGAAAGTGGGTTGTTTTGAAGAGCGAAGTGCCCAATGAGTGAGACTCTTGGACTAGTGGGTACTTTATGGAGTGAGAAATGTTCAAGGTGAAGCATCTATGAAATCTGTCTAAGTCCCTTCACATTTTTCATGCTTATTGCATGACAGTACTTGTTCTGGAAGTGATGGTAGTAGTCAGCTACTACAACTACTAGCTTTGACATAGTTTTGGTGGCTACAGGCTGTTCTTTAAAATATTTCTGGTGCAATTTGCAGAAAATGTTGTGAACTTGAAATCAGCATTTACAGATATTAGATTATTTGAAGATACAGCTGGGAATCTGTACCGGCCTGACTTCCAACTGTATTCATATATTTTCTAGATACAAATCCCAGCATACCCTCCCCACTGTATCATATCCATGTCTATATTGGATACTGTAGACAACAAGATATGTATATGTGGCAGGGGTGGGAAATGGTTTTCTGGTAACATAAGAAGAAAAAACTTACAAATTCATCTCACTTCTGTGAACTTGAGCTTGTGCAAGACTCAAGGTGTTTTTTTATAATCTCAAATGACAATCCTTGTTGGCATCTTACACTATGACCGTGACTCCAGCAATATTGCATATTGTTTTATTTCAATTTTTGTCACCTTATGACTCTGCTGTATCCTCCTCACAAATGAGCTCAGGCCTGAATATGAAGACAATACCAAGCATATTTGGTACAGACAAACAGAAAAGGATTCAGGTTTTGTTGGAGGCTATGAAAATTGTTTAATGGCCAACATGATGGGTTTTTCTGCTTTCTCGGTGAAAAGAAAAATAAAGAATATGCTAAAATAGACAAAGAACAAAAATTGCAAGCAAAAAACATAAATAGCAGATGAACAACAGATAAAAGGAGAACCAGATATTTATAGAGAAAAACATTCATTTATTCAATGAAATTCCATGTTCAATGTTACATGCAAATATCCTATTTATAATCACAAAATGGGAGGATTTTCTAATTTGCCCACCCAAATAATCTTCTGGAATCTTCTAGGTCTTACTAGTCTTTTGGAATCTTCTAGGTCTTACTAGACATTAATGTTGATGTGTACCAATATCTTTAATTTGACCAAAAACATAAAGTCACCAAAAAAGAGATGTTCGTGAACTTTCCAGAAATTTCGTCATCAAACAAAAAATTGTGCAGCACCTGCACATTGTAAGAAACTCCAACTTGATGTAGGATTTTTTGCAATCTTTTATCCCAATCTGATTGATGCAAAATTGGTGTTTTTGAGCCATGAAAATGCATCTGTTGCATTCTCTTGGGTTCTGCATTTGATTAGGTTGATCATTCCATTCTCCACCATATCACGCACAAAATGATATCTCACTGCAATGTGTTTTGTTCTTTCATAGAATGATGAAGAATATGCATTTGCTATTGCACTTTGGCTGTCACATTTTATTCCAACATATTCTTGGTGCAAATGCAAACCTTTGCACAACCTCATCAACCAAACAACTTCTTTTGCAGCATCAGTGGCAGCAATATATTCTGCTTCAGCACTTGACAAAGCTACAACAGTTTGCTTTTTACTCCTCCAGCTCACTACACCACCATACAAAGTGAAGACATATCCTCCTGTTGACTTACGGTTGTCCAAGTCACTTGCCCTATTTGCGTCTACATGTCCTTGCAAACAAAACTCTTCATTCTTCTTAGGCTGATAACATAAAACATGATCTTTAGTACCCTGTAAATATCTGAATATTCTTTTTACAGCAGTCCAATGTTCCTTTCCAAGATTGGACATATGTCAACTGACCATACCAACAACATGGGCAATATCAGGCCTGGTACATACCATTGTATACATCAATGAATCCAGCCTCTACATATGAAATTTTCTTCAACTTCTCCTTTTCTTCAGTTGTAGTTGGACACATTTTTGCAGACATTTTAACTCCAGGCTGCATAGGAGTTTTGGCAGGTTTACCATCATGCATTCCAAATTACTTCAAAATATGGTTAATGTAATCCATTTGGGAAAGCCATAATTGTCTGTTCTTGCGATCTTTGACAATATCAATGCCCAAGCAATGGTGTGCCTGACCCAAGTCCTTCATATCAAAGTTCTTTGACAAATCCTTAGTTTTTGATATCAATTGTTAATTATTTCCAATCAGGAGGATGCCATCCACATACAAAACCAGAATTACAAAGCTTTTACGTTTTGTTTTGTAATACACACATGGATCTACAGGGTTACAAGAAAATCCATTCTGCAACACATAACTGTCAAACTTCTGGTACCATTCTCTAGGAGACTGCTTCAATCCATAGAGTGATTTTTTTAACCTTTTGACGACACCTGTACCTCCTGTTTCAAAACCTTCAAGCTGCTGCATGTATATTTCCTCCTTCAAATCTCCATGCAGGAATGCCATATTTACATCCATTTGTTCAACCTCTAAATCAAAAGCTACAACATATGCAAGCAGAAGTCTAATAGAAGTTAGCTTCACAGTGGGAGCATAAGTTTTCTGAAAATGTAGACCTGGGATCTGAGAGAACCCTTTTGCCACCAACCCGGCCTTGTATCTTTCCATGGACCCATCAGGCCTTAACTTACTTCTGAACACCCATTTGCTGCCTACTATCTTTTTTCCAGCATGTTGTTGAACTAAAACCCATGCATGGTTCTTCTTCATTGAATTTATTTCTTCCTGCTTGGCCTTCTTCAAATGCTCTTTCTCTGGACTATTCATGGCATCTTCAAACGTGAGAGGATCATCACAAGCAACTATAAATCCACAGAAATAATCTTGAAGCCTGTTGGGAAGATGTCTCTCTCTTCTAGTTCTTCTAGGCTGCTCCGCTGATTCTTGGACCTCTTCCCTACAAGTGGAGAATCAGGCTGCATAATTCTTTGATCCTCTTGATGCATCTCTTTAGGCACATAAGCAGGTAGATCTTCACCAGGTCTTTGTAGGTTAGAAACATTGTCTGAAATGTCAAAGGATATTGTTTCTTGAGGCTGATAGGGCTGAGCATGTGCTTCACTTGAAGGTTGACCTGTCATAGTGCATTCATGCACACTAACCTTCTTTTTCAACTATTGTTGTAATTCTTGTTGCTGAATATCTTCAGCTGTCTTAGTTTCTTTGAAAATCACATCTCCGCTGAAAACACTTGTGTTCATCTGGAATCCATAATCTATATGCTTTTGTTCCAAAAACTTCTCCATATCCAACAACAATGCATTTTTTGGATTTTTCATCCAACTTTTTCCTCTTTTCAGCGGGAATGTGCATAAAGGCCTCACAACCAAAAACCCTCAGTTGAGAGATCGATGGTTTTCTCCCACTCCAGGCCTCTTTTGGTTTCTTGTCATTCAAAGCAGTGCACGGAGATAAATTAACCAAATAGCTGGCAGTTGAAATTGCTTCAGCCCAAAACCCTTTACTGAGTTTTGCATCTGACAAAGATGCTCCTCATTTGTTCCAGTAGTGTTCTATTCATTCTCTTGCTATTCCGTTCTGTTGAGGAGAATAAGGTGTAGTCTTTTGTCTAGAGATGCCTTTCTGCCTGCAAAACTCTTCAAATTCATTTGAACAATATTGTCTTCCATTGTCACTATGCAATATCTTAAGTTGTTTGCTTGTTTGCCTTTCTACATTAACAACAAACCTTTTAAAATGATCAAGGATGTCACTCTTTTTCTTCAAAAATACAGTCCATACTTTTCTATTGTGATCATAAATAAAAGTGGCAAAATATAGTGCACCATGTTAGTCTTACAATGGCACTGAGAGGGGGGGTGAATCAGTGTAGTTCTTTAAACTTAAATTCACAGCTCTTAAAACTGAAATAATGAAACCTTAAAACCAGATAAAACAAGTATCACAAGAGAACATCACACAACACAAGATTTAACGAGGTTCACCAATTTGGCTACTCCTCAAGAATGACTGCTTGGACTACCATCCAAATCCAGCCTTTGCAAAGCACCAACTTTACAATTAATTTACCAGCACCCACTGGAAGGAGCACCAACACTTGATTTATCTGCACCAACAGAAAGGAACACCAACCCTTGATTTATCTGCACCAACAGAAAGGAGCACCAACCCCTGATGCCAAGCTGCAACCTGGACTTCAATTTGAATCTATAAGTTTGTCTGTAAGATACCTTCGCTTTTACAAGACCTTGACTGGTCTATTGCTTACCCAATCTCTCTCACTGTCTGCGATCTACAGCCGCACTTCACCTTATTTGAGTCGCTTCTCTATGCACCCTCTGTGCACTATCTTCGTACACTATGCGCCCTTACAACTGCACTTTGCGTTCGTCTTCGCCCTTTGCACTCTCTGCGCCTTCTGCTTTCTCTGCGCAATCATAGCCGCACTTGGTCGAATTTCAACCTTTTCGCTCTCTACGCACTTTGCTTTATCTGCACACTCATAGACGCACTTAGGACAATTCGACACGACTCTTTGCTCACTTTGCGCACTTCGCCATCATCTCGCCGCTTCTGCGCTCTTACGGTCACATTTCACACTTCGACACTCATTCGACGACTTATACAACCACCCCACAATTCTCCAAACAACCCTCCTTTTATAACAATATTTTCATGATGAAAACCCTAATCTTAGTCGGCTTGCATAACAAATGTAAACCCTAATCTTAGTCGGTTGTCATCGGTCTTAGTCGGCTTCAACTCATGAAGATATTCGGTAATTCCACCGCTCGAAGATTTCATTCGGTAATAGTCCCTGTAGCCGTCGCATTGACTTTTTGTTCACTTTTCATATTTTAGTTGCATGAATTCACTCGTATCTGCCCCTGTAAATGCTGTAGAGATGTCTGTCCACTGTCATACTTCTCATTTTAGTTGTGTTCTTCTTCTTGTCTTGCGCACATACGACCTGTCGCGAAATCGCGACATTTCTGCCTCTGTAGCTTCTTTTGTTGCTGTTGTCGCGAAAATACATGTCGCGATATCGCGACATGTTTTTCTCTCTCCTCTTTCTCTTTGCTTTGGCCCGCGAAAATACAACATGTCGCGATATCGCGACACTTTTTCCTCTCTCCTCTTTTTCTTTGCTTAGGCCCCGAAAATACATGTCGCGATATCGCGACACTTTCGCCTCCGTATACTTCGTCTTTGCTTTTGTCGCGATATCGCGACACTTCTGCTTCCATAGACTTCGATTTTGCTTTTGTCGCGAAATCGCGACACTTCTGCCTCCGTAGTCTTCAACTTAGCTTTTGTCGCGAAATCGCGACACTTCTGCCTTCGAAGTCTTCTTCTCTGCTTTTGTCGTGAAATCGCGACACTTCTGCTTCCGTACTTTTCTTCTTTGCTTTTGTCGCGAAATCGCGACACTTCTGCTTCCGAAGTCTTGCTTTCTGCTTTTGTCGCAAAATCACGACAGTTCTGCTTTCGTACGCTTCCTCTCTTTCTTTTGTCGCGAAAATGCGACATGTCACGAAATTGCGACACTTTTCCAACTTACTTTCTCTCTCCTGTTTTAGTCGCGAAAATGCGACATGTCGCGAAATCGCGACACTTTTCCAACTTACTTTCTCTCTCCTGTTTTAGTCGCGAAAATGCGACATGTCACGAAATCGCGACACTTTTCCAACTTACTTTCTCTCTCCTGTTTTAGTCGCGAAAATGCGACATGTTGCGAAATCGCGACACTTTTCCAACTTACTTTCTCTCTCCTGTTTTAGTGGCGAAAATGCGACATGTTGCGAAATTGCGACACTTTTCCAACTTGTTCTCTTTCTTCGAACTTGTCGCGAAACCGCGACACTTTTTCCTGCTTTCTCTTTCTCTTTCTCTTTCTCTTCCAACATGTCGCGAAACCGCAACAGTTTTTCCACTTGCATTTTTCTCTTCCAACATGTCGCGAAACCGCGACAGTTTTTCCACTTGCATTTTTCTCTTCCAACATGTCGCGAAACCGCGACAGTTTTTCCACTTGCATTTTTCTCTTCCAACATGTCGCGAAACCGCGACAGTTTTTCCACTTGCCTTTTTCTCTTCCAACATGTCGCGAAATCGTGACAGTTTTTCCACTTGCCTTTTTCTCTTCCAGCATGTCGCGAAATCGCGACATTGCTCTTCCAGCATGTCGCGAAACCGCGACAGTTTTTCCACTTGCCTTTTTCTCTTCCAGCATGTCGCGAAATCGCGACAGTTTTTCCTGCTTTTTCTCGCTTCCAAAACTGTCGCGAAATCGCGACAGTTTTTCCTGCTTTTTCTCGCGCTTCCAAAACTGTCGCGAAATCGCGACAGTTTTTCCTGCTTTTTCTCGCTCTTCCAAAACTGTCGCGAAATCGCGACAGTTTTTCCTGCTTTTTCTCTCTCTTCCAAAACTGTCGCGAAATCGCGACAGTTTTTCCTGCTTTTTCTCTCTCTTCCAAAACTGTCGCGAAATCGCGACAGTTTTTCCTGCTTTTTCTCTCTCTTCCAACATGTCGCGAAATCGCGACAGTTTTCTTACTTTCTTTGGATGTCGCGATATCGCGACACTTTTCTTACTCGTCTTTTTCTTTGATCTTTTGCATATGGGCCACTTCTTTCTTCTTGGAAAATCATCGTACATACTACGAATAACCTTTGAACTCCTGTCTTCTGCATCTGAATAACTTTTGAACTTCCTGTCCACTGCATCAACAGATCTATCTGATTGTGTTGACAACAATGACAATATTGTTGCTGCACCTTGCTCAACACACCACCAATAGATGGAGTATCCATAGGACCACAAGTGTCTGTATGAACAAGATCCAAATCAAATTTAGCTCTATGTGGGTGATAAGAGAAAGTTACCCTTTTTTGTTAGCCCATCACACATGATTCACAAGAGCTGAGAGTGCTGGAGCTAATATCCTTGAGGCCATGCACCATGCCTTTACTGACCAATTGCTTCAAGCTGGTTTCTCCCAGATGGCCAATTCTTATGTACCAAAGAAGACAATCTACAGCATTTGCTTCATCATTTTTCTCAGCTACATTAGCTTCTTGTATAGAGGAAACATTGCAATGGCTTTTCTCATAAGGGATGACATCCAGTTTAAACAAAGTGCCTTTCTTCTTTCCTTTTGCAAGCATTACTACACCTCTGCTGAGCTTGCATCCTTCATCCGAGAAGGTAACAGTTACTCCTTTTTTAGTTAGTTGTCCAACTGAGAGAAGATTTCTTCTTAGCTTAGGGACATATCTAACTTTTTGTAAGTACTTGACTTTTCCACCTGAATCGTTCACAAGAATTGTACCTTCTCCTTCTACATCACAAAAGGCTTTATCACCCATACAAAATTTTACACCATTTACCTCTTTATAATTGACAAACCGCTTACGGTATGGTGTCACGCGGAAAGAAGCTCATGAATCTATAATCCAGTCTTTAAGGACAGCCTTCAATTGATAGACATGAAGGGGCAAGGAAGATGGATGAGTTTTCATCTACAACTTTATCAACTATCTCTTCTTCTATTACCCTTTCATTCTTCTTCTTCAACAAGGGACAATGAAACTTGATATGCCCCTTTTTGTAACAGTAGTAGCATTCCACATTGCTGAAATTTATTCTTCCTATGCTGGACGATTTGCCTCTGCCTCTAGACTTGCTTCTCTCATTGGATCTACCATTTCCTCTTTGCTTTGAGCGTCCACATGCTAAATAGGCCTTTGGAGTGGATGCTTCACCAACGGATATCCTTCTTGTCTCCTCATTCAACAACTGGCTAACCACTGACTCCATCTGTAACTTGTTAGAAGCAACACTTATGGCAGTAGTAAGATTATCCCATGAGTCTGGCATGCTGATTAACAACGCTAGACATTGATCTTCATCACTTCATTTATCACCAATGGAGTTTGGCTGCTTCATTAGCATATTAAAATCATTCAAGTGGTCTAAGAACTTGTTGTTCTCCTTCATCTTGAGATTTACTAGCTTCTTCCGCAACATTAACTTGTTCACTATTGACTTGGAAGCGTAGATGCTCTCCAACTTGTTCCACATATGTTGAGCAGACTATGCTTCTATCACATTTAGAATCACAGAGTCTGCTAAACTTAGTCTAATGAGGGACATTGCTTTTCTATCTGGCTTATTAAACTCCTCTTGTGCCATACCAATGGGCTATCCAGTGAGTGCAACCCACAAGTCCCTTTCCACCAGCAAATCCTCCATTTTGATCTTCCATAATGTGAAGTTCAATCCGTTGAACTTCTCAATCTCTAGTCTGTTGCTCATTTTCTGCAAATTGTTCTCTTCTCTCACTCAAACATTGAAACAATGCACTAGCCCTTAGGAGCACTCCAAAATAAAGACAAAGCAACCAATGTTGCAGAGAGGGAGAGCACGATTTGCTACTAAAGCATATACAACTGCCTCTCTTCTACTATAGTGCTCTGATACCATGAAAAGAAAAACAAAGCATATGGTAAAACAGACAAAAAACAAAAATTGCAAGCAAAAACATAAACAACAGATAAAAGGAGGACCAGATATTTCTAGAAAAACATTTATTTATTCAAAGGAACTCCATGTGCAATGTTACATGCAATTATCTTTTTATAATAAAAAATGGGAGGGTTTCTTGATTTGCCCACCCAAATAATCTTCTGGAATCTTCTAGGTCTTACTAGACATTAATGTTGATGTGTACTGTTGTCACATTTTGCACGGGGTGCAATGTTTTCAATTTTTGTAAGAGAGCTGCTCTTCCTTCTCCCCCCTTTCTCTCTGTTCCCTACATTCTCATTCTTTTCAAAATTGACAGCACTTGCCCTGAAAAATGGCTAAGTGTCAGGGTATGCTGAGGTGTTCGGGTTTTTTGCGGGCCATAAACAGGGGCGATAAAATGGACAAAATGAGCCCTGGATATTTTATTATTGCAGATCTTCTCGCAAGCTTTCCAACGATATATTATAATAGGCGATCGGATCAGCGGATCAAAAGTTATGGCCCGGGAAGGCTGAACCGGGGAAACCCGAGTTTTTGGTGCGAAGTGCGCACTTCGCCCGATTTTGGTGCGAAGTCCGACTTCGCCCCTCTGGCGCATTTGGTGCGAGTGCGAAGTGTGCGAGTCCGTCGCCGCGATCTGTTGAGTGCGAAGTGCGCACTTCGCCCGATTTTGGTGCGAAGTCCGACTTCGCCCCTCTTTCTGGCGCACCTTGTAGCGGTGGCGGTGACAAAGAAGAATGATAAGCTGCGGAGCGAGTCCGTACGGCGGCGGACACCGGTGTTCACTGTGCGCAGCCCGACTTTTCAGCGAGAGCCGGAATGCGCCCTTGACGAGGTGTACGGTAGGGGAACAAACCCGGAATTTGACCAAGGCGTGAAGGCCTTCCCAAGCTGCACTTGTTTCTGCCCACGCATCCCAAGGAGCTCCGATCCCAAGCGAAGATAGATAGAGCGCCCTTCAAGGCGGACATGTGTCCTACGACATAACCCATCATACGACAAGTGTCCAGCTTCAGGATTTGAAACAAGACTGCCGACCAAAAGGGATAAGTATGGGCTGCACCACCTGTGTCAGTAGCCTCATTCAAAGCTGATCTGAGTTTCCACCTGCCTCAGCTACCCACATTTCTGTCAATATAAAGTTCTACCCAACGCGCTGCCACGTGGCTGTTCAACCTTCAGGGAGACCATGCCGAGAGTGCGATCCCGACTGACGAGGTCGGCATCGGCAATTCCGCGGCTGCTTTTGTCAGCTAATGTTTGACTGGGACGTTGTGCCCATTAATGTAACGGGGGGAACTTTGGGCTATAAATAGCCACCACGTTTTCATTGTAAGGGGTGGAAGGGGAATGTTTGTTAGGGAACTACTGTGCTTACTGTAACCGTGCTTCTGCTTATGAATACAATCTGTATGCACGGTTACATTCTCATTGTCTTTATTCTTTTATCTTTGTCTTTCATTATATGCCTTAGGCCCACCTGTATCGCTGCTCGTTGATTCACTTTGGCATTTGGCGATCGGGTTCCTCTAGCATTGCTTGCTTAAAGCACCTTCCGTACTTCATTATTTAAAGCATTCATTATAAATTTGGTAGCAGTTCCATCGGTTGTGTGTGACGTTGCTTGGCCCGTATCACGGTGATTGATGCGATCCCTAGCTGTTAGTTCCTTGTAGGGAATGTTTGCTAGGGAGCCATTGAGGCTGTGCGGTTAAACTCTCTACCTAACACATATACACAGCTCACGACATCTCTAGGTTTACTTTCTACCCCTGTCGGTTGTACGTATCCGGTGATTGATACGATCCCTAGCTGTTAGTTCCTTGTAGGGAATGTTTGCTAGGGAGCTATTGAAGGTGTGCATATGCTGCTGGTGTATCGGAAGTACGCCTAGGTTTTGCAGTTCCTTGTCATGCTCTGTGTTTGTATGCAGTAAGTAGCGGTGATTGGTGTGTTCCCGTACTGTTAGTTCCCCCCCACCAACCTTTGGACATATTTGTATCTCTTTCCGTACATTTGTCTCTTTCCGTTCATTTATTTCTTTCCTGTTCCCTTTAGCTTAAATCAAGCCCCCCCAAAAGGAGCCGGCCTTCTCCGGAGATCGGCCGGAAGGCATCCCTTCCTTCCGGCCTTTCAATGTTGGTTCGCGGGTCCAAGGCGCAATAGCGACAAATCCTTTCCTCGTGGCGGATTCGTGACCAACAGTTTTTGGCACGCCCGGTGGGACGCTTTGTCTCGCATTTGGAAGATCTCAAGCTCGTCCTTGTTCGGGCTGACAGTTTCTTTCCGAATGCTCGGTGGGACAAGGAAGTTTCTCACCCCCAAACGGGAATTGAAGCAATGGTGCTCGCTTCATTCTTGTTCAAAATCGGAAGCACACAGCGACTCTGCACGTTCATATTCTCTGAGTCCGAAAGACCGGTCCTAACGCCTTCGTGCAAGCAAGAAGGTGGCGAGCAAGGAACCCGAAACCACGACTTTGCGAAACTGACAACGCTCCGGGCGAGCGCGTCGGGCCGGTGATTACCAAGCTCGCATAGACGAATCCGTGAGGTGAGACGATCGGTCTCCATATTTTAAGGAAGCCCGAGTTGGTGAATCTTTGGCTTGCCTTCATCCGGCAAAATCACTGGCGACTCCGGTGGGTGAAGATCCAGATTTCTTGATCGCAGGCGCCCTTTTTTAAGCTAATAGAAGACACCCCGGAGGAATCAAGGTTTGGTGAGCAGCCTTGACCTCACAAGCGGAGAAATGAATGTTCACCTACAGTCTCCACCATGGTGGTGTTGGCTCCAACCATCACCACAACCGGTACCCGAAGAGGGCTCCCGTCTGAAAAATCTCCTTGCCACATCGTTCATCAATTGTACGGGTACCGGCATGAATGACAATCTGCCACGTTGCACCATGTTCGCGACCTGGCAAGCTTTGGGAGGCCAACCGGACTTCAAAGATCATCTGAAGTACAATCAGATCTGGTCCGGGCACTGCAGGTTCACCGGATAGGCAACCGAAGCTGGATTTGTGGTGGCGGCATGCCAATAGCGCCGCAAAATTTTGTGTAAATAATCCGGCTATTATTCCAAGTTTTAGTTGTTTCCCTTTTTCAGTCTGTGCAGTGTTTTCTTTTTAAGTGTTCCGAGGAGAGCGATTCCGGAGGTGGATCCGAAGAGCGATTGCGGCGTGGGTGACTCCGTTGCCCAATGGATGAAGGCATGGGTTCTTTGCGCCGAGGTGAGCTCGACACCCCGCGAGCCACCATAAATGTTGTCACATTTTGCACGGGGTGCAATGTTTTCAATTTTTGTAAGAAAGCTGCTCTTCCTTCTCCCCCTTTCTCTCTCTTCCCTACATTCTCATTCTTCTCAAAATTGACGACACTTGCCCTGAAAAATGGCTAAGTGTCGGGGGTATCTTTGAGGTGTTCGGGTTTTTTGCGGGCCATAAACGGGGGCGATAAAATGGACAAAATGAGCCCTGGATATTTTATTATTGCGAGATCTTCTCGCAAGCTTTCCAACGATATATTATAATAGGCGATCGGATCGGCGGATCAAAAGTTATGGCCCGGGAAGGCTGAACCGGGAAACCCAGTTTTTTGTGCGAAGTGCGCACTTCGCCCAATTTTGGTGCGAAGTGCGCACTTCGCCCAGTTTTGGTGCGAAGTCCGCACTTCGCCCCTCTTTGGCGCCGGAAGTGTTCAGTGCGCCCGCCCGAGTTTTGGTGCGAAGTGCGCACTTCGCCCAGTTTTGGTGCGAAGTCCGACTTCGCCCCTCTTTCGGGCGCACCTTGTAACTGGCAGTGGCGGTGACAAAGAAGAATGATAACTGCCGGAGCGAGTCCGTACAGCGGCAGACACCGGTGTTCACTGTGCGCAGCCCGACTTTTCAGCCGAGCCGGAATGCGCCCTTGACGGGTGTACGGTAGGGGAACAAACCCGGAATTTGACCAAGGCGTGAAGGCCTTCCCAAGCTGCACTGTTTTTGCCCACGCATCCCAAGGAGCTCCGATCCCAAGCGAAGATAGATAGGCGCCCTTCAAGGCGGACATGTGTCTCACGACATAACCCATCATACGACAAGTGTCCAGCTTCGGGATTTGAACCAAGACTGCCGACCAAAAGGGATAAGTATGGGCTGCACCGCCTGTGTCAGCTGCCTCATTTAAAACTGATGAGAGTTTCCACCTGCCTCAGCTACCCACATTTCTGTCAATATAAAGTTCTACCCAACGCGCGCCACGTGGCTGTTCAACCTTCGGGGAGACCATGCCGAGAGTGCGATCCCGACTGACAGAGGTCGGCATCGGCGGTTCCGCGGCTGCTTTTGTCAGCTAATGTTTGACTGGGACGTTGTGCCCATTAATGTAACGGGGGAACTTTGGGCTATAAATAGCCACCACGTTTTCATTGTAAGTGGTGGAAGGGGAATGTTTGTTAGGGAACTACTGTGCTTACTGTAACCGTGCTTCTGCTTATGAATACAATCTGTATGCACAGTTACATTCTCTTGTCTTTATTCTTTTATCTTTGTCTTTCATTATATGCCTTAGGCCCACATGTGTCGCTGCTCGTTGATTCATTTTGGCATTTGGCGATCAGGTTCCTCTAGCATTGCTTGCTTAAAGCACCTTCCGTACTTCATTATTTAAAGCATTCATTATAAATTTGGTAGCAGTTCCATCAGTTGTGTGTGACATTGCTGGCCCGTATCACAGTGATTGATGCGATCCCTAGCTGTTAGTTCCTTGTAGGGAATGTTTGCTAGGGAGCCATTGAGGCTGTGCGGTTAAACTCTCTACCTAACACATATACACAGCTCGACATCTCTAGGTTTACTTTCTACCCCTGTCGGTGTACGTATCACGGTGATTGATACGATCCCTGCTTGTTAGTTCCTTGTAGGGAATGTTTGCTAGGGAGCTATTGAAGCTGTGCATAGGCTGCTGGTGTATCGGAAGTACGCCTAGGTTTTGCGGTTCCTTGTCATGCTCTGTGTTTGTATGCGGTAAGTAGCGGTGATTGGTGTGTTCCCGTCTTGTTAGGTTCCCCCCCACCAACCTTTGGACATATTTGTAATCTCTTTCTGTACATTTGTCTCTTTCCGTTCATTTATTTCTTTCCTGTTCCCTTTAGCTTAAATCAAGCCCCCCAAAAGGAGCCGGCCTTCTCCGGAGATCGGCCCGGAAGGCATCCCTTCCTTCCGGCCTTTCAATGTTGGTTCGCGGGTTCAGGGCGCAATAGCAGCAAATCCTTTCCTCGTGGCGGATTCGTGACCAACAGTACCAATATCTTTAATTTGACCAAAAACATAATGTCACCAAAAAAGAGATATTCATGAACTTTCCAGAAGATTCTGTCATCAAACAGAAAAATCGTGCAGCACTTGCACATTGTAACACTCGGTTTGTAATTGTCTGAAGAAATGACTGTAGGCAGATAGTTGCAAGATCTATAGGGATAAATCCGTTCTTTGTTACATGCAAGTCGTATTACAATAAATAAACATGCATATAAATTGTTTTGTCATAGAAGATAGTCTAAATCCATAAATAGTTAGAATATAGGTTTAATAAATGGTTATCAGTGCATTTGTGTGGAGGCAAGGTTTGGTGACGAGTAGCTATCGTGGGTCCCCAAAACTTGTCTACGGAAGCGCAAGGTGCCGCTGCATATTAGGAATTGAAAAGAAACAAAAAGGATCCTATGTTCCACGAAATTCTGGGATGGGGACAGCAGAATGGGTTTTTGGAATGGCGGGATGCATTCGGGATGGTGGGACACATCTCTGAGATGGTCTCCAACTCGTAGGATGAGTCTCCATGGAACTTAGAAAGGATATTTACGTATGTGACATATCCATAGTGTACCTTGGGATTTAGATTAGATAGATTGGCAAGATGCATAATATGTCATTGATCGTGATCAAAGGGTTGAAACCCATATCACACAAGGGGATCTCATATGCCCAAGAGAAGTGTGGGGTTGGCTGTGACCTAAAAAACTATATTTACCTTTATCTAAGTCACAACATCAATGCATTAAAAGAAAATTTAGAATGAAAGTTAATTTTTGTCTTCTAGATTTAACGGTCTGTCTTCTTTTCATTTTCTTACATTATTTTATTTTTAAATGCCATCATGGTGGAAATGGTAAGGATGCCATGCATGTTAAAAGTGGCTCTGCGTTATCCTGAGGTGCCAAATGCACTCGAGACACTGGTGCACGTAGGTGCCTTATCAGATGCGTTATTGGATATGATGCACGTATCAGGTGTGGATGCATCTTAGGTATAGCCCAAAAATCTATTAGGTAGTGAGCCTATGCAACATTTAATTTAACAATCATGAGGCAGGCCATTTAATGTTCGTAACTGCTGAGACAATCCTCAGAACAGAAAGCACAGGTCAGTTCAAAGGTTCAAAGAATCCAGCATATAATGAAAAGAGAGGAGCTAACACGTGCAACTGAGTTGTACTGCCAGTTTGTTCGTAGGCCGACCTAGCAAGGGCAATTCTGGGATTGATGATATATATAAATAGATGCCTATGAGGATTGTTTGGCAAATATGTCAAATCTTATTTCATCCTCAAGAAGTTTGCATTGGAAAGTACATTTAATTGACTTGCAACCAGAAAACTTGTTTATTTATTTTTTAATGCAGCTGTTATCATTACATCTATTTTGTTTACTATTACAGTGGCCTTATTTATTTCTTGTTACATTTATCTAAGTTGTATTATAATTAATTTTTACCACTCTCTATCTGGGAGGCCTTTTGATAATAATGACATTCCATTGTTCTAGCATAAACATGTTAAGGTTGAGAATATAGAATAATAAGGGATGTGTTCTATCCTGCTAGTACCCTCCTTTTTGAAAATTGAAAACAATGTTTCAGAATTGGCCCTTGACTATGAGATTTTGAGACTGTTCCATTTAATCCCCAAAAGGGGGCAGTGATGGAGACCTTTGTTTAAGGGTCTTGCTTTGATTTGAGGGCCTGCTCCATGCTGATTATATTGTTGAGAATTGACATATTTGTTAATCATCTAATGTATTGTGAAATTTTCTTTCTTCATTTACACGTGAATGGGGCATGCCTTTCTCATAAAAGTTGATTTATCCCCCGCATTTTGAGGAAGGAAAAGGAGGATGCTTATCTGTATCATAATCTATAATTATATACATACAGATAAAACTGGACCCATATAACAGGCTAGCAGCTTTAAGTTAACAATGTACTCATCTTCAACTAAGTTAACAATGTTATCATATAAGAGGCTTTGCAAAACAAAAAATTTCTGCTGTTCATTTTTCTAAAGTTCTTAGAGGGAGATACAGGCAGATGTGCTATGATTTGTCTCTTACATGTGTCCTTCAATATCAGCTACATTCTGCAATTCTGTCCAACTGTCCTGGTTCAACACTTCTCTGTATAAGGTTTTACTTATTGGGTTATGACTGTTCAAACAGAACTCAAATTGCCATGTTAATAAATCATTTGTCAAGTGTACCAAAAGTATTTGGAATATTAGAGTAAAATTCCTAGGTGACATATGCTTGTGAAGGCTCTTATAATCTTGAGAAAAATGGTCAAGTGACTAATTTTGTGAGGATGTCATCGGTTGTTCAAACAATTGGGCTTCTAAGTTTCAATTATTTAGTTCTCACATATATGTTGGATGTTTACAGAGTGTACTTTGGCATTGAATATTAGAGTAGCAAATTTGGGGGAGAAAATGCCTATTTATTCTTTCATAAACAGAGGACTATTATGTACTGATTCTTTTGTTTATAAATTCTGCCTATATGAGCTGCTTATGAAGTATCAATTTGAAAGGCCGGCTATTCTGTTAGACATCAATGCACATGAAAGATCTGGGGAACTACAATCCGCCTCATTGTTTGTTATTCTTTTTGTTTTTTACTACTTTTCTCATATTATGTTAATGTTGAATTTGGCTTCCAAAGCTAGCGTGGGTTGTGCCTTGTTTTAACACTTTATATTGTTTCATGCAGCTCTTGCTGAGGCCTCTGTTATTGTGAGGGAGCACACACCGATAACAAATTTGCTAATGTGCCTTTGGTTCAATGAGGTGGTCCGATTCACTGCAAGGGATCAATTAAGTTTTCCATATGTCTTAAAACAATTACCAACACTGCAAATCAACATGTTTCCTATTTGTACTCGTAGAGCACTTGTAAACAGCATGGGTCATAAGCATAAGGCAAAGGCATTGATACGACAAGCTTAAGCTGTAGTGGT
Source organism: Wollemia nobilis (assembly GCA_028583015.1). Taxonomy (NCBI): domain Eukaryota; kingdom Viridiplantae; phylum Streptophyta; class Pinopsida; order Araucariales; family Araucariaceae; genus Wollemia; species Wollemia nobilis. Next base: position 909,732 of record JAQPPZ010000523.1, on the reverse strand, counting down.
TCTTTTTTATTTTGTATCCTAATTGATATCAGCTAGATTTTGATGTCATGCTGTTTGGTTCATGTTCTGTGATGTTCTTTAATATGGCTTTTGCTATATGTAAACATGTCTGTATGCGGCTGTTTAGCCATTCATTGATCTATGTGCAGAATTGAAAATGACATAGAACGGAGTAGGCCATTATAGGAAAATTTGTTGTTTACCTTTCCAATTGAGCAATTTGTGTGGAATGATGAACTTCAGCCGTTCACAGACTGGTTGTGAGGATGTGACAGCATTAATTCACCTGTTCAGTGAACATGGCAGTTGTATTTGTTTTACTATTCACAGCAATAATTGCCACTATCTTTATTGAACATTAAAACAATCCTAGAATGGTCATTTTGGTGTTTGTCATTAAAACATTATTGATCTTAGCATTAATTCTGGAGTTTTATCTACATGAATCCTCATGCCTTGGGTTGTGAAAAGACAATTGAATTTATTTTTCCCCGCTTGGGGTGCTTTTTGGTTGAGCTTGAGCTTCATTTGTACCTAAATCCTTATACACTGGGTTACGACAGGGCTTGAAAATGTTTTATGCAGCCGTGGGTGCTTTTTCTCTAATTGGATTCTATTTCTTCACTTCACTTCACAAATTGGGTGCATGGAGCGCATACTGGAAGAGCCCATAGAACAAAACTATAATAGGAACTCTGTTGGGTGATGTGAACTGAACTACCAATCACTGTGAACTCTCCTAGTTTATCAATGCATAATCTCCTTTAAGAAAAATTAATAAAAAGATTGAGTGCATAATAAGTCCAAATGTTTCTGAAGCACCATTACATTTTATCTCCCTAGTTATTCTATATACATGAATCATATAAAAGGTAGTTACACTCAAAGCAGAAAAGATCCTCTTGACCCTTTGATAGCACAAGAGTAAATAAGGCACATATATTGTGTTGCGACTGCTAAGGCCAACTTTCCTGGCATCTGAGATTACAGGACAACCAGACCATAGCTATAGTCCCTGTAATCAGTTACTAAGCATCATAACAAGAGAGGGACTACGAACGTGTTAAATGATCGGCTAAAACCTTAATTGGAGTCCCTTTTGCAATGGATATCTTCAGGAAGGAACAGAACACATTTCTTTGGCTCAATTTGGACATAACATGACAATTCAGGCATGTGGCCTTTTTGTGGCATGGCTTTATGCTAAAAAATGCTCCAAAATCTTTGTTTTTGATCCTAATCGCAGTGTTAGGGGCATAACTTTGTGCCGGGGACTCGTTTTGATCCATTCAAGAAGCGTTGAAAAGATGAGAGAGAACAATAATTTATGTAGGCAACTTTGTCATAGACAAAATTGTCGACAACTTTGTGGAAAAACACTCCAAAGGCCCTAAAAAATGAAAAACAAAATACTTAATAAAAATATGAATTTTCTATTTTACGATTTCTGTAGCTATGTTGGCACATCAGCAGAAGATAGAACACAAAAGGACTAGTCATATATATGTAGTTTTAATTTAATACGCACTTTGTAACTCATGGAAGGTGAATCAACACATTTCCATATGGGTGGCCTAACTCATGGAAGGTGAACCATGGCCATATGGGTGACCTTCCATATTCAATACACGGTGGATTTCCAACACACCAATTCTTGTATAAAGATAGATGCATCCATGACTGTAAAGAGCATGAGTAATGGATGCAATGTTACAGCCTCACATCTCTTCTTAGAGATTGCTTGCATTGTACTCTGTTTTCTTTGCTTATATATCCCTCAAATCTCATAATAAGCAAGACACCTAAAGACGAAATGTTCTTTAGTCTCCACTTCCAAAATAGAGCAAAGATGACATACCTTATCCTTTCGACTTTCAAGGAATATGGTTGTCCGTCTCCACCTGCAACTGATGTGAGCATACTTTGAGTTGATCAAGAGGAATTCTAAGGCTGTGTCACAATGTCGCTTAACATAATTAGAACGAGTAATAATGCCATTCTTAATCCTCATGAAATGCGTAGTGTAGAAGGCCAACTTTGGACTAAGAGGTTGAGATGAAGTGACATCATCTCTGATTGCTTGATTAATTACCTTCTTATGAGGAAGAAGGCAGGGAGGAGCATTTAAAGAGTATTTAAAAGGAGGTAATTGATCTATGGAGATTCCAACTGACTGGAGAGGAGGCATCACAGACAATTATCCTTGGAATGGGGGAAACAACCCTGATGCTAGAGCTGCAGGAGTGGTAGCTGGATTCTGAAGCCATCTTCCTGGCACAAGTACCATTTAAGTTTTAACTGCATTCAAGAGCAAATCTCCACCATTTAAAAAAAAAATACTTTCCAGATTATGTTTATATTTTGGGCTGTAGCCATTTTCTATGATGGTTATCAACTACTATCTTTATTAAGTATAGACTTAAATAGTCTGTCCAAGACATATGGTGTCCATGTTAATAATGGAATAATTCTGTATCGGACGGTATGAATACTTGGGCAATGTTCCAAGTTAGGCTTGATCATAAATTTACCACTGTACCAGTGACACATCCACGGAAATTGCCAGGGCAATTTTTTTAGAGATGGCACTCACTAAGGAGAAAAATATGTGTAGTGGCTAGGTTCTCATCAAATATATTTTTGCGCTGAAGAGTATTTGATGAGAATCATGCTATTACTTGGGCAATGTTCCTACTTAGGCTTGATCATAAATTTACCATTGAACCAGTGACATATCCATTGAAATTACCAGGGCAATTTTGTTTGAGATGGCACTTACTATGGAGAAAAATATGTCTAGTGGCTAAATTCTCATCACATATTTTTGAGCCGAAGAGTATTTGATGGGGATCGTGCCATTTCTCTGTTAATGGCAACATTTGCAATCTCTCTTTTCATCAGGGACATTTGGAGAGGCAGTAAGTTTTTACACACCAGCAATGCAGCTGTTGTGAGGGGCTTTAGGCTGACTTCTTCAAATATGGGGTGGAGTTAATTGGGTTTCTTACATTAAACATGTTCAATGGGATTTTTTTGCTTGGAATTTGTTTTATTTCCTTTCTTCTGGTCACAACATTTTATCCGTCATCCACAACAGGGAGCAAATCCTTGTTACATGTTATTCCTCACTTGTGTGATGAGAGTTGATATGCAAATTCACCATTACTTGGAGTGTAATCTTAAAGCGAGGGGACAGCACTGCTCAAGAAAGACTTCCATATTGTTGGCCCACTTTTGATCGATTTTACGCTCTTTTACACTCTGAGCTATATTAATTGACTAATGAAAGTTTTTTACCTGGTCCAATGCACCTATCTTTCTAGAAATTTGGAGAGGTGGGTATATCCAACTCTTTTGTTACTGTACTCGAGTTTTTACGAGACAGTAGTGGAGGGTTACCTTGTTGGAGTGTAATCTCAAAAGTAGGGGACAACACTGCCCAAGAAAGACTTCCATATTGTTGATCCATTTTCATACTTTGAGCCATTGTTGATCCATTTTCATACTTTGAGCCATTGTTGATCCATGGCTTGCTGGTGGTTTACTCAACTTCTCTGTTGCTTTATTGACTGGTAAAGGTTTTTGACCTTGTCTGGTGTACCTATCTTTCTAGAAGTGGGTATAATTTTTTCTGCTGCTTTGTTGATAGGTGAAGGTTTTTGACTTTGAACAAAGCACCTACCATCTCTAGAGAGGTTGGGAGAGGTTGGTATATCCAACGCTTGCATTACTGTAGTCATAAGGTTTTATAAGACAGTAGACTGTTGCCTTTTCAGCCTCATGATGACTCTCTTTGGCATATATATTGATGAGTGGCAGGATTTGTTTTTGATATCACTCTGATACTGATGGCAGCTATACATTTCATGTCATTTTCACTATATGACACTCCTCTCTTGCTTATTTCATGCCCTTCAAAGTCAGCTACATGCTTGTGGTGAGCTTCAAAGGTATGTCATTAACCTTGCTATAACCAAGGACATGGTCTTCAATGTTTTCAAGGATTCACTCACCGATCCTATGAAGATGTAACTACTTGAATCCGGTTCACTTATCATCTTCTACTTTGAGGCCGCCCATTCAGTTGCGTGTGCAAGAGTTATGATTTACTTTTGGTTCTTAAGCATCAGTGTTTCCAGATACATACCTTTTGAGGATGTCTTCATGACACAATTATCATGCTCGTCATTTTCTATAACGTAGAGGTCTGGGGCCTTAAGATGTCTAGAATGGGCTTGAGTGGGGAGGATCCAGATACTCGTTCTCCAATAAGTGAGTTCCTCATAGCATTGCATTGCCTGGGTCGAGTTTGCAGGCATAGAATATTTTGTTTGAGGCACTGTAATCCATGGTGATAGCATCTGATGTGCAAAATGTCCATACATAACACAATTTTCTTAGATTATGGTTGCCTCTTTGAGCTTGCTTGAATGTCAGTGTAGTAGATACTGTGATGTTAGTTTACAACTTCAATGTGTTGCATCTCCATTGATTGGTTTCCTCCAACTGCATCATTGGAGATGACTTTGCTTTTCAATTTATTCAAATTAATTAGACCTCTCCCTCCTAGCCTCCTTCCTGATTAAGATGACTTACATGTAAATCATTTTTACACTAATACTTTCAAGTTCCATAGATAATGCTTTTGGTTATCCAAGGCAATATAAAATCCCGCTCCCGCTTTCTTTGTTTCATCTCGGTATAAGATGTACCCTAACATTTAGCTTTAATTTTTTTTTTTTGGGATGTTCTATTTTTTTAATTGCTTATTATTACACTTTGACCATGCAACTGCGCACACCATATACTTGTGCTACAACAAATCTTATTATTATTATTATTATGACATCCATGGGAATTAAACCTTGGTGGATTTTGTGTGAATCAAACATTTTTAATCATTGAGCTTCTAGACGTCAAGGTTCAGCCATGAGATTAGAATCTTGGCTTACGGTGTAGAACTCTTTTATTTTGAGTTGCTCGTTCAATATTTAATGGACCAAAATGTGAAGGTTCATCCATGGCATAAAAACCCTAGTATATCCATTCTTTGTTCTAAACGTTTGGACTAAAAGTTCTAATTTTTGATTGAATGATAGATTTCAATTGTTCATCCAAGAGTTATAAATTTTTATTAAGTTGTATCTTTACTAGTGTAAGACATGCATCTATACTCTACATTATTTTTTCAACGAGTTTACACAGGTTTTTATGAGGGCTCCTTGTCCCCTCATACCGAGTGGGGTTTGAACCTTAAACCTCTCAAAGAGAGGCCAAAAGCCCTTACCATTGCAATACGCTTGTAACTTTCATCTATACTTTACATATTAGGGCATGCACTTTTATTCATTTATTTTTGTAAAATTGGTTATATGAAAATAGAACAAAGCTTTTCTTCAATGGATCATTTAATGGTATTACAATAAATCATATTATTATGACATCCTTAAAATCATCTAGAGTTTGATAAGTATCATTGATTTGATTAACCACAAGTTGAGAGTCACCAAAAATTGAAAGGACTCTAACCTTCAAGGCTAAGAATGCTCTAATACCAATGATCATGGCTTTGTATTTTGCAGTATTACTCATGCAAGAGAAATGAAGCTTGAAAGAAAGGGGGATGAGCTGCTTTTGTGGGGTAACTAAAACGATTCTAGCACCATCGCCCTTTAAGCATTGGGCTCCATAAAAAAACAAAGTCTAAGACTTTGGCTCTTCGACTTCTAAGCTAAAATACTTGTCGAGAAACTCGACAATAAGAGATGGGATGACTCTAAGGGAGCGAAGGCTAGCTGATTAGCAATCACTTGACCTTTGATAGCCTTTTGACCTTTAAATGTTAAATCAAACTCACTAAGGGCTAGAACCCACTTAGCAGCTCGACCTGAAAGATGGGGCTTTGACATTAAGTAGTATAAATGATCAAACTTTGCAACAACCAATGTCTTATGACTAAGCATGTAGTGTCTTAACTGTTGAGAAGCAAACACTACAACAAGACAAAGCTTCTCTAAAGGAGTGTACCGAGTTTCATAGCTAACCAAGATTTTACTGATATAGTAGATGGCTCGCTCTTTGTTTTGATCACCATGTTGAACCAGCATGGCTCCCAAAGTGTGAGCTATGGTTGCTATGTAAAACATCAAATGCTTATCCGATCTAGGGAGAACTAAGATAGGTGGGGAAGTGAGATACCTTTTGAGTTCATCAAATGCTTGTTGACACTTAGAATCCCACTGGAACATGAAATCTTTCTTAAGGAGCTTAAGAAAGGACTGACACTTATCGGTTAACTGAGCTATGAACCGACGAATAACTTGAAGCTTACCCTACAAGCTATGCAACTTGGTTAGATTACGTGGAGGAGGTATGTCAGTGATAGCTGCTATCTTAGTGGGGTCTACTTCAATGACTCACCTAGACACGATGAAACCTAACAACTTGCTAGATGTGACTCCAAACACACACTTGGAGGGATTACGACAAATCCTGTATTGTCGAAGCCTTTTAAAGAGTCGCCTTAAATCATGAACATGATTCTCTCGATGTATGGAAATACCCATAAGATCATCCACATAGTCTTCAACAATGTCATGCATCATGTCATGAAAAATATAAGTCACGGCCCTCTAATATGTGGTACCATTGTTCTTCAAGCCAAAAGGCATAACTTTATAATAGAAGGTACCCCATGGAGTAATGAAAGCTATCTTGGATGCTCCTTAGGGCAACCATGATCTGATTGTATCCTAAAAAGCCATCCATGAGGGAAAGCATTTCTCATTTGTGAGTGAAATCTGCAATCAAATCTATGTTGCGGAGAGAAAAATCGTCCTTGGGACATGCTAAGTTAATGCTCCTAAAGTCTATACATATTCTGATTGTTCCTACATTTTTAGCTATAGGAATGATGTTGGAGATCCAATCAGAATAGTCGATAGCTTTGATAAAATCGACATCAAGGAGTTTTTAGAGCTCTCCTTGACTAAAATGGTGACCTTATGACACATCTTCCTAAGTTTCTGTTTAACAAGCTTAGCACTAGTGATGGTGATCCACAAATAGCTCACAACAGATTCTTAATTCTCATTCATTACAGTTGAAAAAAATGATTTACAATAATGGCAGCAGTCTGCCATTTAAAGCTCCTTCATCCTGAAAGATAGTTATTTTCTTTTCTCTTACAACATCTTCTGCCCAGGAAGAAAAACAGTCTAAACTGGTCCAGAATCGCCCTCTTGGCTTCACGACTGCGACTATGGCTCAGCAGTTCTCCGACCCTTGTGCATGCCTTCGCTTCCCCTTTTAAAATCTCTGGCATGACTCTTCGTTTCCCTTTTTTGACCCTTCGTTTCATTTCCCGTGCCTCTTCATTGTATTCGCCTTCGAACGCCTTTCTTTCCGATCCTTGATCTTCGTCTGCTTTCACTGCACCTCGGTGCCACGTGCTTTCAGTGCTTCCACTGTAGGCTCTGTCCACCTGTCAACCATTGATGACGTTTGGTATACCACCGCTTGGTAGATTCCTCTGTAACGACCCTTGTAACCGCTTGCGCTTTCTTTTCTTTCGTTGGTCGCGAAAATGTGACATGTCGCGATATCGCGACATCTTTCCCTTCCGGCTCTTCTTTCTCCTTTTCGATCGCGAAATCGCGACATATCGCGAAATCGCGACATATTTCCTTTTTGCCTTCTCCTCGCCTCTAGGACTCGCGCGACAGTTTCCTTCCTTGCTTCCTTTCTGCTTCTTCGGTCGCGATATCGCGACAGTTTCCTTCCTTGCTTCCTTTCTGCTTCTTCGGTCGCGATTTCGTGACATGTCGCGAAATCGCGACATTTTCCTTCCTTGCTTCCTTTCTACTTCTTCGGTTGCAATTTCGCGACATTTTTGCTCCATGCCTTCTCTCTCCTTCTTGAGTCGCGAAAACGCGACATGTCGCGATATCGCAAAACTTTTCTCTGTCGCGATATCGCGACAACAAGGCAAACACTTAGAATTTTTTTTTTTTTGTCGATGCAAGATTGCTTTGCTGCCACCGGATGCTCCTGCATCAGACACCCGGGGTGGATTGAGAAGTGTCCTTTACTTCTGTATTGTTGGAGGAAGACCCAGGCGGTCGACCTCTATTTTGGACAACCAAGTTGCATCTTCGATAGGCCTGCCCTTCCACTTGACCGAGATATTCGAATACTGCTCGTTCCTCGGTACTCGCTCGTTGAAGTGTCTAGTATTTCCTCGATCTCGTCTGCTGTTGGAGTAGATGTTGGAATACTCCATAATTCTGTACTTGGTGCCTCGCTACTGCCTCCTTCATGATACTCTACCAAATCTGCAATGTTAAAAACATGTGATATGTTAAGGCCACTTGGCAATTCTACTTCATACGCATTGCCTGAATCCCGTTTTCCTATAATTCGGCATGGTCCAAACTTCTTCATCTTCGACTTGTTATAGGTTTTAGCAGGAAACCTCTCTTTTCTCAAATGAACCGTGACTTCATCACCCACTGCGAATTCCTTGAACCGTCGCTTCTGGTCTGCGCTTGTATTATATTGGTTGTTCATGTTAGTAATGTGCTTCTTCACTTCATGCACACTCTTCAGATTTTCTGCAAAGTCCTCAGCCTCGGCACTGCACTTTTCCCCTGTATCCATCTTCCTCAACTCAGAAGCACTCCTTGGACTGCTTCCATATATTATCTGGAATGGAGATTTGTTAGTACTCCTGTTGACAAAATTGTTGTATGCAAATTCTGCCTGTGGCAAAACCAAATCCCATCCCGTGGGTTTATCTCCTATCAAGCATCTCAATAGATTTCCCAGACTTCTATTCACCACCTTCGTTTGGCCATCAGTCAGTGGGTGGTATGTAGAACTGAATTTCAAATTTGTCTTCAATGTCTTCCACAAGGTTCTCCAGAAATGCCCAACAAACTTGGTATCTCTGTCGGAAATGATACTCTTTGGTAGACCATGAAGTCGTACCACCTCCTTGAAAAATAAACCTGCAACGTGAAGCTGCGTCACTAGTTTTCACGGCGAGGGATAAAATGTGCCATCTTTGAAAACCTGTCAACCACCACGAATATGGAATCATTTCCCCGCTGCGTCCTTGGTAGACCAAGAACGGAATCCATACTGACGTCCTCCCATGGTCTCTCTAGTACAGGTAATGGCTGATATAATCCAGTGTTCTGGCTCACACCTTTCGCCATCTGGCATACTCTATAGCTTTGTACAAATCTCTTCACATCTTGCTGCAGTTGCGGCCAATAGTAGTTCTCACTAACCAGGGCAATGGTCTTGTCCCAACCAAAGTGTCCGGCCTGACCCTCCACTGTGTTTCTCCTTGACTAGATTTTCCCTCATTGAACTCCTTGGAATGCATAATTGACTTCCTCTAAACAACATTCCATCTTGGATCAGAAAATCTAGCTCTGTAACCTTCTTCTTCATCATATCAAAGCTCTTATCTGCTCCTAAGGTCCACTTGAATTCTTTCTTATCCCCTCTCATTGTTTTCTGTAAGGGGTGCACAAATCATCGCTGAAATTCCTAATGAATTTTCTGTAAAAACTTGCTAGACCATGAAATGATCTTACCTCAGTCGTGCTTCTCGGAGTAGGCCATTCAATGATAGCTCTCACCTTTTTAGGGTCCATTTTTAGACCTTTGGCTGAGATGACAAATCCCAGGTACACTAACTCTCTCTTCACGAAATTACACTTCTTCAGATTTATTAACTGCTCCTCCCGCAGCTTCTCAAAAACCCTTATGACCTGCATCAGATGCTCTTCCAAGGTTCTGCTAAATATTAAAATATCATCCAAATAGACAATAAGGAATTTGCCTAAAAATTCTTTCAATACCTCATTCATCAACCGCATGAATGTGCTTGGTGAATTGGTTAGCCCAAATGGCATGACCAACCATTCATACAAACCTTCTCTGGTCTTGAAGGTCGTCTTCCATTCATCTCCTTCTCGACACGAATCCGATGATAACCACTCTTCGAGATCAATCTTTGTGAAGTACTTGGCTCCACTCAAACAAGTCCATAATGTCATCCATCCTTGGAAATGGAAATCATGTACTTTATGGTGATCTTGTTAATGGCTCGAGAGTCTGTACACATTCTCCACTCTCCATATTTCTTTGGTGCTAGTACTGCAGGTACTGCATATGGACTCAAGCTCTCCTGAATCAGTCCCTTTTTCAGCAACTCTTGGACTTGTTTGTTCAGCGCTTCAGTTTTTGTAGGAGTCATTCTATGTGCTGCCTTATTGGGTAAACTAGATCCTGGTACCAAATCTATATGGTGACTGATCTTCCTCACTGGTGGTAAACCCTCAAGCACATTATCAGATACAATGTCGGGAAATTCTTCTAACAGTTCTAAGACTTCTACAGGGGTATCCTTGCATTCTTCCTTCCTAACTATAGGAATTAATGCATAGCACATATGCTCATGCTTTAAACTATCCAAAAATCTTCCCCCTTCAACTAAACAGATTCTAGAGCTACTACATACCTTTTTGTTCGCCTCCTTCAAGGGCTTCAGCTTATGGCGCACTCCATTCTTCGTCACTAAGTAAGTGTTGGCGTGACCATCATGCACTGCACACCGATCAAACTACCATGGCCTCCCCAACAACAAATGGCAAGCATCCATAGGCAGGATGTCACACAGGATCTCATCACAGTACTTCCCAATATTAAATTTCATCGAGCATTGCTCGCTGACCAAGGCCCTATGGTCCTTCTATAACCACGCAATCCGATATGGATGTGGGTGTCCCCTTCTCTTTAACTGTAACTTGGTAACCATTTCTTCTGAGACCAAGTTATCGAGTACTACCATTATCTATAATAATGTTACGAGACCTTACCCGAACTTCCGCACCTTGTGCGAAACAGGCTTCTTCTCTGGTTTGATCCTTTCTCCTCATTCAACAGGGTCCTCCTTGTAACCATAACTTATCCTCCTTCAGCCTCCTCAAAATGTTCGATTCAGCACCTTCATCGGCTACGGCGGCTACGGCAGGACCCTCAGGTCTCTTATTCGTCCCTTCTCGATGTTGTGGACACTCGTATGCTCAATGTCCTTCGCCACAGTGGAAACAGGTTCCACGAAATCCTCCCCTTCCAAATCCACGTCCAAATCTACCTCTCCCCCTTGGGTAACCATTGTTCTGATTACGGGGTTGGTAGGTGTTCCCCTCTTCCTAATCCTGGGTATTACCGGTTTCACCGGCCTTCTTCTGATCCTTATATTTTTCTCCACTGGTCCTTCCACCAGTTCTTCCCCCACGACCTCTTCCTCTTTGCTTACCCTCAAACCGTCTGTTCAGCTTCTCTTCGACCTTGAGGGCAAACTGGTAAGAATCCTCGATGGTGCTCATCCTAATCAAACTCAACTCTTCTTGAATATTGGTTCTCAACCCATTGATGTAACAGACCACCTTCTCCCTGTTAGCCTCTGCATGGCCAGTTCTGATTGAGATCTGGTAGAATTCCTCTGTATATTCTTTGACAGATCTGTTTGACTGTCTCAAACTCTGCATTTTTCTCAACAGGTCCAATTCGTAATCTATAGGAATAAACTCTCTTCAACTTCTATACCATTCGATCCCATCTAGTTATCTTTTCCTTTCCTCTATTTCTTTCCAGCTGCACTTCTTTCCACCATATGCAAGCATGGCCTTTCAACTTTGTTTTTGCAACCTTGATCCGATCTGGATCTACAACCTCCTCATACTCAAAATATTCCTCCATATCATTGATCCAATCAATTAACTCCTCTAAATTGAGACTCCTAGAATACGTGGAGACATCAAACTTTGTCTTCTTCCCGATCCGAGATATAGCCTTGATTAATCAAGCTTCTACAGGATCCGTTGCTTCTTCTACAACCGATGGTTCATCAACCTCCCAAGCTTCATCTTCACTATGGTCCTCTCTCCTTGGTTCAACCCCTCTTCGCAACTCCTCTTGCAGAGCTTGCACTTGCCTCTACAAAGCTCTGAAATATTTTTCAGGTACCACATTCCTTCCACCACCATGGTTTCTTCGTGGAGGCATTCTTCCTCACTCTCTTCTCACAACCCTTCCACAGATCCTGGTGCAAACTGCATCACTTTCGGCAATCTACTCACACACTCAGGAACTCCCGCTCTGATACCACTTGATGGTGATCCACAAATAGCTCACAACAGATTCTTAATTCTCATTCATTACAGTTGAAAAAAATGATTTACAATAATGGCAGCAGTATTCCATTTAAAGCTCCTTCATCCTAAAAGATAGTTATTTTTTTTTCTCTTACAACATCTTTCGCCCAGGAAGAAAAATAGTCTAAACTGGTCCAGAATCGCCCTCTTGGCTTCATGACTGTGACTATGGCTCAACAGTTCTCCGACCCTTGTGCATGCCTTCGCTTCCCCTTTTAAAATCTCTGGCATGACTCTTGGTTTCCCTTTTCTGACCCTTCGTTTCATTTCCCGTGCCTCTTCGTTGTCTTCGCATTCGAACGCCTTTCTTTCTGATCCTTGATATTTGTCTGCTTTCATTGCACCTCGGTGCCACGTGCTTTCAGTGCTGCCACTGTAGGCTCTGTCCACCTGTCAACCATTGATGACATTCGGTATACCACCGCTCGATAGATTCCTTTGTAATGGCCCTTGTAATCGCCTGCGCACCGCTCGATAGATTCCTTTGTAATGGCCCTTGTAACCGCCTGCGCTTTCTTTTCTTTCGTTGGTCGTGAAAATATGACATGTCGCGATATCACGACATCTTTCCCTCCCGACTCTTCTTTCTCCTTTTCGATCACGCAATCGTGACATGTTGCGATATCGTGACATCTTTCCTTTCTGCCTTCTCCTCGCCTCTAGGGTCGCGAAATCGCGACATGTCGCGATTTCGCGACAGTTTCCTTCCTTACTTCCTTTCTGCTTCTTCAGTTGCGATATCGCGACAGTTTCCTTCCTTGCTTCCTTTCTGCTTCTTCGATCGTGAAATCGCGACATTTTCCTTCCTTGCTTCCTTTTTGCTTCTTCGGTCGCGAAATTGCGACATGTCGCGAAATCGCGACATTTTTGCTCCACGCCTTCTCTCTCCTTCGTGAGTTGCGAAAATGCGACATGTCGCGATATCGCGACACTTTTCTCTGTCGCGATATCGCGACATCAAGGCAAACACTTAGAATTATTATTATTATTTTTTGGTCGATGCAAGATTGCTCTGCTACCACCGGATGCTCCTGCATCAACTAGGCTTAACTACCAAATGATGCATAATAAGGGAGGGATCAAGCCTTGGCATGTCGATATATGACCAAGCAAAAATATCATAAAACTCTTTCAACAAATTGGTCAATTGCTCCTGCTCATCCAAGGACAAGGCTTTACCTAACTTAAGGATTCTAGGGCTCTCCTCAAAACCTATGTTAACATCTACAGTCTCTTTAATGAGAATATGAGATTCATCCTCATAAGGAGGTAGGGCATGGATCACTCCTTGTTGCTCAAGGTCCTCAGGAGACATAGGGGCAAAATCCCCTTGAGAACTAGAAGACTCAACATGCATAACACAAGGGACTTACCCATCAAAGGAGAAGCTGTTTTGAAGGATATCCTCATAATCCATATCACAAAGAGTATCCTATTCAACATACTCCCCTAGGGTCACAACTAACTTGGGATGCACCAAAGTTACCACATTTTAAAATAAAATCTCAGTGGGATTGTTAGAAATAGTGTCTATTACATCATTTGGGTTATGTAAATGTATCTTCCAAGATACATACTTAGATTACTTTAGGGACAAGTTATCTAGTTACTTCATGTAGTGTAATAAATGCACAAGTGTCAATGTGCAAGTTGTACATGCACAAGTTGTCCCTTGCACAACTAGGTAGAGTGTTGATCAAGTATTCTATTTTACCTATATAAGGAAGGCCTCACTGTTAGATAGATATAGAGTCGGGGGACATAGTATGATAGTGTAGCTTAGTGCTTATAGTTTTGTGTGTATCACCATCCATTGGTGATGGGTGCAATGTAGTTCAGTAGCTTTATAATGGAGTGTTCATTTTCTCCATAGCTACATTGTATTCTTTTATATCATTTCTATTTATTGCATATTTCAGTCATCTAGAAAATTTACTTTATTTCATATTATTCTACATCTTGTGATTGCTATCTCCTAGTGCTCGTTACATAAAAAGCTAACAGTGGTATTAGAGCCATGATAGATCTAGTCTGTGTAGGTCAATAGGGAAACCACCATTGTCATTGAGATTGACTCTTTTGTCAAACTGATGCGTCGCTGGACCAACCACTGTCAAAAGATCTCAGAAGAGTCTAGGTGGTAGAATTAGGGAGAGCCCAAGTGAGGACTGAAAGAAATATCAGTTCTAAAAATTATGAGATTGCATTTGACTAGAGTCTTTCCACAGAGTTACAGAAAAAACTCGTGAAGACCAAGACTCAACATTCAATCCATTAGATTGAAATATCATCTAGTGAAGATCATCGAAGAAATTTGGAATTTTGCTAACTAGTGGCTAAAGTTTCTTTTGTTGCAGAAAATTAATTCTCAGAGGATTGGGATTCCTCCTACGACAAAAATCTAGGAGATTCCAACTTTGTTGCTCGAAGGTCAGTGTGTTCTCATAGTGCAGAGGTTAGTTCCTTGTGCAGGAGAAGAATACTGTGAAAGAAGACTTCTAGTGAAGAGTTGTGGCAAATTCAGGAGATTGAAGATTTCCATTGTTGAATCAAAGAACTTCATAAGTTGAAGAACAAGCCATATAAGCCTTGACATAAAAAGGCCATAGAAGCCTTAGGCCATAGGAGCCTTGAAAGAGAAGCCATAAAAGTCTTGATACTAAAAAGGCCATAGAAGCCTTGATAAAAAAAAAGGCCATAGAAGCCTTGATACTGAAAAAGGCCATAGAAGCCTTGGTACTGAAAGAGGCCACAAAAGCCTTGATACTGAAAAAGGCCACAGAAGCCTTGATACTAAAAAAGGCCATAGAAGCCTTGATCTTGAAGAAGAATTCGAAGAGAATATCTGATTTAGAAGCAGACTAAATATTTTAGTACTAATACTTTGTTGCAGGGAAAGAAGATTCAGTGAGTTGGGAAACTTTCTGCAAGAAAGTTAGGAAGGGTATCTTCTTCAGAATCAATTCAGCACCTGAAGCAAAATTGAAGAGATCAGGAGAAGATCTCATTGAAGAACTTCCAGTCAAGGAAGGAGAAGGAAAATAAGGACTAGGCGAGTCCTACTCGAATTTAGAAGCAACACAATCAAAGATCCAGATGTAGATCTCACCACCAACACTTCCAGGAGTAAAAGGTTGAAGAAAAGGTATCAAATAAGACCATCAGAAGCTATAAGATTAGAGACCTTGGGAAGGTCTTATTGAGCATCCAAAAAAAGGTTAGGAGAGACTTACTGAAGATATTCTCAGAGAACTCATTGGAGAAATATACTACCAAGGAGAAGCCCCTGATAGTGAAGGACTTGGGATATAATTGTCACCATCTTAGAAGATAATTTTGATATTGTGGAATGCTATCTTCAAACCCATCTCAATGAAGCAATTGACAATGGAAAATGTGATATTTTACTTTTCTTATACTTTGCAAGCATATTATACGTGGAACTGCTCACATATAAACACTACAAGGCAAAAAATGAAGAGAAAAAAGAATTGATAGAATTACTCAAAAGAAGTCAGAACTTGATGAACATATCTAGAAAAGTTTTTTTCCTCATGCAACATCAACACTTCCTATTCTACTAACTCAAAATCTTATCATGATACCTTAAGTGGTTGTTCAAAAACTTTTGTACAGATTAAATATAGGAAAGGAGAATATTCCTCACAAGAACCAAGTAGCATCTCAACCTCCTATGAGAAAACAAAAACCATAATCAAAGGAAAAGCCAGAGATGAAGAAGAAGACATAGCAGATAAAGGAGGAATACAATGCAAAGTCAATTGAAAGAAGAAGCCTCACCTCCAGCTTACTCTACATCATATGAAGACATAGATTACCTGTTGAACTTGAACACAAAGAATGCAAAGGAAGAATACAAAGTTTAGGATGAAGAACCAAAATATCCATATTGAAGACTAAGTCTTCAATACCCAAATAATGTAATACAGGGGGTGTTAGAAATAGTGTCTATTACATCATTTGGGTTATGTAAATGTATCTTCCAAGATACATACTTAGATTACTTTAGGGGCAAGTTATCTAGTTACTTCATGCAATGTAATAAATGCACAAGTGTCAATGTGCAAGTTGTACATGTGCAAGTTGTCCCTTGTACAACTAGGTAGAGTGTTGGCCAAGTATCCTATTTTATCTATATAAGGAAGGCCTCATTGTTAGATAGATATAGAGTTGGGGGACATAGTCTGATAGTGTAGCTTAGTGCTTATAGTTCTGTGTGTATCACCATCCATTGGTGATGGGTGCAATGTAGTTCAATAGATTTATAATGGAGTGTTCATTTCCTCCATAGCTACATTGTATTATTTTATATCATTTCTATTTATTGCATATTTCAGTCATCTAGCAGATTTACTTTATTTCATATTATTCTGCATCTTGTGATTGCTATCTCCCAGTGCTTGTTACATCAAAAGCTAACAGGGATAAGGTGATCCCTCATCCCCATCAATCCACTCCAAACCTTGATGATCCAAATATTCAACATAAGTAATGACGTGACCATCATCCTCAAATGGCAAAGGCTGGTTTTTATTGGGTATGTAGCCTATGCCACATCTCCCAAGCCAAAGCTTAACTTTCAAAGGCTCTCAAATACCTTTCTGTTGTGTCCCCAAACCTTTAACCACATATCCCATACTAGATAGGATCTTCTTAGGAAGCGGGTAATCATGGGATAGGTAACAATGGGTAAAATAATGCTCCATAGGAAGAGGGTTGTTACCACAAATATTTTCTTTGAGGATTGTACCCATGTAGATAAAGGTATGCATGCCAATGTATACTAATTCATCCTTATTATGAGGTAATCCCATAATATTAGGTGAAGGTGATAACTTGGCTAAATCTAGAAGAGGTTCTTGAAGAAAAGGGTTGACCTGATCTTGTGATGAAACATTGATTAGCGGTTCCTCACTTATTTTCAAAATTTCAAGTTGCTTGGTGATGTGAGATGAAGAAATTGATGGACATAAATTGAGACTAGATTGAGCTTGCTCAACCATTGAAAAATATTGGAATGGATGAGGGTCACCCAAAATGGTGACAAGTTGATATTTGAATTCAAACTTCAAACATTGATGAAGAGTAGAAGGGACAACCCTCATTGCATGAATCCAAGGGCATCCAAGAAGGAGATTAAAATATGTGGGACAAGGTACCACATAAAAAAGGTATCTAAGATCTTAGGTCCAACCCTAAGGGGGAGGGATACAATGCTACAGGCCTCTTGTAAATCATTTTTGAAAGCTTTGATGATGACATTAGATTTAATTAAATCTTCCTCTTTTGACAAGTGCATAGACTGAGGGAGGAACCATTATCTACCAAAAGTTGCTTTATAAACGTTTCCTCAATATATGCAGTGATGTAGAGGGAAGAATCCCCTCACAAGTTAGAGGATGGAGTATCATCATTCGAAAATATGATATGATATATCCCAAGGGAACCTACAACATCAACTATAACTCTAGGGGAAATTTCTTGAGGAACATATTATTGACTTAGAAGCTTCCACAAGGCTTCCCTATGAACAAGAGAAGTTTGAAAAAGCTCTAAGATGGAATTATTGGCTTGGGTACTAGCTAACTATTTTTTAATATTGAAGGAGACTTTAAGTTGTGGTTTGAACACTAAGGATGGGTTTTCTAATCTTGTGCTTATTTTATGTGTACTCTTCAAAACTAAGGGTGGTTTAGAAGGTTGATTGGATGTAGAACTTATCTCCTGCTGAGATTGTTGAGTTGGTTGAGTCTAAGCTTGTTGCCTTGTAGTTGCTACTATCATACCAACCATATTATTATAGGGAGGTGGCACATTACAATATGACACTTGATTAGTTGCTTATTGCCCATGCTTAGATAGGGGATCTTGAAATATCCTAATATCTTGATTAGTTGTGGGTGTTTGTTGAGTAGGAGGTTGATTGTTTGTTGAAGTAGGTTGAGAACCCTCTATAATAAGATGACCTGCATCGATTAAGTCATGAACCACATGTTTCAACATCTTACATGAATTTGTTATATGCCACTCCACTCTATGCTACACACAATTTTGACTAGGCTTATATCAATCAACCGTGGTATCGAGTTGCCTTATGGGAGGTAACTCAATCATAGATTTCAAGAGCTGCTTTAGGACCTATGAAATAGGTTGGTTGAGTTTCATGAAGTTTCTTGGTGGAGGTTTTTGAGGTTTTCTAAGTACCATATTTTTTAGGGTATTAACAACATTGTTGATAGGTCTACTATCCGTTACCCCATCACCAAGTACATGCTTGTTCTTATACTAGGTTTCCATGGTCCTATTGTCTTCTCTCTTAGGTTTAAGTTGACCTCTTCTAATAAAGGCTTGCTCTCCCCTTCTTGCCAAATATATTTCTTATTCAAAAGAGGTAATAGTTGATGTTTCCAATGCATATGATATTTAATCTTGTAAATTTCCAATAAAAATATCTAGCATATCTCGAGGAGGTAAGGTGTACTTTAGTCATCCAACTAAACTTCTCTAGCGAGAATTTTTTTTGAAAAATTTAATCTTTACCTTGCTTCAACATATAAACATCTTTCAAAGTCACATCTTTCTCAACATAAGCTTCAAATTATTGAACAAACAACTATGTTATCTCTACAAAATTTCTCAAATATTGACGAGGCAATTGATAATACCATTCCAATGCCATACCACACCAAGGCTCTTAGGGAAATTTTGTAGTAACAATATGTCACCATATATAATATCATGGCACACTGCCCTAAACATCCTTAAATGTTCAATCAAGTCCTTTATTCCCTTATAAATAAATATCAATATTGGAAAATGCTTAGAGTAGGGCCTAGAGGCGATGATAGGGTCTAAGGTTTGATTGCACATTTTCTTATAGTTGTAGGTGAAACTTGGAGGTTGAATCATATCCAATATTGAAACTAGTTGTTTCACCACACTAGTCAAACTTTGCATATCGAGATTGTTGTTGTGTAATACCCCCAGGATCCCTAGGGGAGGGTTATAGATAGGTTGTTGGAATGGAACTTGGCCAATATTGGAGACATTAACACTGTTATGACATGGGTTATGATATGTAGTATCTTGCTATGGAGGATAAATGATATTTGGTGGAACATAAGAATGAATGTTGAGATGAGCAGAATGAGGAGGAAATTAAGCATAATCTTGAGATGCACTACTAGTTGGAGAAACTTGTGGAATTGTTTGAATGTTGATGGTTATAGTAGTAGCATATGTTGGTTTATGAAATGGATTAACATGATGTAAAGATTCAAACAAGGGATTGGTGTGAATGTTTTGAGGAGAAATAGTTTGATGATGTTAAGTCCCAACCTCTTCAAGTTGGGCTTCTTCATCCATAGATTTATTCATTGAATCTCTATGATGCTTGAAGAAATTCCCAATATGATCAAATGATTTAAAGGTAAGGTACCCATTATACCCCTTAGTAGGATTCTTTGGAAGACCCATACTTGAAAGAATGCGATGTAACCATATTGCTTCACACACTTCCCAACAAACTTCACAAGAGCAAATTAGATTGTTTTTGACTTGATGTTTTTGGAACAGACTAACAAAATATTCTAATCTAACAATAGATTATACACTAGCTTCTAGAGTAAAAACTAGGATAACGCTAATGAAATTATGTAAGAATTATAGCCTAGTCTAACATCTATCCCTTATTACAATAATGAAATAATGTAAGAGTTATAGCATAGCCTAGCCTAACATAGAAAATTGTGAAACAACTCAAATTTGACATGTGCAAGTGCTTTAGTGAAAATATCTGCAACATGTTCATCAGTGGGAATGTACTAGAATTGTATCTTGTGCTTTGGAACTTAATCTTGAATAAAGTGATATTGAGTTTCAATATTATTTGTTCGTTCATGGAACACTAGATTATTGATGAGTTTCAAAACATCTTGGTTATCACAATTCAAGTGCATTAGAAGATTCTTTGGAAGACCCATACTTGAAATAATGTGACATAACCATCTCGCTTCACACACTGCTCCTCATGCTATGTGATATTATACTTCTATCGATGAAAGTGTAACAACTTGCTACTTCTTACTGTGCCAAGAGATAGGTCCAGATCCAAGGTGAAATATGTATCATGATGTTGAATTTCTACCATTTATAGATCCAGCATAATCTGAGTCCATATATCCTTGCAATATGAACTTATCATTCTTCTTGTAATCCAAGCCATATTATGTTGTGCCATAGACATAGTGTAGAACTCACTTCACTACCTTCCAATGACTGACCTTAGGTTCCTACATGAACCTCGAAAGATAGCTTACACAAAGCTAATATCCAGCCTAGTATTCATCAGATATATGATACTCCCAATCAACTGTCGATAGAGAGTTCTATCTACCTAAGGAGATTTATCATATCAAGATAGTTGTTTCTATGTTTATATTAGAGTTGCTTTGGGCTTACAATCTGTCATTTGATATTTTTTAATTAATGCCTTGACATACTTCATTCGAGTAACCTTGACGTGGTTCTTTTTTTGCACAACTTCCAATCCAAGAAAATAATGGAGAAGTCCTAGATCTATCATTTAAAATAACTTTTTCAAGTCACCCTTCATTGCTTCAATCATCTGAACTGCCAGTGATGATCAGATCGTCTACATAGAGCACAAGGATCACTATTTTAGAACCAACTTTCTTGAAATGGAGATTGGCATATGAGGGAATTCTCTTGAAACCATGCTACAAGAGGTGATTATCAATATTTATGTACCAATCTCGCGAAGCTTGTTTCAACCTATACAAGGACTTGATCAATTTTTGAACTTTTTGCTCTTGTTCTTGTACAATAAATATTTTAGGTTGAGTCATGTACACTTATTTTAAATCACCATTTAAGAAGGCACTCTTCACATCCATCTGATGAAGCTTCCATCTAAAATGAGCTACCATTGCACATAGTACATGCATGGTTATCATTTTTACAGTTGGTGTGAATGTATCTTCATAATCTATGCCTTATTTTTGAGCATATCCCTTTGCAACAAGGTGGACTTAATGCTTTTAAATAGTTCTATCTGCATTATACTTGAATTTGTATACCCATTTGCAACCAATGGGTTTCTTGCCAACAAACAGATCAAATAGCTCCCATGTTTTATACTTCATAAGAGACATATTTTTTACATCCATAGCTACGTTCCATTGAGGTACACTGAGGGCTTCTTGCACTGAAGTAGGTTCATGCTCCACAAATGTAGTTATAAAAATGTAGTCTTCCTCTTCACTTATGTCTTCTTCTTCATCATCTTCTGCATCTTCAGATTCTTCTCTTTCTTGATGAGACATACTTCGAGTACGTGACTAATCTAAAGTGATATTAGGTGGCGCATCCAATTTTGTGTCTCTTATAGTGCTATTATACCATTTTGAAAATTTCTTCTATTTAGGGGGAGTCCTTGACTTAGGCTCCTCCAAATCTAGGTATATAGTAGGAGATGTGTCTTTGCTAGTTTTTGGTGTATCCAACTTAGGAGATTCATAGAATACCACATCTCGAATTATATGAATTTTCTTGGTTTTAGGATCAATCAATTGATACCCCTTGGATTCTTCATCATAATCAAGAAAAATACATTGTAAAGTTTTTTCATCTAGCTTGCTTCATTTATTATTTGGAATGTACATGAAAAATTTACATCTAAATATCCTTAAATGAGAAATGAAGGGTTTTCTTCCACTCCATGCTTCTTGTGGTGTGACTCCTTGAAGAGGTTTGGTTGGTGCTCAATTCAAGAGATACACAACGGTAGTGACAACTTCTGCCTAATATTATTTCTCAAGATGTGCACCTATGAGCATACATCAAACTATCTCCATTATGGAATGATTCCTCCTTTCAGCAACTCCATTTTGCTAAGGATTATAGGCTGTAGTAAGCTGTCTTTTTATCCCATGTTTAGTGAGATATTTTGAAAACTCATTGGAGGGGAATTCCCCCCTTGATATGAGTGTAGGGTCTTGATTGAACATCTTGATTCTTTCTCAAAACACTTCTAAAACTATTGAAAATATAAGAAAGCATCTGAATTTAGTTGTAGAAATAAAACCCAGATATTTCGGGAGTAATCATCAAAAAACAACTGAAATTACTTCTTTCCACCACAAGTATTTGGCATGGGTTTGCATAGATTAGTGTGTATCAACTCCAATGGTCTTTTGGCTCGTGAAGAGCTCAATTCAAATGGAACTCAATGTTGCTTCCCTACTAAAAAATCTGAGCATATAGGTAAAGTATGAGAAATATTGGGTAGACCGAACACTATATCATGCTTACTCAATTCGAGTAGATAGCCTAAAATGAGATGCCCATACCATTTGTGCCATAAGGAAGTAGCTTATTTTAAGCTGGAAGCCATGGTAACATGAGGGGTATAGATAGCATCTAATACAAACAATCCATGTTTGTATGAAGCTATTGCGATATGTTTACCCTTTTTGGTAATGAAGCAATGCTTTTATCCTTTAACAACCTTAAATTCAACCACCATATCTTTATCCAAGATTTGAGGCATGAAGAATAAGTTGTTGGCCAATATTGGCACATATAGAACCTTATCAATTTAACATTGCCCATCGGGAAGAGTTACTGAAACATTACCTTCTCCTTGGACTTTATAGGTTTTATCATCGATAATTGTTATCAGTTTGCCTTCTTTAGCCTCAAATGTGTCAAACCACTTTTTATCACCAGTCATGTGTTTTTTGGCACCATAATCAATATACCAAACATTATCTTTCTATTTGGGATCAACTTTAGTCATGAGCACCTTGTGCGCTCTCTCAAAATCTGAATCTGATTCTTCAATAGCATCATTTCTCTTTTGTTGTCTATTTCTTCTTCATGGTTTGTTTTGGCTCTTTTTCAGTTGTGGTTGCTTATTCTTATTACTTTTGTTGAACCAACACTTGTTGGTGTCATGATTGTCCATCTCACAAATATTATAGTACCTCTTCTATTTTTGAGGTGTCTTTTGTGAGGAAGTGGTGTTTGAACCTGTTGTGGTTGCTCCACAATGTACCCCAAAATTGGGGACCCACATTTTTTGCATGTGTTCCAAGAAGACCGAAGTGGCCCATAGGCTAAAGATCAAGGAAAAAAGCAAAACACCACAAGGAGAAAAAGTTTCGCGATATCGTGACATGTTGTAGTTTCGCGTCCAAAGGATGAAGAAGTGTCGCGATATCGCGACATGTTGCACCGTCGCGGCCAAAAGAGAAAAAGAGTTGCGATATCGCGACATTTTGCAGCGTCACGGCCAAAAGAGAAAAGGTGTCGCGATATCGCGACATGTTGCACTGTTGCGGCCAAAGATGAAAAAGTGTCACGATATCGCGACATGTTGCACTGTCACAGAAAAAAGAGAAAAAGTATCACGATATCGTGACATGTTGCACTGTCACGGAAAAAAGATGAAAAAGTGTTGCGATATCACGACATGTTGCACCATCGTGGCCAAAAGAGAAAAAGTGTCGCGATATCGCGACATGTTGCATGGTCGCGATCAAAAGAGAAAAAGTGTTGCGATATCGCGACATGTTGCATTTTCACGACCAAAAGAGGAGAGAAAGAACGAGGAAGAAAAAGTGTCGCGATATCGCGACATGTTGCATTTTTGCGGCACAAAGCAAAGAGAAAGAGCGAGGAGAAAAAGTGTCACGATATCGTGACATGTTGTGTTTTCATGGCCAAACAAGAAAAAGTGTCACGATATCGTGACATGTTGCATTTTCACGGCCAAACAAGAAAAGGTGTCACGATATCGTGACATGTTGCGTTTTCGCGGCCAAACAAGAAAAAGTGTCGCGATATCGTGACATGTTGCGTTTTCATGGCCAAACAAGAAAAAGTGTCGCGATATCGTGACATGTTGCATTATCGCGGCCAAAAGAGAAAAAGTGTCGCGATATCGCGACATGTTGCATGGTCGCGATCAAAAGAGAAAAAGTGTTACGATATCGTGACATGTTGCATGGTCGCGGTAAAAAGAGAAATAGTGTTGCGATATCGTGACATGTTGCATTTTCGCGATTCAAAGCAAAGAGAGAAGAAAGAAAAAAGTGTCGCGATATCGCGACATGTTGCATTTTCGTGGCCAAATGAGAAGAGAAAGAACTAGAAAGAAAAGTGTCGCGATATCGCGACATGTTACATTTTCGCGGCTAAAAGCAACAAAAGAGAGCAAGGAGGCAAAAGTGTCACGATATCGCAACATGTTCCATTTTTGCCAAGGTAACGGACCTACATAGTGACGTGGACATAAGGACAAAATCCAATGAGCAAGACAAAGCGTTACATAAGGAATCTTTAATGACTTAAAATCATTTAAGATGGTCGTTACACACAGAGGGAAACAGATGCAAGCCCATGTGGAGAAAACGCAGTGAAGGGCCACAAAATGGAAACCAAAGCACATGCATAGAAGGGAAGGTGAAACGAACAGTCAGAGAAGGTGAAACGAGCAGCCATCGAAAAACGAAATGAACCGTCATGGAAGAAGAAACAATGTTTTTAGAAGTTTAAATACGCCATTCAAAGAGGCCAAAAAGGGGGTTGGAAACTACTGCAAGTAGCGTTGCAGGTTTGAAGGCAAGATAGCCATTCTGGACCTAGTTGGGTTGTTTTTCTTTCGTAAACTGGTTTTTCTTCTTCATGGACATGGGTGGAAACCGCTGCAAGCAGAGTTGTAGAGTTGAAGGCGAGAAGGCCATTCTGGACCTGTTTGAGTAGTTTTTCTTCCACAGACTGGTTTGGAAAAACCAAAAATTTTGCTATTGTAAAATGACATATTTTTAATGCAAAAGTGTTCAGAAATTTGCATCTTGTGGGCAAGAAAGAAGGAGATTTTCTTTGCATGCTATGGATTTAATGTTTATTCTTTCATTTTTTAGATTTCAAATTTATAGATAATGTTAATGCCATGTTTTTGGGTTACATTAGGCGAATATTCAAAATCTGAATTTTATTTCATACCCTAGGAACCAACACTTAGTCTATGGGGATTGTGCTTGTTTTGCAAGTCCAATAGGTTAGGTTGCATGCATGGAGACCTCACATATTCGGTTTTTTGGAACCGGATAACATCATACTGAGTGCATTTTATTTTCAATTTTTCTGCATTTTATTTTTTTTTAGAAATTTTAACTTTTTTAAATCTTCAGGCATTAAAATAAACATTTAAAAAATTCCAAAATCCAAAAAAAAACAATGAACAATCACTAAAGTTTCATGATGAAATAAACCAAAATTGCCCCTTGTTTATAGTTACTTGCAATCACTAAGGTGTTCCAAGCATTTAAATTGAATATCTTTATTTGAGATTACTAATACACATGCAAATGCTAATACAGCGGAGACCTTGGAGAAGTTGTTTGTTTAACTTCTTTGCAAGAGGGGATTTGGAACCCAAATCCTAAAGGAGAGTGTACTTTCACAACTGGGTGAAAATACCACTCTACAGAATCCTTCAAGGAAAATCCCTTCTGAAAGTAGCCTTTTTGCTTAGCTCTAGATTTCATAGAAAAAAGTGCATTGTTGGAAACTTCATCTCTTTGGTTGTTATTTGCTTCTTGTTGTTGAAGCAAATTAACTAACTCTTCAAAAGAGACTCGTCTATTAGACACTTGAAGGAAAGTGACCATTATTCTAAAAGAATCTGGTAAAGCTCTCAAAATGATTGAGGTTAAGATATTATCTTCTACTTTCTCACCCATTGCATGCATCTTGACTCTCAGATTAGCAACTCTACAAAGAAACACCTCTACACTTTCTCCATTATTCATGTTGAGAGTGTGAAGTTCGGATTGAAGGTTAAGGATCATGGCTTGATTCCTTCCTTCATATATTATCATCAATGCATATTTAGTGTGCTCCTTTTTACAAATGTGCAGTTGAACTTCATCAATAGTGGCAAGAATTATGATCATTAGTGCTCTAGCATCGGTATCATTATATGCTTATTGTTTATCATCTACTGTAGTCGAGCATGTGATTTTTCTAATAACGATATCCCACATATTTTAAACTTGCAATATTCCACTCATCTTTATTTTCCATAAAGCAAAGTTTGGACCTTTGAATAGTTGTGAATCTAATAAGTATGCTTTTATAGTGATCATTATGAGGGTTCCTTATAACACCAAATGATCCCCCTTTCTTTATACTGCTAGACCAATAGATCTGATCTATTGAATATACCTTCTTCTCTTATAATACCCATCGATACGTGGAATAAGCTCATCCCCTCAATATACACAGTCGTACACGAGGAGGACTCGAAGGTATTGTATATAGATTGATCCATAGTACATGAGTAGTACTAAAAGGGATTCACTCTATCTTTTACATCTACTTAAAAATACTTCTACATATGTAGGATGCCAAGTCCCTTAAATAATTGGAAGAACTTAATTTTAGGATTTACGTCGAGCGATAGTAGTGAATGGGGTAATAATGGAGTGAATATCAAAATTAGTTTTTCGTATTTCTCTTCAATAGTTTATAGAGAACAATAGCCCAAATTTCATTGTTGTAGCTATATTAGGTGATAGGTACAGTAGCCCAAAGCATGACATCACCTGTAAGTGTGGGCCAGAGGTACCATTTTTATCAAATGCTGCCTTGCGTAATAAATTACACAAAATAGGTATAACTTTGGGGTATTTTTGATGGGGGACCAAAATCGCTCACCCCAAATCCTCAAATTCTCATTCATTAAACTTGGAAAAATTTACAACAATGGCAGCAGTCTGCCAAATAAACTCCTTTATCCCGAAAGGTAGTTTATTTTTATTTTTATTTTCTATTACATTACAACATTTCCAACTTTGGAAGAAAAACAACCCAAACAGGTCTAGAATGGCCCTCTTGCCTTCACGTTTGCAACACTGTCTCGATCATTTTTTGACCCTTGTGCATGCCTTCGCTTCCCATTTTAAAATCTCTAGCGTGACTCTCCATTTCCATTTTTTGACCCTTCGTTTCATTTCTCGTGCCTCTTCATTGTCTTGGCTTTCGAAACGCCTTTCTTTCAGACTCTTGATCTTCGTCTGCTTCCACTGCACCTTGGTGCCACGTGCTGTTCAGTGCTGCCACTGTAGACTCTGTCCGCCTATCAACCAATGATGACGTTCGGTATACCCATCGCTCAAAAATTTCCTTTGTAACGGCTCCTGTAACCGCCTGCCATTTCTTTTCTTTTGTTTGGTCACAAAAATGCGACATGTCACGATATCGTGACATTTTTGGCTTCTCTGCCTTCCTGCCCTCTTCGAGTCGCAAAAATGCGATATGTCGAGATATCGTGACACTTTTGGCTTCTTTGCCTTCCTACCCTCTTTGAGTCACGAAAATGCGACATGTCATGATATCGTGACACTTTTGGCTTCTCTGCCTTCCTACCCTCTTCGAGTCACGAAAATGTGACATGTCACGATATCGCGATACTTTTGGCTTCTCTACCTTCCTGCCCTCTTCGAGTCGCAAAAATGTGACATGTCACGATATCACGATACTTTTGGCTTCTTTGCCTTCCTGCCCTCTTCGAGTCACGAAAATGTGACATGTCGCGATATCGCGACACTTTTGGCTTCTCTGCCTTCTTGCCCTCTTCGAGTCGTGAAAATGCAACATGTCGCGATATCATGACACTTTTCTCTCTTGCGCCTCCCCTCATCTTCTGGTCATGAAAATGCGACATGTCGTGATATCACAACACTTTTCTCTCTTGCGCCTCCCCTCGTCCTTTGGTCATGAAAATGCGACATGTCGCGATATCGCGACACTTTTCTCTCTTGCGCATCCTCTCGTCCTTTGGTCATGAAAATGCGACATGTCGCGATATCGCGACACTTTTATCTCTTGCGCCTTCTCTTGTATTTTGGTCACGAAAATGCGACATGTCGCGATATCGCGACACTTTTTCTCCCTTGCGCCTTCTCTCGTCCTTGGGTCACGAAAATGCGACATGTCGCGATATCGCGACACTTTTTCTCCTTTGCGTCTTCTCTCATCCTTGGGTCACGAAAATGCGACATGTCGCGATATCGTGACACTTGATTCTAGTGTCCATAAACTGTGAATGCGATGCCTCCTCTACCCAGTTGTAGGCTCACCAATATGAGCACACAATAAACTGGTAGCAGGGACAAAACACAATACAAATGCCATAGATCATTTGCTCTGATATCAATGTATGAAATTGAACCAAAAATATTATTGATTTCATGCAGATAAATACAATGAGAAAGGCCGATATTAGTCTATAACTGCATCTACGAATAGAACAAAATAAAATATATCCTACCCCTAATTAGCTCTACTAACTTTGGAATAGACTAACAAATAATATTCTAAGCTAACAATATTATATGTTAGCTTTTAGAGTAACAACTAGGACAACACTAATGAAATAATGTAAGAATTATAGCCTAGCCTAACAGGATCAAGGTCATTACTAACTTCATTTTCTTCCTCTTTTAGATTAGGATTCTCCCTATCTGGTCATATTTGTGATGAATCTCACTAGATTCTGAAAGCCTTCGCTTAATCTTAAGGTTGAGAGATTAGGAGAAAAAAAAAGGATAAAGGAGAAAAGGGGGAACTAAAAACTAGCAAAAGATACACAAAATAATTTTAAGATGTTTTTAACATTTTCTGGTTTTAAGTAAATAAATGTAGTGGTCATGCTTAAATATTTTCAAAGAAAAACAAAATGAAGAGGATTCCTAATTTGGATACTAAAGACATGTTTTCATGTCGGGTTCATCAAATATGTAGAGGGGAAAAATGCCCTATCATGTATGATTCTCGATTGGATCTTCTCGGAGTCGAGGTGACCACAGGAGTGTGTTAGATTATCTACACTCGAAGGCTTGGGGGATTGAAGGGTTCATTAGGAATAGTTTGAAGGGTTCATTAGGAATGATATTGAAGGACTCGCTCCAAGTCTAGGGTGAATTGTTTGATGTGTATATTGAGTAAGAACCTATGTTTAGCTTTTCTAAGATCTAGGCAATGGGAAATGAAAGAACAATGCAAGACAAATAGTAATACAAGCATGCACAAACTAACCCTAGGATGATTCTATATTTTCAATGAGGACTAAACCCTAACTTGCAATAAAGTAAATATTTTATTTTTAGCAAAGGTTTAAGAGGATGCACAAACAAAGTTAACCCTAGAATGTAAACTATATGCCTTTTCTCTTTTAAAGGCCTAGAAATGAAACCAAAATATATATATTTTGTTTATAATCTAAAGAAGTAATAGAAATGGATAAAAATCAAAACATTAAACAACCTAAGAAGTCTATCTAGGGCATTTACTTGACCCTATGTTTGTACCTGGACTTTAATTTGCATCTAGATGTATCCAACAACTTCACAACCTACAAAACAACTTCATAAAACCCTAGAAAAATTGATCAGCATTTGGGGCTCTGCTTAGGCCATTGTGTGACTGAGCTTGGAGGTACAAAAGTCAAGCCCCCTTGGTCCTTTTAGCTGACCATTTAAAAACAAAAGCGATTTTTGATCCTTTTGGAAATGAACAAGGGAAAAAATGCAATAAAATGAAACAATGCAAAATATAGAGTGTAAATAGTGATATTATAATCCAAATAAAGCATGCAAACACACACTGAGGGTTTGGGAGTGAAACTTTATCCCAAAAACTAATAGAGCCAAAATTGTACCCCATAAGGGGTGACTGTGAATTCAAATCTATTGAAATCACACCCTATACATACAAGGTACAAATTCGTAGTAAAAGTGCAAAATGATCTATTAATGCAAAATAAGATAAAAAAATGCACAATTAATGATCTAGGAAATTAAAAACTCAAGAAGAAACCTAGTGGTAGTGAAAGAACAATCAAAAGGACAAAGACCTCCATAAAATAATAGACGTCACCTCAAAGCTCCAACACTTTTCCATCAAGAACAAAAAATCAAAAGCAAAGCAACAAAAAACATCAAAAATTACTTTAACATCACTTAGCATTTCAACATTTAGAAAATATCACTTAGGACTTAGGTTAGAGCTTAAGGGAAAAAGGGGATCAAAACCCTCTATTTATAAGATGTTTGGAGGGAAAAAGGGTGAGAAAATAAAATGCAAGCCTAGGGAAGGACCGATGTCCTAGAGATCAACTCAAAAATTGGGTTTTCTAAGATGAAATCCTAACTTGCCAAAATCATGCCCCATACTAAATAGCTGCAATTTTGGAAAAACTAGGAAAAAACGAAAAAAGGATGGGAAGAGGGCCAATCTTGCACTTTTACAAGTTTGAGGGACTTCTGAGGGATTCTAAGAAAAATTATTTACTTAAGCGGATCAATTTTCCATGTCTACACTCGTAAAGTGTCTAGTGAAGTGAGGGACGATCACACTCCAATACCTAGGCCTCATAAAACACCCGTCTATGGAATTCAACTCCCACATATATTTGGGTATATGGGGAGACCCCCTAGGATTAGGAGAAACCTTTAACCCTAGGATTCTTTTTGACCTTATATTATCAATAGTACACTAGAAAACATCTAGAAAGAACACCCTCCCATACTATCAGAGGTAGATAGTGTGCTCAAGGGTATGCATGGAATAATCCTTGAGTAGTGGCTTAAAATATTGGTTCGGGAACTATCGATCATCACTATGATATAATATAGGGCCTATGGGTAGTATATACACCCTAGATTAGAGTACCCTATTGTGTTGAATATTTATCCTGCAACAAAATCCTATTCTATTGAATATTAAACTTGTAACCAAAATCCTACCATAGAAATTGAGCATACATAGGAGAATTTTCTATCCTAGAACTACTGCATAAAATAGATAAAAGAAGTTGTAGAGGAACATAATAGTTAATATAGAAACAATCAGAGTCAAACAATGAGTATAAAGTTATCAATACCAGTTTAGTTGGGTATATACAGTCATAATTAGTAACAGTCAAGACAAAGTTGTCATTTGTCAGTATTAGTAAGTTACCTATTGCAAAATTTATAATAGATAGGGACTATTCTATGATAGTCATATCAGATAGTTGATAGAACAATGTCAGGATTGATAGAATAATATCAGTAGTTAGAAAAAACAATGCCAAGTTTGATAAGAGGTTGATCGACAAGAAATTAATTTTTTGAGAAAACCAAACCTTCAGGAGGAAAACCAACAACACTTGAAGACAACACCCTCCTAAAAAATTTTAGGGTGTCCAAAATCAATGTTGTGGTATATAGCTCATTGTGACTGTCTCATCGAGATGATAATTTTGGTATATAGTCTTTATACACTATTTTAGGGGTGTCAATAAATATCATCATGGAACCTAGTCCATTACGATTGCATTTTTGAGATGATCATTTTGATATATAGTACCCAAACCCTTTTTTAGGCTCCTTACTAAAAATAGTAGCCTTGAAATCAAACTTTTATTTTTAGTAATTATCATCAATAAGTCACAAATCCTAGAACATGGCTTTAGGTACTTAAGAACAATAAAAGCAATAAGAATTAGAGGTAAAAATTGCCATGCAAGTGGAATATTAGGAAAACAACTAAGGGATAAATTAGGTGATCTTAAATATTTCCAAAAGTCCGTGAAATTTTTTGTTAGGACACAAAGAGAAATGAAGGTAGAATTAAAAGAAAAATTTGAATAATTGGACATACATTTATCTATTTATCTCCTCCCACATGAAAGAATTGGTCATCATAATCAAATTATGAAGAAACTAGCCATCATCAGTGGGACGTTCTCAATAACAATGGATTTAAGCTACCCAAATTAGGATTTCCAAATTTTGATGAAAATGATCCTAAGAGGTTGATTTTTAGGGCAGAACAATATTTCAGTCTTTAGTCTGGATTTTATGGCCTCTCATATCCACTGAGTGTTGTTTACAATGACTTAGAAACTCAAATATGGTGAAGCCTTGTATGCTAAAATAAATTATTAAGGGTGATCCCCTTAAGAGCCTATATTTGTAAGTGCTCTACAAAAAAATTGGGTTGGTAGTTTTGGGGTTGTTACAATTGGTATTAGAGATTTAGGTCGTAGGACTTGGAAGCTGACTAGAAGCTTCCATGGGATGTGCATAGGTTGAACCTTCAAATGATGTGCGAATTTGGGTTATACTCTTGTAGAAAGACAGGGGTGACCCTAGAATGATATTTGATATTATTAGTTCATGAGTAGAATGAAATTAGCAAAATAATGTACAATTGGGGAAGGATTGTAGCTTACCTAATTTTCTTGTGTGAATAGGAAATGGCACCTATTCAAAAGGGAAGTTCATCTAAGAAAACCAAAATAGTTATACCATGGGGTAATACTGTATAAAGGGCAGGACGAACTTTAGACCCTAGTAAGAAGACTAGGAAATCAACAACTCTGGGCAAGGGGCATGAGATAGCAAGGAACCTGAAAAGTAATGTTGGAGGAACATCAAATTGTATTAGAGGAACATAATATATTTCCTCCTTGGTAAAATTACTCAAGGAGAAATTGGAACAATAAGAAAAGTTAATAGACTCTTTGGTCAGTAGAGAGGTCAACACTAGAAATAGAGAGGGTCGATAGGAAGAAAATCATATTCAAATTAGCCAAGAGAGCAGAGTTTGAATTGAGTCTGAGTTAGCAAGATAATTAAGGGTGTTAAGATTAAAAAATTTAATGGAGGGACATGAGGAGATGTGGCTTTAGGATACTTATTGCCAAGAACTTCATAAGAAGATAGTGGGATCTTCAAAAGGAAATAAAGATTTCAACATACAGGATGGGATTTTATGCTAAGGATGGGGTAGTCAAACCTAAAGTGGGTGACTTGAGGAGAATGATATTATAGGAGGCACACAATTTTCCCTACTCTGCTCATCCAGGAGGGTCAAAAATGAGGAAAAATACGCAAAATACCTTCTACTAGGTTGGGATGAAACAAGACATTACCAAATTCTTATCAAGATCTTTGGAATACCAAAAAGTTAAGGCATAACATATTCACCTAGCTAGAAAATTATACCTACATGAGATACCTATGCAAAAATGGCAGGTGATCTCTATGGAATTTATTGTGGGATTACCTAAGAATAGGTTCTAGCATGATGCCATCTTGGTAGTAGTTGATAAGTTGACCAAGGTCACACACTTCATACCAAGGAACATCAAGGATAATGCACCGATGGTGGCACATAAGTTCACCAAAGAAGTTTTTATATTATAGAAGTTTCCAGATGTAATCATATCTCACAAGGAATCTAGATTCACATCAAAATTTTAGCAAGATCTTCATCATGCAGTGGGCACTAAGTTAAATATTAGTTTTGCATATCACCCCAAAATAGATGGTCAAACCAAGAAGGTGAACCAAGTTTTGGAAGACATGTAATGCATGGACTAGAAGTCAAAATGGGAAAAATTCTTGTATCTCGTGGAATTTTCTTATAATAATGGGTGCCATGCATCATTGGGGATAGCCCCCTTTGAATACTTGTATGACAGAAGATGCATAACCCCTCTATTATGGTATAATATGATAGATTGAGTGATGGTTGGACTTGATATTATTTGAGATATGGAGGGACATCTCAAAGCAATTTATCTTAGGCTTAGGGAAGTGGAAGATCACCAAAAGAGCTACGTAGATTTGAAAAGATCACCAATGGAATTATTTGTAGGAGATAGAGTCTTATTAAAGGTTAGATTCATAGAAAGTTCCATCAAGTCAACAAAGTTGTATACTTGATATGTGGGACCCTTTGAAATCATTGGGAAGGTTAGCTTAGTAGCTTATAGGATGGCTTTACCGTCTAACCTATAAAAGATCCATGATACTTTCTACATATCCATGCTTAGGAAGTATGTTGCTGATCCTTCTCATGTGTGGAATATTTATAAATTACAGATGATAGATTCTATATCCATTGAGGTGTGACCAGTTAATATTGTAGGTTTTGTTCCAAAATGTTAAGGAAACAAACCCTATCATAGTGCAAGGTCTAGCGAGACTAGTCTTCAGAGAATTGTGCTACTTGAAAAATATTGATGAGATGTGACAACAATTTCTAATTTTATTTGAAAAATTTATGTATGTTAATTTTTGTAAAAAACACAAAGGACTATGTTTATTTCAAGGGAGGATGTATGTAACACCCTTCCTTGGTGAAGCATTTATCGATAGAGAACTATATATTGATGTGTTTATCTAATGGTATATTTTCTATGAGCATAATTAATAATAGAATGAAAATTACTTTTATGTGTATGGAGCATGGTTTCGCTGATATATCTATGGATACATGCTCAAGTACCTTCTCTATGGCGGGGCTATGAGTGAACCACCTACCATGAGGGTTACCTAGGAAAATGATGATGATGATTCATTCATTGATAACTCAAGATAAACATGGAAAATTCACCTTCATGTAGATGCATATAATTTTATTGTTGTTCCACATTTACACCATTAGGCCACGATATTGCTTGCAATGAGCCTCATCAATAAATTTGGTGATAGCTTAGAATATTATAAAAAGGGCCACCTACTTGAGGATATAACATTGGTGTAGAATGTTGTGGACATGATGCCTTGTTTGATTAAGCTGCTTTGAGGCCAATAATAATTGTTATGTATGGTTTCTTTTATGTTTGTACATATAGATATATATGTATATTTGTTGTATGTATGACTTTAATATCGAATATCAACCTTTGGATTATCGTTGTTTATGG
The DNA here is from genome assembly GCA_028583015.1 of Wollemia nobilis. Lineage (NCBI taxonomy): Eukaryota > Viridiplantae > Streptophyta > Pinopsida > Araucariales > Araucariaceae > Wollemia > Wollemia nobilis. The sequence goes on along the minus strand of JAQPPZ010000523.1, from coordinate 874,686 downwards.
TTGCTAGCATGCTATATTATTTATTCATATTTAGAAGATGAAGAAGCATCCTCAATTTCTCATGATCTTATTGCTCGTAAAGCATAACACTTATTAAGCATTTAAAAAATCATTCATGCACGTAAGTTTATGCTCCTCATTTAAAACCAAGAGAGGGTAGGCATGCAAGGGGTAATGGACACATGAGGAAGCAGTGGAGATGAAGGTGAGGTAGAAACTTTAAAAGAGGATTTGTGGAGGTAATCAAACCTACAACAAAGGTGCTTCATGTTGTGTTTTATCTATTCTAGTTTTTGCTTCGTTGTTGTGAATCCTCCTTCCTTTTTGTACTATATTATTCCTTGTTTGCTGGTTGTATATTTGTTAAGTTTTAATTGGTTTTTCGATGTTGGATTTGTGCTACATCAAATCCTTGTTGTGTATTATTCCCTAGAGAATCGAGTTCCTACCTTTGTACCCTATGTTGGTCTTTTTATTATTACTCTTTGTGTTGATATGTGTACCTTGATTTTTCTATGATTTACTTGCGAAGGATCACTCTTATTGTTATGATTGTGACTTATTTGTAATTGTTGGTTGTGTACCCTCTTCCCTTTATGGTTTGCTTTGGTTTACGTGAGGGATATCATACTTGCATGGATTCTTTTTTCCTCTGTAAGTTGGTGGGAAACATACCATTGAAACCCTAATAGTGTGTTGCTGGTTGAATTTCACTTTCTTTCATCGCTCTTCAAGTTGAGCCCTCTGATTGTGTTGTTCTCTTGTAGCTTGTGTAACATTATATTAATCTGTGTTTGTCTTGATCATGGGCCGAGAGGTGTTAGCTTAGTGGTTGGATATTTTTTTATGTGTAGCTCATGATCAGCTGTATGCTTTAGATGTTTCCTTAGTAATTTTTATAAGTAACTTTAATAGATGATTATATGTTTTGCTTTATAAGATTACAATATATTTAATGGTTGTTTCCTTTAATTAAATCCCTCGAATTTGGTTGGCGCTGGCATTAATTATATATTTCGAGTTGTAGAAGCTAATCTTAAGTTTTTTTAAGGCTATAATTTTAGGGTGGTGTTAGAGATAAAACTTTAACTTGGTTTATTCTAGTGTGCTAGAGGAAAATAAAATAACTAAGAGATAGTTTTCTTTTCAATTCTTTGATTAGATAGTTTGATAAAAGGAAACTTATTTTAATTACTATTGAAACCTTTTGTAGGTTATAGGATTATTATCTGTTAGTGAAATCTTGATGTAAGTTTTAAAACTTTATTCTTCCTTAGTTGTAATCCAGGAAGTTTGTTGCTAAAGAAAGTTTTATACTAGATTAAATGCTTTAATATTACTTAGATGTGGAGGTAAACTTAGGGTTAAAGTATAATGTTTGGTTTTAAAAGAATATTTTAACATAATAATTTATGTGACTCTTGTGATTTAGGGAATTATTATAAAGTTATTATAATGATTCATGAGATCTAAGTGGATTAAGGGATCATTGTAAAAAGAAGTATAGGATTCTCTTGCTTTGTGTTGAGTATCATTTTCAATCTATTAGAGAAGTTATTTATAATGACTCTTGAGATTTGTATATATTAGGGATTATTATAAGAAGTATGGGCTTCTCCTGGATTGCTTTGGAAAATTGTGACCTTTGAGTTGTTTAAATTATTAGATGCTTTTAAATGTAAAGTAAGATATCTTATTTTTTGAGCAAGGTTGTTACATAGTAGAGTTGAGATGCATTTCATTTAGAGCTATTCTGATCCCTAAGTAATCCCCATTATTGGTAGGTGGTTTCCATAAAATATACCTATGGAATTAGTTCACAAAATACCCTAGAAGATATTTGTGAATCCGTCAAGTTGATATTGTTGTAAATAAGCAAGTTTGTTTTGCTTGAAAGAATTGTAATCTTAAATCATGTTTTCGGGAATAGTTTAATGAACCTTTTATGTAATGAAGAGTTATTTAAATATTGTGGATTGGCATTGCTTTGAGCATAGAAATTTGGCATCTTATTTTGAGTGGAGATTTTAAATATTGTTTTTATTGCTATCTTGGAGATGGTTGTTATAATGTTTCTATTGGTTACCTGAGTTTTATGCTGATGTTAGAGCTTTGTTTTATCTTGCTAATGCATAAATGTTGATGGGAATATTTTATGTTGCAAGTCTATTTAAGAGCGTAGTTCATGGTTAAGAGGATTTTTTCTTATGATTTTCACTTCATATGGAAAATGTAATATACTTTCATGCTTATTTGTTTTGTTATAGTTTTGTTGTCATCTTGATGTTATCTATCCTTGGGGTGGGTATAATATCATTTTGATAACCATAAAATCCAATCAAGGAAGGAGTTGCATAAATGCAATAGCTAGGTAGCCAAGAGTCCTAAAAGAAGTTGCGATAATGTAATAGCTAGGATATCATGAACCTGGAAGGAGTTATGTGTATACAATATCTAGAGAAATTGTGAGTAGTCACACCTTTATTGTGTAGGATCAAGTGTGTGGGGAAACCTATTCACAAGATAGTAGTGGTGATCCTTTGATTGCGTAAGATCAAGATATCATGTTAGTTGTCATAGAAGTGGTAGTAAACTTAGTTAGCCCACAAAGGCATGGTAACTAAGCATCAAGGCTCTGTATTGAATTATGTGTAGAAGAAGCTAGAGTTAGGTTAGGTAAGTGGCACCCCATTTAAGTTTTATGGGCCTTAAAGGGTGATCCCCATGCCATGGTCCTATACCGATAAGGGTATAGAAAATATGGGGGGATCACTTATGGTATCCTAAAAATGTATGTTTAGTAAGGTAAACCCTAGAAGACGCGAGAGTTGGCATTTCATATCTATTGAGTGTTGCCTACAATGACGTACAAATTCAAATGTGGTGAAGCCTTGTATTATGAAATAAATTATTAAGGATGATCCCCTTAAGAGCATGTTTTATAAGTGCTCTTATAGAAAAAAATTGGGCTGGTAGTTTTGGATTGTTACAGTTGGTATCAAAGCTCTAGGTCATAGGACTAGAAGCTTTTGTGGGATGTGCATAGGTTGAGCCTTGAATTGATGTGAGACTTTGGGTTATACCCTTGCATAAAGGTAGAGGTGACCCTAGAATGATATTTGAGATTGTTAGTTCATGAGTAGAATGAAACTAGTAAAAGTAAGTACAATTGGGGAAGTATTTTAGCTTACCCAATTCCCTTATGTGAATACGATATGGCATCTATTCAAAAGGGAAGTTCATCAAAGAAAACCAAAATATTTAAGCCATAGGGTAGTACTGTACAAAGGGTAGGATAAAATTTAGACCCTAATAAGAAGACTAGGAAATCAACAACTCTGGATAAGGGACCTGAGATAGCAAGGAAATTGAAAAGGAATGCTGGAGGAACATCAAATATGGTAGATGAGTAGAAGATATTTCCTCGATAAAATTACTCTAGGAGCAATTGGAACAACAAGATAAGTTAATAGACTCTTTGGTTAGTAGAGAGGCCAACACTAGATACAACGAGGGTCAATAAGAAGAAAATCTTGTTCAAAGGAGCCAAGATTGAAGATTTTGAATTAAGGCTGAGTTAGCAAGAGATCTTAACGGTATTAAATAACAAAATTCAATGGAAGGACAAGAGGAGATGTGGCCAAGGCATGGCTAAAAGAGATAGAAATCTTATTTTATTTGAAAATTACTCATCTAAGACTAAGACAACATGGGATTCTATCCATCTCCTGTATGTATCTCTAGAGTGGTGGGACACATAAAAATCAGGTAGGAAAATTCAAGCCATGGACCTTAAATGGGTAGATTTTGTTAAGGATTTTAAGAAAAGGTTTCTCATCGACCAATTTTATATTGAAATTTTTGAAGAGTTCTCTACCCTCCAACAAGGGTCATTATATTTGGAAGTATATTATTAGAAATATGTGAAACTTTTGAAATATATTCCAGAATATGAGAACAATGAGCATATTAAGGTACATAAGTTTATTCTAGGGTTGGACCCTAAAATAAGGATAGTGATCAATCTACTCAAACCTAAAACCTTGCAAGAAGCATACGACCTAGCTAGGCAGGAAGAGACCAACCTTCAAACAAGAAGGACCTACTTCAATTACTTAGGAATAATATTATATAAAAAACAAGAGCAAAGGAAAAGAAAAAAAGTGGTATTTATAAAATGGGATAAGGATCAGAATAAAAGAAATAAAAACAATCCGAAGTTCAATAATAGAAACAATGGAAACTTAGGTCAAAGTAAGAAAAATAAGAAATAGGGTAAAGAATGTAGTAGAAATATCAAAAACCTAGGGTAGGTTGTTACATATGTGGGGGTCCTCATAATACCAGAAAGTGCACTCAGAGAACAGAGTCTAGTCACAAAGCAGAGGAGCCATTGCACCGAATATATGCTGTCATTAGAAATTAGAATTTAAATGGCCAAGAAACACCAGTTGCTAAATTGTAAGCTATTACCAGAGATATAAAATTTTGATTGATAACAGAGCCATAAATAGTTTTATTTCCACTAGTATTATCAGGGATATGCTAAAAAAACCTAGATTTTTGGCACAGGGATGGAAAGTCAAGTATGGTTTTGGGAAAAACTACTTAGTGGATCAATGTCTACCTACAACCAAGATAACTTTACTTGAAGGGTCTACTATATGACACTTGTATGTGGCACCTCTTCACACCTTTGATATTATCGTAGATATGGATTGGTTAAAGGCACATGGAGCCTTAATCAATTTTTAAGATAGGTGGATGGATTTCACCAACAAAAATAAGAGGAGAATAAGAGTTCAAAGTGGGTGAGGTTCTTTCCAACCCCACTTGCTCTTAGCTATGTAGTTAAAGAAAGATATCAAAAGAGGTAGCTTACTCTACGTAGTAAATATCAATGGTAGAACTAGATAGAAAGGAGATGAGGAAGTTTTTAAGAAGTACTCAATTCTTCATGACTTTTGGAATGTATTTCTTGAAGACCTTCTAGGTCTACCCCCTCAAAGGGGATTCAATTTCACTATTGAATTAATTCCAAGAGCTAAACCTATTTCCAGGACACCTTATAGAATGACTCCTATTGAGTTACAAGAGTTGAAAGTTCAACTTTAGGACTTGTTGAAAAAGAGTTTGATCAGACCAAGTGTGTCACCTTGGGGTGCTCCAGTATTATTTATGAAAAATAAGAATGGTTCCTTGAGACTATGTATAGATTATATAATGTTGAATAAGGTAAAATTAAGAACAAGCATCCTCTACCTAGGATAGATGATCTCTTTGATCAGTTAAAGGGTGCTACCATATTTAAAAAAATAGATATGAGATAGGGTTATCAACTAAGAATTAAAGAAGAAGATGATCATAATATGACCTTTAAAACTTGATAAGGGTACTAAAAATTCAATATGCTACCATTTGGGTTAATGCTGCACTATATGCATTCATGAGTTTGATGAATAGTTTTTTCATGAGGTATCTAGAACAATTCATCTTGGTATTATTATATGACATACTAACATATTCTCAAAATAAGGAAGAGCATGATAAACATCTCAAATTAGTATTGGAAATACTAAGGAAGAACCAAATCTATGGGAAATTATCCAAATACAAGTTCTATGCTCCACAAGTATAGTATTTGGGGCACATTATCTTAGTAGAAGGTATTACTGTGGATCATCAAAAATCAAAGCTATATTAAATTGTCCTATACCTACAAATATGATGCAAGTCAGGAGTTTCATGGGGCTCGTAGGCTATTATAGATATTTTGTTAGAAATTAATCTAAAATTACCTACCCAATCATGAACCTTCAAAAAAAGGAAAAAGAATTCAAAGAGATGAATAAGTGTGAGGTCACATTTGAGACTCTAAAAAATAAGTTAACAATGACACCAATTATTTAATATTTACTAATTACTTTTATGTGTATGGAGCATGGTACTACTTAATAAAATGACACCAAGTTAACAACGACATCAAGTTAACAATGACATTGTGAGCATACTTAATAAAAGGAATAATGATTACTTTTGTGTATGGAGCATGGTACTACTGATATATCTATGGATGTAAGTTTAGGTACCTTATTCGTAGTGGGGCTATGAGTGAACCACCTATCATGAGGGTTACCTAGAAAAATGATGATGATGATTTGTTCATCGAAATATCAGGGTAAACATGGAAAATTTACCTTCATGTAGATGCATATCATTTTGTTGTTATTCCACATTTACACCATTGGGCCAAGATATTGCTTGCAATGAGCCTCTTCAACAAAGTTGGTGATAACTTAGACTATCATAAAAGGGCCACCCACTTGAGGATAAAACATTGGTGTATAATGCTATAGATAGGATACCTTGTTTGATTAAGTTGCTTTGAGGCCAAGAATAATTGCTATGTATGGTTTCTTTTATGTTTGCGCATATAGATATATGTATACTTTTTGTATATATGACTTTAATGTCGAATATCAACCTTTGGATTATTGTTGTTTGTGGTTGCTAGTACATTATAGTCTTTAGTTGCCTTTGGGAGATGAAGGGGTATTCTTAGTTTCTTATGAACTTACTACTCATAAAGCATAACACTTCTTGAGAATTCAAAGAAGCATTAATGCACGTAATTTTATGCTACTTATTTAAAGCCAAGAGAGGGGAGGCATGTGAGGGGTAATGGAAACCTAAGGAAGTAGTGGAGGTGAAGGTGAGGAAACAACTTTTGAAGAGGATTGATGGAGGTAATCAAAATTACAACACAGGTACTTCATATTGTGTATGCTCTATTCTAGTTTTTGCTTCATTGTTGTGAATCCTTCTTTATTTTTATGCTACCTTGTTTCTTATTTATTAGTTGTATATTTGTTGAGTTTTCACTGGTTGTTCAACATTGGATTCATGCTACGTAACTCCTTATTACATATGATTTCATAAAAAGTTGGGTTCCTATCTTTGTACCATGTGTTGGTATTTTTATTGTTAGTCTTTGGGTTGATCTATGTGCCTTGGTTTTCCTATGATTTTCCTACAAAATATCACTCTTACTATTATGCTTGTGATCTGTTCATAGTTGTTGGTTGTGTGCCCTCTCCCCATTATGGTTTACTTTGGTTTGCCTAAGGGACAAATGATGAAGACACTATTGTACCTTAGGTTTATCCATAAGCCTAAGATATTATTTTGCATTGTATGGGCTTATCCATAAGCCTAATATTTCTTATCTTGCATTGTACTCACGTGAGGTATAGTATACCCATGTTGGATATTGGTTTGTTAGTGGTTAGGATGCATGGTTATGTTGTTGAGGATTTGTTTGTCTTCTAGCATATTGTTATTTTGTTTGCATCCATGTTTGTTGTAGGTGGTTATCCCTACATAGTATATTATTATAGGTGGTTGGCCTTACATGGCATATTGTTACAATATCTATAACCATATTGATTCCATTGTTGTAATATTTATACAGTTATTCATAATGAATATCTAGCTTCATATTTGATTTCTACATCATTGGTAATCAGAGCTATAGGATTTTTTTCAGCAAGAAGGGAGGCAAGGTGCCAACTTCATTGCTAGGTGACTAGTGAAGATTATTTCCAACTAGTGCATAGGTTCCTAGGCTATGTGTTGTAATTAATTAACTTGGGCTAGCCCACAACATCCCTTAGTGAAGCTCCTGAGGTGGTAGAGGGTGTGAAATTACCCATACACAAAATACCCTTGAAAGAACATAAGAGGGTAACCTAGGTTTTTTAATAGGAGAACCAAACTTACCTTGAGGAAGACTAGAAAATTTCTTGTTGTAGAATAGGTTGCTCATGGATAAGATCTTGTAAGTCAATTGTAGCTGAAAGGAGGATCTGGTTGCATAGGGTAGTGGTTAATTTATGGCCAAGAGAAGGCCTCGACACTCCTTGCTAAGAAAGCATCCAAACAACATAGGTGGAGGAATTTTTGCACATTTTGAAGGTGTCAAAAGAACATAAGGGTTCCTTGGAGGAGATAAAGGCTTGATAAATTCTTCCTTCCCATTATTTTTTACCCCTCTCCCTCTTCCTTTTTTTCTGATAGACCATGTTACCGATTAACACCAAATCGACCATCAAACCAATTGATAGAGGAACGGTGTACCCTATCGCTTCCCATTCCCCCCCCCCTCTCCCTCTCCTCTCCCCTACCCTCACTTTCCATAATTTACTCTTTATTCCCATTTAAATAAATGATAATTAGATCATTCCAAGCTACAAGGATATCAAGTGTTAACAAAACACCACATTCAACCAAAAAAAGAATATGAAATCAAATTGATAGCATAAGCTTACAAATGGATATGCAAAACAATGAGCAAAAATATCATATATTATATTTAAATAAATGAACTTATCTCTTATGAGTAAAATTAAGGTGCCTTGCTTATATAGGTAAGGATGATCAACCATAGCGGTAGGATCAAGTTAAGGATAAATATGCACCGTACAAAAGGAATATGTGATATTGTCCATAGATCTATAACCACTATGGAGAGAAAGAATATAAACCCTACAAATATACCTAAAAATATATCCATAACTCCTAGGAATAGTCAAACCTAAAAATATCCCCATAATATCTAAGAAATAAATATGTAGTATCTCATAATATCTAAATAAGATAAATGAAATATCCACACATAAGTGGGTGGGGAAAATACATGGATTAACTAAATTTAAAGGAAATAAATTACCTATGTGAACATGATCTAAGGTAAACAATATACTCTAACACCCCCGCTCAAGTGAAGCTAAGTTCCAAAAAATAAAGTGGCATATCCACAATATGAGTCTTGACAACAAGGCCTGATCAGGTACTCATGTACAATGTGTATCCAGAAGCTCTCAAACCAAAAGTGGAAAATAAACCATTCTACTAGAAAGAGAGAAGAATAAGTAAGAATGGAACTTTTGGAGTTCTTCCAACACCCCCTAGGATGACGAGCTCCATGAAGAATTCCTATGAATAAATGGATGCCTCTACAATGAACAATGTGTCTCCCACGAGGAAGAAAGTAGCCATGAAGTATTTGTTGAATGTATTCCCACTCCAAGTGAGTGTGAGAAGATGGTAACAAAACTTAGAATGATGACGTAGAATCCTTCAAATAGAGTTGAAGTGAATAATATGTCACTAATGAATCTCCAATAATGTAGAATCCCAAATCAACACCAAAATAGGGTAGAATATAGTCCCAATCAACATCCAAAAGATCAATATGCACAAAATCATGAGTGTGCAAAAGTGGAAGAGATGTGTGAAGAGAATTCATCAAGGAAGAATCACTAATGTCCTGTTGCATAAGTGATGATGAGCCCATGTAAGTAGCAAAACAAAGAAGTGGAGGCGTAGAAGCCTCAAAAGAATCAACATGGTCTTTAGGATCTCCAAGTGAGAGTTTAATCGAAGACAAAATCTTTGTATCCAACTCTTGTAGGAGTACATCATCCAATGTGAAAGAAATATGAGAAGAAAATGGTGGACAAGGTGGCTCACTCAAAGGAGGGCACACCAAAAAAGGATCCACAAAGGAAGAAGTACATGGAGGAGATAAAATGTATACATCATCATCAAATAAATGAATGAGCTACTCATACATGTCAAGAAAATCACGTGTGACTCTTAATGAAGATAGAGGTATCACCATACAAGAAGTAATTTGTATGTAAGGATGTAACATGCCATAAAATCTCTATTGTATATGCTGCAACATCAACATGATCATCCATAGAAAACAAGTGTGGAGATGTATCCTGTAAAATATCTGAAGCAAGTACTGTAGCATCAACCTCATTATACAAAACATCATGAGATAGTGACTCCAAAAAAATATGCAATGTCATAAATGATGTCCTCCATGCAAGAAATTGTAAGAGAAGGTGCGGTGGGTAAAACATTTCTTTTCAACATATGATAAGCAAGGTGAGGTTTGTTCTTGTGAACTCCAATAAAATTTTGAAGCTCCCCACAAACTGAATAATAAAGCATGCTAGAGATCCTTAAATTGTTCATGAACCATGTCCTATACTCGTTATCCTTCACCATTGGTTTAGATTTTGGAGTTATGAACAAATGATCCAAACCTTCACTTTGATATAATGAACAAATTACCTTAAACCATGCTTCAAAAGTTTCAGCATTTGCCTCTATGCTAAGTTAAAAAAAAGAAGTTTCCAAGATGTCCTCAAAAGTAGAAGAGCCCCCCACAAAATAAAATGCCATTATAATGGGAGAGGTCTAGTGTGATGTCACAAGGTTGTGTAAAATACCATAAAATCACACTAATGTACAAATAAATCCTGTAAACTCTAAAAAAGCTCCAAAGGAATTCCCAAAAGAATCCCCTCCTTCAAACTAAGTGTCTCAATGAGGAAGATTAGCACAAGAAAATGCACCACAACAAAGCAAGGGAAGTCAAAGACAAAGGACTACTCAAGAACAACAATGTGTAGGCTCCACCAATACTGAACACCAAGTAAGTCGATCACAAATTTCTAAACTAAGTGGACAAACAACAAATGAAGGAAGATGGGACTTTATAACAATAGTCCATATATCGGTTCAAGTGCAAAAACCTTTTTCACAATGCAATATTGAGAGTGCAATCATAAAATCATTATAAATATCTAAATACAGATCCAAAAAATATGAAATTTTAGAAATACATCAGAAACATGATTTTACAGGACTGGAAAACATTTCGCTCAACAACTCCCAATATATCTCCTAAAAGGACAAGTTTTCTAAAAATTGTAAAATTGTTATAACAGTCGGAATACAGATCCAAATGCTATGAAATTTTATGGAAAGTTATTTCATATGATTTTAAATATTATTTAAAAAAATATACAAAAAATTAAAAGCTTTGATGAATATATATGCAGATTACTAAAAAAGTGCATGTTTTTGTAAAATCTAGATATACTGAAGAATACTTATCCAAATGAGCTGAAATTTGGGCACAACTCATATGAATACATCTACAGACCTCTAAAATTTTTGGTGGAAAAATTCCATTTCTATCAAGATATACATGCAAAATATAAAAATAGGCTGGGTTGGTGACCCTGCCAAAAAAGGAAATGCTCAATAAAACAATGCTTAGGACAAATCCAAGGGAATGAGGCTATTGCAATATGGGTAGAAGAGAGTTTAGGAAGCTGGTGATGATCTCACAATAGAAGGAAAGATACAAACTTGCCAAAAAACACCACCAAGGACCTGATCACAAAAATCAAAGCTTCCACACCAATCTTCAAACCTGTAAGAGAAACAACTGCACAACACTCACAAATGGATGACTGCAACACCTATTGCTTTGATGCCATTAAATGAATGATAATACAATAATTCTAAGCTGCAAGGATCTCAAGTGTTAACAGAACACCACATTCAACCAAAACAAGATTCTGAAAGCAAATTGATAGCATAAGCTTACAAATGGATATGCAAAACAATGAGCAACAATATCATATATTATAATTGAAAAAATGAGCTTCTCTCTAATGAGTAGAATGAAGGTGCCTTGCTTATATAGGCAAGGATGATAAACCATAGCGATAGGATCAAGCTAAGGACAAATATCCACCGTACAAAAGGAATAAGTGATATGGTCCATAGATCTGTAACCGTTATGGGGAGAAAGAATCTCAACCCTCCAACTATACCTAAAAATATTCCCATAACTTCTAGGAATAGCCAAAAATAAAAATATCCCCATAATATCTAAGAAATAAATATGTAACATCTCATAATATCTAAATAAGATAATTGAAATATCCACACATAAGTGGGTGGGAAAAATACATGAAATAATTGAATAAAAAGAAAATAAATTACCTAGGTGAACATGATCTAAGGTAAAAAACCTACTCTAACACCCATCCCATTTTTGACTATTGTTAAAACCATTTGCAAGTGGTTGTAAGATATATAGGGATGTGCCAACATCACTTGGTTTGTCATTGCTTTGCATAGGCAAATATCCCTACCACAATACCATCTTCAGTGTAGGAGAGAATCTACCTTCCACTTTTTATCGATGTGTGTAGCTTGATACTTTTCACTAAAAGCTATAGATCGATCACAACTACGATCACAACATACAGTCAGAAGGAAAATTTTTAGGGTAGTGGAAAAATTAATCGCTCCCTAAGGTCTAAAAATAGACCAATTAAAATGAAGATTTCATCATAACACACCATCCAATAGGAGTTCAACATGTGGTATCTTGAAGGTGCTTGGGGAATATTCAACCACCAACATATCCAAACAAGTGGTGGTTTTTGTAGGATTATGGTATTTTTTAGTGGATGTTGCTTCACGGTTTAGGAAAGAAAAAATATGTTTTAAAAAAATAAACATCAAAGATTTTATTTCCACATTACTTGTGTGGAGGGCTATGATTAATTTATAGGTGCATTTGCACTTATAAAGGAGTGACCACCTCTCGATGGTTATCCTTGGCCGCTCTCGTGCGTGTGCACATTCTGGTTGGTGGCACTATTTTTGAGATGTGATACTTGGCAATTTGGTGGAATTTCCATGTTGTTTGATCTACTGGTGGACTTTAAACTTGGCTGTTGACCTTGTTGTAACTTTTTTTGACTTCAAAATTAACTCCATAGACTTTGACCTACGACCGTTCCTAGTTGACTTCCAAGGGAGTTGACCAGAAGTAAATTTTGCAAGGTGAAACAATTTTTTTCAAATTTTTGCATTATTATTTTACAAAAATTCACAAATTTTGCCTCCACAAGTTTAATTTTTTGCAAAATTAAGAGCTAATTTTGTTTTATAAAATTTAGTGCTATTATTGTTTACCACTTAAAATTGAAGGGTAACCTTTTGTAATTGAAAAATTGATGTAATTTGGCCCCTTTTTGTAATTTGGAAGGCAAAATTTTGTACTCTAGGCAATTGTGCATTAGGAAACCCTCAAATTTGTTCCTAATAGTTGCCTAGACATTATTGATCGAGGTAGGGCACCATGTTGTCTATCTAGGACAAAATATTTTTTGAGCAATGACTCAAAATAATCATGGATAATCTCCAACATATGCATGCTACTCTATTGGAAGAAGAAATGACAACAAAAGAACAAGAAATTGTTGAAGAAGAAATTCTTCTTGTGGAAGAAAATGATGAGGACATTTCTAAAGAAGCACCTAGAATTAAACTAAGATCTTTGTGTGAAAATACCACTGTCTTTCCTTTAGATGATGTGTGCTTTCCAGGGCCGAGTTCTACTGCAACTAAGATGATTTTTGCCAGCCATCCTGCTTGTTAGGTATAAATTTCCGTGTTTTTCGTTTCTGTTTTTCCTTCATTAAAAAATCCAAAAAAAATACAGTTCTTTTTTTTTGACCAAAAATCCAAAAAGCAAAAAAAAAACAGTCTCTATTTCAATAGTTGTGTAGGTTAGAAACTTTGTGTTGGGGGTTTTAAAATATCACGAAGGAGCTATCGTTATTGGCTAAGCTAAATAGCCCATAAAGCATCTAGTGAAGTGAGGGGTGATCAGGCTCCAATACCTAGGCCTTAGAAAGCATTCACGCATAGAATTGAGCTCCCACACATCTTCAGATGTATCAGGAGATAATCTAGGTTTAAACAAAATTTTATCCATTAGGAAGCTTTTTGACCTTATATTATCCATAGTCCACGAGACACAACATCCCAAACGATCACCCTCCCATATTGTTAGAGAGATAGATAGTGTGCTCAAGGGTATGTGTGGAATCCTCCTTGGGTAGTGGCCTAAAATATTGGTCCAAGCACTATTGTTCATCACTGTGGTATAAAAAAGGGCTTATGGGTATTACATACTCCCTTAATTAGCATACCCTGGTTATACAAAACAAAACTTCCACCTGCAAATCAACACCATCCTTGTTTTGCTAACCTGCATTCACAACCCCAAAAGTGAGCATACGAAGAAGACATTCATTATCAAAGAAAACAAACTTGCATGCACCAAAAATTAGGATAGATTTTGCAAGTGTCTACAATAGTCGTGGTAAAAAATAAAATAGTCATGATAGCGACAGAAACAATCTGGTCAGTAACGAAGATAGTTAGGTCGACAATAACAACCCTCTGTAATAGTCCAAAATTATAGACTTCCAGTGTTAGAAATAGTACTGTCAATGTCAGAGAATCCCCAGGGTCAGTGATGGGAACCATGTTAGTAACCGCAATACAAGTGATAGAGGAAGGAACATGATAGTGGCAGGGTGGTTAGGGTGTAGACTACAGGTCAGATACAGTTGATCCTAGACCCCAAATTTTGAACTGTAACTACAAATAAAAAATCGAAACCAACAAAAAAAAAAGGTATATCTCTTCACACAGAGCTCATATTGACTCCAAAATTTAGCAGATAATTCTACACTCTATTTTAGATAAAATTGTCCTTGGCAGCCCCTGGTCAAATTTTACATCGATTTTCCAAAAATAGCATTTTTTTATTTTTCTTGCTAAGGCCATAACTTTTCAACGATCAATAAAATTGATCCAAATTTTTGGGAATAAAAGCTACTTGTTATTCTGCACCAAATACCCTCAAGGACTCACTGGTGAAATTTTAAGTCCAAGTGGAAGAAATTACCTTGACATCAACTTGCAACCAATAGGAGCTCACAAAAAGTCAAGAAATTCAGTATATCTCTTCTTTGAGCGCTCAGATCAAACAACCACCGAAGTGGACCCTATCCTAAAATCAGTGTTGCAACCCATTTTCCAAATTAAATTTTGGACCCTTACTAAAAATAGTAACTCCTTAAATCCCACATCTATTTTTAGTAATTGAGTAAAAGAGGTCCCACAATGGCGAGTGGTACTCGTGGACAAAAGGAGTTATAAATTGCCATAATATTAGTCGATATGCAAAAAGCCCTTGACTACTTGACTAATACAAACCACACCATAAGAAAAGAGATTCGAGAGCTCTGAACAGATTAGGATACCACTAGAATATGCTTAGAAAAACAACTGATAGAGGTGGAGACATAATTGCAAGGCACTCTCACATTTTAACACCAAGCTAAAAACTCTGAACGAGGTCGAAGAAGGGAAATAGAAGACCAAATAAGGGAAACCAAAGACCTCACTATGATCGTGATCCAAACTTCAAAATGCCTAAATTGAATTTTCCTAAGTTCAGTGGAAAGGATGTTGATGGGTGGTTATGTCGGGTTGATCAATTCTTTAGACTCCACAATGTCCCTATATATCATTGGGTTTAGATGGCTTCCTTCAACTTAGAATCTGAAGCCTTACATTGGTTTCAATGGCTACGAGCCACTACTCGTAATCTATCTTGGGAGGACTTTGAGTCCCAAATACTCACCCGATTTGGCCCTAATGACTATGAAGACTTTACAGGAGCATTGACAAAGATGAAACAAACTACCACAATTCGTTATTACCAGACATAATTTGAGAAATTGGCCAATAAAACAAGGGGCTTGAATGAGGGATTTTTTATGAGTTGTTTTGTGAGTGGGTTGAAAGATGATCTCCAAGCTAAAGTCAATATGTGTAAACCACAAACCATGATGGAGGCTATCAGTTTTCCCTGATTTGTCGAATCTAAACTCTCAGCTCAACGACAAACACCGTGATTTTCTCAAGCTCAACCTCCCTTTCCTCCTTAGTTCTAAAATAATACTAATAATAAACCTCTTGCTCCTAAGTGATTGACTATAGATGAAATGGATACACGTCGCACCCAAGGGCTATGTTATAATTGTGATGAAAATTTTGTGAAGGGGTATAGATGTGCAAATAAGAGATTGTTCTTAATAGATGCAGAGGAACCCAATAGCAGTGACCATAGTGATGAGGAGAGTGACACAACTGAAGCACCAACTCAATAGGAAGAGGAAACCCAAGATACTCAAGTAGAAATTTCTATCCATGCTCTTTTCGGGGTTACCACTCCATAAACCATGAGAGTTATGGATTTTTCAAAGGCCAATGCCTTACTATTATTATTGATTCAGATAGTACACACAACTTTATTAATCCTTGAGTTTCTAAGTAAGCCAATTTCTATACACATGCAATTCCTTTGAAGTTATGGTGGCAAATAGATGCACTTTACCTTGTAAAGGTAAATATCGCAATGTTAAAATAAATATGGGGGATTATGAACTCAAGCAAGACATGTTTGCCCTCCAATTGAGAGGATGTGACATTGTGTTGGGGTCCCAATGGTTGAGCACTATCAACTGGAACTTTAGAGAACTATGGATGCAGTTTTCACAACATGGACAAACACACACCCTCCATGGTGCTAAAATAGGTTCTTCCCAAATTGTCATTTCCAATCGTATGGAGAAATTGTTGAAAAAGTCATCTTGCGGGGTCATTGCACAAATATTTTCAATTCAACCAAGCACTTCCATAGTGGATCAAATTCCAATAGATTTGTAACTTGTTCTAACCAAGCACAATGGCATTTTTTAGAATCAACTACCCTGCTGCCTCATCGCTCACATGACCATGCTATTCCACTACTACCAGGTAATGCACCACCCAACATCAGACTGTATCGATATCCTCATGCTATCAAGTCTGAAATTGAGTAGATGGTACAAGAATTGCTCAAAGCTAGTGTCATTCAATCGAGTACCAGCCATTATTCTTCTCCAGTTTTACTGGTTTGCAAGAAGGATGGATCACGGTGATTGTGTATAGACTACCGTGAGCTCAACAAAATTACCATCAAGGATAAATTCCCCATTCTGATAGTGGATGAATTCCTGGATTAATTACATGGAGCTATGTAATTCTCCAAGTTAGACCTTCATTCTGGCTACTATCAATTAGGCTCAAGGATGAGGATATCTCCAAAACTACATTTCATACTCATGAAGGTCACTATGAGTTCTTGGTAATGTCATTTGGTTTGATAAATGCTCCTTCCACATTTCAGAGCCTTATGAACAACATATTTTGCCCTCTCCTGCAAAATTTCATCCTGGTTTTCTTTGATGATATCTTGGTTTATAGCTTCTCATGGGAAGAACACATTATCCATGTGGATCAAACATTACAACTATTGGTACAACATCAACTTTTTTCTAAGCGGTCCAAGTGTTTCTTTGGTCTAAATGAAGTGGAGTATCTAGGACACATTGTCTCCAAAGATAACATCAAAGTGGATCCCAAGAAGATTCAGGCAGTTCAGGACTGGCCAAAACCTCACACTCTCAAGGGGCTATGAGAATTCTTAGGGTTTACAGGTTACTACCACAAATTTATTCATAATTATGGTAAAATAGCAGCCCACTCACATCCATGTTAAAGAAGAACTCTTTTACTTGAACGAGGCCCATTGACAAAGCCTTCCTCAAATTGAAGCATGCTATGACCACAACACCAGTTTTAGCCATACCAGATTTTTACAAGTCTTTCATCATTGAAAGTGATACTTTCGATTGTGAAATAAGGGCTGTGTTGATGCAGGAAGAGAGATCCTTGGCTTTCACTAGTAAGGTACTCTCTGATCGTAACTTGGAATAATCTACATATACCAAGGAGATGTTGGCCTCTTACATGCCGTAACCCATTGGCGATCATATCTCATTGGGTGCCATTTATCCATTAAAATAGACCATTCGAGTTTCAAATACTTCTTGGAACAACGGGTTGCTACCCCAGAACAAAAAAGATAGGTTTCTAAACTCATGGGATATGATTATGATATCACCTATAAAAAGGGCAAAGAGAATCTTGTTGTTGATGCCCTCTCTCACCAATTTGAGGCCCTCAGTATGTTATGTGCCATTTCTTCACTTGTTCCTCAATGGATAGATTCCTTATGACAAGAGGTACTTTAGGATTTAAAATTGAAAGCTTTGGTGGCATCGCTCTATGATGATCCTACTTCATTCCCAAGCTACAATTGGGATGGCCATGACCTGCGTTATCACCAATGCCTTGTTCTTCCTCGCACGTCCCAACTTTATGAGATTTTCATGAAGGAACTACATACTTCTCCCTCTGCAGGCCATTCAATATTTCTTAAAACATATGAACACCTCAAGCACACATTCTTCTAGAAAGGTATGAAATAGGACATCCATGATTTTGTAGTAGCTTGTGATACCTGCCAACGGATGAAAGGTGAAACGATACATTCTATGGGTACTCTTCAACCCTTGCCCATTCTAGATTAGGTTTGGACTAATATTTCCATGGATTTTATAGAAGGGTTACCTAAATTTGGTGGTAAGTTTGTTATTCTCGTGGTGGTGTATCATCTTTCAAAGTATGCTCATTTTTTTCCTTGGCCATCCTTACACAGCCTCCACTATTTCCCAAATATTTTTGGATTCTATTTTTTGCCTTCATGGTATGCCCACCTCCATTGTGTCCGATTGAGACCCAACCTTCACTAGTAATTTATGGAAAGAATTGTTTAAGTTGTAGGGAACTCAGCTCAAAATGAGTTCAGCCTATCATCCAAAATCAAATGGTCAAACTGAGATTGTCAAAAAATGTTTGGAGACCTATATTCGTTGCTTTGCATCATATCATCCTACTTAATGGGTGAAGTGGATTTCTTTGGCCGAATGGTGGTACAAAACTTCCTATCATACAACAACGAAAATTACCCCTTTTGAGGCCATTTATGGGTGCCCTCCACTCATGCCTTCTTCATACATCCTAGGAAGCTCCAAGGTCCAAGAAGTTGACACTATTATCAACCAACATACCAATGTTCTCTGCCAGCTGAAGTAGAATTGGACATGGCACAAAATTGGGTGTAACAAAAGGTTGACCAACATCTTTCTAAGCATAGCTTTGATGTGGGTGACATGGTCTTCATTCACTTGTAACCGTACAAACAATCATCTCTAAAAATTTGTCAGTGCCAGAAACTTACTACAAAATACTATGGACCCTACCAAGTTCTTCAACGGATTTGTTCCACTACTTACAAATTGGCTCTTCCACCCACTTCTAAGCTCCATATTATTTTCCATGTTTCCTCTCTCAAAACAGTGATGGGCACACAGGTACAGGTTCAGTCAGCATTACCAGAATTATATGAAGAAGGGTCCATATTACTTGAACCTGAACAATTTTTGGATCGTTGAACCTGCACTCTCCGCAACCGTATCATCATAGAAGTTCTTGTTTAGTGGTGTGGGATCTAGCCAGAAGATGCTACATGGGAGTATCTCCATCAGATCCAGCACCAGTTCCATAATTTTCAACTTTGAGGACAAAGCTTTTCGAAGGGGAAGAACATGTTAGGATCCTATCCTAACGCTATTTTGTAATTCTCATTTACTTATGTAATGACCCACGTCCAATGTGGGGATTCCATTATGATATTATTTTGTAATACTTTGTAATTTATGTGGTAAGTAGGATTCCTAGCCAAGTGGCGCCATCTCATGTAATCGATGGTAGGTAGGAGATTCTAGCTCAAGTGGCATTTTGTATATAAGCCAACTCTTGAGCCTTTAGGTAGGGTTGCATGAAGTTTTTATTTAAAATATATGAAGCCATGTACGAATTCATATTTTTTTCAAGCTAATGAAATATTGAAGGAGGTTTCCCCATCGAAGAGGCCTGTGATTCTGTGTTATTGTGAGATTGTTCCAAACTGCATTTTATTTCTACATAGTTTTATTGAGTTATTTGATGTATTTGAGTTATTTTTAGTATTTTGTGTGAGTTATTATTTTTAATAGTGATATCCTAACATGAAAACTCATAAAATTACATAGATGGCTCATAAATTTTAAATTTGTCAAAAGCATTGGGATCCAATGCTTCTATGGTTGGGAGGAATGATGAGGAAACTATTGTACCTTAGGCTTATCCATAAGCCTAAGATATTATTTTGCATTGTATGGGATTATCCATTAGCCTAATATTTAGCATAGGTGGGAGTATTACCGAAGGGGAGGTGAGTTGAGAGGTTTGGATATGGATTCTAATGTTTTGTAATAGATTTTTCCCAAATCATATAGATGTATGATTTGCCAATGTATGATTTAGAACTTCCTAAAATAGTTGTACAGTTCCCAAATTGAACAATAGGCTGACATGTATGATTTACCACTTGTATAGTTTTCTAAAACTTGATTGGCAAGGCAAAATCAATAATTTTGTAATCGTTCAATCTTATACCCTAGTTTTCCTTATTTGGCAAGTCTTCTTATTTGGCAAGTCTAACTTTGCAATTGTGCTTCCCAAAACTAGAAATTGATCATGTGTATAATTTTATTTGTCATATGTATGGTTACAAAAACCATTGAACTTGTATCCACTTGAAATTATGCCAACTTACACTCAGATTATTCAAAGAGTAAGAATTACCTATCTTTGTAATGCAATTATCAACACATTAGTCTAACATGGAAACTCCAATCCACTGTAATTGGATTCTTATCATCCATCAACATTTCTAGAAATCGTACAATAGCATAATAAAAATTTTAAACAATAATAATAATACACAAAGTTAATCCTCCAACATCATCCACGGTTATGGTCTCATCAATAGTGTAATTCCATTGCAATAACATCCATATTCCACACCATTCTGGCCATACTTGCACATAATACACAATCTGGATTCACCATTCACATGCACAATAGAATTCACAATGACTCACAATCCATAATACTATTTTCATATTAACATGGCTAAACATGTATACACAATTACCAATAAACAATCACAATGAACAGTAAATGAACAACTACAATCCTCCATGTAAAACTCTTCCATAAGCATGAATAACCTATCAAAATGTGAATGGGAGCTTATAATACTTGCGTAGGACATTCCAAAGTGGTTCTTGGGACAACCACCATTTACAACTACCATCCCATTCGACAACCAACTTGCATTAAGGTTTTCCTAAGTCTAATTTAATTTTTATCAAATTCACCTTAAATGCACATTTCACTTGATTTCACTTAATTTCTAATTGCACATTTATAAAATTGTACAATTACACCCAATTGTATGTTTTATAATTCCACATTTGTATAATTAGACCAAACCCTACATTTGTACATTTTCATAAATCGTACATCTAACAAAATTGACAAAATTGATAAAATTATGTAAATCTAGTTTTCACTTCTCTTGGGAGGTGGATTTGTTGCCTATATAATATTTTTTATATTAAATTGTACTCATGTGAGGCATAGTATACCCATATTGGATATTGATTTGTTAGTGGTTAGGATGCATGGTTATGCTATTGATGATTTCTTTATCTTCTAGCATGTTATTTTATTTGCATCCATGTTTGTTGCAGGTGGTTATCCCTACATAGTATATTATTACAGGTGGTTGGCCTTGCATGGCATATTGTTACAACCTCTGTAACCACATTGATTCTATTATTATACTATTTATAAAGTTATGCATAATGAATATCTAATTTTATGTTTGAGTTATACATCAATCATACTTGCATTTATTGTTTTTCCTCCGTAAGTTGGTAAACAACATACCATTGAAACCTTAATAATGTGTTTCTGGTTGGTTTTTGCTTCCTTTCGTCACTCTTCCAGTTAAGCCCTATTTTTTTGTTTTTATTTTATAGACTATGTGATGTTATCTTAATATGTGCTTGTCTTAATCATGGGCATAGTGGTGTTAGCTTGGTGGTTGGCTATTTTATTTTATGTGTTAGCTCACGCTCAACTCATTGCTTTGGATGTTTCCTTCATAATTTTTACGGGTGACTTTATGAGCTGATTATATGTTTTGCTTTATGGGGTTACAATATATTTGATGGTTGTTTCCTTTAATTAAATTTATTGAATTTTGTTGGCACTAGCATTAATTATATTTTTCAAGTTGTAGAAGCTAATATTATGTTTTGTTAAGGCTAGAATTTTAGGGTTGTGTTAGAGATAAAACTTTAACTTGGTTTATTCTAGTATGCTAGAGGAAAATGAAATAACTAAGAGATAGTTTTCCTTTAATTTTTTTTGCTTAGATGGTTTGATAAAAGGAAAACTATTTTAATTACTCTTGAAACCTTTTGTAGGTTATAGTATTATTATTTGTTAGTGAAATCTTGACGTAAGTTTTAGAACTTTATTCTTCCTTAGTTGTTATCCAGGAAGTTTGTTGCTAAAGAAAGTTTTATACTAGATTAAATGCTTTAATATTACTTAGATGTGGAAGGAAACTTAGGGTTAAAGTATACTTTTTGGTTTTGAAAGAATATTTATATAGTAAGTTTTGAGACTCTTGTGAGTTAGGGAATTATAAAGAAAGTTATCATAATGATTCCTAATATCTAAGTGGATTAATGGATCATTGTAAAGAGAAGTATGGGATTCTTTTGCTTTGTGTTGAGTATTATTTTCACTCTATTAAAAAAGTTATTTATAATGACTCCTAAGATCTATGTAGATTAAGGATCATTATAAAGGAAAGTATGGGCTTCTCGTAGATTGCTTTGGAATATTGTGATCTTTGAGTTGTTTTAATTATTAGATACTTTTAAATGTTAAAAAAATAGCTTGTTTTTTGAGCAAGGTTGTTGCATAGTAGAGTTGAGATGCATTGCATTTAGATTTGTTCTGATATCTAAGTAATACCCATTATTGGTGGGTGGTCTCCATCAAAGAAGCCTGTGGAATTAGTTAGTAGAATACCCTAGAATATGTTTGTGAATTTGTCAAGTTGATATTGTTGTAAATAAGCAAGTTTGTTTTGCTTGAAAAATTATAATCTTAACTCATGTTTTTGAGAATAGTTTAATGACCATAAAATCTTGTGCATTGGTATTGCTTTGAGTATGGAAATCTAGGATCTTATTTTGAGTGGAGCTTTTAAATGTTATTTTTATTTCTATATTGGAGATGGTTGTTATTATGTTTTCGTTGGCTAGTTTAGTTTTATGTCGATGTTAGAGTTTTGTTTTATCTTGCTAATGCATAAATGTTGATGGGAATATTTTATGTTGCAAGTCTATTTAAGAGTTTAGTTCATGGTTAAGAGGAAATTTTCTTATGCTTTTCATTTAATATGGATAATGTAATGTACTTTCATTCTTATTTGCTTTGTTCTAGTTTTTTTGTGATCTTGATGTTATCTATCCTTAGGATGGGTAGAATTTTCTTTTGAGAACCATGAAACCCAATCCTAGAAGGATTTGCGTGACGCAATACCCAGGTAGCCAAGAGTCCTAGAAGGAGTTACGAGAATACAATAGCTAGGATATCATGAACCATGAAGGAATTGTATGTATACAATACCCAGGGTACTTGTGAGTAGTCACACCTTGATGGAATAGGATCAAGTGTGTGGGGATACTTATTCACAAGACAATAGTGGTGACCCCTTGATCGTGTAAGATCAAGAGATCATGTTAGTTTTCATCAAAGTGACAATAATATTAGTTAGCCCACAAAGACGTTGCAACTAAGCACCAAGGCTCTATGTCAAATTATATGTCTAGGAGAAGCTAGAGTCAATTTAGGGAATTGGCATCCTCCTCTAAGTGTTATGGGATTTAAAGGGTAATCCCTATGCCATGGTCACATGGTCCTATATCGAGAAGGATATAGGAAATGTGGAGGGACCACTTATGGCATCCTTCTAAACATTTAGGTTTAATAAGGTGAACCCTAGAAGACACGAGAGTTGGCCTCTCCTATCCATTGAGTGTCATCTGTAGTGAATTGGAAAATCAAATGTAGTGAATCCTTGTATGCTAAAATAAATTATTAAGGGTGATTCCCTCAAGAGCTTGTTTTTTAAGTGCTCTACAAAAAAATTAGGTTAGTATTTTTTGGGTTGTTAGAGTTTGTGTAGAGGGAGAAAAATACCCTACCATGTACAATTTCCAAAAGTTGGATCTACAAGAGAGAAGCCTTTAGGGTGAACCACGGGGGTATGTTTTTCTCTACACTCGGTGCTAGGGATGAAGGGTTCACTAGGAATGGTTTAAGGACTCACTCCAAGTCCTTTGGTTTTCAAGAATGTTTGATGTATGAGATTCGAGACAAACACCTAGATTTGACCTTTCTAGATATATGCTATAAAAGATAAAGGACAATGCAAAAATACAAAATGTAGGAATACAAGAGCTAACCCTAGAATGATTCTTTCTTTTGAATGCTTTTTAACCTAGGGTTTCAAACAAAAAAATATTTTAAGCAAGGGATCAAGAAATAATGCATAAACAAAATTATTCCTAAGTGTACACTATATGTTGTTTTATCTTTTAAATGCATAGAAAATAATTAGATATATTTCTATAAAATCATATCTAGGATTTTACAATAGAAATAAAAAGATTTAAAAAAATAGCCTAAAGACTAATCATAACACTTATCTTATCGAGTTATTTATCCTTATTTTTATCCCTTTGTCCAATGCTATCAACAATTCCTATTCCTATAAGATAACTTAACAAACACTTGAAAAATATGATTAGCGTTAGGGGGCCTTCTTAGGCCACTATATAAAAATACTTAGAGGCACAATATTAAAGCCCCCAAGATCCTTTTAGTTGACCTTTGTTAATTAAAAGTAGACATTTAAATTTGGAGAAAAAAATGTAATACAACATAGCAAAAAAGAATGATGAAATCACAGAAACAAATACACCACTATCATATAAATGTTTTCTAGAATGCAATGATGAAAATTGGAACAACATATTACCCATAGATAAACCACAGTAACACAAGGTAAAAGCGCATCCCATAGAAGATCGAGCATGATTTTGTAGAAGTGATACAAAACGTCTTAGATTGAAGCAAAATAATGAAACTACGATGCAGTAAACAAAATCAAACATGCAACATAACACTTTCACCTAAAAGAGAGAAAGGAAGCAAGAATAAAGGTTTGATACCTCCCAGGTAGTCGATATCTCCTTAGACATTCAACAACAATCCACCAAGAGTGAGCAACAATAATCCAATGCAACAAACAATAAATTAAACTTCACACTTCAAAGTTACTTGCAAATGAAGAAGGATGCAGACCAAATAAAACACTTTGTGAGAAATAAAATCATTAGTAATCATGCATATGAAATCATGATAACTTGTGTGCTTGTGAAAGTGAATTCAAACCCTTCTTATATAGCATATTTGAAGGTAAAAAAAGCAAGAAAACCAAGGAGGGCTGATGTAAAACTTACCAAGCCCAAAAAATTAGGGTTTCAATGTGTCAAACCCTAAAAAGGTAAAATCATGCCCCGTTAGGACCAACCATGATTTCACAATGTGAAGTCATGCCCCATCAAGGATCGGGCATGATTTTGCATAGGGAGGGAAAAAAGGTAAAAAAGAGGGGAAGGAGCCTTACCCTTGCCCTAGGAAAGTCTAAGGGGTCCCCTAGAGGGCTCAGGGAAGATTTACCACTAAAGTGGATCAATTTTCCATGTCTACATTTTGCCCCCTCTTTGATGCATTTATGGCCTAATAAATGTGTCAAAGAAAAGGTGTAAACACTTGCAAACAAAATACAAGCAAAAATGGGGTGGTTAGTTTAGAAGAAAGGGATGGTGCAAAAATGATGTTATTCCAAACACTTTCATGTTTTACACGTAAATCAAGGTATTAGGGATATTAATACCTCTAAGGCTAGGGTGCTCCCTCAAATTTTGTGAGGGACACATTTGTTATGAAAACTCAAAAATGTAGACTCAGAAGAAGGAGAAGCAAGAAGAAACAAAAGAGAAAAAAGTGTACAAAAATAGGGTTAAAAGTGAAAAGGGGTAAAACCCTAATTCATTTTAACCACACGCAAAAGCAGAGAAGGAGATTTGGAGAAACATTGGAGATGGTGCTACTGATACATAATTTAGTGATCGTGAGGTGCAAAGCCAACACACAAGTAGATCAAAGCATAGGTAGGATAAAAAACCACACTTGCAACTTTTAATTTTTTAATTTTTTGTAATTTTTGGGTGGTTTTTTGCCAAAACCGATAGTTTTTCCACGTATGAGTCAGGTGAGATCTTTTTGCTCAACCACTATTTCACCTTGGGTAGTAGTCGTGAAATAATGCCTAGCAAAAATAGCTAGGTGTAATTTCATGAAATCTTGCCTTATGGACACGGGGCACAACTTTGCTTTGGCAAAATTGTGCCCTTGGAAAACCAAGTGTGATTTCATTGAAAAGGGTAAAAAGAAGAAAACACACACAAGAAGAATAAAAGGAAAAATTAAGAAAGGAGAAGAAAAAAGAAGAAACAAATTTGCAAGCAACCAAATTTGGAGATGTGAAATTTAATTTTGGCAATGATTAATATTTTTGATTGAATTTAATGTAATTAATTAATTAATTTTAAGTTTTTAATTAAATTTACTAATGGAAAAAACTTATTTTGTTGTTATTATAGCTTAGGGTACTTGAGAGTCATGAGTGGCAAGTAGAATCCTTGGAGGTGAAGCTAGAGGTACTCGAACCGATGAAGAGGGACACACTAGAGGTAGTGGGGCTAGACCACCTGGCTAGACTACCTCAGATAGAGGTAGATGGGGCTCTACTAATAAAATTAGAAGAGAGATGGTATCTAGTGTCATATACCTTCTAGTTATCCATGGTAGAGATGAACATCATACTGGAAAATGTGTGGCACATATTATACATCCCTATCAGTGGGACAATAGTTTATAGAGCATGAGGGAGACCAGTAATCTTGTAGCAATTTTTGAGAGGCTAGAACCACTAGGTGCATGAGAGCACCATAGTCATCAATGACCTAGTGGGGCAATATGGGGAAAACCCATTTATGACCATGCTTTATGGGGTGGTTGTAGGTATGCTGATGTGACATACTAGTAGGTGATATCTACCATGGGCGATGGCGGGTGTAGTGGCAGACATGTAATACTAGAGAGTTAGGTTCACATGGGGTCCATATATGCTGGCATGCTTGTACAAGATGTTGTACAACATCATGTACAAGTGGTATACAGGTATATTGTGCACAACTTTGCTCTAGTTATGGAGCTGGAAGCACATAGTGGTGCAAATATCAGATGCACTGCCAAGACCATTGCCCAGTCCAGAGCGATCAACAACATATAGATGGTCCAGATCCCTAGAGTAGGTTGTGAGGACCTACACCAAGTATTTACCACTAGTGAAGCAAATAGTAGACAAGTTGAGGAAGGCCAATATAGTATGGCAACCTTGGCATCTACACCCAGTATGGACTAAGGATAGAATAGAGCTGGTGAGGATTAGGAGGATTAGGTGGTTGATGACAGAGAAAGGGAAGCCAAAGATATTTTGGTTTGATCAAGTTTTGAGGTAGTTCAAGATCTTGTAGGGCATCCTAGACCTAGGGGATTACTAAAATTGAAGATTCTACTGGGACCCAACATGGGTAGGAGGTAGACCTAACCTGACCAAGTGGGCCGAGGAGGACTTTGATGATCCTATTTACATGGATTCCAAGGTGGACAACATGAGAGTGACCTTTGACTATCGATAGTGGTATAGAGGAGTTGTGTCCTGTAGGATATCCCTATAAGTTATGATACAAAGGTACTAGGTGATGGGCCTAGGCATGTAACAAGCATTTCAAGAGATAGCTCATAGGGCCATAAAGAGAGCATAACAGTGACTAGCAGATTTAAGATAGAGGTAGACTTGGATTAAGATTGAGCTCGTGACAGAGGACACCAGTACTATAAGGACCAAGGCGGTAAGGATATCTAGAGTTACCCACACAGAGACCAAGGTACCACTATGCAGAGGATTATGTGAGCCCTCCACATCAATGAAAACTAGCTAGGATTAGGCTTTAAGATGAGGAGATCCAAGGAAGGATGTAGAGGAGCTACAAGCATAAGTGGTGACTCTGTAGAGGTAGGTGGACCTACTCTAGGAGGATTGGTCTAAGAGGATCGAGGGACTACAAGGCTTATTGAGCACTATAGAGAGGAAAAGGGATGTAGCTCGAGAAGAGGCCTATCATATTTGAGGAGAGGTGAGTTGACTAGACACATAGCACTAGAGGGATCGAGCCAAGGGGATGGCTATCGTCAAGAGAATCTAGGCTAGTGACAGGATCCACCTTCTATAGGTGGAACTATAGAGGGCAAGGGAGAGGTTGGAGATGACCATTAAGTGGACTACATTTTATGAGACTATGTACTACTAGGCAGTACCAATAGAGCAAAGAGTAACACTTGCTTTATCTCTCTAATCAGCTAGCAGGTCATGATCTCAATCATAGATATTATCGATATCACCATCCATGGGTATGCAACTACCTAGACCACCTCATCCTTCGGGTGGAGCATAAGAGATATATTATTATATTTAGGGTTAGGGATCAAGATGACATATCAATTTTGATTGTGGTATGCATCCATAGGGATTGATTGAATTTATTGGGATTGGACTGTGGTACACCAACCAAACACTAATGTATCTCTCTTTTTCATCAAGTAATACACAACTACTTCTTTTATATTTTGTGAATGTGTGCATGTGATTTAATTTTTATTTAGATGTTCTTTAATTTGATGTTTTATGCATGCACTCTATCTTAATGCAAGGCTATATGAAATGCATGAATGAAATGAATGGAAGAAAGAAAGAAAACATGAGATAAAAATAAGAAAGAAGACCAAAAAAATAGAGGAGACTAAGAGAGAGAATATGAAGAGGAAGACAAAAAAGAAGAAAAATCCAAAGGTCAACCATCTTAAATAGATAAGGATGGGTGAAACATAGTATTGAAATCAGCATAGATCGCAAGAGACCAATGTGACTAAATACTATGATTTGTACTAGAAGAGGGGGATAAACCTACTATGGGTGTAGTGCTTGAAAAGAGGGATGACGTGTTGGAGTCTGACCCACTATGGGTGGTTTATCACTAATTAATTGTTGTGGGGTGATTAACCACTAGGATGTATGCCAAGGCCTACTAAAAATGGCCAAAGAGCTTATCTTGTAATGGGGTGTTGAGCCAACTGAGCCAAACGGGAGTATAACCTAATAGAAGATCATATCCAATAAGATACCCACTAGGATGTATAACTATCCCTTGTGGGGTGTAATATAAGAATAAAATATATTAGGTAAGTGCTACCCTCGATAGGGGTTTAGAGAAGAAAACAAGGCAATTGTGCTAAGAAGACAAATTAATAAGGACAAAGAAAGAAAGAAAAGACACATATATCCTTGTCAAGGGTAAAGTAAGACAAAGAAAAAGCAAAGGCAATTGATAAGGTGACAATAAAATATTAACAAACTATCATAATTAAATTAAAATATATCTTTAATGATATTTGAGGCCAAGGAAGACAAGACCTAGAGCAACAAAAGAAAGAACGAGAGAAGACAAAATAAGAAGCCCTAGGTGGGGATATAACTAGGCATCATAACGCTAGAGAGAGTGCAATACATGTGAGATACAACCTAACTAGGTATCATCACATGCCATTGTCACAAAATCCATAAAATTTATATGATCAAGCAATCATGAACAAATAGTCACGCAAAATATGATACTCAATCATACAAGTTGATTTAAATTTCAGGCATACAATGCAAAAATATGGCAAGCAAAAATGCAATATGAACAAGCAAATAGATGCAATGGAAAATATGAATGCATAGGTAAATGATAATTGATTGATTTAATGCAACTTCTAATATTTTATTTTTCTTATTATTATTTATTTGAGATTAATTAATTTAAGCAAGTAGGATGAAAGTCGACACAACATCTAAGTGTGTCGCCTTTCTTAAAATAATAAATAAGCGTACCATTAACTTTCTCATCAAAGAAATCTCCAGAAGGTGGATCGTCTCGGTAATGAAAATCATAGAATTTTCTTCGAAGTTTTTCCTTTATCAGTCATGGTGTGATAATCAATACACTTGCAAACAAAACCATATTTTTTAACATAAGACAACCAAGTAGGATCTTCTTTTAAATTAGAAAAAATGTTTTCAGAACACATAAAATCAATCATATTACAAAAAAAGATCTCAGAAGAATAAGAGGGACCATCATCCTCATTACCCAATCTAGACTTTTGATAATCCATATATTCAACATAAGTCATAATATGATCATCAATATCAAAAGGTAAAGGTTGGTCTTTACTAGGAATAAAAATTGTACCACATCTCCTAGGCTATATCTCGACATCCAAAGGCTCTTGAATGCCCTTGTGTTGTGGTCCCAAGCCTTTAACTACATATCCAATACTAGATAGGATATATTTAGGAAGTTGGTATTCATTGGAAAGGTAACAATGAGAAAAAGAACATTCAATTGGAAAGGGGTTGCTACCACGTATATTTTTCTCGAAGGCAATTCCTACGAAGTTAAAGGTACACATGCCAATTTGTACAATATCAAATTTATTATAGGGCAAGCCCATGGTTCTTGGTGATGGTGGTAGCTTGGCTAGATCTAGAAGAGGTTCTTGAAGAAACTGATTATCATGATTTTGAGATGAAAAATTTAAGATGTGCTCCTTTTAAAATTTGAAATTGCTCTAATATTTGATATGAGGAATGCGAGGAAACCATTGAAGAGATTGAGGGACATACATTAAACTCAAATTGAGCTCACTCTACATTTGAAAAAAATTCAAATGGTTGAGGGTTGCTCGAAATGGTGATAACTTGATTCTTAAACTCAAACTTGAGACACTGATGAAGAGTAGAAGGGATGACCTTCATTGTGTGAATCCAAGGACGTCTGAGGAGAATATTAAAACATGAAGGAAAATGTACCACATAGAACAAAGTATCCAATATTTTAGGTCCAACCTTGAGAGGAAGAGATATGACACCAAAGGCCTCTTGGGACTCATTATTGAAAGCTTTTATAATGATATCAAATTTTGTTAAGTCTTCTACTTTAAATCCAAATTTGTGAAAGAATTGATATGTACACAAATTGAGGGAAGAAAAATTATCAATTAAAATTATTTTGATAAAAGTATCCCCAATAAGTGTGGTGATGTAAAGTGAAGAATATTCTTGCAAGTTTAAGGAAGGTTTATCATCATCCAACAATGAGATATGATGTATCCCAAGAGAACCTACAACATCAACTATATCATTGGGTGAAATATCTGAGGGAACTGATTGTTTCTTTAAAAATTCCATCAAAGCCTCTCTATGATTAGGAGAAGTTTGTAAGATCTCTAAAACTGAAATATTTGTTGAAGTACTAGCTAATTGCTTCTGGATATTGAATGAGACCTTAGGCTATTGTTAGGATCCTAATCATAACCATTAATACTTACTTAATTCACTTATTATAATTGTGGACCATTGTGTCTTTTCACCTCACAACTCTAGGATAGATATTTATATTCATTTACGAGGGTGTAAATAAGCATCCATTGAAGAATAAGAAAATATATTTTATTGATCCATTGGTAGGCTTACCTCCAGTGTAAAAATTATTTAATTATAATAGTGATTCAATCCTATTTCCATTGTCTTTGCATCTCATTTCACATATTTTTCATCCATCTATGTTGCTAGGAATGAGGTTCCTACCATATAGTATTAGAGCCATCATTCACCATAAATATATTTCACTCTATTCTTCATTTGCAATCATAGGCCACTCATTTCCTACACCTTCATTCATCCATTTCATTTATCACAATGTTACCATAAAAAATACTTGCATACAACCAACTAAAGGTATAGTACTAATTTTCTAAGTAAAAACAAAACCTTGTGGATGTCAAGGAAGTCTCAAATCTCTATTGGACACCATAAGCACTTCCTAGATCGAACACAAAATAAAAAATGGTGAAGGAACAAGAACCTACTGACGACGCCATCATTTTTCGACAGAGTTTTTTAAAAATTTGATAACTTTGGGATGTGTTACAAGCAAAAGAAATATCAATAATTTTTTTTTATATCGACAGATCATTGTTAAAATATTATAAGCAAACCGGATTAAAAAATAGAGTCAGATCACAAAAATCCAATTGAACCACCACTCTACGATGTTTTCATGCGACAGAGAAAATACCCAACAAAATTTTATAAATATTAAATTACAAATTTAAAGTTTTAAATTTTTTTCTAACATTGACGACAAAATATGATGCCAGAGTAGTGTGCAAGGAAAAATAGTTGATGAGACTTTTAGTCCCACATTGACTAGATAAAGGAAAATTTAAGTGTTTAAATTTAATTCAAGGTATATAAGATAAATGTGACTTTTGGTCATGCTATCTTTGAACTCTCGTGTGATGCCACCTTGCTAAAATATCATTGACCCTACCACTCCTATCCTAGTCTACCACATGTCCCTTGCTGATTACCTTTCTAGACCCCCTGACTTAACTTCACCCGCCATTCTCTAAGCTACCACTGCTCATTAGCTACCACCGCCTGCCGCTAGCTAAGACACTGCCACTTGTTAGCTGCCACCACCCACAGCTCGGTAGGCCGCCACTCATTAGCCGCCACCACCTGCCACTTGCTAGCTGTTGTTTGCCATCAATTTTCAAAATTTTGAATTCAAAAAAGTGACTGTTGGGTCCAATTAAGTTGATAAACCAAAATTTGCTAAAAATTATCAATTTTTTTATATTTTTACAATTTTTTTGAAATATCCTAAATTTTCAACTACAAAAATGGGACTTTTAAATTACAAACTGCCCTAAAATGGTCTATGGTAGGATATTGCAAGACCCTATCAAGGATTTCATGCAAGAATTTAATCAATGGAAAAACGATCTTACAAATAAAATCATAACAAAGGAGGATTTTTGCCAATGGAAGGGCAAAAATACTATACCAAAGGTAGAATTTAAAAACAAGATAGCAGAGCTAGAATTAAAAATTGATACCACTAACCACTTCATTAATATGGTAAAACAAAATATAACATTAATCCAAACTAGCCAATCTACTAGAGGACCAACACACCAAGCATTACTTGGGGGACCACAAACATCAATCCTACCTCGAACTACTAAATTGGATTTTCCAAAATTTGAAGGAGGTGACCCCACAAATTGGATCTATCGAGCTGACCAATACTTCTCTCTCTACCAGGTCCTTGAGGCATAAAAGGTTTGCATTGCATCCTTCCATCTTGAAAATACCACCACCCAATGGTATCAATGGTACAAAAAGACAAATGGCACCCCTACGTGGCTAGAATTTACAAAAAACCTAGTGGTACAATTTGGCATTACTAAATTTGAATATTTCATGGGAATCCTTACCAAAATATGTTAAACCACTTTAGTGAAATAATACCAAGCTTATTTTGAAAAATTGGCAAATCTTACATCAGGGCTAAATACCTCATTCTTTCAAAGTTGTTTCATCAGTGGCTTAAAGGAAGTCATTCGATTAGAAGTATAAATGCTCAATCCCATTGACATGATGTAGACTATTGCACTAGCCCAAGTGGTGGAGGAGAAATTCAATAACCAACATCAATTGGGAAACCCATCTAAGGCAGAATCACAAAATACTTACACCAGCCCAAAACTTAATCGAATCCTATTAATGAAACATATCAGCCTCAAGGAAATGAAAGAACAAAGAGAAAAATGTCTTTGTTTTCATTGTGATGAGAAATTTGTATCCAATCATAAATGTATTACATCCAAATTATATATTTTGGATGCAGCTATTCCTTGTTGATCAAACAACGATGAATATGAGATCGAGGTAGAAGTAGTGATGGATACACCCAATGATAGCACTCAAGGTCCACTAGAAATTTATTTCAATGCCCTCACTGGTAATTCTTCTCCCCAAACTATGAAAGTCCCAGGATCCTTCAAATGACAAAAACTTATTGTGCTTATTGAATTTGACAGTACCCATAATTTCATAGACCCACATGTAGTAAAACAAGCTATCTAATTTATACATCCTTGCAATAATTTTGAAGTCATGATTGGTAATGAGGGATGGATCACCTGTAAGGGGAAATACCAAAAAATTAAGCTCACCTTGGATGATTACACCATGAAACATGACATGTAAGAAATTTCCTTAGGAGGATGTGATATTGTCTTAGGATTGCAATGGTTACGAACACTCGAGACAATCCAATAGGATTTTGAGGAATTATGGATGAAATTCACAATAAAGGATCAAACATATAATCTTAAAGTATTAAAATTAGGCTCTTCTCCAGTCATAAGATCTCATTGAATGGAGAAAATTATTTGTAGAGGA
Organism: Wollemia nobilis; assembly: GCA_028583015.1. Lineage (NCBI taxonomy): Eukaryota > Viridiplantae > Streptophyta > Pinopsida > Araucariales > Araucariaceae > Wollemia > Wollemia nobilis. Next base: position 840,473 of record JAQPPZ010000523.1, on the reverse strand, counting down.
GGTAAGGAAATGGTTGCCACTTATTTTCTCTCCAAGCCACCAAGAAGGCACAAAAATGGTTTCTCCCCTATTGTCATTTTGATCCTCCTATTCTTCCTACCTATCCCCCACCAACACTTCAACCTTCACAATATCCCTGCTTACGGAACGATGACATTAAAATGGTGCAAGAACATGAGCAAATACTACTTGGAAAACAAGGGGTAAAGCTTCTCACTTTGAGATTTATAGATAAAGCTCTTTTTAAGGAGGGGAGCATGTTAGGATCATAATCCTAACCATTAATATTTATTTAATTCACTTATTATAATTATGGAACATTGTGTCTTTTCACCTCACAACTCTAGGATAGATATTTATATTTATTTATAAGGGTGTAAATAAGCATCCATCGAAGAATAAGAAAATATATTTTATTGATCCATTAACAGGTTTACCTCCAGTGCAAAAGTGATTAAATTATAACAGTAATTCAATCCCATTTCCATTGTCTTTGCATCTCACTTCACCTATTTTTCATCTATCTAGGTTACTTTAAATGAGGTTCCTACTAGTTGTGGTCTTAATACAATAGGTGGAATCCCCACATCTACAACTTTTCCTTTATTAATATTGAATTGGACTGTAATACAAAATTTTATATTTTCTAAGGATGCTAAGTTTGAGCTTGAATTCTTGTAGTTATCCCAACCATCCCAACCATATTACCATAGGGAGGAGGCTCATTCTGATGAGCCACTTGATTTGCTATTTTTTGGTTATGTTTTGGTAATGGATCTTTAAATATTTCCATATCTTGATTGGTAGTCACATTTTATTGGACAGGTACTTGATTATTCACTACATGAAAATTGCTTAAGTCAATACGTCCTGCATCAATAAAATATTGAACTACATATTTCAACTTCTTGCAAGAATTTTTCCAATGTCCTTCCACTCTATGATATGCACAATGCTGACCTGCCTTATACCAATGAGCTATAGTATTTGGTTTTCTAATAGGAGGTAACTCAATTGCCTTAGCTTCTAAAAGTTATTTCAAAATTGCTTCCATAGACATATTAAGCCTTCTAAATTTCCTTTGTGGAGGTTCCTAAAGTACTATATTTTGTAGGTTGTTAGTAATATTTTTAACAACCCTACTATCGATTCCACTATCACCTCCTATGTGTTTATTCCTGTGTTGAGAATTGGTATGTTTCTTTTATTTAACTTTGAGTTGGCCTCTCCTGATGAGATTATGTTCTACTTTTCTTGCTAAATCAATTACTTGATCAAAATATAAAATAGTAGTAGTCTTTAATGCATAAGATAACTGTTCTTGTAAATTACCAATAAATATATCAAGAATATCTTTAGGAGGTAAAGTATATCTCAAGCGTTCAACTAAATTTCTCCAAAGAGCCAAATTTTTTGAAAATATTTCTTTTTTATTTTGTTTTAAATTATAGACATCTTTCATTGTCACTTCTTTCTCAATGTATGCACCAAATTGTTGAACAAATAATTCTGCTGTCTCTTCAAAACTCCTCAAGGAATAATTGGGCAACCGATAATACCACTCTAATGCCATGCCACCAAGACTCTTAGGAAATGTTCCAAGTAGCAACATATCATCATAAATGAGATCATGGCAAGCTGTTATAAATATTCTTAAATGCTCAATTGGATCTTCTATCCCCATATAAATGGGTAAACATGACATAGAAAAATGTTTAGGATAAGGTCTAGCAGCAACAATAGGATCCAATTGCTGATTACACATTTCCTTATAACTGTAAGTAAAAATTAAGGGCTAAATCATCTCAACTTTTAAAACCAACTGCTTCACCATATTTTTTAAATTATGCACTTTTGTATTACTGTTATGCATTGTTACCACATTATCTAAGGATGGAACATATGTGTTTTGAGGGACCAATGCCTGATTTAGATTGGATGCATGGATACTACTATTATATATGGTGTTTTGTGAAAATGGATCGCTAAAATTTGGTGGGATAAAAGTAAAACTATTGATATTAGAAGATTGAGGAAGAAATTGGAAACACTTTGAGTGACACTACTAATTGGAGGAGCTTTCATATTCCTTCCAATGTTGGTGGTTGTAGTAGTATCAACAAATGAGTTCAAATTATCAAGATGCATTGATTTAGGCATGAGGTTTTCTTGGTTAAGCATAGGGGAGATTATTCGATGAGGTGGAGGAGTCTCATATCTTTCGAGGTGAGCTTCTTGCTTCATACCCCTCAATATCTTAGCCATATTAGCTTTCATAAAGCCCTAAATATGCTCAAATGATGAAAAGACAAAGCTACCATTAGGTCCCTCATAAGGATCAAAAATCATCTTAGTATCCATGTTATCTTGTTATTATGGATCTATGTTAGGATCCTCTCTATCAATCAGAACATATTTCAGGGGAATACAATCATATTCAATATGCTTTCACTGACTTCTAAGGACAAGATCCATTAGAAAAGCAAAAGGATAGAAGAGAATGCTAACAATAGAAACACAAATATTTTTAAATATGTTATTAAGGTTCTTAAACAACAAAAAAATTTAATGATCTTGCTTAAAAGAAAGGGTTGTAAAAAGAAAGGAGGTGTTCATGTCGGGTTCACCAAAGATGTAGAGGGGGAAAAATTCCCTAGCGTGTACAATTCTCAAAAGTTGGATCTGCAAGAAAAAAGACTTTTTGGTGAACCATGGGGGTATGTTGTTCTCTAAAATAAATGATAGGGGGAAAGGGTTCACCAGAAATGGTTTAAGGACTCACTCCAAGTCCTTTAGTTTTCAATAATATTTGATGTATGAGATTCGAGACAAACACCTAGATTTGGTATTTCTAGATCTATGCTATAAAAGATAAAGGACAATGCAAAAATACAAAATACAAAAATAAAATAGCTAACCCTAGAATGATTCTTTCTTTTGAATACTTTATAACCTAGGGTTTCAAATAAAAATATCTTTTAAGCAAGGGCTTAAGAAATAATTCATAAACAAAATTATCACTAAGTGCACACTATATGTTGTTTTATATTTTAAATGTGTAGAAAATAATTAGATATATTTCTATAAAATTAGATCTAGGGTTTATAATAGAAATATAAAGCATTCACCAAACAACCTAAAGACTAATCAGAATACTTATCTTATATAGTGATTTATCCTTGCTTTTATACTTTTATCCAATGCTATTAGTAAAGCCTGTTCTTGCAAGATAACTTAACAAAAACTTGAAAAATATGATTAGCATTAGCGGGCTTGCTTAGGCCATTGTATAACAATACTTGGAGGTACAATAGTCAAGTTCCCTAGGTCCTTTTAGTTGAAATTTGATAATTAAAAGCGAGAATTGACCTTTGGAGAAAAAAAACATAATACAATATAACAAAAAAGAATGATGAAATCACAGAAACATAATACACCACTATGCCCTAAATGTAGTCTAGAATGCAATGATGAAAACTGGAACAATAAATTGCCCCCAGATTTAGCTCAAGAAAAATCATGCCCTATAATAGGTGATCGTGATAACACAAAGTGAAACTACAACTCACACAAGACCGGGTGCGATTTTATAGAAGCGAGATGAAACATCTCAGATTGAAGAAAAATAACAAAACTACAATGCAACAAATGAAATCAAACATGCAACATAACACTTTCATCTATAAGAGAATGAGGAAGCAAGAAAAAAGGTTTGAGACCTCCCAAGTAGGCGATATCTCCTTAGAGATTCAACAAAAATCCACCAAGAGCGAGCAACAACAATCCAATGCAATAAACAATAAATTAAACTTCACACTTCAAAGTTGCTTGCAAATGAAGAAGGATGTAGACCAAATAAAACACTTTATGAGAAATAAAATTGTTAGTAATCGTGCATATGAAATCATGATAACTTGTGTGCTTGTGAAAGTGAATTCAAATTCTTATTATATAGCTAATTTGAAGGTAAAAAGAACGGGAAAACCAAGGAGGACTGATGTAAAACATGCTAAGCTTGAAAAATTAGGGTTTTAATGTGTCAAACCCTAAAAAGGTGAAATCATACCCTGTTAGGGCTGACTGTAATTTTGCAATGCAAAGTTGCACCCTATAAAGGACCGGGTGTGATTTCACATAGAGAGGGAAAAAAGGTAAAAAAGAGGTGAAGGAGCCTTACCCTTGCCCTAGGCAAATCTAAGGGGTCCCCTAAAGGGCTCAGGGAAGATTTCCCATTAAAGTGGATCAATTTTTCATGTCTACAGTTGGTATCAGAGCTCTATGTCATAGGACTAAAAGCTTCTATGGCATGTGCATGGGTTGAGATTTGATGTGATATGAAACTTTGGGTTATACCCTTGTAGAAAGACATGGGTGACTCTAGAATGATATTTGAGATTGTTAGTTCATGAGTAGAACGAAGCTAGCAAAAGTAAGTACAATTGGGGAAGGATTGTAGCTTACCTACTTTACTTATGTAAATAGGATATGGCACCTATTCAAAAGGGAAGTTTGTTAAATAAAACTAAAATAGTTATGCGATAGGGTAATACTATACAAAGGGTAAGGTAAACTTTAGACCCTAGTAAGAAGACTAGAAAATCAACAACTCTGGGTAAGGGGCCTAAGATAAAAAGGAACTTGGAAAGGAATGTTGGAGGAACATCATATTATGATAGAGGAATAAAAGATATTTCCTTAGTAAAATTACTCCAAGAGTGATTGGAACAACAAGAAAAGTTAATAGACTCTTTGGTTAGTAGAGAGGCCAACACTAGAAACAATGAAGGTTGATAGGAAGAAAATCTTTTTCAAAAGAGCCAGAGGTTAGATTTAAAATTGAGGTTGAGTTAACAAGATATATTAAGGGTGTTAAGATAAAAAATTCAATGTAAGGACAAGAGGAGATGCGGTCAAGGCATGGCTAAAAGAGTTAGAAATCTTATTTTCTTTGAAAGATTACTCATCTAAGACTAAGACAACATGGGCTTCTATACATCTCCTGGAGGTGGCTTTAGAGTGGTGGGACACATACAACTTAGGAAAAAATATTCAAACCATGGAACTTAAGATGGAAGAGTTTGTTAAGGCTTTTAAGAAAAGGTTTCTCACCGACTAGTTTTATATTGAAAAATTTGAAAAGTTCTCTACTCTCTAGTAAGGGCCGTTATATATATAAATATATTATTAGAAATATGTTAGACTTTTGAAATATGTTCCAAAATATGAGAAAAATAAGCATCTTAAGCTACATAAGTTTATTATAGGGTTGGAACCTAAAATAAGGATAATAATTAATTTGCTCAAACCTAAAACCCGACAAGAAGCATACGACTTGGCTAGGCAAGGAGAAAATGACCTTAAAACAACAAGGACCTACTTTAATTACTCAGGAATGACATTAAATGAAAGACAATATTGAGGAAAATAATTTTTTTAGGATTTATAAAATAGGATAAGGATAAGAATATAAGAAATAAAAGCAATCCAAAGTTCAATAATAGAAATAATGGAAACTTAGGTCAAAATAAAAAGAAATTATTTAAGAAGGAAGGACCCAATCCCAATACCCCTAAACAACATGAGTCAAAATAAAAAGAAGAAATAGGTAAAAGTATTTAGGAGAAATACCAAGCACTTAGGGTAGGTTGTTACACCTATAGGGGTCCTCATTATGCTAGAAAGTGCACACAGAGAGCAGAGCCGTTGCATGAAATCTATGCTACCATTGGAAATTAGACTTTAGATGGGCAAGAATAACCAATGTTGCTAAATGGTAAGCTATTTACTAGAGATGTAAATGTTTTTATTGATAGTGGAACCACAAATAGTTTTATTTCCACTAGTATTATCGGGGATATGCTTAAAATACCTAGATTTTTGGCACAAGGATGGAAAGTCAAGTATGGTTCTGGGAAGACCTACTCAGTGGATCAAATAAATTTACTTTAAGGGTCTACTATATGACACTTGTATGTGGCACCTCTTCACACCTTTGATATTACCTTAGGGATGGATTGGATGAAGGCATATGGAGCCTTAATCGATTTTCAAGATAGGTAGATGGATTTCACAGATAAAAATAAGAATATAATAATATTTCAAAGTGGGTGAGGTTATTTCTAATACCATTTGCTCTCAGCTATGCAATTAAAGAAAGCTATCAAAAGAGGTAGCTTAATCTACGTAGTCAAGATCAATGGTAAAACTTGAGTGAAAGGATATGAGAAAGTTTTTAAGAAGCATTCAATCCTTCATGAGTTTCAATATGTATTTATTTAATGCCTTTTAGGTCTACCCTCTCGAAGGGAATTTGATTTCACTAGTGAATTAATGCCAAGAGCTGAACCTATTTCTAGGACACCTTATAGAATAAATCCTATTGAGATACAAGAGCTAGAAGTTTAACTTTAGGACTTGTTGAAAAAGGGTTTGACAAAATCAAGTGTGTCACCTTGGGATGCTCCAATATTATCTATGAAAAAGAAGGATGGTTCCATGAGACTATGTATAGATTATAGAATGTTAATTAATGTAACCATTAATAAAAAGTATCCTTTACCTAGGATAGATGATATTTTTGATTAGTTAAAGGGTGCTACCATATTTTAAAAAATAAATATGAGATGAGGCTATCAACGACTAAGAATTAAAGAAGAAGATGCTCATAAGATGACCTTTAAAATATCATATGGGCACTACAAATTCATAATGCTATCGTTTGGGTTAACGAATGCACTGGCTACCTTCATGAATTTTATGAATAGTGTGTTTAGAAAGTATCTAGACCAGTTCATCTTGGTATTATTAGATGACATACTAATATACTCTCAAACTAAGGAAGAGCATGATCAACATCTCATATTAGTATTGGAAGTACTAAGGAAGAACCAACTCTATGGGAAATTATCCAAATGCAAGTTCTATACTACACAAGTACAATATTTGGGGCACATCATCTTAGCAGAAAGTATTGCTATGGATCCTCAAAAATAGAAGCTATCTTAAATTGACATGTGCCTATGAATGTGATGAAGTTAGGAGTTTCATGGGTCTCACAAGCTATTATATGTATATTGTGAGCAATCACTCTAAAATTTTTTACCCAATAACCAACCTTCAAAAAAAGGGAAAATAATTCAAAGGGATGGATAAGTGTGAGGCTGCATTATAGACTTTGAAAAGTAAGTTTACAATGATACCAATTCTAAATATTTTAGACCCTCTTGGGAAGTTCACTATGTGTACTGATGCTTCTCTAGAAGTTTTAGATGGAGTTTTATCTCAAGAAGAAGCTATAGTGGTATACAAGTCTAGAAAACTCAAGAAGCATGAGGTAAACTATGCCACTCACAACTTGGATTTGGTAGCAATTATGCATGTCCTAAAAGTTTGGAGGCACTACTTGTTGGGTAGACTTTTTGAGCTAAGGACATATCACCATATCTTGAGGTATATTTTTATCCAACCTTTGTTAAATGTGAGAGAGAATATGGGTATATTTCTTAGAAGAGTATGATATTGGTATTCACTATATCAAAGGTAAAGAAAATAAGGTGATTGATGCCTTGAGTAGGAGAAGGCACATAATCACCTTAACTCGAAGCCATGTAGATTTTATGGATAGGGTCAAGGAAATGCAACTTCAGGATCCTTATTGCCTAGAAATTTCAAATATGATAGTGGGATATTTGAAAGGAAACAAAAATTTCAACATAATGGATCGAATTTTATGCTTTAAGTATTAGGTCATCATACCCAAAGCAAGTGACTTAAGAAGAATGATCTTACAAGAGGCACACAATTCTTCCTACTCTACTCATTGAGGAGGGTCAAAAATAAAGGAAAATATGAAAATACCTTCTATTGGGTTGGGATGAAACAAGACATCACTAAATTATTTTCAAGATATTTGGAATACCAAAAATTAAAGGTAGAATATTGTCACCTAGCTTTAAAGTTGTACTATTATGAGATACCTATGCAAAAATGGTAGGTGATCTCTATAGATTTTACTGTGGGATTACCTAAGAATATGTTCCAATATGATTCCATATTGGTACTAGTTGATAAGTTGACCAAGGTCACACACTTCATACCAAGGAACATCAAGGATGAGGTGTCAATTGTGGTACATAAGTTCGCTAAAGATATTTTTATATTACATGGGTTTCTGGAGGTAATTATATCTAATAGGGATTCTAGATTCACATCAAAATTTTAACAAGCTTTTCATCATGTAGTGGATACTAACTTAAACATTAGTTCTACATATCACCTGAAAAAAATTATCAAATTGAGAGGGTGAACCAAGCTTTGGAAGATATGTTATGCATGTACTGCATGGACCAGAAGTTGAAATGGAAATACTTCTTACATCTCATGGAGTTTTCTTATAATAATGGATACCATGCATCACTAGGGATGGCCCCTTTGAAGCCTTGTATTTTAGAAGATGTAAAAACCCTCCATTGTGGGACAATATAGAAGATTGGGTGATAATTGGAGCCGATACTGTCTAAGAGATGGATGAACAACTTAGAGAAATCTAGCTTAGGCTTAGGGAAGTGACTGATCTCCAAAAGAAAGATATATAGATCTAAAAATATTCCTATGGATTTTTTGGTAGGAGTGTAGCATCCAAAAAGGCTTGCACCTAATATTGAAATTGCTGAAAATGATGCAAATAGGCATACACAAATTGACAAGAATGAAAAGAAACAAAATACAAAGATATTTTATTAATTTCAAATCGAGTCAAGTTACAAATCCATCCCTCTTAGGGATACCCATTTGATACAACAATTACAATAGTGTCAAATCCCCCTCAAGGGTAGGTGCATTCCAAATGCCTTTTAAAATGACACGAACTGCTCCAAGGTGTCGATGACCTTCTTCTCCATGATTAGAGGCATTTTTTGCCTTGCATGTCAAAACCCTGTTGATCCTACGTGCAATAAACAACAAGAAGCATTAGTAATAAAGGATGCCTCTCTTGATGAGGCTTTTTGAGGAAATTGTATGAACACATGATGTTACTAGCATATAATCAAGAAAATGCAAGAAAGCTAGTAAACCTATGAAAAACATGAAAATATGCTATGAAACATGTAAAGGAAAAGCATATGTATCTATCTAATGGCCTAATTATGAATTTGAAAACATGGAAGCATGAAAAAGATTCATTAGTATCCTAATTGCAATATTGAAAGCAAGATAACTAAACAACTAATTCTACCGGTCAAAAATCTCTAATAATGCAATTAAACCTAAATTATGCCTAATCTAATGCCATTAAAAAAATCCTACGATGAGAAAATAAGGAAATCAATGATAATACCCTGACCGCGGCTCTATGGCGTGGTGAGCACTGTTAGCCGTGGCTGAGCTTGAGATTGAAGTGTGCTTGTCCTCCAATTCAAGGGCTAAATCTCTAAATCCTCTTGCCAAATTGATGGTCAAGGGTCACCTCTGTGTCCTCTGATAGATTTGGTGGTTGAATTGCTCTGATTGCATGTGAAATTGGTGTAATTGAGTTTCTTGGCTCTCCTAACCTCCTAGGACCTCCATGGCTTGAATTGCCATTTCAATCTCTCAATTAGGGGCAAGAAAGCAATGTCACAATGCAATTAGGTGAGTGTTGAATTCGATAGGGCTTCACTGCTCAAATTCGCCTATGCATCTCTCTATATTTTCCCCAATTTGGATGGGGGTCTTATAGCACCTTGGAGGGCTATGTCCTAGCTTCATGAGGAAGCCAAGATCAAGATTGGGCAGTTGAGTTTGTTGGATGGAAGGATACAAAACCTTCCTCGCTCAAACCACTCCATTTTGCAACCAATTGGTCGTTGCAACCGATTTTGGGTTGGATGAAGGCCAACTGATTTTGAGGCCTAGCCATGGCTGACAAGCGCGGTCAACTCTGCTAACCATGGGTGTCAACCATGGCTAACACTGATTAGGCAAAGGTACCTAAATGAGTGGTTAAAACCACTGCTATACCTTGGTATTTGTCCAAGGTCTTCCATATGGTCTTCTAGCATGTCCCATATGAGTAGTCACCTCGACATGACGTGTTTTAGGTGTCTACAGATGCCCCTTTTGAGATGCGTTGTGAGATCGAACAACGTTGAGCAAAAATAGACCTCCTAAAATGATGTCGTAGGTTGGATGATGATCATTAGTCTGATCAACATTAGATGCTCAGGGTCCAGCAAAAGGATGCGCATCCTAGAATCATTGCTTCCAACTGGATGGAAGGCTTAAATTTGCAAAGCTTTGGCAAGCTCCAGCGACGATTGGGTAGCTTTAGTGCTACTATAGGATTTCATGCCATATAGATCCGAAAGGAGGAGAGCTACTAACTAAACTATCATATTTGCTTTTTGCCCCAGCAAAGGGTAAGCTTATGATAGTCATTGGCAATGATTCGTAAGATGAACACAATTTTGACAAGATCAAGGGATCTATGATCAAGGGATCTTCTGTTGACTTTGATTATGATTATGATATTATGACTACCCCCTCAAGCGATGAGTCGATGAGGGTAGGACAATTAAATGAAGTGACGAGTCACTTGACCACTATGAATGACTTTGAACAAAATAAGATTTAGCATTTGATAATTGATTAGGCCTAATCAGCTATGATTGCAACTATTAAGAGTAATTGTACATCTCTATCCCATGGAGCGGTCCAACCTCAATGGCCTTCTTAGGGAATCAAGATGATAGCAATTCCAATTAGGCATGTGTTGAATCATATTGTTCGATGATCTACTAAAAATGTCATAGAAGAAGTGATATGAATACCTCATTCCCATGGAGCAGTTCGATCGTCTAGGCCTTCTTAGGGATTGAAATGAAGCATATCAATTCAATGATGATGAATTTACCCCAAATGTCCTTATGGTAATTTACTCATCTTGTCGGATTGCATGGAGCGCAAGTCACTGCAACCGCCAAGTGTATAGGGTAAATTACTAGGTACAAGGCACATTTGGATTTTTAGTTTATCTAATTTTTTTTATTATTTTTAATATTTTTGGCAATTTTGATCAAATGGGTATTTTTAATTTATCATTTTTTAGCTCCTCATGGTGGGATTTTTTAGCATTTATTATAGTTTTCTAGCTGCATTTGTCAAAAGTAGCTAGGTTTTCAAATTTTTCTAGCCATGGATGACATCCATGATTGGCAAACCCTAGTTCTGTGCCCATGGGTGTCAACCATGATCAGGTAAAAAATAAGAAATATTTAAAAAATTTCCTATCATTTTTGATGTCATTTTCAATTTGATAGCTTGCAAATCTTGAGTGCTCTGAGAGGTGATTCAACAATTCTGATATGAAGTGCTACTAGAACTTCGACCTCAACACCAACTGCATCGATGGCAGCCCAACTTGGAGGAGCCGGTGCTACTAAGGTAGAAGCACACAAAACCCTTGACCATTTTTATTTTACTAGTTTTAAAATTAACCTCATTAATTAATGGGTTAAATGAACCTCATTAAATTATCGGTAATGAACCTCACCCTAGTTAGGTTTAGCTTAGGTTAGCTTAAGGGGAGGGTTAAAATTAATTTGTTTTTGTTTTTTATTTTGTTTTATTATTTTTTTTTTTTGGGGGTCTCGGGATGAGGAAGGACCCTAAAAGGCCTTCCCTCCTAACCATGGCTGGCAGGCATGGTCCCCAATTGGTAAATTGGGGGTCACGACTGTCACCATGATGGGATTCAAATCCCAATGGTCAAAATTTGATCACCATCCGATCGTGGGTCTGAGCCAGGTTCGAAACCTTAGAAATTTTTTTTAATTTTTTTCAATTTTACAAGGATTTAATTGATTTTTTTATTTTTGAAGTGCATTTTTATTATTTTTGGTGTTTTTGATATTTTATGATTTTGTTTGTCATTTTTAAGTTGTTTTTGATGTTTTATGGTTGATTTTTATTTATTTTTACCTTATTATTCTATTTATCGATTGGACTTTAACTGCGAGGGTGAGGGAATCAGATATCCTTCATAATCTACATGGTGCCCTGACTTAGGTAGAGTAGGATTGGTTCAGAGCTATGGGATTTGGCTATGTCTTATGCCTCCCCAACATTAGGGCTGATCAGGCCTATATGACTACATTGGCTCGATGTTGGGATGCATGGACCAATACCTTTCACCTATCGATAGGTGAGATGACTATTACTTTGGAGGATGTCTACCACATCTTTCGACTCCCTCTAGATGGTGAGGCCATCACATCTTCATCGATGGATGTGAAGAATGCAGTGTTCATGATGATCTTTGGTGGTCGTAGTGAGGTAGCACAATGACACTTGAACCATGGAGGGGTCCATATTGAGCACTGGTATAGACATCAGGTCTTCTCCTAGTGAGCAACTATCTTCATGCACCTGATTATGTAGATTATCTTCCTGACTCTTCTAGAGTGAGGTTCCCTTGGAACCTCCTAGCTAGGATGATGGATGTCTTAGCGAGCCCTACTGATCATCCTCTGATCTTGTCTTGGGGGAGTGCCTTACTAGCGTAGCTCTATAATGAGTTGTATCAGATTATGTAGAGGAGTAGAGTTGGCATCGATTGTAGCTTACTACTTTAGATCTAGGGGTGGTAGCATATTAAGATTGAGCATCCCATTGGCCTACCACTCGAGATTGACACCATTGAGGAGGTGCACTAGTGCTATGCAGCATGCTGGCCTCATGAGTAGGAGGGTTTCTAGAGTAGGTCTCATGTAGGGGACCTAGCTCACTACATTGGATGGTTCATAGGACTACAGGTGGATCAGATTGACTAGCACCCATACTTAGACTGCCCTCCATGGATGGAGGTTGATGATCAGCTACATCGAGCATGTAGAGATAGATGGCTCCTCGGATGTAAGTCTGAGGTATAAGAGTTCTTTTACTTCTCTCACGTTACCGATAGTTTGGGATCAGGTAGGACATTCTAGAGCTACCTACCATCTATCATCACCTCACTTTAGAGAGGGACTTGACCTGGCCTAGGGTGACTCCACTAGGTGATGAGGATGATGAATTTTAGGAGTCAGGTTTGATAGATGTAGGGACTACTCCTGACTATGACACTTGGTGGACCCTCAGGGTATGGTAGGGCTTTGAGGGCCCCTTGGGTAGGATAGTATATGATGTAGCCAAGGGTGCAGAGGGAGTCGAGGTTGATCCTCATGATCATCAAGTTCGTTAGAGGATTGAGGGTGGATGGGGTGAGGGAGCCATAGGAGGCACCTCTAATTTAGGAGGAGGATGATGCTCTCGAGGAGGGTGAGGCACCACTTGATAGTGAGGTTGGATAGCTCAGGGCCTAGGTTGCTAGCCTACAGACTTAGGTAGGCTCTCTACAGATACAACTCTTACATTGGGATACCACCATTGCCACCTTATAGGAAAAGGTTGGGGATCTATAGTCTTGACTCATAGTAGGGTAGTCTTAGTGGTGCAGCTATGAGGAGGAGAAGACCACTCTACAGGCTAGGATTGCCTCAGTAGATACAGAGATACAATGGGTTACAAGCCAATGCATCCTCCTACAGTCTTAGCTAGATGCTCTTAGGGCACAACATGATGTGCTCAAGGTTGAGAGGGGAGATCCCTCTACTTCATAGGTTGCTCTAGTACCACTAGATGCTCTAATAGCTGAATAGTATAGGGTTTAGTAGGGCTAGATTAGGGGGTAGATATCAGGAGACTTCGGGCTCTAGTGTAGTAGCACATTGATGATGGAGCATGGAGTTCTGCCTACATCTCTACTTTGAGAGGATCGATTGGGCTATTGGGGGTGAGGTTCTAGAGATGCCCATGGATTTAGGGTCTTAGAGGACTCACACTCGAGAGATAGGCTAGTCCTCATCTAGCTCTAGTCATAGGAGTCATATAGTCGGAGAGGACCTTCGGTGCCAGCTCTAGGAGGACATAGGGATGGTGGAGGCGATGGTGGAGCCTCTTAGACTAGGGGTGTAGGCCCTACTTAGTATATATCTATACTAGATGCTATGTACCATTTTTGTGTGTAAGGTCGAGGACCTACACAGATGTAGCCTACGGGTATTTTTGACATATGCTGATGTACTGCTTATTATATTTTTTGATACACAAAAAAAAAATATATATATATATATGATCTGACATTGAGACTCATTATATGTGTAGTTTATTTTTTTTATTGTTTTTAGATTTTATGAGATGCATATGGATGCAATGCTTAGATGTGATGTTTATTTTATGCTATATGATGTGATGTATGGATGACATGCACTAGATAGATAATGGATGTATGATTTTAAATGCAATGATATATATGTGTAGATGGACTACTTATGATGAATGTATATGAACAATGTTTGTTATTAAATGCATGTTTAATTTATTGTACTTGTATGCATTTAACTTATGTTGTTATGACATAATTTATGCCATGTATGTATTGCATAACTTTTTCTATGATGAATGCTATGTAAATGAACATGTATGTTTTAATCACTTAAAACATAATGTATGAATGCAATATGGGTTTAACAATCTAATGGATGACACCACAGAATGTATAACAATCATGAGATGTAATTGCTATATCTTTTTATGAAAATTGATAAATTGTGCACCCATATGTGAGATGCAATTATATATGGTTTCTATTCATAAGCGTTTGTAGATTAGAATAGTATGTATAATATAGTCAGTGGTCATTTAAATATCATTTCTGACATCCATCCGGTATCTATCCTATACTACAAATAGTTCTAATAAACAAACTCTCATAAAAGAAATTGATTTTTGATGATTGCATTGAAAATTGATTGTTGCTATTTGGGAATTTTTGAGGTTTTCCATGAGACTCAAACACCCTAGTTGACTTATCAAAAGTTGTATACTGACCATACTAGACTTCTAAAATATAAGGCTTTCGCTAGGATAGACCCTAACTATTCATTATCCCTGTGTGTGCAAATGAGTATATTTAGATAAGGCATAAGCATACCCCGATGTCAGGCGAGATTCTTTCAGCCCATTGCTAAGATTGGGGATCCTCAAATGTCTATCCAATCCTAGGTTTGAATTTAGTTAGACTAGACCACTAGGCAATCCAGGCCACCTAAAGCTAGCTCATTTGTAAATTCTTAGAACTACCCTTCAATGATAAGAAGGATTTTCAACCATTGCTAATATTGAGGATCACTCTATGGCTTTCAAGCATTGATCATTCTAGGGATTCAAGCTCACCCCCTTCTTTTCTTCAATTTATTGGGATACTTGCTCATATATAGTGATAAAAATCACTGTTTATTTTGTATAGTGATAAAAATCACTATTTATTTTATTTTGAGCAAGGGATTTGATACTGATTTGATTTCATTTCTAAGGATTTAACTTTGGAATTTCACTCGAGGATTTTTCTCCTTCATTTGTAAGCAAGGGATTTATTCGGGTAGGGGGTAAACTTGTCCTTTTTCCAATGACCACTACTCTAGACCATTGGCTCACAAAATGAGCAAGTAATAAAACCTTTCACCTAAGGTGACCCGGACCACTTTTGTAGTTTTCATCCTTCCTTACCCTAATTAGGATTGTTTAATGTGTTTGATTAGTGATAGGATTCTGATATGCTAAGGGCTATCAAAACTAGACCTCATCTACAAAATCAAAGCAAGATTTCTACCAAACTCTTGAGAAGACCACTAGGTATGGTTGAATGATTAAAAAACCCTAGTATATTCTTCATAGCAACAATAAGGGTTGTGTTGAAAAACACAATTACTCACATGGGTGGTGAATGATGATGATAGTGCAAAGATGCATGATTGAAATACAAACATGGTGTCATTTGTAAGATTGTAAACACAAACTATCCTAATGCAAGTGCGATGGATGGATATGCCTAATGCAATGCAATATGAAATGCATGCGAATGGAATGCAATGATGCAAATGAAATGCAATGTTTTTGAAATTTGATATTTTCCAATTTTTTTAGATTTTATTACTTTTTATTTGACCAAAGGGCTTACAGATGCCTTTGGAGCCTTTTATTGAATGACCAAAGGGCTTACAGATGCCTTTGGGGCCTTTTTATGGTTTTAGGCATAAAATGCTTTAAGGTGAAGGATGTTGAGAGGTTCAGGCTCTTCAACCCCTTCCAATGATGTTAAGTGATATGTCCCAGGTCCAATCTTCTCAGAGATGATATAAGGACCTAACCAATTAGCCATAAATTTGTCTCACATTTTTGGTGGTAGATTTGAGTTCTGTTGGTTCTCTTTCAGCACAAGATCACCAACCTCAAAGTCTCTCAGATGGACTTTGTCATTGTAAGCTCATTTTAAGCACTCTTGATAAACGTAGAGATGCTCAAGGGCATTCATGCGATGTTCATCAAGTAGCATCAATTGATCTAGGTGAGCTTGTCATGTAGTGTCATCATCGATGAACTCTTTCAATGCGATGCACAACATTGGAATTTCCAACTCTAAGGGCATAATGGCCTCAGTGCCATATACTAGTGAAAATGGAGTTGCCCTAGTGGGTGTCCGAATACTAGTCCTGTAAGCCCATAATGCAAGGGGTAGTTGGATGTGCCAATATTTATGATGTTCTTGTACCATATTTTTCAATATGGATACCACTATCTTGTTTGAGGCTTCAGCCTACCCATTTGCCTATGGATAATATGGAGTCACAAAACTATGTTTGATCTTGTACTTGAACGTCAAAGCTCTCATAGTTTTATTTTTGAATGATGTGCCATTATCCAAAATTATCTTGGATGGTATCCCAAAATGACTTATGATATTGGTGAGTATGAACTCAACAATACGTGCTCCAGTTGTCATTGTTAATGGGATTGCTTCCACCCACTTAGTAAAGTACTCAGTAGCCATAATAATGAATGTATGTCGGCCCGATGATGGAGGAGAGATCTTATCGATGAGATCCAAACCCCACTGAGCAAATGGCCAAGCCGCTTGAATGGGTTGTAAGGCCTGTGATGGTAGGTGCACAAGATTAGCATGATGCTAGCATTTAATGCATTTCTTGACATACACATTGCAATCCTTCTCCATAGTGGGCCAATAATAACCCATGTGAAGGATGCACTTGATGATAGCCATGCCACTAAAATGGCCATCGCACGTACCATCGTGAGCTTGCAAAATTTCCCAAGATGATTCTTGGGGCTCAAGACAATGAAGGAGAACTCCATCGTAGCTTCGATGATACAAAATATCTCCTAACAAGACATACTTTGTCACTTTCTATTTAAATGTGCACTTCACGACATGTAATAATCCTTGAGGGATTACACCAAGCTTAAGGAAGTCGTATATCTATGACATCCAGTTCTGATAGCTCTCAGCCTCAACTGACAAGACAACATGTTCCCCCTATGGTTTAACATTCACAAATGCAGATTAGGAAACAACCTTATGGTGAATGGTAGTACCACTCCTCGTAGGACCCTACGAGATCAATGACCCCCAAGGTGCTCTCTTGAGAAAGTCTCTGGCTCTGTAGAACCATTCATGGTTTGGTTCTACCTGAATCATGTTGATTGACTCTTTGTTATCCAAAGCTTCACGTTGCATAATAGAGTGTGACAATATTTTTACATGGATGGTAGTAAAATCAGTAGATGGATTCTGAGGGATTAAGGATCCCAAAGATGCCATAGTGTCTACAAATATATTTGATGAATGAGGGATTGCCTCGATGTCATACCATTCCAACTGAGCTAAATATGTATCAACAAGATCTTTGTAAGACTTCAGGATAGGACATCGACACTGAAAAAGTCCCTTCACTTGGTTAACAATGAGAAGGGAATCACCAAAGATATTTAACCTTTTAATATTCATGGCGATAGCTATTTGGAGGCCCAAAATTAGGGCTTCATATTCAACATTATTGTTAGTGCAAGGAAAGTCCAACTTGAATGACAAGGGCATAGGAGCACCTTGCGGCATGAACAACACTATTCCTGCACCACCCCCTTGCTCACACTTCGAACCATCGAAGAACAAGGTCATATCAGCTTTGTTATCTAGTTCTTCGGGTTTGGGTGCTTCTGATAAGGCAAAAACTACATCATCAAGAAGCTCAATGGTGAGGGGCCTACTATTTTCAAGAGGTACCTCAGCTAGTTGATCAGCTATGACCTATCCCTTAATGGAATTTTGGCTAATGAATTCCAAATCAAATTCTATCAATAGCATGATCCACTTTGCAGTACGTGTATTATGATATGTCTTACTCATCATATACTACAAAGGATTTTGTTTTGATATGACATACATCGTATGACTTAACATATAATGTCACAATTTCTTTGTAGCGAACACTACTGCTAAACATAGTTTTTCCACATATGCATATCCTATCTCATAACTCACCAAGGTTTGGCTAATGTAATATATGGCTTGCTCTTTGTCTTGCACATTATTTTGGGCTAACATGGTCCCTAATGCAAATTCAGTTACCGATATATATAGCAAAAAAGGCTCATCTGGTCTTGGTGGAGCTAGCACTGGTGGCATTGCCAGGTATTGCTTAATCTCAGCAAAGGCTGCTTGACAGTCCTCATCCCAATTGAATGGGACCCCCTTGTGTAGCAGTCGATTCATGGGTCGACATTTATCTGATAACTATGTGATAAATCACTTTATGGATGCTACTTTGCCCTGTAGGCTTCTTAATTCCTTGATATTCATGGGAGGATGCATTTCTAAAATTACCTTGACCTTCATTGGATCAACTTTGATGCCTCACTTTGAAATGATGAATCCCAAGAGTTTTCCTAAAGTTACACCAAATACGCACTTCTTAGGATTCAACCTGACATTATGCTCTATCAGGCGATCGAAGACCTTTCTCAGGACCTCAACATGCTCTAAATGTAGCAATGACTTCGCCAATAAGTCATCGATGTAATCTTCTAAGATCTTATGCATATAGTCATGAAAGATATATGTCATAGCCCATTGATATGTGGCACCAACATTTTTAAGACCGAATGGCATAACCTTGTAGCAAAATGTCCCCCATGGCATTATGAATGTGGTTTTATGCTGGTCTTCGGGCTTAATCCAAATTTGGTTGTAACCAAAAAAACCATCCATTAGGGAGAGCATTTCATGACCCATAGTTGCATCTACGAGAGCATCTATGTTCGACAATGGGAATGAATCCTTTGGTGTTGCCTTATTGAGGTCTCTAAAATCCATACAAATATGGATCCTTCCATCAGGTTTTCCTACAGGCACCATGTTTGATACCCATTCTGGATAGTCGATGGAAATGATAAACTCTACATCCAATAGCTTCTGCAATTCATATTTAACCATTAAGGCTACTATCGGATGCATCTTCCTGAGTTTTTTCTTGATTGGCTTCTTTGATAGATCTAGCGAAAGGTTATGAGTAACCAATTTTGGATCTAGACCCGACATGTCCTTATAAGTCCAAGCAAAGAGATCAGGTCTCTCTCTTAGTAGAGGGATGAGGTTGGCATGCTCATCAGGAGATAAAATTTCTCCAAATTTAACCTTCCTTGGATTGGTGGGATCATTACTGATATCCACTTCAAAGGTTTCCTCTACTGACATGTGGGATCCCTCCTCAAGCTGATGAGGCGTAGGGATCAAGTGGATGTCATCTACTGGGTTTATGGGTTCCACATTGGAAGCATCCTCAGCATGATAAACATCATGTGCACAGCCTGGCACAAAATGAAAAGGTTGCAACATTTCTTCATTAGGGAAGAAATCTTTAGGCTCTAGTGGTGAGTCAATATGATCCCAATCAATAGCATCTACATTCAAGACACAATGGTTTGGAAGGATCGGTTGGGTTGTGAAGTGGAGTGGTCAAATCAATGGAGATCATATTGATGGAATGGATCATGTCTCTAGGACCACGTGCATGTGACTCTATATTGATATAACTTCCATCCTCGAGATGTGGTTCTAGGGGTATGGGGATCTCTGGATCTGGTCTATGGATAGACTCAAAAATAGGATCGCTAGGCTCAAGGAGCTCTCTAAATGTCGATGGATTAGGGAAGACCATATGATAAATCCTATCCAAATTAGGTGGTCTTCCTCTGAGGTAAGGATGAATATTGATATCTCTATACATATCCTCTGTAGTGTATGGTGCATTATGATGATGTAAGTAAGGAGGTCCTAAATAGGCTCTCTCTATTTCATCTTCATCATCACTATCATAATAGAGACCTTCACCACTACCTACTAGAATCGGGTGATTAGGAAGGTGGGGCCCCATGAAAGCCCACTCTCGATAACTGCTATCATTCATGAAGGATTGATTATCCTCAATGACTATCTCTAAAGGTAATAGATGACGTAAATTAAGAGGGCCTAGATAAGCCAACTCAGTCTCATCCTCATATTGCTCATTGTTTGAGGACTCACCATCATCATCAATGTCATATATGCAACTCGGTCCCCCTCTCTTAGAGATGGACTCTACTATGTCCTCATCAGAATGATATTCTGACTTAGAGTCTTCTATTGTGCTAGCATTGTGAACTTATAGGCCTATGTCATCGATTGTTGCATAGATTTTTTCATCCAAGTTTTCTCTTGGTATATGCTCTGGACCGGTCTCCACCAAGATATCTTCGTGATATGTCTCAGGTGGTCCTATAGTGACATAAGACACTATCCGGTTATCCCTTTGAAAAGAGGTAGGATTGGGGTGATAAGGATTGAAGTCGACTTCACCCCCTAGATTGAGGTACAGGTGGTCTAAATATGCCATGAGGAGTTCATCCTATCCTCCAATATAGTATCCTAACCTGAACCTATCTGTAGGCAATTGATATTGAGGTTCATACGGCCTCCTACACCCCTACTCAGATAATCCAAGATCGTAACCATGCCAATGGTAACATTCAAAATATCATAAGGTATACTCTAGGTTAGAAATATAATGAACATTCATAGTAAATGGCTCATCATCATCTTCATCCATGGGGGTGCGAGATGCAAGCTGGTCGAGCCCTCCATAGATGAAATTAGTTTGGTTAGGAGGTACCCCAATGGTACCACCATCCCTATGGGAAGGCGATGGGCTTGTGGTCGGCCCATGTCTTGTGCAGTCTTGATGATCGGTGTAAACATCACATTCTACATAATATATTCCCCCAATCTAGGATTAACCAAATGAATGGTCACCTACGGTGCAGATGACCCTACTGAAGATGTAGGTGAAGCAGGTTGAGGTGCCTCTTCGACTTCTATTTGAGAATTCTCTACTTCCATGGGAGTAGGAACCTCGATCACAACTAGTTTGGGCACTCGCTTTATCTCTTTTTCACCCATATTTTCTTTTAGCTTCTTATCATCTCGATGCATTATAGATGTTGATGGTCTAGTAGAAGTAGTTATCGTGTGCTCCGATCATTGAGATACGGATATTGTAGGTTTGGCACACACTTCTCTTATTTTACCTCTTAGATCTTTGATCAGATGTAGGTCATATGTCTAGGTGCATTGAGGGGAGCACAAAATCCCTTGATAAATATGCTAGATTCACGTATTTAAATGGTTCTTCATCTGAAGGCACCATGTGAACCTATCCCTCATGCATGTATTTGATACATTGATGGAGAATAGAGGGGACACAATACATTTCTCTTATCCAAGGCCATCCTAGAAGTATATTATATTGCATAGCACCTTCAATCACATGACACATCATGGGGATGGTCTTCAGCCCCACCTAAATAGGTAAGACTATCGTACCGACAGTTGAGCATAATGCATCATTAAAAGCTCTCAATGTGAAGGTGGAAGGTATGATATGCATCTTTGGTAACTTCAGGTATGTTAATGCCTTGGTCATGATAATATTGATTGATGATCCTGTATCAATAAAAACCCACTTGAAGGGTATGTGATTCACACACGCAATGATATGGAGTGGTGGGTCCGCTATGATAGTGGAAACCATCTTGACTTCATGATCATGAAATTGTATGACCGGTTCTTGGCACTATTGCACGTGTCCCACGAAGTGTGTGAATGCTTCAGGATCTTGGGACTATACTTCTATGGACCTTAGAATATCCATAAGCATCTCCCTATGCTTGGGAGACTATTGAATCAGCTCATAAATTGACAACTTTTCTGGAGTTATCTATAGGTTTTGAACTAACCTACTCTTGATTGTCACCATCGGTCTAGTTGGTGGGCCTGGTACATTTTGGGCTGGCCTTGGAGGAGGTGCAACTTGGACTCTAATAGGAGCTAGAGGTTGATTTGGTCTCTCATACCTCGCATGTCTTGTGATAACATTGACCATTCTGATGAACCCATGGGTTGGTGGTTCGATTCGTACTTGATTGACTTGGCCAACATTGTTCCTTGGTACCTCATGGTTAGGTAGAGGATTCTTGTAAATCCCCATATTTTGATTATCTGGTGCTTGAGGATTATCCATAATTAGCTCACCTCTTTCTATCATGTTCTGTACTAAATGTTTGAAAGACCAACATACCTCTATGTCGTGTCCTTTCATTCTATGAAATATGCAATATTGATCATCCTTATACCCCTTTGGCTTGGGTTGATTAGGGTCCACCATTTTGACTTCTGGTAAGTTTATGGCCTTAGCCTCACATAGTTGATGGAATATCACTGTCAATGATTTTGATAATTGTGTGAATATGCGAGGAGGGTATCTTTCTTTATCCTTACCCTTCTGGTTGTTGCATTGCTCATATTGCATAGGGGGAGGTTGGGCTTGATAATTTCATTGTTGCTACCCCTTATCTCCTTTCTGAAGGTTTAGAACCACCTGATTGACATGGGCCAGCTTGGCCTATTGTTTCTCAATGCTTCTCTTGTTCCATTCCTTCTTATTTCTGAGTTTCAAGTTACCCTCCTGTAACTTGATATCCTCAATCACTTTGGCTTGCGCCAAAGCCTCTTCGAATGTCTGATATTGCTACAACTATAATAATAATGAAATGTGCTTTGCACAACTTTTCATAAACATTCTAGTTAGTTCAGAAGTAGGGATGGAAAATGGTAGCTTTACCATCATCTTTCTCCATCATTTCCCATAATCCATAACTGGCTCATCATCATGTTGCATTAAAGTAGCCATCTCGGATAAGTTCACCTTCTTCTTGATGCCAAAGGAGAAGCGTTCAAGAAATGCATCAACCAATTGCTCAAAATTGGTGATATTGTACCTCTTGAGTTGATTAAACCACTCCTAGGCTAGGCCTGAGAGGGTCATGATGAAATTCTATAGGAGTAGGGCATCATTGCTTCCAATCTGAAAGCACATGTCTAAAAATCTCGTGATGTGCTCCTGAGCATCCTCCTCTCCTCTAAAATTTTCTAGCTTAGGCATTTCAAAATGCTCGGGATAAGGTAGAATAGGCACTAATGGACATAAAGGTTCATTATGAATTTTATTCAAGGTTGGATTTTGATAAGTTGTTCCTTGCTTTTCTATAGCTTTGACCTTTTCTGCCAAGACTTTATAAGCTTATGAAGATAAGAACTCCTCTTCTATGGATTGCCTTGGAGGCACCTTTGGAGGTACATTCCTCTTTGATCGAGGTGAAGGAATAGGCTCATCCTCCTCCTCGACTTGGGATATTTTAGGATATTCTTGATCTAATTCATCTCCCACTTCTTCTTCATACTGCCTATGCCCATGATGCTCGGGTGGAGGGTACCCATATCTATGTTGGGTCATATAGCGAGTATGGGTATCTATATACTCAAGGTGCAAATCAGGTTGTAAAGCAACTCATCTATCAATGCGCTCCCTATGCTCACTATGGGGATGTAAACCAACACTGGCTAGTCGATCCTCCCTCTCAACATGCTCCTTTTGATCAAGGATGCATTGCTCATGCATTTATTGTTCATATAAGCATTGTCTTATGAACCTTTGCCTCTGAGTGTTCTCATTTTTGAGGTATTCTTACTCTATGTGAACATCCTCCAATTGGTCTTGGAGAATCTGACATCTTTGCTCTAACACCAGCTTGTGAGATCTATCTATGTGATCAGCCATTTGAGGCCTCTGGTGTGTGCACTCTATTCGAGTAGCTTTGTGGGTGTGTCCCCCAATGGACTGATCTACTATGCTCTTGCCCTTGTCTGTGAAGATGACATTCACATCCAGATGTTGCCTACACTCTATGCCTACATGAGATGTAGGGGCACACATATCTCAAGAATACTTGGAGCACTCTCCAGGTTCTCTGATAGTCCTAATGGTACTACCACTACACACACTCATAGGATGAGAAGGCGTAGGAGTAGGCTTGTAACCTAGCTATCCTAGAACTTTACCCAAACCATCCAACTATCTGCTATGCCATGGCTCATGAGGTGGCATACCATTGGCTCCCACTTTAGATACATCTATGGTGATCCTACAAGGCTCACCTTTGTTGGGAGTTTGAGTGGGCCTATGCTCGAAAGTGGCCCTATCCATTTGCCCCTGGATGGGTGGATCTTGAACTCATCTATACTCAGATGTTGGGGGCCTCAAGCCTCCCTTAGCTATAGGATGAAGGGGTACCAATCTGGATCCCTCAATGACAAACTCTTTAGTAGATCTCATGGATGCACGTGGAGTGCGGTCATGGTAAATGCTAACATGTTTGGAACCCCCATGTTGGGAAGCTCCATGCTCTGATCTATGTCTCGAGGAGTGTCTAGTAGCTCCTCATACTGGGGTATTCTCAATAAGATCCCCATGCATAGAATTATCCCCTCTAATACTCATCGAATGATGTTTAGGAGGATTTTGTGATTGAGGGTGTTGCATGTCTTGTTGTGCATTGGGTGGAGCTTCGGCCTCGACCTCGGATCTACGCCTAGGTTGGCCTCTCCGTGTAGCCACCATGATATTGTATTATCTCTTATTTAAATTTTAAAACAAACAAAGTAAACAATGGTGATTATCTCTTTTAAAGTTTAAAGTGAACCCTAAACTGTTTGATGTGTTTTGCAATTTGTTGTATCAATAAGTAACTCTCATCATGTTTTCAATATGTTGATGATATACTCAATTGTTAAAGGGCTTTCACCTGTATACTCATAGCTCGACAACCTGGCTATGAACTCTAGGTTATGTAATCCCCCCAAAGTGTGGTAATGAAAGTCCACACTTGGGCAGGGAGCACAGGTCCTACCAGACCCTCACCCAATCTCACCTAGTCAATGTTATACCCTCTAAAGAGAAGTACATGCAAATTTTCTAGGCTATGGATGGTTCTTGGGTCTGGTATTGGTCTAGTAACACAAGGTTCAAGGGATTTGGGCCAATGGATGGAAATCACTACCATCATCATTGAACCCTACTAGTGGTTGGATGTGACTTCCAACTCACTAGCATTTAAGTGTGTCATGGTGTGTGGGGTTCCTTTTATTTTGCATGAAAATTAAATGCATAAAATAACACTCAAATGATTCTTCTATATGCTATGCAAATTAAAAGGAATGTTTAATTTTAGAAAGTATGCATGATTAAGCTAAATGACTTTCAAAGCAAATGCACACTAATGATGATGATGATATGGCCACTAGATTGGGCCTCATACAAGCAAACCAACATACAAAAAGGGCCTAGACCACTGGAGACTAGGGTGGACTACACTCAGAGGTCCGTTGTTCCTAGCAGCGACTAGTGGAACCTAAGAAAAAGGACCTAGGGACTCAATGCATTTTATCTTCTTTGTTGCATTCCCTAATTATGCTAGCATTTTATACTTTCTGGAAAAACATAGATAGAGAATAGGGAAAATTAGAGAAAAATGGATCCTACCTCAGATCCTCATCCGATTAAGCTTTTTCTCCCTATTGTACGACCTATCTGCTGCTGACCGTGGCTCTGTGGTGCTATGTGACTGTTGCCCATGGGTGTCAACCATGATGACAACTTTTGATCATGGCTGTCAATCATTGGCTAGCACCTATCATCACAAAACATAAAATTTAGTGATCTATGGCATTTAATGTAGATTTCCCACCATGATCACCTTCTGTAGCATCCAAAAAGGCTTACACCTAATATTGAAATTATTGAAAATGATGCAAATAGGCATACACAAATTGACAAGAATGAAAAGAAACAAAATACAAATATCTTTTATTAATTTCAAATCAATTCAAGTTACAAATCCATCCCTCTTAGGGATACCCATTTGATACAACAATTACAATAGTTTGAAATCCCCCTCAAGGGTAGGTGCATTCCAAATGCCTTTTAAAATGACATGAACTGCTCCAAGGTGTCGATGACCTTCTTCTCCATGATTAGAGGTATTTGTTGCCTTGCATGTCAAAACCCTGTTGATCCTACATGCAATAAACAACAAGAAGCATTAGTAATAAAGGATGCCTCTCTTGATGAGGCTTTTTGAGGAAATTGTATGAAAAGATGATATTACTAGCATATAATCAAGAAAATGCAAGAAAGCTAGTAAACCTATGAAAAACATGAAAATATGTTATGAATCATGTAAAGGAAAAGCATATGTATCTATCTAATGGCCTAATTATGAATTTGAAAGCATGGAAGCATGAAAAATATTCATTAGTATCCTAATTACAATATTGAAAGCAAGATAACTAAACAAGCTAATTCTATCGGTCAAAAGTCTCTAATAATGCAATTAAACCTAAATTATGCTTAATCTAATGCCATTAAAAAATCCTATGGTGAGAAATTAAGGAAATCAGGGATGATACCCTAACCATGGCTCTATGGCATGGTGAGCACTATTAGCCATGGTTGATAATCATAGTTGAGCTTGAAGTGTGCTTGTCCTCCAATTCAAGGGCTAAATCATTGAATCTCTCTTGCCAAATTGATGGTCAAGGGTCACCTCTGTGTCCTCTGACATATTTGGTGGTTGAATTGCTCCGATTGCATGTGAAATGGGTGTAATTGAGTTTCTTGGCTCTCCTAACCTCCTAGGACCTCCATGGCTAGAATTGCCATTTCAATCTCTCAATTAGGGGTAAGAAAGCAATGTCACAATGCAATTAGGTGAGTGTTGAATTCGATAGGGCTTCACTGCTCAAATTCACCTATGCATCTCTCTATAGTTTCCCCAATTTGGAGGGGGTTCTTATAGCACCTTGGAGGGCTATGTCCTAGCTTCATGAGGAAGCCAAGATCAAGATTGGGTAGTTGAGTTTGTTGGATGGAAAGATCTAGAACCTTCCTCACTCAAACCGCTCCAATCTGCAACCAATTGGCCATTGCAACCAATTTTGGATCGGATGAAGGCCAACTGATTTTGAGGCTTGTCTACGGCTGACAAGCACGGTCAGCACTCTACTAACCATGGGTGTCAACATCGGCTAACACTGATTAGGCAAAGGTGCCTAAATGAGTGGTTAAAACCACTGCTATACCTTGGTATTTGTCCAAGGTCTTCCATATGGTCTTCTAGCATGTCCCATATGAGTAGTCACCTCGACATGACGCGTTTTAGGTGTCTACAAGGAGATAGAGTCTTCTTAAGGGTTAGACCCATAAAAATTACCATCAAGTTAACAAAGTTGGCTCCTCGCTATGTTGGGCCATTTGAAATCATTAGGAAGGTTAGCCCAAGAGCTTATAGGCTTGCTTTGTTACCCAACCTATCAAAGATCCATTATTCTTTCCACATATCTCTACTTAGGAAGTATGTTGCTAATCCTACTCATGTGTGGAATATTTTTAAATTATAGATGATATATTCTATAGCCATTGAGGTATGAAAAATTAATATTTTAGGATTTCATTCTAGAATGTTAAGAAAATGAACCCTAGAGTAGTGTAAGGTCTAGCGAGTCCAATCTTCAGAGAATTGTGCTACTTGAAAAAATGCTGATGAGATGAGACAATAATTTCTATTTTTATTTGAGTAAATTTATGTATGCTAATTTTTATAGGAAACATAGAAGACTATGTTTAGTTCAAAGGGGGAAGTATGTAACACCTCTCCTTGGTGGAGCTTTTGTTGACAAGAAACTATGTATTGATATGTTTAAGTAATGGCATATTTTCTGTGAGTATAATTAATAATAGAATGATAATTACTTTTATGTGTATGGAGCATGGTACTGTTGATATATTTGTGGATGCATGATGAGGTACCTTATTCATGGTGGGGTTATGAGTGAACCACCTACCATGAGGGTTACCTAGGAAAATTATGACGATGATTCATTCATTTATAACTTAGGGTAAACATGGAAAATTTACCTTCATATTGATGCATATCATTTTGTTGTTGTTCCATATTTACACCATTGGACTAGGATATTTCTTGCAATGAGCCTCCTTAAAAAAGTTTATGATAGCTTAGAATATCATAAAAAGGCCACCTACTTGAGGATAAAACATTGGTGTATAATTTTGTGGATAGGTTGCGTTGTTTGATTAAGTTGTGTTGAGGCCAAGAATAATTATTATGTTGGATTAGAAATTTAATACTCTTTGTATGCTTATTTGGCAACTTAGTTTATTTTATTAAATCAATCCTTGTATGATTTATTTTATGTTTGTACACATAGATATATATGTATATTTGTTGTATGTCTAAATTTAATATTGAATATCAACTTTTGGATTATCATTTTTTGTGTATGTTGGTACATTATATTCTTTAGCCATATTTGGGAGATAAAGGGGCATCCTCAATTTCTCATGATCTTACCACTCGTAAAGTGTAACACTTCTTGAGCATTCAAAGAAGCATTTGTGCATGTAAGTTTATGATCATCCTTTAAAACCAAGAGAGGGAAGGCGTGTGAGGGGTAATGGACACCTAAGGAAGCAATGGAGATGAAGGCAAGGTAACAAATTTCAAAGAGGATTGGTGGAGGCAATAAAATCTACAACATAAGTGCTTCATGTTGTGTTTGCTCTATTGTAGTATTTGCTCTGTTTTTGTTAATCCTCTTTCCTTTTTATGTTGCCTTGTTCCTTATTTGCTAGTTACATGTTCATTAAGTTTCTATTGGTTTTTTGATGTTAGTTTTGTTCTAAATCAACTCGTAATTGTATATGATTCCCTAGAGAATCAGGTTCCTACCTTTGTACCTTGTGTTGGCCTTTTCATTGGTAGTCTTTGTGTTGATCTATGTGCATCAATTTTCCTATGGTTTACCTATGAAGGATCGTTCTTATTGTTATGCTTGTGACCTATTTATAGTTTTTGGTTGTGTGTCCTCTCCTCCTTGAAGTTTGATTTGGTTTACATGAGGGATGTCATAATTGTGTTGATTTATTTTTCCTCCATATGTTGGCAGACAACATTCAATTGAAACTCTAATAGTGTGTTGTTGGTTGGTTTTCACTTCCTTTCATAGCCCTTCAAATTGAGCCCTCTGGTTGTGTTGTTCTCCTGTAACCTATGCCACATTCTCTTAATATATGCTTGTCTTTATCATGGGTAGAGTGGTATTAGATTAGTGGTTGGATATTTTATTTTATGTGTTAGCTAACGATCAGCTGATTGCTTTGAATGTTTCTTTCATAATTTTTATACTTTATGAGTTGATTATATGTTTTGCTTTATGAGGTTACAATATTTTTGATGGTTGTTTCATTTAATTAAATCACTTAAATTTGGTTGGAACTAGCATTAGTTATATATTTCGAGTTTTAGAAGCTAATATTATATTTTATTAAGGCTAGAATTTTAGGATGGTGTTAGAGATAAAACTTTAACTTGGTTTATTCTAGTATGCTAGAGGAAAATGAAATAACTAAGAGATAGTTTTCTTTTAAGTTTCTTTGCTTAGATGGTTTGATAAAAGGAAACTTATTTTAATTACTCTTGAAACCTTTTGTAGGTTAGAGTATTTTATCTATTAGTGAAATCTTGATGTAAGTTTTAGAACTTTATTTTGCCTTAGTTGTTGTTGAGGAATTTTATTCCTAGAGAAAGTTTATACTAGATTAAATTCTTTAATCTTACTTAGATGTGGAAGGAAACTTAGGATTAAAGTATGCTTTTTGGTTTTGAAAGAATATATATGCTTTCATGGGTAGAGTGATATTAGCTTGGTGGTTGGCTATTTCATTTTATGTGTTAACAAGCAGTCAACTAATTGCTTTGGATGTTTCCTTCATAGTTTTTATGGGCGAGTTTATGATTTGATTATATGTTTTGCTTTATGGGGTTACAATATCTTTGATGGTTATTTCCTTTAATTAAATTGCTTGAATTTGGTTGGTATTGGCATTAATTATATCTTTCAAGTTGTAGAAGCTAATCTTATGTTTTTTTAAGGCTAGAATTTTAGGGTTGTATTAGAGATAAAACTTTAACTTGGTTTATTCTAGTATGCTAGAGGAAAATGAAATAGCTAAGATATAGTTTTATTTTAATTTTCTTTGCTTAGATGGTTTGATAAAAGGAAACTTATTTTAACTGCTTTTGAAACCTTTTGTACGTTAGAGTATTATTATTTGTTAGTGAAATATTGATGTAAGTTTTAGAACTTTATTCTTTCTTAGTTATTTTCTAGGAAGTTTATTGCTAAAGAAATTTTAATACTATACTAAATGTTTTAATATTACTTATATGTGGAAGAAAACATTGGTTTAAAGTATGCTTTTTGATTTTGAAAGAAAATTTATGTAATAATTTCTGAGACTCTTGTGAGTTAGGGAATTATTATAAAGTTGTTATAATGATTCTTGAGATCTAAGTGGATTAAGGGATTATTGTAAAGAGAAGTATGATATTCTCTTGCTTTGTGTTGAGTATTATTTTCACTCTATTAAAGAAGTTATTTATAATGACTCCTAATATCTGTGTAGATGTGGGCTTCTATTGGATTGCTTTGGAACATTGTGACCTTTGAGTTGTTTAAGTTATTAGATGCTTTTAAATGTAAATTAAGATAGCTTGTTTATTGAGCAAGGTTGTTGCATAGTAGATTTGAGATGCATTTCATTTAGAGTTGTTCTAATCCCTAAGTAATCCCCATTATTGGTGGGTGATCTCCATAAAAGAAGCCTATGGAATTAGTTCACGGAATACTCTAGAAGATGTTTGTGAATCCATATTATAAATAAGCAAGTTTATTTTGCTTGAAATAATTGTAATCTTGATTCCTATTTTTAGGAATAGTTTAATGAACCTTCTGTGTAATGAAAATTTATTTAAATCTTGTGGATTGGTATTGCTTTGAGTATGGAAATCTGGGATCTTATTTTGAGTGGAGCTTTTAAATGTTATTTTTATTGTTATATTGGATTTGGTTGTTATAATATTTCTGTTGGCTAGTTGAGTGTTATGTTGATGTTAGAGCTTTGTTTTATCTTGCTAATGCATAAATGTTGATGGGAAGCTTTTATGTTGCAAGTTTTTTTAAGATCTTAGTTCATGGTTAAGAGGAATTTTTCTTATGCTTTCCATTTACGATGGATAATGTAATGAACTTTCAAGTTTATTTTCTCTGTTCTAGTTTTATTATGATCTTGATGCTATCTATCCTTGGGGTGGGTATAATTTCATTTTAATAACCAGGAAACCCAATCCTGGAAGGAGTTGCGTGAATGCAATAACTAGGTAACCAAGAGTCCTAGAAGGAGTTTCGAGAATGCAATATCTAGGATCTCATGAACCTGGAAGGAGTTGTGTGTATACAATAACCAAGGTACTTGTGATTAGTCATACCTTGATCGAATATGATAAAGTGTGTGAGGAAACCTATTTAAAATATAAAAATGATGATGCCTTGATCACGCAGGATCAAGAGATCATGTTAGTTATCATTGAAGTGGCAATATCCTTAGTTAGCCCACAAAGGTGTGGTAACTAAGCACCATGTCTCTATGCCAAATTATATTTCTAGTAGAAGCTGGATTTAGGTTAGGGAATTGTCATCCATATTTAAGTGTTATGGGCCTTAAAGGTTAATCCCTACGCCATGGTCACATGGTCCTATACCAAGAAGGACATAGGAAATGTGGAGGACCACTTATGACATCCTTCTATACATGTAGGTTTAGTAAGGTGAATCCTAGAAGATACAAAAGTTGGCCTCTCCTATCCATCAAGTATCATCTACAGTGACTTGGAAACTCAAATATCGTGAATCCTTGTATGCTGAAATAAATTATTAAGGGTGATCCCCTTAAGAGCCTATTTTTATAAGTTCTCTACATAAAAAGTTTGGGTTGGTAGTTTTGGGGTTGTTATAGTTAGGATCTCTGGGTCATAGGACTAGAACATTTCATGGGATGTGCATAGGTTTATCCTTGACTTGATGTGTGACTTTGGATTATACCCTTGTAGAAATATAGAGGTGACCCTAGAATGATATTTGAGATTGTTAGTTCATGAGTAGAATAAAACTAGAAAAAGTAAGTACAATTAGGGAAGGATTGTAGCTTAACTAATTTCCTTGTGTAAATAGAATATGGTACTTGTTCAAAAGGGAAGTTTGATGAAGAAAACCAAAATAGTTACACCACAAGATAATATTATACAAAGGATAGGACAAAATTTAGACCCAAGTAAGAAGACTAGGAAATCAACAACTCTGGGTAAGGGGCCTAAGATAGCAAGGAACCCAAAAAGGAATGTTGGAGGAACATAAAATTTTGGTAGAGCAACATAAGATATTTCCTCTTTGGTAAAATTACTCCAGGAATGATTAGAACAACAAGAAAAGTTAATAGATTCTTTGGTCAGTAGAGAGGCTAGAACTACAAACAAAGAGGGTTGGCAAAATTCTATTCAAATGAGCCAAGAGAGCAGATTTTAAATTGAGGTTGAGTTAGCAAGAGATCTTAAGGATTTTAAGATAACAAAATAAATGGAAGGACATGAGGATATGTTGTCAAGGCATGGCTAAAAGAGTTAGAAACCTTCTTTTCTTTGAAATATTACTCATTTGAGACTAAGAAAACGTGGTATTTTATGCATCTTTTGGAGGTGGCTCTAGAGTGGTAGGACACATATAGGTCAACCAAAAAATTCAAGCTATAGAATTTAAATGAAAAGAGTTCATTAAGGTTTTTAAGAAAAGGTTTCTCATCGACTAGTTTTATATTGAAAAATTTGAAGAGTTTTCTATCCTCTAGCAAGGGTCATTATTTTGGAAGTATATTATCAAAAATATATAAGAATTTTAAAATATGTTCTAGAATACAAGAAAAATGAGCATCTTAAGGCACATAAGTTTATTCTAGGGTTGAACCTTAAAATAAGGACAATAATCAATCTGATCAAACCTAAAATCCTACAAGAAGCATATGACCTAGCTAGGAAAGAATAAACCAACCTTTAAACAAGAAGAATCTACTTTAATTACTTAGGAACGACAATAAATGAAAGACAAAATTTGAGGAAAATAAAAAGTGTGGGATGTGTAAAATGGAATAAGGATAAAAATAAAAGAAATAAAAACAATCCAAAGTTCAATAATAGAAACAATGGAAACTCATGTCAAAGTAAGAAGAAATTTCATAAGGAAGGATCCAATCAAAATATCCCTAAACAACATGAGTTAACACAAAAAGAAGAAATAGGATAAATGATGTAGGAGAAATCCCAAGAACCTAGGGTAGGTTGTTACATCTATGAGGGTCCTCACTTTGCCATAAAGGGCACTCAGAGAGTAGAGTCTAGTCATAAAGCAGAGGAGCCATCACACTGAATCTATGTCACCACTAGAAATTAGACTTTATATGGTTAAGAAATACCGATGCTACTGAATGGTAAGCTATTTACCAGAGCTATAAATTTTTTGAATGATAGCGGAGCCACAAATAGTTTTATTTCCACTAGTATTATGAGGGATATGTTGAAAAGACCTATATTTTTAGCACAAATATGGAAAGTCAAGTATGGTTCTAGGAAAACCTACTTAGTGGATCAATGTCTACCTAAAAATGAGATAAATTTACTTGAAGGGTCTACTATATGATACGTGTATGTGTAACCTCTTCACACATTTGATATTATCTTAGGGATGGATTGGCTAAAGGCACATGGAGCCTTAATCAATTTTCAATATAGGTGGATGAATTTCACCAAAAAAATAAGAAGAGAATAAGATTTCAAAGTGGGTGAGGTTATTTCCAACCCTACCTACTCTCATCTATGTACTTAAAGAAAACTATCAAAAGAGATAGCTTACTCTACATAGTAAATATCAATGGTAGAACTAGAGAGAAAGGATATGAGGAAGTTTTTAAGAAGAATTCAATTCTTCATGAGTTTCAGGATGTATTTTCTAAAGACCATCTAGGTCTATCCTCTCAAAGGTAATTCAATTTCACTATTGAATTAAATACCAAGATCTAAACCTATTTCCAGGGCACCTTATAGAATGACTCCTATTGATATACAAGAGCTAAAATTTCAACTTCAAGACTTGTTGAAAAAGGGTTTGATCAGACCAATTGTGTCACCTTGTGGTGCTCCAATATTATTTATGAAAAGTAAATATGGTTCCTTGAGACTATGTATAGATTATCGAATGTTGAATAAGGTAACCATTAATAACAAGTATCCTCTACCTAGGATAGATGATCTATTTGATTAGTTAAAGGGTCCTACCATATTTTAAAAGATAGATCTGAGATCATGTTTTCATTAATTAAGAATTACAAAAGATGCTCATAAGATGGCCTTTAAAACCCTTGCTTGTCTTGCTTTTCTTGTTAACCATATTGTTGTTTGTCTATGTCATAGGTCCAAAATCATATCAGAGCCATCCTTACATAAATAAAATGAAAGACACCCCTACTAGCATTTTATCATCTATGCCCATGTCCAACTGCTAAACCCTAGAAGTCAATAGTCCCAATCGTAGGGCCTTGGTGGTTGGCTAAAAATCCTTTCTATTACTAAAAATATTGTCTATAAGGTATGTATAGGTTTCAATTAGTCTATCACATAAATACTAAGGTATATATTAATCCTTACCACATTATCATGAATAAAATCCATGGTTCCTAAGATAAGTCACCTTCACCCTTATCCAAACATCATAATTTCATCATTAAAATCTTGGTTTTCTTTTACAAAATTATTTCTTGTTAACTAGGTGTTCAATCAAGATATTATATACGTTTATCATTAGTTTGTCATCAAGATTGGGATGTCAAGGTTGGTCACCTTCCCATTTCTTCTTATCACATTATCATTTCATAGGATTTAATCTTAGTTTCTTTGTAACAATCAAATCCCTTGATCAACATCCTTTTAGGTAGGTTCTATAATCCATTTGTTCGTTAGATCTTATTTAAAATTATCAACAAGCTTGGGAGACTAGAGTTGGTCACTCTTCATCCTTTCTTTGCAAATCATCATCACTACTCTTATTTAGGTTTTAGTCTTAAAGCTCTTTGTTAGATAATTTTCTTCTTAGTTTGTAAGGTAATCTACTATTTTGTAGGTATTAGGTCATTCTCCTTGTGAATTGTGGCTTTTTATTTCAAATTTGTCATTTCCATTTTTCTTGTCATCACAAAATAAATTCTAACCATTATGTTTTAAACTATTTTTATAGGTAATATTTGGATAAATTGTCCTCTAAAAAGTAGAGACTTATAGACACCTGACAGAGGTAACAAAAATACCTCATAAACCCAACTGCCATACCTTGGTAATTAGCAGATCCAACCACCATACCTTGGTGGTTAGGATGCTAGAGGGAGTGTGAATCACAAAAAGAACCAAAATATTCCACCTACTCCATAAACAACATAGGACAATAGGTTAGGGTTTCTCTCATCTTTTTTGAGTCTTGATTATCATCATATCTTTTCTTTATTTTCCATAGTTATTTACAATTCCCTAGTTTAGTTGTCTTTCAATCCTTGGCTTAGCATAGGTGTTCAATTACTTAGCCTAGCATAGTGGTCCATTCCTTTAGCTTAGTTGTTCCTTCCTGATCCTTTAGTATAATAATTTTTGTTTGCTTTAGTTTATTTGCTTTTTTTTCTAGCATAGGTGCTTTTCTATTCCTTAGTTTAGGTTTTCTTACTCTTCTTAGTTTGGGTGCTTTACCTTCTTTAGAAGAGTTTCTTTACCTTTCATAGCTTAGTTTCTTTCAATTCCCTTGGAATAGGTGTTTTAAAATCTCTTAGCATAGTCTCCTTCTCTTCCTCTAGAATAGGTATTTTAAAAATTGCCTAGCATAGTTCTCTTTCTTTCTTAGCATAGTTGACTTTTATTTCCTTAGAATAGTTTATTTTTATTTTCTTTATCATAGTTGCTTGTATCCTTTTTAGCATAGTTTTCCCTTCTTCCTCATTATCAAATATGTTGTAGTATTTTTAGTATAGCTGTGTTTTTCATTTCCCTAGCATAGTTACCATTTCATATTCTTAGTATAGTTGTTTTCATCTTTTCTAGCATAGTTGCTTTTATTTCTATAGCATAGTTGTTGTCCTTTTTTTAGCATTGTTGCTTTTATTTCTTAGCAAAGTTGCATTTTCACTTTCTTAGAATAGTTTCTTTAATTACCATAGCATAGCTCTTGTCTTAATTTCTTTAGTATAGTTGCTCTTAATTTTCTTAGAGTAGTTACTTTTCATAGAATAGTTGCTTTCATTTCCTTAGCTTAGTTGTTTTCTTTTCCTAGCATAATTGCATTTCATTTTCATAGAGTAGTTGCTTTTTATTTTCATAGATTAGTTATTGTTATTTGTTTTAGATTAGTTATTCTTAATTAGCATAGAATAGTTGTTTCTCATTGCCTTAGAATAGTTGTTTGCACCTTCTTAGCATAGTTATTTTCATTTCCTTAGTATAGTTTCCCTTTCATTTACTTAGAGTAGTTGTTTTCCAAGTGTCTTTATTGCTCCCATAGGATAGGTTTTATCATCATCCTTTGTGTCCCTAGCCTAGTCATTGGTTCTCATAATTTAGCTTAAGTCAAGTTAGAATCAACCATCCAACTAGCTATAGACACCATCCATAGTCCATTTATCATCACACTAAGTTTTCTATGGGCTTAACTACTAGCCCCTAATAGCTGGCTCTATGAATTGGTCAAAAATCGCTAGCTCCTAGTGGTTGGATTTGTGAATTGATTAGCTTCATACTATCAAGATCGAGGTCATGTTACAACCTTCTTCCATTTCTATATTCTATTATCAATTTAGGTCTTTGTTTCTCTATCTACATAACTTTATTTTCTTGCAAGCTTAATGTGGTCATATTCCTCCTTTAGCATAGATTCTCTTTTTCCTCTCTGGGATTGATTGTTCCTCTTCTCTAGGCATAGGTTTCCCTCTTCCATTTTAGTCTATTTTTTCTTCTTTTCTTCTAGGATAGATCATTTCTTATTAATTTTAATTAGTCTATTTTCTTATCATTCTTGTTTATATTAGCTACATCTCATTATTAAGATCATATTATGAATACTGCTTGTTTGTTTTGCATATTGCATCTTTAGAATTAGCTTTAGTTGTGTATTGCAAGTAGGCATTTTTGGAACACAAAAAAAAAAAACAACCAAAAACATAAAAATCACACACACTTGCACATCATTTTACCATAAAATTTTGTGATGAAAAACAACCAGTGATGTTGGACTTCATCCCCAACCATATGTTGATCCCTTAGAAACCATAGTTCTATCACATAGCTTCTTTGAATTTATCACTGGAAAAATGGTTACCCTTGGGACTAGCTCAAGGTAATCTAAGGTTAAACACCCTTGATATTGGGTCTTAATAATCAATGGTTGCACAATTATAATTTTTGATCAAGCCTGATTAAGGGTGAAGTGAAAGTTAACTAGGCCATTGTAGGTTCTAGACAACAATGTCTCTTTTTGGAGGTTCCTTTTTCCTCTTAGGATACCCAACGCCAATCAGATCTAGGAAGATTTTTCTAGCCATTTGTATACCTCTTCCTATAGAGGCATGGGCATAAATACACCCTTGTAGTTACCACCCCATCCATCTCCTTTGTAGTTTCTAGGGCTAGGATACATCAAAACACACAAAACCAAAACAAATAAAAATAAAAAACAAAAAAAAAAACAAAAATAAAAACCAAACCACCAAATCCCTCAAATACCAATCGAACGACACCAAAAACTTACAAAACAACACAAAAAAAAAAAAAAATTCACAAAACATCTACATAGTCATTGTTTGATTGGTTTTTAATCTTATTATTTATGTAGATAGTGTATTTATTTTAAAAAAACATAAAAAACACCACCAAAACCACCAAAACCATAGAAATGCCTTGAAAATCCTTTATTTTCATTCTATTTTGCCTTTAACCACTTATAGTCTAGACTCACAGCCAAACAAAATCCCCAACACATAATTCCGTGGAGCATTCTGTGAAATCCCCCACCCCTCCACAACTCCTCCAATCCACTTGGGGGAGATTTCCCTTATCTCATATAATTCCCTCCCCACCATATGTCCTAGCCCATGTCCAAATACCAAGGCCTTTTCTCAACCCTTCCATTCTGATCTAGGCCTAACATCTGAGGCCACTTCAACCACCATAACCAAAACCCCTCATGAGAGGACCACTTTTTCCTCCTTGCATCTATCCACCTCACCCCTACCATATTTTGTCCCAACACAATCTCTTCCACCTCTTCTACCAACACCATCTCTCCCCCATCTTCTTTTGCCACCCTATCCTTTATCTCATATCCTTCTCATGGCCCAACACTTATAAATTTCCCACTCATCATATCCTCCTCCTCATCCACTTTTATCCAATTCATGTGCTTATTCTCACCAAATTAATATTGACCATGTTGTTAAACCATTTAAACCTATTCAATCCACTCTAACCCCACCTCCAGTTAACCTAAAACAAATTGTATACTGACTTACAAGTCTTGAGCTACAATCAAGTCATCAAGGAACATCCACATTACACTTAAAATATTTCTCAACCCAATATTCCTCCACTCCTCCTTCTCCATATCAACCCTCCAATCAACCTTAGCATCCTTGTTGTCCACCTCATTCCTGGATGCCCCTGTTGAAGCCACTATTAACCATATTTCAAAAATTATATGATGCAAAAGTAATTTCTTTACCTGATATTCACCTAGAGCAAACCAACAAGCCCAAACCTAAATGGTACAAAGAAGACCACTATTGCATCTACCATCATCAAAAAGGTCACCACATTGATGACTATCAACACTTCAAGCATCTAGTACAAGACCTACTAGATCATGGGGAATTAACCATCTCATCCACATGATCCCCTTCCAATGGCTCCATTCTTCTTCGATCTCCTCCTCTTCATCAATTGACTTCTTTCACCCATCTACATATTACACATAACCACCAATCAAATTCATCCATCCCAATCACACCCCATCACCAATCACCTTATCACTTGAGTTGGATGACATTATCTACTTAATATTGTTACGATCTTGATCAATATCTAAACACTCATTTTTGGAATCGATGTCTGTCTAAGAACCTTACCCAAGATTATCATTAACCCTAATATGCTTGGTCAAAATGCTAAATTTCTCTTCTCAACACAAACTCCAATCAAATATAATTTGGTATGATTTAGGCCTATCATCATATGGTTAATCACCCACACACTTTGATATATTGATCAAAGTATCATGAGGATACCTACCAAGGGCTGGTTAGATTACCCCATCAAATATGCCCAACAATATATCAACAACAAGGTTAAAATATATTCATCCCTTCCATTATTTGGGGCATCTTATATTGGTCATGATTCATGATAATCTTTCATATCCTTCTCAAAGTGTCACTTTTGTCCCCTTGTATCCCTCACCAATAATTTTCCCCATCCTATCGTTCACCAATTCCTCTCTAACTTCTCCTTACTCATCACCTTTTTTAGATTCCTTTGCTTTTTCTTCTTTGATAAATACCATGTCACAATTATATGATCATACTTCAAGTGGCTATGTACCCATGGCTGGTTTCTTTCCCTTCTCTCCCCTTCTCTCCTTCCTTCATATTTTTTCTACTTCTTACCCCCTTATTCTCCATTTCCTTTCCTCATCAGGTTCACATTATTCATCCATCCTCATTTAGTCATTCTTCTCCCCCTCTCAACTCCCTATAGTGACTAGGGGAGTCTATCCTCCTTCCACATCCTCTTACATTCTAGGGGAGTCCATCCTTTTTCTAATCCATCATCCAACCTGGGGGAGTTCATACTCTTTATTCCTTACCCTTTGGCATAGTGAAAGGTATGATCCCTTTCACCTCCAATTTTGTCACATCCCATAAATCCAAACTAATATATTTCATTTTTCATTCTTCATTTTCATCCAAGCATTTCTCAACATTCTTTAGTGTCTTCATCACACATTCTACATCACATTTTTCCTTTGTCATTCTTCATTTTCATCCAACCATTCTTCAACATCTTCAATTTCATTTTCATCCAACCATTCCTCAACATCCTGTCATCTACCCTCATTCATTCCTACTACCCTATTCATAACCATTCATTCTTGACTAGGGTAGGTCACCCCTCCTTCCATCCAATTTTATGCCTATGGGATTTCACACTCCCTCCATGACATCCATATCATTACATTTATCTACCTCACTCATTCATTCTAGTCTTGCATAAGGTTTATAACATACTAATTTTATCTATTTTTGGTTTTGTGTACATGTGTCTCCTAATTTTGATTGGTATAATTAATCAACGATATCAAATAGTTGTATATATTGTATTCTCTCACATATTATTTATTCTCTCTTTGTCCATCATGTCATGTTTGATCGTGCATCATGTCATTTTATCCATTGTCTTGTGCACCCATTATCCCTCTTTTATTTGTTCATCACATGCCCTAATTGGTTCCATCATCCCAATGTCTTAGGTTGCTCAGACATAGAGGTTATTTTGGTTATTCAGCCATACCTAGTATTCCACTCAACCTTCATCAAATATCATCATGTTCTAAGGAGTTATAACCCCCCCTGTCTACCTCAAATTCTATCTTAAACCACACACATATAACCCATATTAATCATATTTTGAGTCTAAGTAAGATGATGTCATGCATAGTTCTCACCATAAATCAATTGATTTACCTTGCTCATCCTATCATGCACATAATATGAACGTAAAGGTCCATAATGAATGCAAAAAAAATAAAATATAAAAGATAAGTAATTTTCATAATAATGGATCCTTAGGTATTTTAGACACCTTCATTGGGGCTATATATGCCTGGATGGGATTGGAAATATATCGAAGGATTATGGGACTATCTCCATCATGGATATAGATGCTTGGCTAGTAGTGAAGCTACATCAAATGATTATGGGGATATCTACACTACGACTATATATTCTTGACTAGAAATGGAGTATGCCCTCCACATGGTGACATGTCTATCACATTAGCGATCTCTAATATAGACCTCTAACCACTCATGAATGAGCTAGATTATAATAGATTGAGCTATAATTGGTCAGTCCAATCTTGCTCAATATCTAAAATTAATCACATTAAACACACTTTGGTCCCTAAGCGACTGGACTCCCTAGGATGGTCTAGGTCTCTACAAGATACTGGTTGACTATTAGATGAAATTGATTGGTACCATTAGGGTGTTTTAGTTTTTTGAAACACTTCCAAAATATAAAATTCCTAAGATGTTTGGGACAACAAATATCTGTAGCTCTTCATAACTCATTGTACATGTGTATTCACCTTTCTATTTACAAACTATCCCATCATTCACTTGTAGTTTATTAGGAACAAATAATATATTTATTTCTATCTCATGTTTAGTGTCCATTGTGATTCTCTCTCTCATGTTATACCATTATGTTATTATGATTGTGTGTGTGTGTCCTTGGTTAATTACACTAATTATGATAAGAAAATACATATACACCTATCCAAAATATGATTGAATAAGCAATTATAAGTCACTACACATCATCCTCCATCTACTCAAATCCATCACATCATCTAGCATAGCCATCTCATCATAACTCATCAATCATAATCATCAATCACACACATCATCATAATCCAACACACAAAGGCATCACATCAACACACAACTCATGTGTATATATCATAAATAACTCACCATACATCCTTATGCCATGCCTAGAGACTACATCAACCCTAATATCTGACATCATAATACATCATGCATCAAAAATATAGATACAAAATGGTGGTCTCTCCTGCCTCAAAAAAAATTATCATATCTGCTACTATCCTTTAGTTGTCTCACCAATCACCTTTTATCCACAATCTCTAAAATACTCACAATCGACCCACTTTTCATCAATATTAATTAAGTTACCTTCACATATCTACCCTCTAACCACTGTTACAATCCCAATATATATCTAGTTGGCTATATGGATTCTTCCAATTATTCACTCATTGATTTATTATTTGTTAGGGTAGATTGATTTGTATTTGGATTATCTCTTATATTTAAAATTCATTTGTGATATCCGCAAGGACAGTGCTCTCCTAAAGGTGAGGACTTGGCCCTCCTAAAGTGGCAATATAATTCTAATCATTTTGATTGATTTTTGTATTTGTTGTATTACTTCATGTTTTCTGTATCCAAGTATGGGTTGTATTGCTTCATGTGGTATCAGATTCAACAATATTGTAGAAGATGGTGGGTGTAGCTCTCTACGGTATTAATTATGCAAGTAGTAAGGAGCGGCACAAATAAACAGGCAAGCACATAAATAAATATTAATCAAAATAGTGCACTATATTTTTTTCTCTAAATCTGCATAGTGTGGAGCCATTTTGGGAGTCAAACTTGAAGTAATCCAAACATATTATATTAGGGTGTGTATTACCTTATCATAATTAATGGTCAACACACTACCTTTTTGAATCCAAAGGAACAATCCTAGCACAAGCAGTAATCATAGCTTACAGTAATTTTGATTATATCAAAATATAACACATATGGTGTTGTTTACCTCCACCATAGTAAAAAAATTGATCCAAGCATACACATCATCCCAACCAATCAAAAGCTCCAAGGAAACTTTATAAAATCTTATTTTATAAGATTGTTATAACACTAATTATTCAGTGAATAATCTAGGTCACAAATGCACATAGCAATATATTTTGGAGCAATCAGATCACCATCATTCTTGCGTGAAAGGCTTTTGTATTTAGGTTGGAAATAGCCTAGACATAGTGGTTTGAACACAGGTGATTCACGATTGCAATTCACAACTAACGATTGACGATTCATGGAGCCTACTATCTGTTCGAAACACTAAATTTCTTGCTAATTCGTTACTCACTAAAGAATTAAACACCTGCATGGAGAACCAATAGCATCATCACACATAAGGTACACAATTTATATTATAAGGTTTTGTATTGGAAATTAATACTTTGATCTACAATAGTCAGTTGCGAAAAAATCTTTTATTTTTCCCTCGGTGTATTATCCCACACACATCCAAGCAAAATTTATGAGCAATATTTGTATGCCCCAATGCTTGAAGACTAAAGTGACCTTGGTCACACAACCTTCCTTAATGAGCCTTTTGCACTTGTTTCCTATCTCTTGATGTGTTGTTTTTTGTTGGTTCCTTCACTCTCGGTCCACGTTTGTCTTAGTCCCTCTCTGTCGTCTAGCATCGATTTGGTCGTAT
Organism: Wollemia nobilis; assembly: GCA_028583015.1. Classification (NCBI taxonomy): domain Eukaryota; kingdom Viridiplantae; phylum Streptophyta; class Pinopsida; order Araucariales; family Araucariaceae; genus Wollemia; species Wollemia nobilis. The sequence continues at coordinate 796,812 of JAQPPZ010000523.1, read as the reverse complement.
AACATCATGGTTGGTCGTCTAGTCCATCCACAAGTCATGTCATCCACCCAGCTGTACGGTCTTCCTTTGTTGTCTAGAATTAGGTTGGTTATTTATTCTATCCACACGTCCTCATCTAAGCATAGTGCTCAGTATCTTGTCACCGCATCCTGGTATCTTGTCCCCACATTCTGGGTGTCTTCTGTCACCTAGAATCATACCTAGTGTTTTGTCCACACATCCCCATCCAATAAAGGGTCTCATTTGTTAGTCTTCGGGTCCCATTGATTGTTGTAGCATATAGTTGTTGATTATCCACTAGCCATTGTGGAAGTAGTTGTTGGGAAAATACTAGCCTAGTCGTTGAATCCGTTCGTTAATGAATTAGCCATTGAAATTCAAAGGAGAATTAGCCATTGATAAATTCAAACTCAAACTCAAAACTCCGCATTGTAGTTGGTGCGATAGTTGAGTAGAAAAACACCAATTTTTTTCAAAATTAACAATTATTTTGCAGAATCAAGTCAACATTTTGAAGACATTATCATTAAAGTCAAGCTAGTAGCAAAAATTGAGAATTGATAGCAAATAATTCAAATTGGATAAAGCAAGTGCATGAGTGGCAGGTGGACTAAAGGACCAAACGGGCGATTATCTAGCACAGATAATCCAAACGAAGGACTCCTAAGATCACCAAGAAGACCTCCAAGAAATAAAGGTACACAATACAACTCTCCTTTACGCATTAATAGTTTTGATCCCAATCATCCTACTATCAACCCTATGGCTCCTTCCAACTCATCCCATGAAAATATCACAAATGAGGAAGTGGAAAACACCAATGCTAATAACCAAAATCTCCAAACTAGTATGGCTCAACTAGTGAATAGTATGAACGACATAACTACAATGTTGCACCAAGTTTTAGGAAGACAAAACCAAGAAGCCCCTCATTCCCCTCATAACTACCATAGAAGGCATGCTAGTGAGGATAGGGATACAGAGGAAGATTATCACCAAACAAGATGGCCTACAGGTGTTAATATCCCACGCATTGATATGCCTACCTTTGAGGGTAATGATCCACGTGGGTGGTTAGCTAAAATGGAAGGCATTTTAGATTTATATCGGGTCCCCAAATCCAAAAAAGTTCCTTATGCTTCCTCCAAACTAGGTACTGAAGCTTACCAATGGTTTGCTTGGAAAAAATGTGAGCATAGTCGACCCATCTTATGGGATGAATTCAACACACTTTTTCTCAAGAGATTTGATGAGGGATCTTCATCTTCATACATGGTTCGGTTGTTGGCACTTAAACAAATAGGATCAGTAAGGGAGTATATTTCAGAATTCACTAGTTTGCTTTCTTATGTCGGAAACTTACCATCCGATGTGGTGGTATCTGCTTTTAGACATGGGTTGAAAGAGAATATTCAGATTGAAGTTGACTTGCATGATCCATACTCTTTAGATGACTGTATAAAGGTTGCCAAGTTGGTTGAGAAAAAGGTGCAATATGGGACATCATCTAGACGAGATTCCTATAATCGTCCTCAATATCGCAACAACTCCTTTCGTAGAAATGATCAACCATCAAGATATTACTGCTATAAATGTCACAATCACCATCCAAAAGATCAAGCATGTGTACCAAGATAAAATTTTCAAATAGAATATGATTACAAGGAGGATGAAGAGGAAATAGAAGATATCAATTCACATGATTCTTCCATGGCCGAAGAACAAGTTGAACACAAGGAAGCAGTAGGTGAAGAAGACACTATGGCAATTTTAGTACATGCTCTTATGGGATTATCAGCTCACCATACAATCAAGGTATCAGGATTCATTCGATAGAAGAAGGTAAATGTGTTGATCGACTCAGGTAGTACTCATAATTTTATCGACATAAAAACTGCTAGGGCATTAAACTTACACATTAACTCCTCCAATCAAGATAAGTTTCAAGTTATAGTTGCAAATGGAGGAAATGCTCAATGTATTGGTAGAACATCTCCAATTTCATTACAAATGGGAAGTTATACTTGGCATGGCACTCTCTTTGTTATGAATTTAGGGAATTCAGAGGTTATTTTGGGAGTTGAATGGTTAGAACAATTGGACACAGTCAGTTTTAATTTCAGGCAACGCTTTGTGGAATGGAAAGAAAATGGAAAGACCATTCACCTCCAAGGAATTCCAACTCCTCCATCAAGGGTAGTAAGTTCTCACAGCATGGAGAAAATATTAAGGAAAGGTAGTTATGGATTCATAGCTCAAATTAATTGTATGGAGAGGCAAGCACAGGATATTCCAAAAATTCACTCAAAAGATCTTCAAAATATTGTGGCTAACTATGATGATGTCTTCCAAGAACCAAAGGGACTACCTCCCAAAATATCTCATGACCATGCCATACACCTTGTCCCAGGAAGTCTTCCTCCTAATGTTCATCCTTATCATTACCCCCAACCTCAAAAAATAGAAATTGAGAAAATTGTCCAAGAACTTTTAGAACATGGAGTCATCCGTCACAACACTAGTCCTTATTCTTCACTAGTAGTGTTGGCCCATCGCAAAGACAATTCCTGGTGTATGTGTCCTGATTTTCATCCTCTCAACAAAATCACCATCAAGGATAAATTCCCTATTCCTGTCATTGATGATTTATTAGATGAATTACATGGTGCAAATTTTTTTACAAAACTAGATTTACGCTCTGGTTTTCACCAAATTAGAGTTAGGGATGAGGACATTCCTAAAACAACTTTTCGTACTCATGAAGGTCACTACGAATTCTTGGTCATGCCTTTTGGTCTCACTAATGCCCCATCCACATTCCAAAGTCTCATGAACCATGTGTTTCATCCATTCCTTCACAAATTTATCCTAGTCTTTTTTGATGACATACTCATATATAGTAAAACTTGGAAGGATCATTTGATGCATGTGGGGAAGGTTCTTCATATATTACACAAAGAAAATTTTTTTGTCAAATGCTCTAAATGCTCTTTTGGTGTTCAATAAGTTGAGTACTTGGGTCATATCATTTCTCATGAAGGTGTTAAAGTGGATCCTAATAAGATAAAGGCAATTCAGGATTGGCCTTTACCTAAAACCATCAAGAAACTTCGTGGTTTTTTGGGTCTTACCGGCTACTATCACAAGTTTGTGCGTAACTATGGAAAAATTGCAGCTCCTCTCATGGCTCTTACAAAAAAGGATGCTTTTCATTGGTTCGAAGCAACCACTCAAGCATTCGAGGCCCTCAAAGAAGCAATGTGTACTACTCCAGTTTTGGCAACTCCAGATTTTCACAAACCATTCGTGATTGAATGTGACGCTTCAAGAATAGGTATTGGGGCAGTACTAATGCAGGAGGGACATCCCTTGGCATTCAAAAGTAAACAACTTTCGAGAAAAATTTTGGGAAGGTCCACATATGAGAAAGAAATGTTGGCTATTCTACACGCGGTTGAGAAATGGAGACATTACTTAATCAGTAGTCGCTTTATTATTAAAACAGATCATAGTAGTCTCAAGCATTTTCTAGAACAAAGATTTTCTTATCCAGAGCAAAACAAGTGGTTAACAAAATTATTGGGATATGATTTTGTTATCGAGTATAAGAAAGGGAAAGAAAACGTGGCAGCAGATGCATTATCGTGAAAATATGAAGATGAAGTGGTTATCAATGCTATTTCAGGTCCATGTTCCCAATGGGTTTCTCAGCTTCAAGAAGAATGGTTGTCAAATACAAAAACTACTCAAATAATTTAGGAATTGTTGTTGGGATCATCCAAGCATCCTCTTTTTTCCTATGATGACAAGGTATTAAGAAGAAAGAATCGCATTTACATTCCACACAATTCTACAATCAAATCCAAGATTCTGGATGAATCGCATGCTTCTCCATCAGTAGGACATTCAAGTTTTTTGAAAACATATATGCGGGTAAAACAATCCTTTTATTGGAAAGGATTAAAATCAGAGGTTAAAAAATGGGTGGTCGAATGCGAAGTATGCCAACACAATAAGGGTGAAACAGTCAAATCACCAGGATTGCTTCAACCATTACCTATTCCAGATCACCAATGGGAACATATTTCAATGGATTTTATTGAAGGTCTTCCTAAATCAGAAGGCAAAATAGTAATTTTTGTGGTAGTGGATCGCCTCTCCAAATATGCTCACTTCCATGCTTTACAACATCCATTTTCAGCAAGCAAAGTGGCTAAGGTATTTATGGATTCAATTTTCAAATTGCATGGAATGCCTAAAAATATTGTAAGTGATCGTGATCCCATATTTACTAGCAATTTTTGGAAAGAATTATTTCGTCTTAGTGGTACCAAGTTGAATATGTCTTCTGCATACCATCCACAAATAGATGGCCAAACTGAGATAGTTAACAAATGTCTGGGTACCTATCTAAGATGTTTTGCTCAAGATAAACAGTATCAATGGAGTCATTGGCTTTCCTTGGCAGAATGGTGGTACAACACTTCGTACCATTATTCCATTAAGATGTCTCCATTTGAAGCATTGTATGGAGTCAAACCACCAACAATAGCAGATTATGTTCCAGGTTCTTCCAAAGTGGCCCAAGTAGACGATTGGTTCCAACACCGATAGTCAATGCTCAACATTCTCAAAGACAACTTGGTCCAAGCACAGAATCGCATGAAGCAACAACAAGACACACACCATTCCGAAAGATAATTTAATACAGGTGATATGGTGTTCCTACGTTTGCAACCCTACAAACAATTGTCATTGAAGATCAAGACCAGTCAAAAGTTGGCTCCACGATTTTATGGTCCTTACAAAATAGTGCGTCGCATTGGAGAAGTGGCATATCAACTAGAGCTTCCTCCCTCATCTCGTATACATCTAGTATTTCATGTTTCCTATCTCAAAAAGGTGATCGGCCAGAAAGTACATTCTCAATCAGAATTACCAGTACTCGATGAAGAAGGACGTATATATCTCCAGCCTGAAGCAATTTTACAAAGCAGAACACGTATGCTGAGATCCCATCACATCAAAGAATTCCTCATCAAATGGTAGGACCTACCTGAAGAAGATGCTACATGGGAACCAAAAAGTATTTTCCAATCATTTCCAGCTTTGAGGACAAAGCTTTTCGAGGAGGGGAGCCATGTTACAACCCCAATATATAGCTAGTCGGCTATATGGATTCTTCCAATTATTCACTCATTGATTTATTATTAATTAGGGTATATTGATTTGTATTTGGATCATCTTTCATCTTGAGAATTCATTTGTGATATCCACAAGGACTGTGCCCTCCTAGAGGTGAGGACGTGGCCCTCCTTAAGTGGCAATATAATTCTAATCATTTTGATTGATTTTTGTATCCAAGTGTGGGTTGTATTGCTTCTTGTTTTATATATCCAAGTGTGGTTTGTATTGCTTCAACCACCCAAGATAAATTCACCTTTCAATGACCCAAAATTGAACATTTCTCACTCCCAAAAGTAAGCTCATATTTGAGCTACATTTTCACTTATCAAATCTTCTCCAAATCTCCTAAAACTATCACTATTGGATCAGGATCAAAAAGAGATTTTCAACAAGTATAATTTTAACTAAAATTTAACATTATTTGGTCATCCAAATTGCCAAAAAATTACACATGGGTCATTTTGGTGACCGCATTGGATAGTTGGTGATCGCACCAGATAGCTGGTGACCACCTTGGATAGTTGCCAACCGCTAGGGGTGGTTTCCATTGCCAATCATCCACCCCTAGATAGTTTACCACCGACTACTTTTGCTCTATTTAACCCCCAAAATCTCATAGTCCATATAATTACTCATATTTTCTCTATCATGCAATGATATTTTGTCAAACATTTTAGGTGTGTATAAATCCTTACCACCGACTTATAAATCATCAATCACTTTTAGGTGTGTATGAATCCTTACCACTTGATCATCAATCATCAATCAATTTTAGGTGTATATAAATCATTATCATTTGATAATCATGTTGGAATATATTACATTATTTGGTACAGGCTAATGTACCATCTTGGGTACATCTTTAGATTAGGAGTATTTACTTTATGTAATGTAATAATGTGCAAGAAATGAACAAGTGTCTTTAGTTAGGTGTGCATGCGAAAAAGTGTCCATCATGCAGAATACACATGTCCTTAGAGTAGGAAAGTGAAAAGTCACATACTATTATATATATTTGTGACTAAGCATTGTAACATTCATTGCAAATGTAATACTCATAGTATGTATGAGTAGATCTCCATTTTTAGAGCACTTTCTCTATTTTTCATGAGCTTTCATTAATGGCATATGTATGAGTAGTTGCAGAAGTATCTTATGAGTTTTACATGCTTAATATATTGCCATTATCATATATTAAATATTGCAAGCTCATTTTATATCTTAAGGTTGTTTTTACATTAAGTATATAGTATCAAAAGCTATCAGTGGTATCAGAGCCACAAGAGAGATTGGAGGAGATTTGAAGAAAGCTTGAGGTAGAATATTGCAAGTAGGAGAAGCTCCTAAAAAGAAGAATTTGGGACAATTGTCGCCATCCGACAACAAGCCCAAAAAGAAGAAGAATTTGACAAGAAGATAAGGAGGAAAAATCAGATTTTTGAGGCAGCAAATTGGAGGAGTTCTTGAGCAGATTTGAGAGAGTTTAGGACAAAAAGAGGGCAGCATTTAGACAACACTAATAGTTGAAAATTTCATAAAATCAGGGCAACAAATAGGTGAACCAAATCACCAAAAATACTAGCTACAAAAGGAGGTCAAAAGGTGTGTAAAAGTGGTGCTATGAAAGATCATTTTTAGAGTATTAAATTTGGTTCATTTTAAGGTTTCTTGAAAGCACCATAGTAGATTTATTTAAGGAGCAAAAACTAGTTTTATTTAAGTATCTCCAAGCCAAGGAAGGAGACTTCATTATTATATTAAAATATACAAAACAAAACAACAAAGTTAGAAGTTAAAACTTGCTTGAAAGGGAGTGATAAGTAGAAGAAGTATATGTTGTCTTTCATAACTAAAGTGCAGATTTTTCTAAGTCCTATTGAGAAAAAGAAAAAGACTCAATAGTGAACAAAGGTAACGCAAATTTCTAGTATCTAAAGACACCAAGAGGTGTGCTAAGTATTGAAAAGCTTTTGGTGAAGGTAATTTATCAAAGGTATAGAATAACTACCATAAGCAACACCATCATAATGAAGGAGATAGCCATTTGCACCAAGAAAGGCAATATAGAACATTTATAAACAATCATTGTTTGGCCAACATAGAACATTGGAAACCATCACAAATTATAAGGTTGAGCCACTAAGGTTGCACTGCTAGCATGAGGATAAGGAGCATAGTATCACTACCAATAATAGCATCATAGGCTATGGTATACGAATAAACAACATCAAAGAGATAGCATTGAAAAGAAAAGCATAATTAGAACCAACATAACACCACCACCTTGAAGAAGAAGGAAGTTAGGGCAAGGTGAGCACCACCAAATATGAAGCAAGCTCTGTTACAAAGGAATCATCCATGTTGAAACTACCATAGGAGGAGAGCGTTGGAGAAGTAATAGCCAAAAGAACCTTAGTGAATATTGGAGTTATGAGTTATTGAAGAATAAGAAATAAGAGAATCAAAATTAGGGTGCATGATAAGGAAGGTCAAGCGTTAAGAAATCATCTACCATGTGGAGGATGTTACATATTCCATTGGAGGAGAGCAAAATTCCATTTGCAATGTTAAAGGAGTCATAATACATTCATACCCATGAAGTATAATTCTCTTGCCAAGTGTTAAGCAAGATAAAGTTGGGTAGAGCGCCACAGGAGATGTTAAAAAAAAGTGCAAAGACTTTTGGTGCCACTTGGCACTTGATACTCAGAATACTAGTCATGATTGAAGGAAGGTGCAACGTCTAAAGGGCACCTATTAGTGCATGGGCTGAAAATATCCTGAGTACAATGAAGGGAGCATGTGAAATAAGAATTGAGTGCCTTGGAGAAGCTTGGAAAGCGTAGAGGAGAGTCAAACCTCAAGAGACCAAATTGAATGAGCAAGGAGACACATTAATTGCAGCAAGAGAGAAGTCTGCTTTGAGTGCAAGTTGCAGAGTTGAAACAAGTCAAGTTTGAAATGTCTCCTATGCAAGAAGATAAGAATTTTCATAACCTTTACAAAGTTTAAAGGAGGTATAAGGCATATTTTGAGGATAAAATTAATTAAGCTTTTATACTTAAGGTTATTTGAATAATAGGAGAAATAAGGTGATAAATTATAACCTTAGATAAAGTATTGAATGCCTTAGAAGATATTTGAAGTGAGAAGCATTGAAATTACTTTATTCAATTTTGGAATTCATATTGCATTAAAATATTTGCAAATTATTAAACTTGGAGGTATAAGGATTACTACACAAAACTTGAAATATTGAATTTGCAAATACATTAGTTTTCTAAATTTCCAATTAGGGAGTTATAAGGAGTTCAACACCAATTTAAATATCTTGAAATTTAGAATCTATACTATTGAAAATTAAAGGATAGAGGAAGCAAAACATAAAGTTAGAAACTATATTGGAAAAATATTTTTTGATATTAGTCTCTTACCAAGACATAAGGAAATCAACTTAGAGAGAATCTTATCAAACTTGAAATTGCATCAAGCTTTCTACTCATAAACAAAAAAAGGATTCAACTCCAAGGAAACTTAGAAAGTAAAGTATCACATTAAATCCAATTTATATATTTAAAACTAGGGAGTCATAAGGTAGTCAACTTCATACAGACTAGAGAATTGGAAAATAAAAGAATTATGGATTATTGGTACATAGATTCAGGAGCAAGCAAACATATGACTGGAAACAAACAATGGTTTGACTCTCTACAAGAAAAAAATGAGAAACCAGTTGCTATTGCAGATAGTAAAACTTATGTAGTAAGAGGAATAGGAAATGTTCTGGTCAATCTAATGAATGGAAAAGGAATAATTAACAATGTGTTATATGTTCCTGGATTAACTACCAATCTTCTTTCAGTTTCTCAACTCATGGATCAAAACATGATAGTAGAATTCAAAGTTTTCAATGGAAGAAAATAATGTCATATTCTCAAACAAGGGAAAAATATTGCTTCAAGTTCCTATAAAAGTGGTCTATTTGTTCTAGATATTACTACACATTCAACTTTTTTAGTCAAGACTTCAGATATATGGCACAAATGTTTGGGACATACTAGTGTATCCTCTATAAATGAAATGTTCAAATATCAAATGGTTGAAGGGATACCAAATCTATCTTTGGAATCTACTATTTGTCCAGAATGCTTAGCAGGAAAACAACATAGAATACCTTTTGAACTTCGTCAACATAGGACTCAACAACCACTAGAATTAATATATACGGATTTATGTGGTCCAATGAATGTTACAAGTATTGGAGGACATAAGTATTTTCAACTATTTGTTGATGATCATACCAGAAAGATGTGGGTGTACTTCATGAAGTACAAATCAAAAGCATTTAGTCATTTTAAACAATTTAAACTTCAAGTAGAGAAAGAATCAAGAAAGACTATAAAAATTCTTCGTTCAGATAGAGGAGGTGAATTTGTATCAAAAGAATTTAATTTATTTCTAGAAGAAAATGGAATTAAAAGATAACTCACTATAACATATTCACCACAACAAAATGGAATTGCAAAAAGAAGAAATAGATCTATAATGAAAATGGTGAGATGTATGTTAAAAGAAGCTCATCTTGATCATCAATATTAGGTAGAAGTAGTCAAAACAATAGTATACTTACAAAATATATTACCTACAAGAATACTCAAGCATGTTACACTAGAAGAAGCATGGTCAGGACAAAAACCAAATATTGAAAAACTAAGAATCTTTGGATGCAAAGCTTATATGCATATTCCAAAATAAAAAAGGACAAAATTAGATGACAAAACTATGACCAAAATATTTGTTGGCTATGATGATGAATCTATAGGGTATAGAATAATGGATCCAAGTACAAAGAAGGTATATATAAGTAGAGATGTAGTTTTTGATGAAAAACTCAAGGTTGACACTAAAAAACAAAGTAATGATGTAGAAGTTTTTCTAAACTTCTTAAAGGAAGATTTGGAAAATGTAGAGACAGAGTCAGAATCTCATGATGAAGAAAGTGAATATATAGAATCATCCACAATTCCTCAAAGAAAGGAACCAATATGGCTTAGGGACACACTTAGGGAATCAAAATTAGAACAAATGCCAGATCTTACTACCACAAGACCTCAAACTCATAGTCAAAGTAGAATGAACAGAGGATTACTAAGCACCATAGTAGAGCCAACATCAACACTTCAAGCTCTAAATCACTCACATTGGAAGGTAGCTATGGAATCTGAATATTCATCACTACAAAAGAACAAAACATGGAATTTAGTAGAATTACCTCCAAGAAAGAAAGTTGTGGGTTGCAAATGGATTTACAAGATTAAATATAAAGTAGATGGTACACTTGACAAGTACAAAGCTCGGTTAGTAGAAAAAGGATATACTTAGATAGAGGGAATTGACTATGAAGAGACATTTGCACCAATAGCCAGAATGACCACTATCAGAACAATATGTGCTTTAGCAGCTCATCAGGGATGGAAACTTCATCAAATGGATGTAAAAAGTACTTTTCTTAATGGTGACTTAGAAGAAGAAGTCTACATGTCACAACCAAAAGGATTTGTTGTTAAAGGTCAAGAACATAAGGTTTGCAAATTAAAAAAATCCTTATATGGTCTGAAACAAGCCCCTAGAGCATGGAACATAAAAATTAATAATCATTTGTTACAACATAGTTTCAAATGAAGTACATCCGATCCAAGTCTATATACAAAGAAAATTAGAAATGATATACTAATTCTTATAGTGTATGTTGATGATATAGTGATCATTGGAAGCTTTGAAAAACTAATAAGTGAGATAAAAAAGGATCTTGAGAAAGCTTTTGAAATGATAGATTTAGGACTGATGAATTATTATCTTGGTCTAGAAATTCATCAAAAAGGAGATAATATTACCATTACACAGTCAAAATATGCAAATGCCCTACTTGAGAAATATAAAATGAATGATTGTAAGCCTAAAGATACACCCATGGAACAAGGAATTTAATTATCCAAAAATGATGGAACACCTTTAGTTTTAGCTACAAGGTACCACCAATTAATTGGAAGTCTTATGTACTTAACAAATACTCGACTTGATCTAGTCTTTGTTGTAAATTATCTTTCAAGATTCATGCAAGAACCAAGAGAGAGTCATTGGAAAGCTACAAAAAGAATACTACAATATGTTAATAAGACTACATATTATGGACTAACTTATATGAAGAATGTTAAAGATTTCTATCTGTAGGGTTATTCAAATTCTGATTATGTTGGTTCTATTGATGATAGAAAATCTACTTTAGGATACATTTTCTATCTTGGATTAGGACCAATATCTTGGCACAGTAAGAAACAACATATAGTAGCACAATCATCCACTGAAGTAGAATACCGTGCAACATGAGATACAACTTGTGAAGCTTTGTGGTTACAATATATATTATCTAACATGGGAATCAAACGAGCTCCAACTCTAATACATTGTGATAATCAAGGAGTACTCAATCTGATCAAAAATCCAATTGTACATGAATGGACTAAGCATATTGAAGCACAATGTCATTTTATTAGAGATCATTTTTAGAATCATCATATCAGTTTGAAGTATATTCCTACAAAAAAAAACTAGCAAATATATTTACAAAAGCTCTAGGCAAGAACAAGTTTCAAACATTTAGAGATCATCTATGCAGATCAAGAGAAGTTCATCCCAAATAATGTAATACAAGGGGGTGTTGGAATATATTACATTATTTGGTACATGCTAATGTACCATCTTGGGTACATCTTTAGATTAGGAGTATTTACTTTATGTAATGTAATAATGTGCAAGAAATGCACAAGTATCTTTAGTTAGGTGTGCATGCACACAAGTGTCCATCATGCAGAATACACATGTGTCCTTAGAGTAGGAAAGTGAAAAGTCACATACTATTATATATATTTATGACTAAGCATTGTAAAATTCATTACAAATGTAATACTCATAGTATGTATGAGTAGATCTCCATTTTTAGAGCACTTTCTCTATTTTTTGTGAGCTTTCATTAATGGCATATGTATGAGTAGTTGTAGAAGTATCTTATGAGTTTTACATGCTTAATATATTTCCATTATCATATATTAATAATTGCAAGCTCATTTTATATCTTAAGGTTATTTTTACATTCAGTATATAGTATCAAAAGCTATCACATCAATCATTACAATAATTTCAAGTGTGTATGAATCCTTACCACCTAATCATCAATCATCAATCATAGAAATTTTAGGTGTGTATGAATCCTTACCACCTAACCATAAATAATTAATCACTTTCAACTATGCATGAATCCTTATCATTGAATCATAAATCATCAAACAATCACCAATCAATCATCACATTTCCCATCAATCGCTTTATCATTTATTTTATATATTTTCCTAGCTTAGATTTTAATTTTTGTCTCTACATGCTTTCATAGTGTAGATTTACTTTCCTTTCATTTATCACTTTTCTAGTTTAGATTTACTTTCATGTCATTTATTGCTTTCCTAGTGTAGATTTACTTTCATGTCATTTATTGCTTTCCTAGTTTAGGTTTTCTTTCATGTCATTTATCGCTTTCCTAGTTTAGGTTTCCTTTCATGTCATTTACCACTTTCCTAGTTTAGGTTTCCTTTCATGTTATTTACTACTTTCCTATTTTAGGTATCCTTTCATGTTATTTATCTCAGATTTACTTTCATGTCATTTATCGCTTTCCTAGTGTAGATTTACTTTCTTGTCATTTATTTCTTTCCTAGAATAGATTTATCATTTTCCAACAATTTTTGTTGAAGTATTATCTCCAAATTTTACTGATCCTCCATTGATTTCTTTAAGTGAAAGAAATTTACTTTTGTCACCTATCATATGACTTGAACAACTACTATCAACATACCACTGATTTCTCTTATCTTGTGCATGAAGAGTTGTCTGTACCAACATTAACTTCTCATTTTCTTGTTCCTATTTCATTTTCTAAAATTTTGAAGTTGTATTCTTTTAAACCTTCTGATCCTACTTTTTTTTCTTGATTCAAGAAATATTGTTTTACACCATTTGGCCTTGTGCCCAAAATTATTACACTTAAAATAGATGATATTATTATCCATGAGAGGTGCAAATGAATTGAAATTTCTATCAACATTATTTCTCACACAGACCATGCAATGTACAACTCTATGACCATATTTGTTACATGAAAAACAATAACCATGGAAGAAATTTTGTAACATGTTAGATTGCCTTGAATTATATGGTCGCATGATTCTTCCTTTTCTATTTTTGTAATTGAATTTTATTCATGATGTTTCTATGTTTTCCTCTTCCTCGATACCTTTTCCTTTCAATATATCAGCATAGGTCATGGGCTCTTATTTCTTTGATATCTTTGTTCCTTTGGAGCTTGAATCTTATTTCTATTTCCCTAATATTATATTTTGGTGTAACTTATCTTTAGACTTTTCAACTCCCTTTATTAGAGAGACAATTTTAAGTTCCAATATTTCACATTCTAACTCTTTTGCCTTTAACTATTTAGACATATATTTTTCAATATTCTTTGCCTCTTCAACCTTCACCATTAATTCTATGATATTTTGTAGAAGCTTTGTATTTGTTTCCTCATCCTCTTGAATTTGAGCCTTCAAAATTTAATTCTTCTCTCTAACTCTTTTCATTTTTCCAAGAGCAGCAATAAGTTCCTCTTTCATGTCAATCATGGCTTCTTCTCCATCTTCTGTGGTCCTGTGTGTTCTTGTAAGATCTTAAAATTGTTAGGCTTTTCATGAAGGAATCGACTTTGATACCAATTGAATAACACAAGCTTATATTGAGAGGGGGTGAATAGTAGAAGATACAATTTTTTACTTTTTAATCCAAATGATAATAGCAATAATATCAAAGTAGTAACTAATGCATAAATCGTCACACATGAGAGACATGGATTTAACATGGTTCATCCAATACAATGTGGGCTATGTTCATGGAGAAATTATTTCTTATATTTTTTCTCAATAAATATCTTGGGAACCAAATCCCTATTACAATGTTTATGGACCTCTGTTCAAAGGAGACACCAATCCCCTATGCTCAAGTTTGTGGACCTCTATCCATAGGAGAAATCTATCCCCACTGCTTTAATTTATGAAACTCTATCCATAGGATAACTCTATTCACTTTGCTCTGGTTGGATTTAAATCTTGCTCTCAACTCTACTCAACTCTGATCAAATTTGCTCAACTGTTTGTATTGATCTATCTCATAGCTACTCACAAGTCTATCTCAATACTGCTCACAAATCCTGCATAACTCTACCTCTAACTTGCTCACACACCCTACTTAGAAATTCTTAGAAGCCTTCTCAAAAGGCCTACTTAAAACAACTCAAACTCCTGCTCAAATCTACTCACTGTCTATGCTCAAATCTGCTCTAACACATTCTAAAAACTGCTCATAATACTTGCTTTCATAAAAATACTTTAGACATATTCTACCCATATTTCTTATTCAAGAACACATAGAAAATAATATGCAATATAATTTCACAATATGTTCTTTCCAAATATCACTCAAGGATTATGCACAAAACTTGCTTCATAAAACTGGTTTCTTAACACTTACTCATCCACATTCAATGTCACTCAAACCAATGCCCAAACAATTCACAAATTCATTCAAACAATGAATCATAATTTATTCTTAAACCCTAGCACATGTGGTTCCAATTTCACTAGTCAATGATGCACAATTGTTCACAAACCCTAACACAAGTGTTTCCAATTTATTTCAACAAAGATGCACAATTTGTTTCACAAACCCTTGTTCAAATATTTCCAAGAATGCACATATGTAATCCTTATTTATTCACCTTATTATTCAAAAATATTTGCTCAACCAAACACCTTAAAAAAGGAAAAATATCACCATATTTAAAATTTACCTCAATGATCTTCTGTTGGTATAAGCCTCTCTTAAACCTATCTTAAGAAAAATTTTCCTTTCCTTTCATACTTCAAAATTAGTTAACTAGTTTCTCTTATAACACACTCAAAATAAGGCCTTATCAAAATTTACAACCTCTTTATAATATTCCAAAATACACAATATCAAAAATCATAATTTACACCTTATTAATCCTTCTTATTGTTTACAAAATAATACTTTGAAAACACAATTCCCTTTCACTAAAATAAATACTTTCTACCCTTTTTATTCCTAGAAATATTACCTTATGTTCCAACCTTATAATTTCCATAAATATCAACTTAAGATCCATATAGCAAACCTTATGACTCCCTATATTAATTTAAATTTAAAAAAAAATTAATTTGCCCTTACCAATTTTTGCCACCATTGGGAATCGAATGCAAGACCTCATGCAACCCATGCTCTAGCACGAGCTAGAGTGCCAGCTGGACTGGCCCACCTGGTGGAAACAAAGGCACAACAAAAGGGTTTTATCCCTTTATCTTCTACCCAATGTGCTAACCAAAAATTGACTACCATTGTGACTCGAACCTAAAACCTCCTGTATGCCCACGTATAAGTATTGCTTTGACTACCAAATGGGCTAGCCATCTGCACGGGTAGTAAGGCATGCAAAAAAACTTTTATTTATTTCCTTTTTGCCCAGTCTCCAATGCAAAAGGGTCACCATCACAAATCAACCTCAGAACCTCTTTTTCGCCCATGCCCTAGTGTAGGCTAGGCTGCCACTTGGGCTAGCCATCCAGCTAAGAACAACCTTTGCAACCAGAAATATTTAAATCTTCTATTGCTATATTTTTGAAGTTGTCTTCTTCCCTTATCTCTATTTCTTACACTTTCACATAAGGGAAATCAATTTTTTGCATTGATCAAAAGCATAGCCAAGTGAATGATTTTTAATCCATATTTATATGGATTCCTTCTTCTTCCAAGACGTCGGCATATATGAAATTCAAATATATTTTCTCCATGTGCATTTTAGTGCCTAGGGTTTATAACCTTATATTATAATATTAATAAATATTATAATAGTTCTTTGAATATTTGCCTTCAAACTATTTGCCCAAGATACTTTTATTTAAACCTTTGGCCCTCTTGTTTTTAAACTTTACCTTCTAAACCCACTCTTAAACCTTTTGTCCTCATTGTAATAATATTTAAAAAATAAATATTATAAACCCTTTTCTTTTAATAATTTTCTTTCTTGGGAGATATACCTTGCCTTGAAATTTTTCCATAGCTTGCTATCAAATATGGAATATGCTTGACTACCATGTTATTTTTGCCTCATGTATCCTTTGACATCAATGACAACTCATAAATCAATTATGCTAAATATTTCCAATAATTATATGTGGCATATTATGGTCATAGATTACAAAACTAATCAGAGTATGACAAATGGTAATTTGATGTCCTATAGCCTACACATTCAACATGTAGTGCTTCTAATCATGATAAGTGGAATCACATGACTTATCGATACCCTATATAGTAGTAAATAATGGAAACCCTCTCATCCACTCACACAACACATGGCTGATTCCTATTCATTGTAGGTGCTAAAAAAATTAAAATTTTAAATATTTTGGAGGTATTTTATGTGATTTTTGGATTAAAATTTTAAGGGACATAACGTTTCCATATGAAATAATTTTCAAATTATTTTTTAAGACCACACAAGTTTTGAGATCTCTATACTGATAATGTTATTTCTAGTTACAAATACATATAGAATGTATTTTGGTAATTTAGTTATAGATCATCTTGTTCCCCTATTGAGTGGTCCAAACTATACTACATGGAAAATCAAGATTGAAGCTTTTATTGAAAGTAAGGGGTTACTCAAATGTATGAATGACCATAATCATGCTAGTTATTCTAAAGAAATAAAGTATATGTTTAGATATAATAAGGATTAGGCTCATGGTGCTATAGCTATGCATGTTGGAAAAGTCTATGACACCCATTTTAGTAGCACTATAGATCCTAAGAAGTTGTTTGACAAGTTTTAGAAAGTGTGTGATTGCATTGGTTCTATACAAATCAATAGATTAGAGGCTAAGGTAGCTAATTTTACAATAGAATCTTGATATTATTGATGAGTATGTTAGTCATTTCAAGAAATATCAAGAAGATATTCAAATTATAATAGGATTACCTAAGGTGACAAGAGAAGGACATGAAGTTATGGAGAAGGGAAAGAACATTGAAATACTAAATATTATCTTCAACAATATGTCAAAGACATATGATATAGTTATTGTTGTGTTTGATATACTTTAGATGTACTTACCTCATTCGCTTGCACCACCAGTTAATAAGGTACCAAAGTACTTTTTGTATCATCAGGCTAGAAGACAAATACATAATCGTAATTCTATCATCAATAAAACCCATCCAAAGGAAACTATTTCCAAAACTAAATATGAAAATAAATTGAATTAGAATGATAAAAATCCCAAGAAGCCCTTAAAAATGCAACAAATGGATTTTGTAAGAAGGAAGGACAAAGTAGATTTTGCCATATTCACATCAAGAAGCTTGATAAAGTAGCAAAAAGTAGGTGTTGATGTTGCTCTCTTTTATACATATGGTGAGGATATATTTGTTGGAGAGACCTCATAGGTACATGTAGTTGTTTATTTATCATATTGGACATCCACTTATTCTAAAGAGTGGATTGCAAATTTAGGGGCAACTAGGCACATGATAAAGCAAATACTCTCCTAAAAGGGTACACCAAATCACATTTACAGGAGCATGTTGTTAGTGGAGATGACTCTTATTTATAGTTATAGGTGAAGAATACAAACTTATACTAAGAGTGGGGGTGAAAAATATAAGACCACTTTTTGCTTTTCTTTCCAAATGAATATTATGCAATGTGTAGATAGCAATATCAATAGCAATAATCAAAGTAATGCACAAATCACAACACATAATAAAGACACCATAATTTACGTGGTTCACCCAATGTGGGCTACTATACAGAGAAAATATTTCACTAAAACTTTTTCAATCAATCTCTTGGGAATCCTTCCCAATTGCAATGTTTATGGACCTCTGTCCAAAGGAGACACCAATCTCCTAAATCAAGTTCGTGGATCTCTATTCATAGGATAACTCCTTCTCCTTTGCTCTAGCTAGTGATCTTTTAGAAGACTACTACCTCCACTACACTGGCCTGTGGATGTCTCTCCACTAAAGACTCTTATACCCACTCAGAAGACATATCCTCATTACCCTGGTTGATGGATATCTATCCACTAGAGACTACTATCCTCTTTACTCTATCACCTCCAAATATCTATCTCAAATCTGCATGAAACATAGTTTTTTGGTCTAGCATAAATATTCTCAACAATTCCACACAAAACTTATTCAAATCTACTCAAAAAGTACACACAAAACTTGCTCAAATATTCTCAACAAGTACACAGAGAACTTGCTTAAATCTGCTCAACAAGTTTGCATAAAACTTTCTTAAATCTGCTCAAAAAGTCCACACAGAACTTACTTAAATATGCTCAACAAGTCCACACAGAACTTACTTAAAAATGCTCAACAAGTCCACACAGAAATTGCTCAAGCCTGCTCAAAAAGTCCACACAGAACTTGCTTAAATCTGCTCAATAGGTCCACTCAGATTTTGCTCAAATCTACTCAAAAGGTCCACTCAGAACCTTCTCAAATATGCTCAACAAGTCCACTTAGAACTTGCTCAAATTTGCTCAATAGGTCCACTCAGAACCTGCTCAAATCTTCTCAACAAGCTCACTCAAAACGTGCTAAAATCTACTCAATAGGTCCACTTAGAACCTGCTCAAATCTGCTCAACAAGCTTACTTAGAACTTATCCAATCTGCTCAATAAGTCTACATAGAACTTATATAGATCTTATAGAAAAATAAAAATAATTTTTAGAGACTCAATATGTCCTACACTCAATACTCAATCACTTTCTCAAATCAGAATATAGACTAGTTTGTTTTATGGAACTTGAATAATCACTTCACACACCCACTTGAATAGGGTCAACCAATTCTACTCAACCAATCACTCAAGAAACAACACTGAATTACAAGCCCTAGTCCAAGCTTGTAAACATCAACTCAAAATATTTCTAATAATGCTCAACAATAAATCTCACATAACAATGATACTCATGTTCTCTTCAAATCCTAGTTCAAGTTCTTTCCAAAACCATTGGATTCAACAATAATGCTTATAAAACAATATTCACATAAAAATGTAGGGTAATGCATAAGGGGTTGGACTCAAAATGTACTATAAAAAAATGGTGAATCCTAATCAAAATCAAGGTGAATCATGGCAAATCCAAAGCAAATAAAATCAATCATCTTCACACAAAAATTTGGGGCATTTGAAGCCCTAAAAAGTAAGGTCATATTTGGGATAAATTTTGACCTATTAAATCACCTTAAAACTTCATAAGAAAACCACCATTAGATCAGTATCGAAAAGAGATTTCCAACGAGTATAAATATGCCTATGTTTGGATACATATTGTGGCAAAGTGACCCTAAGAGAAATAATGGTCCTAAAAATTTTAGGCAAATGGGCCAACATTGAGGGTCCTCATATTCGCCAATTTTTAATTTTTAAAATCCTAATATTCATCCAATTGGCGAATATTCACCACTATGCATAACCCTGTAACAATGATACTCATGTTATTTTCAATTTCTAACTCAAGTTCTTCATAAAACCAATGGCTTCAACAACAATGCTTATAAAACAAGGTTTTAACAACTCTTTATTCCAAAAAACCTTGAAGCATTAACTCAAACACTTTTGAAAAGGAAACCGTAATCAAGTCCTTTTCATTCCAAACTTTATTTTCTAGAAAGCCACTCAATCAACTCAACCAAGGAAGAATTTTGCCCATACCTTTTTGCTTGTTGGTAAAGAATAGATCTCAAAACCTGTTTCAATCACACTCAATTTTCCTTGACAACTTCAATGGTTAGCTAGCAAAATCTTCAATTTAAAACCCCTTGTAAATACTTGCACAATAATTAATTTTATACAAATATAACAAGTCTTATATACACCTTATAATCTCCACAATCTCAAAGTTAAATATAACACCCAAAATAAGCCTTTAGGAAACACTTTATAGATCTTCAATTCAAACTAATTTATCACCTTATTACTCCAATTTTAAAAGAATATTTCTCTTTTTATAGATCACAAATCAACACATAAAAAATTTGCTTTCACCCCTTATGTCTCCTTATCACTAATTTATTGCCAATTAAAAACCTTCTAAACTCTGTTATAACTCCTAATACAAAATTTAATCAAACCTTAGGCAATAAAAGTTTTATTTAAAAAGTTACCTTGGAATCCATGAGTTTCGAACCCTTAACCTCTACCTCCATGAATGCCCCAGCCGTGGGCTCCACAACCATGTGTGCTCAATGCACGTTAAGAGCTTAAAAGCTCTTAGCATAATTTATTCCTCTCCTGGCACCCGAATGAAAGAACGTAAAAAAAAAACCATTCCTTTGGTGCTACCACTCTGTGGGATTCGAACGCGGGTTAGTTATTCCACTAACACCTTCACAGAATGTGCACTGCCAATGGACCATCGCGTCCAATGTGCCTTAAGCAATGAATCCTCTTCCTTTTAAACTTTGTGCATAAGAAAAAACCTTTTGTCTTCTTCCTCAACCATACAGTGAATTGCACAGTAAATTTTTCCTTGATCGCTTTTATCAAATCGATGAGGGATAATTTGTAAAGTCCTTTGGCCACCCTTTTATGCACGATGCCTCCATAGTCTTCAAACGTTGGTGCTCCAAATTATTCGATGATGTCGACATTAAAACAACTTTATAAATGGTGCTTTAATTTTGATGACGTCAGCCCATTTAACCGTTATAATTTATAAATGATTTAAATTCCTTGGAATTTAAATCATTTATAAATTATAACGGTTAAATGGGTTGATGCCATCAAAATTAAAGCACCATTTATTAAGCTATTTTAACGTTGATGTCATCGAAGAATTTGGAGCATCGACATTTGAAGACTATGGAGGCATCATGTATAAATGGGTGGCAAGGAATTTAAATTTTATAAATTATAATTATAACCTTTGGATTTTAAGGCCTTCCTTGGGTTAAATTTGAAAACCCTTTTAACTTATGCTCTCATATAATATTAAAATATTATGGAGCCCTTTTGCCTTTAACTTCTGCACGGTGGATATTACTGACAACTTTGACGACTTTATTTCTTGCCGAATTCCTTGAAATTAATGATGACTTCATCTGGTGACATCAATGACAACTTTGACTTAGGGACTCAAAATGTCCAACAATCTCCCCCTTTGTCATTGATGGTAACCCAAATTATTTTTACTAAAAACTTGACCTTTCTTATATTCTGCTCCCCCTGGCTCAATTCTCTCTTCAAGTATCAAGTCTCTCCCCCTTACTCAAATCTCTCCCCCTTTGACATAAATTGAAAAGAGTCACCTTTGGGGCTCGGGTCTAAGAATGATCATCTTAGCTTAGCCCCTCCCCCACCTCCTCTTGAGGTGGTTAATTTTAGGGTGGGAGTATTTCTACTCCTAGAAAGCATTGTTCTTTTCCTTTATCCTCTTTTCTTCTTATTTGAATTTTCTGATTCCTCTGATTGTTTCTATCAATGTCCATGTCAAAATTCCTAATATTGTTCCTATTTCTATTCTTGTTCATATCTATGTTCATGTTCTTGTTCCTGTTCATATCCATGTTCCTATTCATGTTCCTATTCATGTTTATATCCATGTTCTTGTTCTTGTTCCTCCTTGTTTTTGGAATATATGCTCTACACCACTTTGTTGTGTGACCATAATTATTTCACTTATAACACTTAATGTTATTATTCCTTGGAGGTGCAAATGTCTTAGGATTTTTCCTAGTGAAGCCATATCCTCTTCTGTCATGAACCCTGCAATTCATTACCTTGTGACCAAACTGACTACATGAGTAGCAATACCAATGAAAAAGTCATATGTTCCCATATTCCCGTCTTACATGTGTCCTACATTGTGAAGCCATGTGCCCAAACCTGTGACATGAAAAGTATCTTCCATTGAAGTTTTCTTGTCTTGACCTCATTGGTCTCCTATTATGATTTTTGTTCCATATGTATCTTCTTTGTGCATTGTTCCTATTTTTGTTGAACTCTCCATTGTCCAACTCATCCTCTAATGTCTCACTTTCTTTTACACTATCTTCTTCTGAGGTATCTTAATATGAAGTTTCTTCTTCCTCAAAACTTGAGGTTGACTCTCCTTCCTGTTTCTTTTGACCTTGTTCAAAACTAAGACCTGTTTTATTTGTTGATCTTCTTTGTACCTTGATCATCTTATCCACAACATTTGAGCTATTTTTAAATCCTTTCATCTTGATTTTGGAGTCCTCTAAATCTTCTTTTAGTAGAGCCACTTCTTGTGCTAACTTCTCACATTCAAAGATCTTTGATTCTAACTTATCTTTGAACCTCTTTGCCTTAGACTTTGATTTTTCTAAATCCTCTATGAGCAATCTTCTCTCTTCATCATATTCTTGAAACTGAAATTCAAGTTTAGAGTTTTTCTTTCTTACCTTCTTTACTGTGTCAAGAGCATAGATAAGTTCTCCTTTGAGATCATATCCATCCTTCTCTGAATACTCCTCCATTTGTTTACCTTTGTCCGCTTCCTCATTTTATTTTGACTTGTCTTCTATGGGATCACCTTTTTCATCCTCTAATACCATTAGAAGATTTTCATCTGGTACTTCAAGTGTATCTTCATATTTATTATCACTGAAACTATAACCATCCTTTGTACAACTATCTTCAAGATGTCCAAAGCTACCACATCTAAAACACTTGAGAATGATTGGAGTCCTTTTCTTAATTGGTTCTTTTTCTTCAATCATAAATAGGACTTCATATCTATCATTGTATGAAAAACTAGCATCACTATCACTTGAATACTTACTTGCCTTATCTACATAGTAGCTTCTATTTTGCCTTTGAAAGAACTTCTTTCCTTGTTTTCTTTGTCCATCCTTGCTTTTCTTCTGGTGCTTATATCTTTCTGGTTCCTTGTACCTGTGATCCTATTTTTCCTCACCATTGTTGTTCTTGGGTTCTTGACAATCTATTGCAAAATATCCATACCTTCCACAATTGAAACATTTAACAAATATTTTATCTCTAGATCTTCTATAGTACTTATATCTTCTACCATAGTTAGCTTCTTCATCACTAGATGACTCATTGTTGGATTCTGACTTCTTACCCTTTGTCTTATTGATTGCTTTGAATGTTGCTTCCTTCTAGGGCATAGGATATTTTTTTCTTATCTCAAATATTGTGAGCATACCAAGCAACTTATCTCTTGTCAAAGTATCACCATCTATTGATACTTATATAGCAGAAACCTGTTCACTGAATATTTTTAGAAGAGATATTAAGACTTTATCACAAACATCAGATTCATCAATCTTCATACCAAGTCCTCGCATATCATTAACAACCTCATCAATTTGAAGTAGATAAGCACTAATATTTTCCTCTTTATTCATTCTTAATTCTTCAAGTTGTCTTTTGAGATTTCAACTCTTTGCTTTATTGACACTTTTATCTCCTACATATATATTTTACAATTTATCCCACATCTCTTTTGTAGTTTGACAATGCATAACTTTCATAGATTCTGTTCTACGTAAACCTCTCACAAGTGCATTCATTACTTTTGAATTGTAGTGTTGTAGAAGCTTACCTTCCTTATCCATAGGAGGATTGACTAAGGGATCATATCCAAATTCCACTGGTTCCCAAATTTCATTGCCAAGTGCCATCAGGTAGATATTCATCATCATAGTCTAATACATATAGTCACTTCCATCAAATAATGGTGCTGAATTATTTGAGGAGACCTCCTTAGGATCCATTGTGTTCTTGTTAGCCTTTATCTTCAAGCTATTAAACTCTTCTGAAGGAACCCGCTTTGATACCAATTGAAGAACACAAGCTTATATTGAGAGGAGGGGTGAATAGTATAATACCACTTTTTACTTTTCTTTTCCATATCAATATAATGCAATGTGTAGATAGAAATATCAATAGTAGTAATCAAATCAATGCACAAATCACCACACACAATAGAGACACCATAATTTACGTGGTTCACCCAATGTGGGCTACTCCATGGAGAAAATATTTCACTAAAATTTTCTCAATAAATCTCTTGGGAATCCTTCCCAATTACAATGTTTATGGACCTCTGTCCAAAGGAGACACCAATCCCTTAAATCAACTTCATGGATCTCTATCCATAGGAGAACTCCTTCTCCTCTACTATGGTTGGTGATCTTCTAGAAGACTAATGCCTCCACTGCACTAGCCTGTGGATCTCTCTCCACTGAATACTCTTGTCCCCACTCAGAAGATCCGTCCTCACTGCCCTAACTTATAGATATCTATCCAATGGATACTACTATCCTCTTTACTCTATTAACTCCAAAGCGCTGTCTCAAATCTACACTAAATACAGTCTTTCGGTCTAGCACAAATCTGCTCAACAAGTCTACATAGAAGTTCAAATCTGCTTAATAAGTCCACACAGAACTTGCTCAAATTTTCTCAACAAATCCACATAGAACTTGCTTAAATCTTATCAAAAATACCACATATAACTTGCTTAAATATGCTCAACAATTCCACATAGAACTTGGTTAAATAACACCCAAAATAAGCCTTTAGGAAACACTTTATAGATCTTCAATTCAAACCAATTTATCACCTTATTACTCCAATTTTAAAAGAAAATTTCTCTTTTTATAGATCACAAATCAACACATAAAAATTTTCTTTCACCCCTTATGTCTCCTTATCACTAATTTATTGCCAATTAAAAACCTTCTAAACTCCCTTATAACTCCTAATACAATCTTTAATCAAACCTTAGGAAATAAAAAAATTATTTAAAAAGTTACCTTGGCCTCCATGAGTTTCAAACCCTTAACCTCTACCTCCATGAATTCCCTAGTTGTGGGATCCACAACCATGTGTACTAAATGCACGCTAAGAGATTAAAAGCTCTTAGCACAATTTATTCCTCTCTTGGCACCCGAATGAAAGAACGCAAAACAAAAACCTTCCCTTTGGTGCTACCACTCTATGGGATTCAAATGCGGGTTAGTTCTTCCACTAACACCTTCATAGAACATGCACTGCCAATGGACCACCACATCCAATGTGCCTTAAGCAATGAATCTTCTTCCTTTTAAACTTTGTGCATAAGATAAAATCATTTTGTCTTCTTCCTCAACCGTAACAACAAATCGCACAGTAAAGTTTTTGTTGGTCGCATTTACCAAACTGATGAGGGATAATTTATAAAGTCCTTTGGCCACCCTTTTATACATGATGCCTCCATAGTATTTGAACGTCGATGCTCCAAATTATTTGATGACATTGGTGTTAAAACAACTTTATAAATGACGCTTTAATTTTGATGACGTCAGCCCATTTAACCTTTATAATTTATAAATGATTTAAATTCCAAGTAATTTAAATTTTATAAATTATAATTATAATCTTTGGATTTTAAGGCCTTCCTTGGGTTAAATTTGAAAACCCTATTAACTTATGCTCTCATATAATATTAAAATATTATTGAGCCCTTTTTCTTTTAACTTTTGCACGGTTGAAGCTTCTTCCTGGATATTAGTGACAACTTTGACGACTTTATTTCTTGCCAAATTCCTTGACATTAATGATGACTTCATATGGTGACATCAATGACAAATTTGACTTAGGGACTCAAAATTTCCAACAATAGGATGTAGAGATGTTATCATTGGATCTTCTTCTTTTGATAAGGTAGATCCTTTTCATAATGTTAGCTATAATCTATTGTTTATTTATCGCATCACTCATATGAATAAAAAAATAGAATTATGGCCTAATAATTGGGTAATTAAGAATATAGATAAGAGATTTAAACCTTTTCCCTGTAGTTATTATTACGAGTCAAACCAAATTTATAATTTGGGAGAATACCTCTTCTTTTTTTTCTTCTCCTAGGAAGGACTTTTTTGCCATGGTTGCACATGCATATGTTAAGAGTCAAAGGTGGAATCATAGGCTTGGGCATATTAGCTATGAATTCTTGAGATGCATGAGGAATTATTAGATGACCATTGGAATTCCACACACATATCCTCTATGTAGTGCATGCAAGAAATGTATTCTTGGATAGCATCATATGGAGATTTTTGCAAAAGGAACTACAAGACAAGCTACTCATTCCTTGGGAATCATACATAGTAACATTTATGGACTTACAAGTGCACCATTTTTTTTGGAAATAGGTACTTACTTTTATTGATGGTCTATCTAGATATGTATGATTATATTTTATTTGCACTAAGGATGAGGTCTTTGAGAGACTCAAGTCCTTCAAGGCTCTTGGAGATAATTAGTTGGATAAAAAAATCAAATATCTTAGGACATATGCGGGAGGCAAGAACCGTTTGGATAGAAAATAAAATATCTTAATATTTATAGAAGATATGAGTAAATTAGTCATGTTTTTCATGATTTGTTGGATCTTAATGGGATTGCATATTAGAGGATCATTCACTATACTCTTGAGAAAAATGGTGTGGATGAAAGGAAGAGTAGGGTAATCATAGATATAACACAATTTATGACTCATACCAAGGGGATGGAGTACAAATATTTGGGTGGATTCATCACTTGTATAGAAAGCATTATCAATAAGGTTATTGTAGGCCAAGATGGCCACATCTCAAAAGATGGTAATTTTTTTTGTAAAAAGTGGTTAAGTGTTCAATACCTTTACTCAAATTCATTGATTTCCTTGAATCCATAGTAAAGATGGCTCAGGTGATGAAGGAATAATTTTTGTTTTATGGCCATCTATTTTTTCTTTGATAATCATGTGAAAATAAGAAGCACAAAGAAGAGGACAAAATTCACCAAAGATGCTATTCTGTGTGTGAAAAATTTGAAATGGTTAGAATATTATTTTTAAACATGGCTACCAGATTCCTTTTCTAGCGACAAGAAAATAAGAAAAGTGCTTGGAAGCAAGAGCGCGATGATCGAGTAACTCAAAACTACTAAAGTATGTGAATCCATAAAGAAATTGTTAGAATAGGCTCAAGTGCAAAAGGAAGTGTGGCTGATGGATGTCCTTTGTTAGAATCATGACCAGGAGCAAGGAGTAAGTGTAAGCCTAAATCCATCAATTTTTACAAATCTACGACCAATGTGACCAAGTTTGGCCAAATTTCATCATAGAGTATGATTTGGCAACTTTCTTTGTATAAGGTACGGTTGAGAGTAAATAACAAAGTGAAGGCACAAAAACATGAATATCCACCTTGCCATGGTTAAATTATGTAAAACCAATTAAGTCTAAAATTATCACACTATTGAGCATTCTCCTTTGGTCATGGCACGATTATGAGGAGGTATTTCAAAGAATGTAGTAGATGCATGGTTGTGGGGTAGTTTTAGCAACAAAGAAGATCCTAAAAACTATGGATTTATATATTTGTACACATAAAATAGACAAAAAGTCTCACCTTACAGAGCTCCATGATACTTAAAGGAAAAGCAAGCGAATGAAGATGAATCCTAGTGATCACTGGGTAATCAAGCCAAAGCTCAAAACCACGATTTTTCTTAATTTTGCACCCAAATTTGTCAAAATCTAGAAAGAATAAAATTCCTGCATAATTTTGAGAAATATAAGGCAAAAAACAACCACAAACTAAAAATCTACCAATTGATCATAGTTGCTCATCCCTAAATCAATAATGTAGATTTATGCTACTCTAAATTTCAAATTTTTAGCATTTCTCGTGCGACTGCATGATTCAATCAATCAAAAGAGTTAAATCAGATGCCATGGGAATGTAACCATTAGAGAGATGAAACATCATGATTCAAAAACTTCTAGAACCTTCTTCCCAAATGATTCAGTTGTATGGCCATGAAGGTATAGCAAGAACAAAAAATGACATAGGTTGAACATGTGCAATATTTCCTATAACTATTTTAAGAAAATACAACTAGATATCACCATTGATAGCAAGTTGCAAGAAGACCAAGAACTCCAAAAAATTCCTTGAAATGATTAAAATAAAAATATTGTAAATTTATAAATAGAGGTTAAACCATCATTTTAAAGGGTTGGCTCTGAAGTGTTTGCTTGTTCTACTATTGTATATTTTCTATAAATTAATGAAAATAGTATTACTTGGGATGTTTTCTTCAGACTTGCATCTACATTGCTTGTTGATTACAATTTTGTGAAATCATTTTTGCTATTGCTGCTATGGTTAGTGTTTTCTACTAATTTGGATTGCTAACTTAGAGAAAATTGGAATGATTCATATCTAAATGTATGCTCGAGAAGAATTCTAATTTTTTTTTTTTATTTGTGGAAAACATCCCAAAAGGGATGCCACTTTCGGATACGACCCAAGAAGGCAGGGGTCTCCATTCCGCCAAAAATGCCTAGGACTTGGACCTAGCCTACCACCTTTGACATACTCAAGGAGCAAACAAACACACAAAACCAATTTAAAAATAAGTAAATAACAACAAAAATAATAAAATAAAATAAAAAACATGCTCCTTGAGTGTGTCAAAAACAAAAGCACAACCAAACACGCATAATAATATAAAAGAAACCACAACACAAACCACATAGAAAAACACAAGAACCACATAACAAAACACAAACAAGACAAAAACAACAGAACACTACAAAGAAATAACCCAAAAAAAACATGAAAAATAAACACAACCAAAACCTAAAAAATTAAAAAATAAAATAAAAATAAAAAAACAACCAACAACATACAATAAACAAAAACAAAAAACATAGAAAACACTCACACATAAAAACATGAAATAACACAAACAAAGAGAAACCCAAGAACAAGAACAAAAAAAACACAAGAACAATAAAAAAAAACATAAAAAAAAACAAAACAACAAAAACACAAGAACAACAAAAAACAACACAAAGAACAAAAAAACAAAACAAAATAAAAAAACCCACCCACCTTAAAAAACTAAACAAAAAAAAGAAAAAAAAGAAAAAAATGAACAAAACAATGACCTATCTAGACCAGAAGACTATTAAGGCAAGAATAAATAGAGGAAACAAAATAAAAAATAGAATGAGCTAGGGAACTAAAAAAATTGAACCAAAGAGAAGCAAAAAAAAAAAAAACAAGAAGAAACTAGGTACCTTCAGAATTGGAGCCATCCAAAGAAATGATAGAAAGAAGAGCTTCCCTAATTTGAGAAGCCCACCATATAGGAGGGTGGCCATAACAAGTAAGATCACCTTTGTCCAAAGCCCAATTAGCTAAAGCATCAACACTCTTATTTTGATCTCTGACCACATGATTGTAATCAACTTTCAAAAATCCCATATGGATTAACTGAATCTTCTCAATAATTCTTTTTATTCTTCAATCCACCTTATGATTCTTAGAAGGATTCTTCAAGATATTAATCATAAGTTAAGATTCAAACTCAACTAACACCTTTTCCCATCCAACCTTAGTAGCCTCCTGAAGGCCTCTGAGGATACCATACCCCTCAACAAAATTAAAAACCAGGGAGCCATATGAAAGTCTACCAATTCCTCCCACACTGGATTTTCTAGGGTTCCCTCTAGAGGCTCCATCAGTATTGAATTTTCTAAAATCCTTAGGAAGAGGTTGCCAATTTCTATTCCTATCCATCTTACTAATACTCACATTCCCTTTAAGTTGGTTGCCCTTAGAATGTTTAATCTTCAATATTTGCATCACTTGATCCCATCTTTGGTGGGATTTTTGGGGGTGATAAAGGATATGATGGACTGATTCAACTAAGTTGGCTATGGTATTTTGCCAAATATAGTGAATATCCTTCATATTTTTATTAAAAATTTGGTTGTTCCTTTCATTCCAAATATTCCAAAGAAGAATGGTAGAACCCATCTAAACTAAATGCCTAATAAAATTATCAACACCCTCTTGATTAGGCCAATCCCTCCAAAGCTGTTCAAAAGTAAAAAAATTGGACCACTGTAAGCCAAGTAAAGTGGCCATTATCCTCCACAACTCAGAGGCTAAAGTACACTCAATAAAAATATGGTTGATATTTTCTACATTCTCTTCACACATTTCACATCTAAAAGGGCCATGAAAACCACGCTTCATAAGTTGCTCACCAGTAAGCACCCTACGATGCAATAAAAGCCAATTAAAGAACCTCACCTTAGGCCAAAGCTTTTGAGCCCACAATCAAGAAAATATGTCAACAGAATGGTTGGGATTATTATGGCATAAGGTCAAATAACCTTGAGCAACTGAATACTCACCCTTACTAGTGTTGTTCCATCTAAAACAATATTTTTCATGGGACCAAGAGAGGGATCTCATATGAAGGATGCATTGGATATCTTGTCTTTGCATTTCTGGGATTTGAATAGGCCAGTCCTCAATAGGGATACAATATCTACCAACATTTTAATTACCAGTATGGTATCGACAGTAATTAGCCACCTTTATCCAATTAGCTCGATGAAGCTCCTCCATCCAAGGCCTCCAATTGAGAAACTGAGTTATCAAAGGCTTGTGACCATCCCAAGAATCTGTCCAAAAATTTGCATGTTGACCATTATGAATGATCGAAAATAATTTATTTCTTTATAAAATCCTCACCAGTCTTAAGAACTACTAAAATGGGAGAACCTTTGGTAGGAAGTTGATAGCAAACAAGGTCTTCAAGACTTTTGTTCTTAGCATATTTAGCACAAATATTATTGGCCCAAATAGCATTGGGGTTATGCAACATCCTCTAGTATAATTTAGCAGCTAAATCCTTGTTGTTATTAATTGAAGACCGTAATCCTAACCCCCCTTAACTCTTAGGAAGACAAAGTATCCCATTTCACCAAGGCCCATTTTCTTTTCTCCTTAGTACCACTCCAAAGGAAACGATGACTGATTTGATCCAATTATCAAAGAACAGCCTTTGGGATATTCAAAATGGAAGAAACATAAATAGGAATAGCTTGAAGGACTGATTTTACCAAGGTGATTCTACCCCCAGAAGAAAGCCAATTGTTGGTCCACTTTCCAATTTTCTATTGGTCCACTTTCCAATTTTCTTCTTGACTTTGTCCAACAACCAATTCCAATATTTATTTTTCTGCCTTTGAATATTTATGGGAATACCTAAATAAGTGATTGGAAGAGAGGTATTCTTATATCTTAGCTTATCCAAGACCATGGATTCTTGTCTAGCAGAGCAGTGAAAGAAAATAACTTTAGATTTGTCTTCATTGATCAACTGCCCAGTAGCCTTAGAAAAATAGCTAATGATTTGCTTAAAGAATTCTAATTTTTTTAGTCAAGGTGTTAATCTAATTTTTTTAATTTGGATTATTAATAATTTTTATGTTTGGAATAATTCTTTAAGAATGCAATGCCTTTCAATGTTAAATATTGCTAAGTTTTGAATGTTGTTAGTATTAGGCAGTGTTTTTAAAATTTAAGTCAACAGGGAATTCTTTGTGGATGCCTATGCTATTAGCTTTATCCATCCATTATTCATTCATTTCTTCTTAACCCTTTCATTTCTATCCCTATCCTTTGTTCATTAAACTAAGCTTAAAAAGAGTCAGCATCTAATAGGTTGACAAGGAATACCAACCTACTCTAGAGGTTGAATTGAAGCAATTTAGTTCATCCAATGTGTGACTTGGTCTATGATTAGTAGGTGATCACCTTTGAAATCATTGTAGATGATAATAACGGTTAAAATTTATCTTTGTGATAAATTGAGCCACAACAATTTTTGCAACGCTCGATGGGATAAATTAATAAAAGATTCATTTGCCCACTAAATATTTTCTATATTTTTCCAAAGGAATCAAGATTTAACGAATAGTCTTGACATCATTAAGTGATGAAACCAAATTCACTTGGTGACTCCCTGAATACAAGTACCTAGAAAGCCTTTTAGTAGCTCATTTTTCATGTTTACTAGATCATCTACTAGGAATAGTCAAGACCCTATACCATTCTTTGAGCTACCATATAGAAGATCTAGACATACAAAGAGCTTATATTTAGATTCACCATTTGAAGATATCCCAATACCTTCTAATCATTGAGTTCCCCCAAGACCAACCCTATTGAAAAACCTAAGAACAATGGATCAACAACAAAATATAAACCAGAATCATCCTTCACATAATTTTCTTGATTGGGACACCTCTAGTCCTTTAGGACTCTCTCAGATGCATGATATTCCTTAGGCTGCATCCAAATCCATGCCCACCTATGATAGTTCACTAAAAATCACTTTTGAGCACTACCAAGATACATTGAATTTAATAGCTATCCACAATATTAGGAATGAATATTTTATCGTTGAGCTTCTAGCCCTATCCTTTAGAGGTAAAACCCTTCACTGGTTTAAAACCCTAAAAAACAATAGCATTCATTCATGGATCAAATTAGTTGGTCCTTTTGTGAAATATTTTCATGAGTTAACTGACCTTTTTTCACTCTTGAATCAATTTACTACTATGCAAAAATACCCACAGGAGTTAGTCTTTGACTTTAATTTGAGGTTTAGTAGGACATGGAAAAGGATTTATCCTAAAGCTAGGCTAGCTACCCCCCTTGTTTTTATGTATTATATAAGGGTCCTTGGGTTAGAACTAGGGTTACAAAATCAATAGTCAAGTATAAATACCTTCCCTCAAGTTTACCATATAGTTTTTCATGTAGAGAATATTCTAATTGTCATAGAGAGGCTTACACTAAATTGGTCATGCCCTATTGCTCTAGAATTCCTTAGTTTACACCTCAAGTTAGAACATAAACATCATCATTCATGGATTCCTCACTCCCATTGTCACCACTTTCTCAAATGACTTCAATTCCTCCTTCCAAATCATCATCAACTTTAGTCCCTTTCCCCCTCTCCCATATCATAATTCCTAAGAATCAACTCTGTTGCTAGATATTCAAAATACCTTGAAAACAATTAACAACAAGGTGAACACCATGGAAAAAATAAATATAAAGGTCTCAATAGATAATATTTCCATATGTTAATAAAGATCAAAATCCTAGCACTAGTAGCAACACAAGATCTAGGGTGAATGTAAATGAAGAGGATCAATAATTTGTACTTAAAACTAGTTTGATGAATGTTTGGTGTCTAGTATGTAATGATCCTCACGATTTGGATACTTGTGTAATGTACCAACACCATGTGCAACAAGCCATAGAGAAATTTGAGAGAACTCAAAAGGGGATAATCAATATGTTATGGCAACTTGAACAAGTTATGGTTGGACAAGATATCTTTGAAGAATAATTAGTTTCTATCATGACCATATTTGAAAAGAAAATATTGCAGGTGGATCCAAAAAAAATGAATCAATTCTAGGTTCCCTTTAAAAAAGCCACCCCCACAAAATATTGATAAATTCCCAGTTCTACAAGTAGTTGAGAAGAGAGATAAAACTCCTAGAGGACAAGAAAATGATAAGAACACTCCAAAGTAGTGTGAGAAGGAAAATTTTAAATAACAAACCAATTCTAAGGATGAAGCACAAGAGAAGCTAAAGTTTCCTTCCATCACCAAGAGACAAAGAATTGAATCTACTCAACAATACAAAAGAAAGTATGGTGAGCCAAAGAGAAAGTATGAGAAAGTCCCCCTGGAAAATCCTGAGTTTAATATTGTGGAAGAATTAAAAAGAAATCCTTCTAGAACAAGTCTTTATGACACCCTTTTCATCCCTAGCCAGATAGATCTACTCAAGGCTTCTTTAAACAAGAATTTCTAGGAAAAGTAGACTACCACTATTTTCAACATGTCTCATGGCCAAGAAAAGATGACTGTAGCAGCCTTGAAAAAAAAAATCTCTCCTTTTTATATTTTTTTAAAATGAAAGGTTGGATTGTCCATAGTTGTATGATAGACTCAAGGGCTTCAACTACAGTCATGCCTAAAGTATTTTGTGATGAAATGGGAATGGAGTATACTTGTTATTGTCCAAGATTTTTGTAGTTGTATGGGACACCAATAAAGACCATTGGAGTTGTAAAATATGTATTGATGAAATTACACAAGGCCCCAAAGGTCACTATTGTGCAAGAAATTATAGTAGTAGACCTAGAGCCTTATTTTGGTTTATACCATTTGAGAGAATTCATGGCTAAAATAGGAGGTTATATGTATTTGGATTGTTCCTGCATGATGATCCCTCATAAAGGAAAGAGAATTAGCATCACTTTCAAAAAACTAGTAGCTTATCATATTGATAAAATTGAGGAGGACATGTATAACAACTCTGTAATGGAAGAACCAAAGTTAGTGAAAATTCTTGAGGAATTAAAAATAGAGGATGGATTATTATTTAGAGAAGAAAATAGTCTATTTGAAATAGGTATGGGTACTTACAACATTTCTTCTAAGGTAGATAAAATGACTCTTTCCATATCCAATCAAGATCTAAAAGAATAAAAAATATAGAAAATTCATTTTTATAGAGAAAGATGCAAGAATGGAGATAGGGTAGGAGTAGTCTTGAAGTCACCTTAAGAAGGGATCAAGAGTTTTTCCTTTAGATTTACATAGTCTTGCACCAACAACAGTGTTGAATATGAAACCCTATGCCTAGGATTGATGCAAGTAGAAAAAATAGGCATTAAGATGTTAGATATCTATGGCGATTCAGAGTTGGTTTTTAACTAGGTTACAAATAAGTGTAATAATAAGCATCATTACTTAAAGACTTATAGAAATAGAGTTTGGGATCTAATGGAATATTTTGATGCTTTGAATTTACATGGTGTCCCAAGGCAGCAAAATTATTTGTTATATGCTTTAGTTATCAAAGGATCTAATCAAATTATGGAAAAAGTGAGAACAAGAGGGTCAAATTGGTTTTTAGATATTCTATTTGTTAGGTAGGCAATAATTTGAATCAAGCATTAGATATTATTGATACTGCATAGGGTTTAAATAGGACAAAACATAGGCTATGAATAGTCTTAGGAAAATGCCCCATAAAGATATCTAACTAACACGCTAAGAAAAATTAGCACCAACTTACTAACAACTACCCTAATGTCTAGGTTTAATAAATCAAATCAAATCAAGAATATGCTGAGATGAAGTATTAACCTAGTAACCTAGTTACCTAGTAACCTCATGGTAAAAGTAACAAACTATTTTTACCATGTGGTAAATAACATCTACCTAGGTGAATTGTTAGGAATTACCCAAGTAAGGTAATATTACTCTAACATCCCCCTTATTACATTATTTGGGTAATGTATATAACTATCCCAATATAGTGAAAATATGTTGATCTACTGGCTCTTGCTCTATCACAGTGATCTGGTTGCTTCTAAGCAAAAAAGTGGATCATTCCTCACTTTGTCTTCACTTCAATGAATGTCCTTATTGTAATCTTGTCATCCAACTAGATTGCATGGGTAACCAACCACTGCAATCGCTAGGTGTAGTAGAGTAGATCACTTCATATGAGGTTCATTCGGTTTACAATATGATTTTACAAAAGTTTTGATAAGGTAGCTAAGGTGTCGGTCACTATCAAAAATGCACCCTTATAAGTTTCCCCCCTTGTAAAACATATTGTAATGGAATTTTTGCAATAAGTATGACTAAGGTGTCGATCGCTGTCGAAAATGCACCCTTATAAGTCTTCTCTTTTTACAAAAAATTGTGTGAAGTAGGAAAAAAAAAGTTTATCCCCCTTAATTGCAAAATATGTGCAACTCATGAATATTGTGTTGGGGTGTTACAAAGATTACCTCCTAGGCAAATTTTACACCAGAAATTCCTCCCTTTTGTTAAAAGTACTTCAAACAAAGAGAGTTTGCTATTTATGAAGCCTAAAAGAGGTACAATCACCCCTTTATTGCTAGTACTTCAAACAAAAACTTATGCTATTTATGAAGCCTAAAAAGAGGTTTTGGAAAAAGTGCTTGCCTAGGGTGACAAATTTGTTTTCCCTTTACAATACTATCTTAGCCATGAGCACTTTGTGTGCTCTTTCTGAACTAGAATCAAAATTGGAATTAGACACTTCACTAGCAATATTACCTTTGTCTTGCTTTTGTGATGTGCCTTTGCCATTTCTGTTTTGCTTGTTTTTAAACCAACATCGATTGGTGTCATGGTTGTCCTTTTTACAATGCAAGAAAAACTTATTTTGAGTTTTCTTTACCTTACCTTATGAAGATGATCCTCCATTTTGAAATTTTTCTTTCTTCTTTTCACCCTGATTGTTTGAGTAAAGTGTATTGTTTGACACTTCATCACTTTGGAGTTTATTTGCTTCCTTTGTTTGAAGCAAATTGACTAACTCCACAAAGGTGACTGATATTTGAGATACATTAAGGGATGTGATTAACATCTTGTAGGATTTGGAAAGAGCCTTCAATATTACTGAAGTCAGAATAGTATCTTCTACTTTGGCTCCTAAAGCATTTAGCTTTGACTTCATTTCTGCCACTCTGTAGAGGAATAGTTCTACTGATTCTCTTGACTTCATATAGAGTGTATGAAGTTGTGTTTGAAGGTTTAGAATAGTCGATTGATTCTTATCTTCAAAAATGGTAAAAAGTGCATCCCATGCATCTTTACCATTTTTAGCTTCACTCATGTGAGGCTGGATCTCATCAATATTAGCTAAGAGGATCAACATGATAAGACAAATGTTCTTTTTATCCTATAATTTTTGATATGCTCCTGCTAATGTGGGTTTTGATTCAGTGCCATCTACTAAATCCCACATTTCCTCTACATTTAGGATGGCTTTCATATTATTCTTCCATGTTGAATAATTAGGACCTTTAAGTAATTGTGTATCATTTAAGTATTTATTGATAGTTGCCATGATGAAGATTCTAGAATTTACACTAAGATGATATTTATTTTACTCTTAAGTGGTATTTAATGGTACTTGCCTGAAAAATCTCTTTGAAGAAAGATAATTAGTTTGAGGATATTTAAGCCAAACAAATAAGAAGTGAAAGAGAATTCACTCAAAAATATATTTAATGGCATCTGCTTGAAAATCCTCTTGAAGAGGAATAATCAGTTTGAGGATTTTGAGCCAAACAAATAAGAGTAAATTTTAGGTTTTGTAAGGAGAGAATATAAATTTTACAAATGGCTTATACTTGTGCAAATGATTTACACAATTATTTGTGAAATTTAGGATTTTTGAGTGCTATTGATTTTGTGACTTATAATTGCATAAAACAAGAAAATAAATGCAATAATCAATCAGAGTGCCCACAAATTATTATCACTTAGGTGTCGTATGAAACCGAAAATGCACCTAATTTATCAATTTGTAATAAAGGTGTTAAGTAAAATTGAAAATGCACCTTATTACTATTTAATTTTTGCAACAAAATTTGAATTTGTGTTGTGCAAAAATTTGATATTTTATGTCTCCTCTTGTTTTTCAAATTTGCAAAGAATGTGGTATAAAACAATTGCCTTTTATTTTTATTTTGTAAAGTTAACAAGTTTGATTTTGTTTTAAGTGCTTCTCACTTTGTGTTACAATTTTACAAAAGAAATACAATTTGTTGTCTTCCCCTCTTTGTTTTGTAAAATTAACAAAATAGCACTCCTTTCAAGTCAAGTCGACACACAACCTACGTTTGAAAGGCTTCCAAAACTAGTTGACACACGACTTGGTTTTAGTGGACCCAAGGTCTTCAATTTCTTCTCAATTTTGTAAAAAATAGAATGTGCAATTTTATGTATTATATCCCCCCTTGGAGAAAACAAATGCACACTTTGCCTTTGAATTTTACAAAATTTTGAGTCTCCTTGTCTTATAATTTGGCAAAAAAGAATTCAAGTTTGATTCTTTATTGTTTGCTAAATGAACAAGGATTTTGAGAAGAATTTTAGGGCTCCTAATTTTGCAAAAAATAGGTGCTATGTGTTTGTCTTATATCCCCACTTGGAGAAAACAAAAACACTCAATTTTTTGGTGTTGCAAAAAAAAATAGGGCTCCCCTCTTTTTTTTGTTAAATTTTTAATTTGCAAAATTAAAAAAAAAGTTTAATCATAAAATTTTGAATTAATACTTAAAATAAAATTATGTTTTGTAAAAAAAATCAATTTTACAAAAAAATTGATTTTTTAAATCATAATTTATATTTAAAGTATTAAAATAAAATATTTAATAAAAAAACTTTTAATTTAAAGAAAAGACAAATTAAAAATAAAATAAAATAAATAAAAACTTTTACCTCGGGCCATCGTTTAAAAAAAAAAAAAAATTGGACCCCTCAAGGGAGTCGATCCCCCGACCTCCCATGGGGGAATTACAACAAGCCAAACCACCAGTCAAGCTATCTAGCCTGACGGGTTCATAAGCCTGTGCCTTCTACTTGAAGGTATTCTCCGCCACAAGGTGAAAAAAAATAAAAAGCCACAAGGTGAAAAAAAATAAAAAGCCTTTAAGAAAGGATTGGGGACAAATTGTCCCACATGTACTGTGTAAGCGCATTCAACTCCTTTTAAAAACAAAACGTATACCTTGTAAAATGATTACCTTCGAGCAATCAAGGTTTCATCCTTTTGCCAACCAAAGCAATGAACAAGAACCCACCACATCATCTTGGAGTGAGCCTCTCGTGATGCATCAGGTTTTCATGCAGGAAAATGCCAAATCACACAGCTAGTCAACGACCTACCAGGTCTACCCCAGATCAGCCACCTCGGATATTGTACCTACCATATCAGTAGGGTCTACCAGCTATCACACCATGTGTTACTTTAGGGTTCATGTTTGTCAATGCCTCAATTAGTATGCTTGTATACTACCTCAACTACCTGGTTCTACCACATGGTTCTCGATCAACATGCTAGCGTGGTTATGTGCAATATCAGATCTGGGATCACGTACGTCTGTCAAATGCGAAATTCTATGTAAGTTGTAGTTTTTTCCCTCAATACACGTGTAGGTTGTAGTTTACGTGGATCTGTCTAGATTGTAGGTGGACTTTCATGCAAAAGTGGGGTCATCAACAATACATGTATCGTATCAACGAGGTATTAGAGAGCCGCCTACCCTTCAAGGTAGGTGATCGACCCTGCTAGAAGCGAGACCACATCGATAGGAGAGCAATCAGGAATTTGGAGGTATTGATTGCTAGAAATTCTAGTTTGATCACCGATACGGCCAGCTCTGTGGGCCACTCTAATGATTACCTAGGAAGACTAGGTTAGGAAGACTAGGGTAGAATGTAATTATTAAAATAATAAAATTCAAACCATTGTTCCAACCAAATTTTTTTTTATGTAGAGAGCCATTCAACTACTACTTAGATTTTCATGCAAGCTTAGGATCAATTTGTGTGCAAGCTTAGGAGGGGACCCATAGGATTTATGCCCATTACCCAATCAATTGCTCCTTCAGCAAATCGCTCACCCAACCTTGTACGTGAAGAACACAAGCTTATACTGAGAGGGGGGGTGAACAGTAAAAGACCACTTTTTACTTTTCTTTCCAATCAATATTATGCAATGTATAGATAACAATATCCACAACAATAATCAAAGTAATGCATAAATCACCATACACAATAGAGATACAAAATTTACGTGGTTCACCCAATGTGGGCTACTCCACGGAGAAAATATTTCACTAAATTTTTTACAATCAATCTCTTGGGAATCCTTTCCCTATTACAATGCTTATGGATCTCTATCCAAAGGAGACACCAATACCCTAATCAAGTTCATCGATCTATATCCATAGGAGAACTCCTTAGCTCTAACTGGTGATCTTCTAGAAGAACTGTTGTCCCCACTACTCTGGATAATGGATATCTATCCACTGAAGACTCTTGTCCTCACTGCCCTGGCAAATGGATCTCTATCCACTAGAGACTGTCTTCCTCTATACTCTATCACCTTCAAAGCTCTGTCTCAAATCTAAACTAAACACAGTCCTTCACTGTACCACAAATATATCCTCAATCTCTATCCTATGCACTAAACACAGTCCTTCAGTGTAGCACAAATCTATCCTCAATATCTATTTTATGTACTAAACACAATCCTTCAACCTAGCATAAATCTATCTTCAAAATATGTCCTCTAATATGCACTAAACATAGTCCTTTGGTCTAGCACAAATTTATCCTCAAACTCTATCCTCTGATATACACTAAACATAGTCCTTCGGTATAGCACAAATTTGTCCTCAATATTTATCTCAAGATTTAACACAAAGCTTGACTCAATCTCAAATCAACTCTTCTATATCTTTCCCAAACCTTAACTCAAGGTTTGAACAAATCAATCAATCAACTCTGCATTAAAGTCTTCTCAAAGACTTATCTCAAATATTCCTTGTAAGCTTCCATAAAATCTCACACTAATATGTCTACAAGTCCTCTCTAGAACTTGTCCAATCTGCTCTCAAGTCTTCACTAAGACTTACCTCAAATCTACTCAACAAGTCCTCAATAGAACTTGTCTCAATATTCTCAATAAGTCCTCATTAGAACTTGTCCAATCTGCTCAATAAGTCCTCACTAGAACTTATCCAAATCTACTCTCAATATGTATTGTAAGCTTTCATAAAAGCTCACACAAATTTGTCCACAAGTCTTCTCAAAGACTTGCCTCAAATCGGCTTAACAAGTCCTCACTAGAACTTGTTCAATGTCATAGAAACATAAAGAGAATTTTTAGAGACTCAATATACTCTACATTCATCATAATGCTCAATCACTCTATTAGAAACATACAGATAATTGTTAGAGACTCCATATGCTTCACATTCATCACAATGTTCAATCACTTTCAATCACTCTCTTAGAAACATATAGAGAATTGTTAGAGACTCAATATGCTTCACATTCACCTCAATACTCAATCACTTTCAATCACTCTCTTAGAAACATATAGAGAATTATTAGAGACTCAATATGCTTCACATTCACCTCAATACTCAAACACTTTCTCAACTCAATTCAGAATATAGAATAATTTGTTTCACAGAACTTGAAAAATCACTTCACACATTCACTTGACTAGGCTCAACCAACTCTACTCAACCAATCACTCAATGAAATAATCCTTGCTCACAAATCCTAGTCCAAGCATATGAATACTCACTCAAATATTTCCAATAATGCTTTATCAACCACTCTCACATAACAATGATACTCATGTTATTTACAAACCCTAGTTCAAGTTCTTCACTCAACAACTCACTTCAACAACAATGCTTATAAAACAAGGTTTTATCAACAACTCTTAATTCCAGAAAACCTTGAAGCAATAAATCAAAACACTCTCAACAATTCTAACCAAACAATCCTTTTCACTCCAAATTTTCATACACAACTTTCAACGATCACTCATTAGGAAGAATATGCCCATACCTTTTGTTGGATGTCAAAGTACCTTTGGAAAAACCTATCTTAATCACAATTTCCTTCTTTCCAATTTCAATGGTTAAACACAACAATATCACTTCAATACTTTCTAAAAAAATATTCCCTTAGACACAAAATAATCACAACTCAATTTATGCCTTATTTCTCTCTTTTAAAAATAACACTCATCATAACATACATAACAATAATTTCTTTGATAAACCTTATAAACTCCGACTTAAAATAATATCCAACACCATAAAATATTAACCAAACAACTTACAATCCTTTCAACACCTTTGAGCAAATAACATTAAAAATTTAATTTTGCAAAACCCTTATAACTCCCTTTCAACCTTAGAACCAAATAAAAATATGCAAAAATTAATTTTTAAATGCCCAAACTATATTCCCAAAATTTTCAGCGACCAATATCAAAGCATACCTCTTACATCCCCAAAAAAGGGATTCGATGAGATTCGATCCGCCACCACTGCATGGGCTAATAAATCCCACATGAAGAAAGGTAGAACCCCTTCCTATTATGCTTTCGTCATCGTTTGTCTTTCCACAAATTTGCACGTTCTTTCTTCCTTGGACGCAGCGCAAATTACAAAGCTCGCAATGTATATCAAAGGCATGGTAATCTTTGGTAGTGTGGGAGTTCCTCCTTATATACACATTTTTTAAACTTCACTCACATCGGTGCTATGTCATTCAAAATCTAATTTCAAATTTTATTTTTAATAACCCACCTTAGGGTTATTTAACCTTAGCTTAAATTAATTTATAATTAATAATTAAATTAATTAATAATTAAATTAATTAATAATTAATTTAAATAACTTTATAAGTTAAATAAATTAGTTAATAAATTAATTTATAATTAATTTTAAACTTCCTTTGTATAATATTATAAAATAATATTATAATATTATTTATTTGGGATTTTTCTTGCACTTTGGACCTCATCTGACTTCCTAGAACTGGGTCTTGAAATTGAAACCGAAATAGATGCTGCCAACTAAAACTACCACTGACCGATGTTGTTAGTTTGACATCAATGACCACTTACTCTTGACATCAATGACAACTTACCACTTAAAATGTCCAACAACACGCCGCTCACCCAATTTTTCTCTAATACCAATGTTAGGTAGGAAATAATTTGAATCATGCATTAGATATTATTGATATTGCATAGGGTTTAAATAGGACAAAACATAGGCTAGAAATAGCCTTAGGAAAATGCCCCATAAAGATAGCTAACTAACGCGCTAAGAATAATTAGCGCCAACTTACTAACAACTACCCTAATGTCTAGGTTTAATAAATCAAATCAAATAAAAAATATGCTGAGATGAAGTATTAACCTAGTAACCTAGTAACCTCATGGTAAAAGTAACAAACTATTTTTACCATGTGGTAAATAACATCTACCTAGGTGAATTGTTAGGAATTACACAAGGTAATATTACTCTAAAAATATTCCAGATAGATAGATATTTTGGTAGATTTTTGAAAATTATGATTGGATTATCGATTTCTTGATAAGAGAAGTTGATTGTGTCAACTCACAGGATGATTCATCTGAAAATATTGATTAGCAAGAGATGATACAATTGAAAAATAATCACATACCCAAAGGCTTAATTAATTTAGAAAACCTTTTCAATAATGAAGATAGGAAAAAACTGAAGCACATTCAAATAGATGACAACATCTACAAAGAAATAGAATTAGAAGATGGGAAAAGACTCAAGGTCAATATCCAATGCACATCGAGAGAGATTGAAGACATTAAAACCTTGTGTTCACAATATCATGATAAAATAGCATGGACTTATGATCATTTAAAATTCTAATACAATGTAGCTATGGATGAAATGAATGCTCCATTATTAAAAGTTACTGAGCTACATTGCACCCATCACCAATGGATGGTGATCTACGCATAATGGTACTATGCTATAAGCTACACTATATGACTATATTCCCTGAATATGTATCTGTATTACAATGAGGCCCTTCTTATAAAGTAAAATAGGTTCCTTGGGCAACACTCTACCTAGTTGTGCAAGGGATAACTTACACAGTGACACTTGTGCATTTATTACATTGCATGAAGTAACTAGATAACTTCCCCCTAAAGTAATCTAATGTCCTAAGTATGTACCTTGGAAGATACATTTACATAACCCAAATGATGTAATATACTCTATTTCTAACACCCCCATGTATTACATTATTTGGGTGTTGAAGACTTTAGTCTTCAATTTAAATTTTCTTGTTCTTCATCCTAAAATTTGTACTTTTCTTTTGTATTCTTTGTATTTAGGTTCAACAGGTAATATGTGTCTTCATATGATGCAAAGTAAGTTGTAGCTGAAGCTAAATG
Organism: Wollemia nobilis; assembly: GCA_028583015.1. Classification (NCBI taxonomy): domain Eukaryota; kingdom Viridiplantae; phylum Streptophyta; class Pinopsida; order Araucariales; family Araucariaceae; genus Wollemia; species Wollemia nobilis. The sequence goes on along the minus strand of JAQPPZ010000523.1, from coordinate 752,699 downwards.
GTCTTCTTTCATTAGATGTCTTTGGCTTGTTCAGATTCATCTTCCTTATCTTCTATCCAACCATATTTATAGTTCTCTTTGCAATTATCTTCATTTGGTTCTGATTGTTGATGAATGAGTAGGGCATGGTGCAATTGTCCTCTCATATTTTTATTTTTTATCATTTTGTGCTTGCCTTTTTGGTGTACTGGTTCTTCATTTTCTTCAACTTGTTCCTTTGTAAATATGTTAGTATCATTTTTAAACACCACAATATCTTGTGAGATTTCCATTGAGTCTAGGATGTATGTATTTTCATGGATTGAACCTGTTGCTTTTATTCCATCTTGATTCATAATGAGACATGTATTGATCCCATCCATATATTCAAAGTTAATCATATAGTTGTTTTATACTAGCTTGCTTACTAAGATGAGATTGAATTTTAATCTAGGAACATACAATACTTTTTGTATTAGAATATTTGGAAATGATTTATTTTGTGTTACACATCCATATCCATGTATAAGATAAGATTGGTTGTCTGCAATTCTTAGTCTATAACCTTTAGAAACTTCAAGACAGTCAAACCATTGTATTTTTCTTGTCATATGATGACCGGCTACTGAGTCAATATACCAAATGTGTTCATGTTTTGTGAACTGGTTCCTATTGGAGCAAGTTTTACAATCATTGTATGACATTCCTTTAACCATTCGAAGAGGTTGAATTTGAAGAAATGAGATAGAATTGTAGTCTTTCTTATAGCTCCCTATATTAGGATATTTGATCCCCAATTGAAGTATATAAGCTTTATTTGATAAAACATTTATTAATCCTTAGGTTCATAGACTTCCTTATGTCTCCCTAGTAATGAGAGTATGAACACCCAATTTTAGGTTTTTAGAAATCTTATATCTTCCCAACTTGATAATCTTTAATAGATATTATTATTGTCAAGTTTTATAGAATGTCTTATGACTCCTCAATAATTTTGGAGTATGATATAGTTATTTTGTAAAGTATAGTTCAATTTTGGTTGATTTTGTACAGTTTTTTCAAAGATCAAAAATCAACTTTTCTATCACCTTATTACTCCTATTGAACTAAGCACTTTTCAATTTTGAAGAGGTTTTAATGTTGGATTTCTTTTATCCCTTTTTATGAAATTTTGATACAAGTAAACTGGTAAATTCCAACCTTTGAAAAGCTTTAATAAACCCCTTATGATATCCTTTGAAAAATGATTTTAATTTTTCTAATTTCCAATAAACTAATTTTACGTAGTAACCCTTATGGCTCCCAAATTTAGAAAATGAGAAAATTAATAATATTTGCAAAATATTAAAGAATTTAATCCAAGTAGAATTCCTTATTTCTCCTAGGTTAAATTGCAAATATTATTTCAAAATGATAAGTTATCCCTTATAGATTTTTGCTCTCAAAATCTAAGATTTAACCTTAGTTTATAACCCTTATATCTCCCAAAAATGAAAGCAATAATAAATGGGATTAAACCTTAACTTTTGATGTTGTATCTTTGCATTGTTTAGCATTTTTTCTAGATGAATATAACATCAATATTAAGGTTACCTTTGGTTCTAGAAGCAATGCATGTGTTTTGGAATTCCTTGTCTTCAATAAAGAAACGTAGGCACTGCAAATATAGGGAAGTTTTACCTTTAAGACCAAGAGCTTTTAATGGTCCTTCTTCCTATATTCCACATTGAAATTGGATGGTTTTGAATGTACTTTGCTATGCTTTGAAATTTTTACTTGAGCACCTTTTTATAAAAGAAGAATATTGAGCTTTGTGACAAGTGTCACATCCGTTATATATGAGCACTCCCCTTGTTTAACATACCAATTCCTTATTCAATACTTCTTGGCCACTTTGTAACGTATGACCACTTGTGTGGGCACTTGTGTGAAGCTTGTGGAACATAACAAGTGTCACCACTTGCTTGATATTCCCTGTAACTCCTAAGTGAGGTTTCTTGAGCATTAAGAGATGAAATGGCACCGTAGAAAGTTTATGCCAAGTGGTATTCAAGCTCTCTGCATGAAGTCCTTTGTTGTAACACATTCCAAGGAGAATATTATAACTCCTTAAGTCCTTTTGTATGCCATTCCTTTACTTTCTATATTTCTTGGACATCAAGCAATATTTTCTTTTGCAGGTGATGCGCTATGGAGATTTGAATGGTGATTTTGGTTCTTCCTTTGGTGTACGATCTTCTCCAAGTTTAAGACCTTTAATGTAGTACCTTTTCTCCTTATTTTCTATGCCTTCAACGTGTTGATTCCTGTTTATATTTTGACACCTTCTCTTTGTATATGTGCACTCTTTTTATCTATGTAAATGCAACTTGATGATAGCCTTATGTGGGATTTTATTTTGCAGGTTCATCCATCCAAGATATGCGGAGAGTGACCCCTTTGAGTGGCTCCTTTTGCTTTGGTAGAAGAGTGTTTATGGTCGGCCTTCCTTGGCTGATTTACCTTGTAGATATTGTACCTTTTGAGGCACTTTCAAATCTTCTCTTTTGCTGTAAAAATCAGATTAGATTAGTGCAATAAAATGTACCATAAATTGTATATAAAATCCCTTCTTTTGTACTTTTTTTTTAGGTTTGAAATTCTATTTTTGTGGTAGATGTTTTTTTCCTATAATATAAGGGTTTTGAGTGTATTTTATGAGTAGATAACTTCCCCTTTTTTCTTGGACACTTTGATGACAAACCCAAGATTAGATAACAATAGATAGAAACTCTTTAAGTGATGCAATTTTTTGCACTTTTTTTCTTGCATCTAATCTTGTAATGCTTTGGATTTGAGACTCACCAAGTCTTAATATTTGAAGCTTCTATTTTTTTTTGGTTAGTTATGTTCTTCTCCAAGTTTTAGAGGATTCTAACCTATTTTTGTGGCTTCACTTGGCCACTATGTGTTGCATATTTATGTGCTTTAATATTGTATTTAGACACTTGATACAAATCATATTTTGTGCCCTTCTCAAAAAGCACAAAATTAATTCTTTTGAGAGTAGTATAATAGTGCAAATGAATTTTTTTAATAAATTTTGAGCCTCCTACTCTAATTTATTAATGTTTTCACCAATTTCAAAATTCGGTGATATGTGATGGATGAGTTCATGTTTGTAACTGATGGAGTTAATCGGTACACGCAGATGGTGCTTGAATCCCATTCAAATCTGGTGCCTGAATCTCATTCAAATATGGTGCCTGACTCCCATTCAATTTTGGCACATAACTCCCATTCAAATTTTGGCACCCGACTCCCGTGCAAAATTTTGGCACTCAAATCACGTGCAAAATTTTGGTGCCTGACTCCTGTTCAAATTTTAGCGCTCGACTCCTATTCAAATCTGGCTCCTGAATTTAGTTTTTTAGCACCTATATCTCACATGCACAGTTCATAGTTTGAATGTTTTCAATTTTAGCTATTTCCAGTTTTAGCTATTTCCAGCTATGGTTGTTTCTAGTTGTGGTTGTTTCTAGTTTTGATCGATGCCTACACTTGGAATAGTATTGCAGTTATTTAATGTTCCCCATTTGTTAGTTTTCCACTTTTTTAAAGTGTAATAGATTTAGACTTTTAGGTGGAAAATGTTACGCAGCCTTAATTATTTCATAGTGTTGCAGTTTTGACATAAATAGCTAGAATATTTCCATACACTTTAGTGTTGTAAATGTTGTAACTACAAAAATCTGAAATATTTCTATGCAGTATTGTGTTGTAACTAATATAAATGCAGTATTGTGTTGTAACTACTGTAAATGCAGTATTGTATTGTAACTGCTATAAATGCAGTAAATATTATAACTGCTATAAATATAGTATTGTGTTGTAACTATTGTAAATGCAGTAAATATTATAACTGCTATAAATATAGTATTGTGTTGTAACTATTGTAAATGCAGTATTGTGTTGTAACTATTGTAAATGCAGTATTTTTTTGTAACTATTGTAAATGCAGTATTTTGTTGTAATCGCTGTAAATGCAGTAAACACTGCAAATGCAGTAAATGGTGTAAACAAGGAAAATTAGAAGACTGGAAAAATATCTCTTATCTATAAAAAAGATTTTTTTAGCTCCTCAAATGGGGGTTAAATCTATCATTTGATGACTTCTGTAATACTGTGAGAAATAATACAAAAAAATATGTTTGAGCTATAATCTGTGTATCTTCATTTTGGCTAGATTACATGTGGCATTGGCCCTTGGTTCATGCCATCCTTACCTCTTGCAGTAATGTATTTTATGGAGTGTTAGGTGGATCAATCAACCTAGTTTTTATTTTGGCATATCGGTTATTTTTATTTTTATTTTTCATCTGCTATTATAGTTGTTATTTTCTATCATCCCTCTCCCTTTTCCCAGTGCAATTTTAGTGTAGTTTTGTGGTAAGTTTAATTATATTTCCCATTCCATTTTACATTTTTTATTTTCTAAGTTTATTTTTCTGTTGTGGTCTTTTATTTTTTCCTTCCCCTGTTTCCTAGCAATTTTAATCCATTTTAGTTAGTTTTTTTTTTTTTTTGATGAGAGTCAACTCTTTCTGAAGGTATTTTCCTCTCAAGCAGTCCCACATGAGAGGGAGATTTTGATGTTGGTGTTGTACACGGGTGCATTGTAAGTGTACATTTTTAGACGTCAATAGTTTTGGCATGCCCAGTGGGATAGATCTGTAGTTTGTTGTGAAAATTTTACACAAATCCTGGTTATAAAATAAGTAAGATTTGGTTTTTTCTTGACTGTCATTTGCTTATTGAAGCATTAAAAAAAAAAATTGGTGACTCTACTGGTTAAAAGGACCATATTGTTAATTACATCCTCATTTTATGATGGGTGTATCTATGAGAAGCAGTTCAAGAAGATGAAGGAATCAAGGTCAAATTTCTATACTACCTCCAGCTAGCTCCTCTTCCTTTACTCAAGGGATCTATTGTTCTATTCCATTCATAGCTCAGTAGCCACCTAGAACCTATATTTCTTTTAATCAAGATATTTCATTGGTTCTAACAACACATGATGATATTCCAACATCATCCCTTAAGACTCTACCTTTTTATACTGGTGAAAATGCAGTCACTCATGTGAAACATCTCTAAGATATGGAAAATATATTCTTAGTGTATAATGTGAATGAAGATAATGTGCTAGTTAAGGCTTTAAAGGATAAATCCCTTCAATGGTTTAAAAGTCTTCCTGTTCACATGATTGCAAGTTAGGATGACTTGTCTGATAAGATGATAAAGCAGTTTGAGGATAAAACAGATAGCTTATCACTTATGGAGCAACTGACTACCATCAAAAGATCTCCCAATGAGCATATTAAAGATTTTAATTTCATATTACAAAGGACAAGGGATAGAATACCCATGGAGGTAAGGCCAAATGCACAATCTATTTTTTTGTATTTCTTGAGAGCTTTAAGTTATGATATATGTATGAGCATCCAAACTATGGGAATCTATACATTGCCTGATGCATATGAAAAGGTTGTTCAAGTTGAAAATTATTTTGTGTAGTGTGATAGGATTTTCCCTAGGCATCCTATGTCTCTGTTTCTAGATGTGACTGTACCCGACCCATTATCCTCTCAAACTTTTGTGAATATTCCAGTAATTAATCCATTGGTAATTAATGAGAATGCACCTAGCACTTTTGATCAATTAAATGACCAAATAAAGGATTTGGTGAATTTGATAAAAAAAAAAGGCAACAAGCTTAATAGTATGGAGAAGAAGTAAAAGTAATCTCAACAGAGGTATTTCCAACCATACTACCCTCCATATCAGAATCATGCACATCCAACTAGGTATTTACAAGCATAGTTCCCTGTTGGTACCAAACCAAATCATACCATAGTACCCATGCAAAATAACTTAGTTGAGCAACAAATATGGTGCCCTTATTATTAGTTACCTCATGATCCAAATGGCTATGCATATGAAAATAGTAGCAGTGCTTTAGTGGCATAGGACCCTAGCTATCATACAATGGAACAACAACAATATCAACATCCTCCTGTAGCAACTCTTGATAGCATTCTGATGTACTGACAAGAAAATGAGCATTGTGTAGTGAATCAGACAATGGATAATCAGTCTATAAAGCAAGTATAGTTTAACTATATTACTAGGTCTAAAGGAAATGCTATAACTGATGGTCTTTCTATATCACAAGAAGCCATGTTACCTCAACCTCTAAGTGCCAATGTGAAACAACAACCTGCAATCATATTCAAGAATACTCCAAATTTGAGAAATCAGCAAACTCAAATGCAACAACCTAGTAGAACGTGGCAAAATATGCCTACTTACCCAGTTGTTGAGAGGCCAAAAAATGATTGGACTACCAAACAAACACAAAAGGATCAGCCTATTAACTTGGTGGAGCAAATGAAGAAGACCAACTTGCAAGTTTCTATGTGGGATGCTCTTGCACTACCAAGACAAACAGATCCCAAATAAGCTCTAAGTCATGTATCTTCAACACCTAAAGAGACTAAAAATCCTATTGAAGAGGCTATTAATCTAATGCAAATGGACCCTAATAAGGTACACACACAAACCACACCTCTTATTCTTGATACTTAGCTTTATGAATGGGCAAATCAGTTATATGGATCTGATCCATATGATAATTTTTAAGAGGTAGGCATGGGAACATATTATATCTTGGAGGAGAATAGCATGATGTCAGAGGTCATGAAAATAGAACAACAAACTGAAGGTGTATGGAAGCTATATTTTTATGCAACTAGATTTGAGCAAGGTGTTGATGTTAGTGTTATTTTAACCTCTCCTTCTGATAAAATATTTCTCCATCCCTTCAACCTCCAATTCAGTTGCACTAACAATATGGTAGAGTATGAAGCTCTAATTCATGGACTCCTACAGGTAGAGAAAAGAGGTGTGAAACTATTGTAGATTTTTGGTGATTCAGAATTGGTAGTACGGTAAGTCAAAGGTCAGTTTGTTGTTAAGGATAAGTTTTTAGAAAAATACAAAAATAAAGTTTTGGACCTACTTGAAGGATTTGATGCCTAGAATATCCAAATAGTCCCTAGGAAGAGCAATCAAGAAGTTGATATGATAGCAATTATAGGGGCACAATATGAGTTACTTGTTGTTTTCCTGTGTAAGAACAACAACAATACTTTGTTCTCCCTTAAAAACTTATGAAATGAAACCATTTTCAAATATAGGGTTGGTTACAGTAGCAACTTAGAAAATAGTAAAGGTAGGATGTAATTTTAGTTCACTTTTTTGTTGCATTTCCTAAGTGTCCTGAGACACCTCTTGCTTCTTGTAAAGTATGTTTTATTTTATTTTATTTTATGTTTGTTGTTTTTAGTTATGTATAGTTTTTTGTTTTGTGTAGTTTTATGTATTCAATTCTGTGCATTTTTCTATATTTAGTTCTGTGTAGTTTTTTGTATTCAGTTATGTGCATTTTTCTATTTTCAGTTCTGTGTAATTTTACTGTTTAGTTTTATGCAGTTTTTGTTCTATTGCAAGGATTATTTCCAGCAGTTCTACCTTACAAAGAAAGTGTGAAATTCAATTCTTGTGAAAATATGAATATGATCGATGAATTTGTGCCCAATGGATGCTAAGGCTACCTGGTATTATGGGTTATTTGCACATTGTAGGCATGTGTCCTTTGTGAGTCACCAAATTGTTAATAAATTTTGAGCCTCCTACTCTGTTTATTAATAGTTGCATCAATTTTAAAATCTGATGATATGTGATGGATGAGTTCTTGTTTGCATATGATGGAGTTGATTGGTACATGTATATGGTGCTTGAATCTCATTCAAATCTAGCACCTGACTTCTATTTAAATATGGTGCTTGACTCACATTCAATTTTGGCATCTAACTCCCATTCAAATTCTGGTGCCTGACTCCTATGAAAAAATTTTGCACTTGACTTGTGCAAAATTTTGACACCCGAATCCCATGCAAAATTCTAGCACCTTACTCCCGTTTAAATCTAGGGCCCAACTCCCATTTAAATCGGGTGCCTAAATTCAGTTTTTTAGCACCTATATCTCACATGCACAGTTCATAGTTTGACTATTTTTAGTTTTAGTTGTTTCTAATTTTGGTTGTTTCCAATTTTGATCGATGCCTACACTTGAAAAAGTATTACATTTATTTAATATTCCCCATCCATGAGCTGTCCACTTTTTCAAAGTGTAACTATTTTAGACGTTTAGGTAGAAAACGTTATGCAACCTTATTTATTCCATAGTGTTGCAGTTTTGATGTAAATAGCTAGAATATTTCTATGTTGTTTAGTGTTGTAAATGTTGTAACTACAAACAACTAAAATATTTCTATGTAGTATTGTGTTGTAACTACTGTAAATGCAGTATTGTGTTATAACTATTATAAATACATTATTGTGTTGTAATTACTATAAATATAGTATTGTGCTATAACTACTATAAATGCAGTAACTGTTGTAACTACCATAAATGCAGTAACTACTATAATTGTTGTAAATGTATTAAACAATACAACTGTAGTAAATGCAGTAAATACTGCAATTGTAGTAAATGTTGTAACTTTCGTAAATATTGTAAATATGGAAAATTAGAAGATTGGAAAAATATCTTTTATCTATAAAATATATTTTTTTAGATCTTCAAATGGGGGGTTGAATCTATCACTTGCTGACCTCTGTAATACTATGAGAAATAATATAGAAAAATATGTTTGAGCTATAATATGTGTATCTTAAGTTTGGGTAGATTGCATGTGGCATTGACCCTTGGTTCATGCCAACGTTACATCTTGCAGTTGATGCATGTTTGGTTATATCTCGTATTTTTTATACGGGTGTCTTTTATGGAGTGTTAGGTGGATCAATTAGCCTAGTTTTTATTTTGGAGTATCCCCTATTTTTATTTTTATTTTTATTTTTCATCTATTGTTATATTTTTTTATTTTCTGTCATCTCTCTCCCTTTTCCCAGTGCAGTTTTATGGTAATTTTAATTTTATTTCCCAGTCCATGTTATAGTTTTTATTTTCTAAGTTTATTTTTCTGTTGTAGTATTTTATTTTTTCTTCCCCTATTTCTTACCAAGTTTAATCCAATTTAGTTAATTTTTTATTTTTATGAGAGTCAACTCTTTCCAGAGGTATTTTCCTCTCAGACAGTCCCACATGAGAGGGAGATTGCAATGTTGGTGTTGTACATGGGTGCAGTGTAAGTGTACATTTTCAGACATCAACAAATCTAATAAAATGTCTTTTAATGCACTAACAATATCACTCCAATCAACTCTTAAATTAATGCACTTATTCAATTTACTGTAATTAATCAAGCATAATCTGAAATGAATCTTCAAGAGTTATTCTACAATTTTACTACAATTAATATTGTAGGACTTAGTCTTATTTTTCTTTTTCCAAAGTAGATGATAGGTAGTTTATAGATGTTCTAAAATCTAATCAAGTCATAATTAATATGCAAATAAACCCTAAAATAACTTTTATTTTTTTTGCACTTTTGAAGACCGTAATCCAATTTTTCTTCTTGCAACTTTTATCCAGAACAAGGTGCTTTAACAAATCTGACAAGTAATCCAATTAAAAAATATATTTGCAACAAAAGTTACATACCTTCTTAAAAAATTTATAGTTCCTTTGTAATTTTTGTAGAGGATGTGGATCTTGGTGTCTAAGATCACCAAGTTGCTGCTTTCAGTAGGATCTTGCAACTTTTTGTAGACTATACTGAATAGCTCCTTCACCAAAAGATGATCTCAAATTTTCTTTCATGAGCCTAATATTTGGTGGCTTCTCCTCTTGTGGTATCCTCCTTTTGTTGTAGATTTGGAGAAGTATTTATCTCTAAAGAGGTACCTTCTTGTTGTGAGAGGTAATCTTCAAATATCCTGGATTTTGTGAGCTTCTTCTATATTTAAGTCTTCTTGTCAAATTCTAACTTCAAGTAGGATCTTCTTCTCAATATTATGAATACCTTGAGATTTTTACTAGATTCTTCTTTTGGGATTTGTCACTCCTTGCCAAATTCTTCTTCTCATATTTGACACTTCTTGCCAAATTCACCTTCTCTTGGGCTTGTTATCGGATGGCAACAATTATCCCAAGTTCTTCACTATCAAGGGCTTCTCCTTGGTAGTGGATTTCTCCAATGGGTTCTATTTTGATGATTTCTCCAATAAGGCTCTCCTAGCCTTTTACTGGATTATTTTTGAGACCTTCCCAAGGTCTTTGATCTTGTATCTTTTGTTGGTCTTCCTTGAGACCCTCTCTTCGACCATTTGCTCCTAGAAGTGTTGGTGGTGATATCTTCTTATGGATCTCTAATTTTGTTACTTCTGAATGTGAGAAGGGCTCTTCTAGTCCTTCTTCTTCTTCTTATTCTTCCAATATTGGAAGTTCTTCAATGAGATATTATTCTAATCTCTTCAATTTTTCTTTAGGTGTTGAAATGATTCTGAATAAGATACTCTTCCTAGATTTCTTTTAGAAAATTTTCCAACTCACTGAATCTTCTTTCCCTATAATAAAATATTTGTACTAAAATATTAATTTACTTTTGAATCAGATATTATTTTTGAATTCTTCTTCAATATCAAGGCTTATGGAGACTTTTTTAGTATCTAGGATTTTGTGGCCTTTTCAGTATCAAGGCTTTTATGGCCTTTTCAATATCAAGGATTTTATGGCCTTTTCAATATCTATGCTTTTGTGGCATTTTCAGTATCAATATTTCTATGGCTTCTTATTCAAGATATCCATACCCTTTTCTTCAAGGCTTCTATGGCATTTTTTTGTATCAAGACTTCTATGGTATGTTCTTCAACTATGAATTTATTCAATCTAGTAATAGATATCTTCAATCTCCTGACTTCACCATGACTCTTCACCAGAAGTCTTCTTCCATAGCATTATTCTCTTGCACAAGGAACTAATATTTATACAATGAAGGCACGCCGGCATTCGAGCAACGAAGTTGAAGTATCCTAGATTTTTGTTGTAGGAGGAGTCCTATTCCTCTGAGAATTAATTTTCTACAATAAAAGAAAATTTAGGTAATAGTTAGCAAATTTCAGATGTCCTAGATGATTTTTCAATCTAGTGGATTGAATGTTGAGTCTTGGTCTTCATGAGTTTTTTTTTGCAACTCTATGGAAAGACTCTAGTCAAATGCAATCTTAGTATTTCTAGAACTGATATTTCTTTCAGTCCTTACTTGTGACTCTCTCTAAATTTGCTATGACAAAATTTTACGAGTGCTAGGTCCAAAGGTGCATATGTTTTGCAATATTTGTAGCAATTATGTTTGGATCATTTGCTATCTCTACCACCTAGACTCTTCTGATAGTTTTTGTAATGGTTGCTTTCCCTATTCTTATCTAGAAATGACCATGGATCTAATACCATTGTTAGATTTTGATGTAATGAGAACAAGGAGATAGAAATCACAAGATGCAAAATAATTTGAAAGAAAGTAAACCTACTAGATGACTAAAATATGTTGTAAATAGAATACAATGTATCTATGGAGCAAATGAACACTCCATTAATAAATCTATTAAACTACATTGCACCCATAACCAATATATGGTGATCTATACATAATTGTACTATACTCTAAGCTACACTATTTGACTATGTTCCCAGACTCTATATCTGTATTACAATGAGACTCTTCTTATATAGGAAAATAGGTTCCTTGGCCAACACTCTACCTAGCTATGCAGGGGATAATTTGCACATATACAACTTGCACATTGACACTTGTGCATTTATTACAATGCATGCAGTAACTAGATAACATCCCCCTAAAGTAATCTAGCATCCTAAGTATGTATCTTAGAAGATACATTTACATAACCCAAATTATGTAATATACTCTATTTCTAACATCCACCACATGGAGGCCTTGCCCCCTTGGAGATATTTCTATGACCATGATGAGGACTATGACCCTAGGAATTACAAACGCCATGTTTATGATAAATCAAAAGTGCAAGCCCTTCTAAAGAAATAAAAATAGGATGACGATAATTCATTCGAAGGGTGGATAATGAGAGTTGAAACAGGTAACATTAATTCAAAATATGGTAATAAAATGGATAAGTATTTTTGACCAGTATGACCAATTTTCTAAAACTTGGAAAGCCAATGGGATATTTCTTGCATTAAGTTTCAAAAGACCTACTGGTCAAGGAGAAAATTCAAGTGGTAAACAAGTAGAAAGAAAAAATCAAAAGGAAATCTGTATAAGAACTCCTCCATCTCCTCCAACTTAGAAAAAGGACATTGTAGAGTTGGATCCATATTCCAAAGGTAAACAAGTGGTATCTCTATTTCAACCAACAATCAAAAAAATCTAAACATATGGAGTAGGTGCTCAAATTATAGGAATAATAGGTTATACTAGAGGAGGACTAGGTAGATATGAAGTAGGTCGAACCAATTTAATCCAAGAAAATAAGATGCTAGGTCATCTACCCCTTAGGGCATCCTCCATAGGTTATGAAGAGTCTACAGGCGAGATGGAATTTATGACTGGCATACGTATAATAAAATTTGCAAACCATGTTCCTTTCCATTAGCAATCTCTATTAGAGAAAATATTTGTAGACCCTCAACAACAATAACTGGAGATAGTTTCCAAGCAAATTTCTTCTCCCAAGGATAGTCAAAGGAAGGCCATAAAAACTTTGGAAGAAAAAGATAAAGGGGTTATTAAGAAGAGGGAAATAGAGCAGGTATCTCAAATTTTTGAATAGACACAATCTTCATAGGAAGAGCAACCTAATCCAAATAAAATAATGCAAGTCTCCACCAAGAGACTTAGGTAAGGTTTCTTTTACCTCTTCGTCTACTATTTCTCCTCCAAGGTTCCCAAAGAATCTCCCTCCTCTTTCTAAAAGGCAAGTTGAAATATCCCCATCTCCACAAGGTAATGTATCTCTTCCACCATCATCTACTCCACCTCCATCAAAAGCTCCCTCTCCTCCATTGGTTTCATTAAAATATCAAGCTACATCTTCTCCATATCAAAAACCACCTCTTAAATCAATGATATATTTGTCTATGTTAGTAGGATAGCAATTTTTTATACCTCTTTCATCACTCTTAATGGTAGACACTATATTCACTACATCAAAAAAGGCCTTTAAGGGTGAAGAACACAAGATTATACTGAGAGGGGGTGAACAGTATAAGATAAAACTTTTCACTTTTCAATCCAAATGCAATATTATCCAATATTATCAATTGCAATAATTAAACAATGCACAAATCACCACACACATAAGAGACACATATTTAATGTGGTTCACCCAATGTGGGCTACATCCATGGAGAAATATTTCTTATAAATTTTCTCAACAAATTTCTTGGAAACCAATTCCCTATTACAATATTTGTGGACCCCAATCCATAGGAGATACCAATCCCCTCAACTCTAGTTTGTGGACCTCTATCCATAGGAGACACCAATCCCCTCTACTATGGTTTATGGACCTCTATCCATAGGAGACACCAATCCCCTCTGCTATGGTTCATGGACCTCTATCCATAGGAGACACCAATCCCCTCTACTCTAGTTAATGGACCTCTATCCATAGGAGACACCAATCCCCTCTGCACTGGTTTGCTCTAAATCTTGCTCACAACTCTACTCCAAAACTTGCTCACAACTCTACATAAACCTACTCACAACTCTGCTCCAAAACTTATTCACAACTCTGCATAAACCTGATTAAAACTCTATATAAACCTGCTCATAACTCTGCACAAACCTGCTCATAACTTTTCTCCAAAACTTGCTCACAACTCAGCTCAAACCTACTCACAACTCTACTCCAAAACCTGCTCACAACTCTGCTCCAAAACTTGCTCACAACTCTGCACAAACCTACCCAAAAATTCTCACAATCCTACTCATATATTTCCCAAAACTTACATACAAACAGTGCTCATATCTTTCCCAAAAGTGCTTTCTTCAACTAAAGCAATTCAGACATATTCTACCCAAAATTCTTTTTCTTTCATGAACATATAGAAAATGATATGTACTAACAAATTCCCAATATGTTCTTTACATTATGTCTCTTCCACATGTCTCACAAAATATATTTCTTGTCTAGCATTGGATAAATTTACTCTCTATCTTTACCTTTTTATTTCCAATGACCATGCAATAGATGTAAATACATAAAATAAAAGGCCTCCAAATTTTCACAACAATATTATCAATTTCTTTTAACAACTCTCACATAAAATTTCCTTTTTGCCTTTTTACAACTTCAATATTAAAATACTTCCATTTTGCCTTATTACTATCTTTGTAAATAGTCACACATGGTAAAGCTTTTGAAAACAAAATATCTACTTATGCCTCCCACTCTATAAAGTCAACAATAATGTCACAAAAGAAATTATCTCTTTGTACCTTATTGGCTGCCAACGTCAAAGTGAAACTTCCTCTTTCAAAATATTTATTGCCACTTCTTACAAAAGGAAATTCATGCATGAGACTCGAACCTGGGTCTCTCTACTCCAAACCTTATCAACGCAAAGCAAGTCGCTCCGGATACACTATCCGTTGAGTAGAATACTTTACCACCTACGATATAAAGTGCCTTCATCAATGTAAACAATCAAATATTATTATACCTGCGTTGTCCTTCTTGTCTTCAATTAACAAGTGTCACCCAGATCAACATTTTGCATAGCCTTTCCAAACTTGTTGTCCAACGTCAAACAGAATCGTACCTTGAAAATGTAATCAGCTCCTCAACTCAATCAATCTAAAACTTTAAACCTCTTATGCACAAATGTAGTTCATGGTGGCTCTATCTTTAGCTTCGTTGATCTAATAGGTAAAAGATAGCTATAAATATCTTCTTTCGCTTGCTTGATTGCTCACCACCATAACAATTGTTGTTCAACTTATCACCCATTGTGTTCTTCTTCTTTTTACCACATGTGATGCAACGTAACATTTTATTTCAATCATTTGTGCTATCCTCACTAGTTGGTGCTTTCAAAACTCACTTTCCTCAACCTTCTGACTATCCAATTCGTTGATGCGCTAGATAATCGGGTACTTCATCTACTATCTTCAAAACCTTTTATATTGCTTTTGACGTCCAATAAATTTCACTTCAATATGCGCTTTGTCATCTCAATTCTTCTCTCCTTACACACAACAAGTGTCTTTCACAAATGACAACAAGGAGCTCTCATAAATACAATGAAGGCTTTGACGAACGATGACGAAAAGACACAATGAATGGCAGCAAACTCACTCTCTCAAAAGGGCAACGAACGATAGTGAACTCACTCTCTCAAAATGGTAACGAATGGCAATGAACTCACTCTCTCAAAGGGGCAACAAACAACAGCGAAGGATTTCTCATCAAAAACCATTTGTAGCATGAACTTCAATATGATATTTATACTCTTTCATGTGGTGCCCTAAGAGGTCGACCCATATTTATTTGTTTCGAAAACTTTATAATACCTCCATGAACGTTGGCACCAATTTCCTTTTCAAGAAACTTTGGGTTATAATATTTAAATTAAATATTATAACATTCTTTTAAAACTTTAAATATTTAAATCTTATGTCCCAACCTTTGTCCTTATTTAAAAACCTCTGCCCTTATTTTTAAATATTTTTGTCCCAAGCCTTTAAACCTTCTCTTTATAATATTTAAATATGATATTTAAATATTATAATCCTTTACTTTGAGATATACCTTGCCTTGAATAATTTTCCATTGTTTGCTTTGTCCAACCTTGTAAACTTCTCATCCTTGAAGAATATTTCTGCCTTGAATACCATGCACCCTTTGACATCAATGACAACTCAATATTTCCAACAATCTCCCCCTTTGTCATTGATGGCAACCCTACAAAAAAATTCTTCTATTGCAATTGGATTCCAAATCTGCTCCCCTGACAAGCTGCTCCCCCTCACTGAATTCTCCCCCTTTGACATCAATGGCAAAGGGCTCCTTGGGGCTAAAAATAAGACACTTAGCACAACCCCCTCACCACCTCCTTTTCTTGAGGTGATCAATTTTGAGATGGGAGTGAAGTTACTCCCAACTTTCCTCTGAGATACTCAAAAGTTTCCTTTGGAAGTGGCTTGGTAAAGATGTCAGCAATATGTTCCTTTGTAGTAATGTATTCCAATTTGACTTGTTGATCAGTCACTTGCTCTCTCAAAAAATGATATTTGATTGAAATGTGCTTAGTTCTTGAATGCATCACTAGATTCTTTGAAATATTAATGGCACTTGTATTATCACACAGTATGGGGATAGGATGATCATGTTCTATTTTGAAATCACTTAAAGTTTACTTCATCCATAAAACCTGTGTACAACAAGCAACTACTGCAATGTACTCTACCTCTGCAGTGGATAAGGATATTGATGCTTATTTCTTGCTTAGCCAAGAGACTAAACAATCTCCAAGAAAGAATGCTCCTCCACTTGTGCTTTTTCTATCATCAACACTGCCTGCCCAATCCGCATATGTATATGCAGTGAGTGTGAAATTATTACATTTGGGGTACCATAGTCCAAAACTCATAGTTCCTTTCAAATACTTAAATATTCTCTTTATTGCCTGTACATGTGTTTCTTTTGGTGCAACTTGAAATCTTACCACCAATCCGACTACCTGCATTATATCTGGTCTAGTAGTTGTGACATATAGTAAACTTCCAATCATGGATCTATACAATGTCTGATTTGCTTCAGGAGACTCATCATATTTACTTAACTTACATCCTGTAACCATGGGGGTACTCACAGGATTGCAATCCTCCATCCTAAACTTTTTCAACATTTCTTTCACATACTTGGTCTGAGAGAGAAATATACCTTTATCTGATTGTGAAATTTGCAACCCAAGAAAGAAAGATAACTCACCAAGCATAGACATATCAAATTCATTTTGCATACATTTTGCAAATTTTTGACACATCTTGTCATTACTGCCTCCAAAAATGATATCATCCACATAGACCACTACAATCAACAAGTTATTTCCTTCATTTTTGATGTATAGATTGCTATCAGCTATACCTTTTCTGAAACCCTGTTCTTGGAGATACTTATCCAATCTTGAGTACCAAGCCCTAGGGGCTTGCTTTAGTCCATAGAGAGCTTTCTTTAATTTGCATACATAGTCCAGCTTATCTATCAGGCTGAAACCATCTGGTTGCTCTATGTAGACCTCTTCCTCTAAGTAACCATTGAGAAAAGTTGATTTTACATCCATTTGATACACCTTGAAGTTTTTGAAGCTTGAGAAAGCCAGGAATATTCTTATGGCTTCAAGATGTGCAATGGGAGAAAATGTTTCTTCAAATTCAATCCCCTCAACTTGTGCGTAGCCTTTGCACACAAGTCTTGCTTTGTTTCTGACAACCTGACCATCTTCATTCAACTTATTTCTGTAGACCCATTTGGTGCCAATTACATTCTTATCTTTTGGATGTGGGACAAGTTCCCAAGTCTCACTCTTTTCTATTTGGTCTAACTCTTCTTCCATTGCTTTAATCCAGTATTTGTCTTCACTTGCTTCATTGAAATCCTTGGGCTCAACTTTAGATAGCAAAGAAAAATTTGCATGTTCACCTATTCCTATTATCTTCCTCCTTGTTTGTCTCTCATCTGGATTCCCAATAATCAGTTCTCTTGGATGATTCTTTTGCACATACCTGGATGGTGTCTTAGGTGGTGCCCTTTGTGTCTCATCTTCTTCAGTTTCTTCACCTTCTTCTTCTTTGCAACTTTCTCCTTCTTGATACACAATCTCTTGAGTTGGTTCTCTTAGATCTATTTCTTCATCAACTCTTACATTTGTACTTTCCACAATTTTATGTGATCTTTTATTGTAGCATCTATAGGCTTTGCTCTTAGTGGAATAACCAAGGAAGATACCCTCATCACACCTGGAATCAAACTTGCCCAGATTTTTCTCTTCTCATCTAATGTAGCATTTGCTTCCAAAAATTTTGAAGTACTTCACAGTAGTTGGTCTTCCCTTCCAAAGCTCATATGGGGTTTTGTGGTGATTTACTCTTATTTGAGCTCTATTGATAATATAAATAGTTGTATGAATTACCTCTTTCCAAAATGCATCAAAAATATTAGACTCATTTAACATAGCCCTGGCCATACCCTGAACAGTTCTATTTTTCCTTTCAACTACTCCATTTTGTTGTGGAGTTCTTGTTGTTGAGTATTGTCTCTTGATTCCATGTTGTTCATAAAATTCTACAAATTCACCTGAAGTGAATTCTCCTCCTCTATCTGATCTTAGACACTTGATATTTTTGTCTATTTCATTTTCTACTAGTGCCTTGAATGCCTTGAACTTTTCAAATGCTTCTGATTTTTCCTTTAAGAATGTTACCCAAGTCATTCTAGAGAAATCATCAATAAATAACATGAAGTAACTCTCACCTTGTAAACTCTTTGTCCTTGTAGGCCCACATAGATCGGTGTGAACTAGCTCCAAAGGCTTGGATGAAGAAAACTCCTTTGATTTGAAACTTGTTCTTGTTTGCTTACCATGCTGGCATTGTGCACAAACCATGTTTGGGGGTTTTGCTATCTTGGGAAAATATCTGACTGCCTATTTGTTGCTTATTTTTACTATGTTGTCAAAGTTCAGGTGACCCATTCTTCTATGCCATAACCAACTTTCATCCTCTTGTGATAGAAAATATTTTTCTCCTTTAATTTTGCACAACATGTAGAGATTGTTTGCAGTTCTACCGACATCTGCAATAAGCTTTCCTATTTTGGATTTCCTGATCTCACATCCATTTGGGTGAAATGTGACTGTGTGCCCTTGATCACATAGTTGACTTACACTTAGTAGATTGTGCTTCAATCCTTCAACATATAACACATTTTCTATCCTTGATCTTCCATTATCCAAGCTCAAAGTCCCTTTTCCAACAATTTTGGTAGAAGCATTATCACCAAATTTCACTGTTCCTCCATTTATTTTCTTGAGAGAAAGAAATTTACTTTTATCACCTGTCATATGGCTTGAACAACCACTATCAATATACCACTGATTTCCTTCATTTTGCACATGAAGAGTTGTTTGTACCAACATGGACTTTTCCTTTTCTTGTTCCTTTTTCTTTTTCCAAACTTTTGAGGACATCTCCTTCTGAACTATTTGACCTTCCTCTTTCTTGCTTGATTTAGGAAGTTCAGGAAATACTGTTTTACACCATCTAGCTTTGTGCCCAAAATTATTACATTTGTAACACATGACATTGTTATTCATGAGAGGTGCAAAAGAATTGTAATTTCTATTGATGATGCCAACATTATTTTTCACATAGACCATGCAATGTACAACTTTATGACCATATTTGTTACATGAAAAACAATAACCATGGAAGAAATATTTAAACCTGTTTGATTGCCTTGGATGATATGGTCGCATGGTTCTTTCATTTTTGTTCCTGTGATTGACTTTTGTCCATGATGATTCTCTATTTTCTTCCTCCTTCAATACATCAGCATAGGTCATGGGCTCTTTTTTACTTACTTTCTTTGATGTCTTTGTTCCTTTTGAGCTTGAATCCTCTTTCTGTTTCTCTAACCTTATATTTTGTTGCAACTTATCCTTAGACTTTTCTACTTCCTTTCTTAGAGAGACAACTTCATGTTCCAATTTTTCACATTCTAATTCTTTTACCTTTAATTTCTCAACCATAACTTCTTCAATTCTTTTTGTCTCTTCAACCTTCACTTTTAAGTCTATGAGATCTTGTAGAAGCTTTGTCTTTGTTTCCTCATCCTCTTGAACTTGAGCCTTCAATCCTGAATTCTTCTTTCTAACCCTTTTCAATTCTCCAAGAGCAACAATAAGTTCCTCCTCTATGTTAACCATGGTTTCTTCTTCATTTTTAGGATCTCTCTTGTTGATTTCAACCATAGGAGCATCTTCTATCACTTCAGTGGCCATGTGTGTTCTTGTAAGATCTTCCTTCAAGTTGTTAGGCTTTCACGAAGGAACCTACTCTGATACCAATTGAAGAACACAAGCTTATACTGAGAGGGGGGTGAAAAATATAAGATAAAAATTTTCACTTTTCAATCCAAATACAATATTATCCAATATTATCAATTGCAATAATGAAACAATGCATAAATCACCACACACATAAGAGACACAAATTTAATGTGGTTCACCCAATGTGGGCTACATCCACGGAGAAATATTTCTTATAAATTTCTCAACAAATTTCTTGGGAACCAATTCCCTATTACAATATTTGTGGACCCCAATCCATAGGAGACACCAATCCCCTCTACTCTGGTTTATGGACCTCTATCCACAGGAGACACCAATCCCCTCTGCTATGGTTCATGGACCTCTATCCATAGGAGACACCAATCCCCTCTACTCTGGTTCGTGGACCTCTATCCATAGGAGACACCAATCCCTCTACAGTGATTTCTAAATGCTACTCATAAATCTACTCCAAAACCTACTCACAACTCTACACAAAACTACTCACAACTCTACTCCAAAACCTACTCACAACTCTGCTCCAAAACCTGCTCACAACTCTGCACAAACCTGCTCAAAACTCTGCACAAACCTGCTCACAACTCTGCACAAACCTGCTCACAACTCTACACAAACCTACTCATAAATTTGCTCAAAAACCTGCTCACAAATTAGCTTAAAATTTCTCACAAATCTACATAAACCTGCTCATAACTCTACTCCAAAACTTTCTCACAACTCTCCAACTCTTCTACCTCTCATAACTCCTCATATCTTTCCCAAAACTTGCATACAAACAGTGCTCATATCTTTCCCAAAAGTGCTTTCTTCAACTAAAGCAATTCAGACATATTCTACCCAGAATTCTTTTTCTTTCATGAACATATATAAAATGATATGTACTAACAAATTCCCAATATGTTCTTTACATTATGTCTCTTCCACATGTCTCACAAAATATATTTCTTGTCTAGCATTGGATAACTTTACTCTCTATATTTACCTTTTTATTTTCAATGACCATGCAATAGATGTAAATACATAAAATAAAAGGCCTCCAAATTTTCACAACAATATTATCAATTTCTTTTAACAACTCTCACATAAAATTTCCTTTTTGCCTTTTTACAACTTCAATCTTAAAATACTTCCATTTTGCCTTATTACTATCTTTGTAAATAGTCACACATGGTAAAGCTTTTGAAAACAAAATATCTACTTATGCCTCCCACTCTATAAAGTCAACAATAATGTCACAAAAGAAATTATCTCTTTGTACCTTATTGGCTGCCAACGTCAAAGTGAAACTTCCTCTTTCAAAATATTTATTGCCACTTCTTACAAAAGTAAATTCATGCATGAGACTCGAACCTAGGTCTCTCTACTCCAAACCTTATCAACACAAAGCAAGCCACTCTGGATACACTATCCATTGAGTAGAATACTTTACCACCTATGATATAAAGTACCTTCATCAATGTAAACAATCAAACATTATTATACCTATGTTGTCCTTCTTGTCTTCAATTAACAAGTGTCACCCAGATCAACGTTTTGCATAGCCTTTCCAAACTTGTTGTCCAACGTCAAACAGAACCATACCTCAAAAATGTAATCAGCTCCTCAACTCGATCAATCTAAAACTTTAAACCTCTTATGCGCAAATGCAGTTCGTGGTGGCTCTATCTTTAGCTTCACTGATCCGACAGGTAAAAGATAGTTGTAAATATCTTCTTTCGCTTGCTTGATTGCTCACCACCATAAAAATTGTCATTTAACTTATCACCCACTATGTTCTTCTTCTTTTTACCGCATGCGATGCAACGTAATATTTTATTTCAATCATTTGTGCTATCCTCACTAGTTGGTGCTTTCAAAACTTGCTTTCCTCAGCCTTCTGACTATCCAATTCGTTGATGCGCTAGATAATCGAGTACTTCATATGCTATCTTCAAAACCTTTTATATTGCTTTTGGCATCTAATAAATTTCACTTCAATCTATGCTTTGTCATCTCAATTCTTCTCTCCTTACACACAACAAGTGTCTTTCACAAATGAAAACAAGGAGCTCTCATAAATATAGTGAAGGCTTTGATGAACGATGATGAAAAGACACAATGAATGGTAGAAAAATCACTCTCTCAAAAGGGCAATGAACAATAGTGAACTCACTCTCTCAAAGGGGCAACGAATAGCAGTGAAGGATTTCTCATCAAAAACCATTTGTAGCATGAACTTCAATATGATATTTATACTCTTTCATGTGGCACCCTAAGAGGTCGACCCATATTTATTTGTTTTGAAAACTTTATAATACCTCCATGAACGTTGGCACCAATTTCCTTTTCAAGAAACTTTGGGTTATAATATTTAAATTAAATATTATAACATTCTTTTAAAACTTTAAATATTTAAATCTTATGTCCCAACCTTTGTCCTTATTTAAAAACCTTTGCCCTTCTTTTTTAAATATTTTTGTCCCAAGCCTTTAATTAAATATTTTTATCCCAAGCCTTTAAACCTTCTCTTTATAATATTTAAATATGATATTTAAATATTATAATCCTTTACTTTGAGATATACCTTGCCTTGAATAATTATCCATTGTTTGCTTTGTCCAACCTTGTAAACTTCTCATCCTTGAAGAATATTTCTGCCTTGAATACCATGCACCCTTTGACATCAATGACAACTCAATATTTCCAAGAAAGGGTAGTTATTCAGTCACTGACATATGAGGGCATCATAAAAAATTTATGCCCATACAACGGTAGCTAAAAACCACCTCAAATAAAGACCCTCTTAGGGTCTAATAGGGTGGTTTAAAACTACCCTCTTAAGACTACGAGGGCAGTTTAAACAGTCCTATTAGGGCTATGAGGGTGATTTTAAACTACCCTCTTAGAGTGATTTAAAAAAAATAATAGGGTGGTTTTAAACTGCCCTCTTCTTACTTTAAAATATATATAAATATAAATTAAATTAAAACTTAGAATTTCTAGAAGTAAAACTCCAAAACTATATACGTCTAATTTTAAGAATAGTTGCCCTCGCATCGTGTATTCTGGAGCCATATAGCTGCTACACATCAAACCTCACTTGATTTTTGAATTGTCACACTTAATGAATCATCGATAACATATCAAGAAACAATAAGGTTCTCATACTTACTATGTTCCTGCAACTCTTGTTTGGACATAAGTCTCATTGTCTGGGAAAAGTCTCGCCAAGCCAAAGTCTGCTATCTTTGGATTCAAATTCTCATCCAACAAAATATTGTTTGCTTTAATATCTCTGTGAATGATTCGTATCTGTGAATCCTCATGAAGGTAAAGCAGACCGCGAGCTATTCCCATTATAATGTGATAGCGCTTGTACCAATCTACTTATTCCTACTTTCTTGGATCTGGTTCTGTTCTCCAATTTCAAAATTCATTCAAAGTCAGGGGGTCTGGGTCTGTGCTCCCAATTTCAAATCTAATTCAGAATTAGAGTGTGTGGGTATGTACTATCAATTTCATCAACTTTAAATGCCCTTTTAGACATCTCTTTCCTGAACCATCTCTGTATTGTTCTGGCATGCTCCATGAAGGCATTATACATTTTTTATCTTTCTTATTCAAGCTGCAAGAGTTGTGCTAATCTTGCACCTGTTAGCGTACTATAATTAATTAGACTGTTTGGCTGGTATATTGTTATACCTGCATCCTGTTGAGATGCGCCCAACCCGGGCTAATCCAGGAATGCAGTTTGTAATCTCTGCATTATTTAAACACCCCCGGCAATAATACAAAGCTGTTCGATTTCTTACATGGCATCAGAGCCATTCTAAAATTTTTGGGCGAGATAATACAGATGAGGAGCACAGCGTGATTTTATTTTTCGGGCGTGATTTTTGTTTTCTCCGTCCGTGCGCTATCTCCTCTCCCTGTCGCGCAGCTGAGTGAATTTAAAAAAAAAAAAAAAAAAAAAAATTGTGTCGCGCGCAGACGCGCGACAGTCATCGTGCATCCATGCGCAACTGAGTGGAGCCTACGTAGACATCGCTGGAATGTGTCCAGCCTATGCAGATGTCGCTGGAATGCACGGACGTCGCTACAGCCTATGCAGACATGCACGGATGTCGCTGCAGCCTGCGCAAACGTCGTTGGAACACGAGCGCAGAGCCTACCGCACACGCTGCAGCCTGTGCAGACGTGTCCAAGCGGACGTCATTGCAGCCTGCGTAGACGTAGCCTACAGACGCATCCAGCGAGACGTCATCGCTGCAGCCCCCCCCCGTTGAACGCGATGATGCCGATGCAACCCCCCCCGTTGAAGGCGCTACGCGTCCAGCGATGGTGACGCCGATCCCTCCCCCCCGCCCCCCGATTGAAATTTAAAAAAAAGGAAAAGACAGTGGGGGAGAATGCGAGACTGCAGAGGAGGAAGCAGCAGAGGAGAACGCGAGCGGAGGCCGCTGCAGAGGAGGAGGCACAAGCAGGGGTTGAAGAAGGAGGATCTCCCTGATCCTTTCGGATCAGCCCGCTGGCTCACGTGGTCATGAGCCGTGTGGTAAGGCTCTGGGAGCCTGTAGGTCGGGGGTTCAAATCCCGCCGACTCCCCCCTTTCAAAGGTAAATTTTTTTTTTCAAAGGTTTTTTTAATTATTATTTTTTTAGTTAAAATTTTTAATTTTAATTTATTTTTTTATAGTTTTAAAACTTTATAAATTAAAATTTATTTTTAATTTATTTTTTCATAAGTTTTAAAAACTATATAAATTAAAATTATTTATTTTAACTTTAAATATATAATAATTATTTAAAATGCTTTGTTAAAGAGAATTTTTTTTAAGGGGGGATATTTTTTTCCAAAAAATCAAAGGGGGAATGTGAGTAATTTTCTGAAAAAAGCAATTTGGCGAATTGTAAAAGGTGCATTTTCGGCTGCGCCCGACACCTTGTGGGTTATTCTTGTGGGCATTTTTTTGTTGTATGTTGCATATTTCATTTTTGCACTATAACATTAAAAATTAAAATCAAAACACTCCCTAAGTCCCCGAAATAATTAAAACCCATCCGTGCAATTTATTGCACTGCAGCGTTTAGTATTTGTGATACCTCTGGCCAGCACTTATAGGTAAAGCTGTCGTGATTGGGCTACTGTATCCGCCACCTAATATAGCTGCTACAACGACGTCTGAGCTTGTTCTCTATAAATCGTTGGGGAGAGATAAGTTAGCCATTTTTGCATTTTTTTACTCCATCCACTACCCTTAATCGCTCTTGTGTTTAGGTGTAAATCCTGACGAAGTATTCTTCATAGTTTTTAGAGGAAGTTACGCCCCATGCATGAGAAGAATCGTCTATGGTAGGTGCCATCAACAAGGCGATTCCCTTTCAGTACTGCTTATGTTCCATGTATCGTATGATCTCTAAAACTCACCTATAGTCTCCCTCACGTAAGGGCGGGTGATTTTTGTTGATATTTCTAAATACCTATAGTTTCCCTCACGTAAGGGCGGGTATTTTTTATGGTATAATGGCCTAGCAAAAGGTATATCGAAAGGGGGACCAATTGGTGTTATAAGGAACCTTCACTATGGCCGCTGTTGCAAAGTTGATGACTGATCCTCATCAGTTATTGAAAGGTCCAAATTATACACCATGGAAACATAAGATGAAGTAAATTCTCCAAATGGAAGATTTATGGGATATTGTTCATCGGAGTAACACCTAGGCCTTCACCAGCATCAGGATCCACAGGTCCTTCCGCAGATCAGATAGCTTTTGACAAGAAATACAGTCGAGCAAAGGTGCTAATTTTGTTTGTTGTTTCAGATGAAGTGCAACCTCATATAGCTGACAAAGCAAGTGGTAAAGAGGCATGGGATGCCCTTAAAACCATATATGAGGGAAAGAATGATTCCACCATTCTTCATCTTCAACAACAACTTCATAACCTGAGTTTGAGACAGGGTGAAACAGTTGAACTCTTTCTGTGCAGAGTGTCTGAATTGAAAGAGAAATTGAATTCTTTGGGAGATACTATGGACGAAAAGCTTCTCATTTCACTTGTGATGAGAGCTTTTCCTTCTTCATTTGATATGTTGATCACCTCCATCCAGGTGTCTCAACGACAAATTACCTACATCGAGTTGGTCAATCTGCTTCAACAATAGGAGGCACGCCAACTTCACAAGGATGATTCTTCCAATACAGCCCTATACACCAACAGGCAGGGTTCTAGGAAGAAAGGTAATGGGCAAAAATGAGGCAACTTTTAGAAAGGAGGAAATTCTCAACAGGATACGAAAGGAAAAGGCAAACAACCTCAACAGAAGAAGAGGTGGTGCAAGATCTGTGAGAAAGACAACCATGACACCAACGAGTGTTGGCATAAGAACAAGCAGAAAGGCCAAAACAAACCACAAAATAAAAACAAGCAACCCCGGTGAATGTTGTTGTTGAAGAATCCGACTCGGATTCCGAATGGGCACACAAGGTGCTCATGACTACCACAGATTCCACACGGAGGGATCCTGTTTGGTATGTCGATTCCGGAGCTAGCAAACATATGATCGGCGACGGATCGTGGTTTGAATCATTCGTGGCCAAAGAGGGCAAACTCGTCACCATTGCCGATGATAAAACCTACGAGGTTCAGGGAGAGGGTACAGTTTCAGTCACTCTTCCTGATGGCAAGTGTCAGATTGACAAAGTCCTCTATGTTCTAGGATTGGCTAACAATTTTTTGTCAGTCACACAAATCCTAGATAGAAATATGGTTGTCAACTTTCATGTTGAGAATGGCAAGAAGTGTTGTACTATTACCAGGAAGGGTAAGCAGATTGCAACAGCTTCATATAAGCATGACTTATTTTCCCTAGATGCTATCTCTACTCCACATGTTGCCATGACTGTATCTAACAAGGAGGCAACTTCCCTATGGCACAAAAGATATGGGCATCTTAGTTCTGGCTACTTACTTGAGCTCAGTAAGTATGAGATGGTAAAGGGTCTTCCTTCCCTTTCCGCCACATTGCCGGTGTGCTCGATCGCTTGGTAGGAAAGCAGCATAGAGTACCATTTGAGAAGAGCTCAACAAGAGCACGAAAACCTCTGCAGTTAATTCACACCGATCTGTGCGGTCCTTTCACACCCAACAGTTGTGGAGGGAAGAGGTACTTTTAGTTATTCGTAGATGACTACTCACGAAAGATGTGGGTTTTCTTTCTCCAACTGAAATCTAAAGCTTTTGCATTCTTCCAGTAGTTCAAGAAATCCGTTGAGGAGTCAAGAGCTTCTATTAAAACCCTCCGCTCAGATCGAGGGGGGGAGTTTACCTCTAATGAATTTTCTGCATTCTTAGATAAGCATGGAATCAAGAGACAGTTAACAACCGCCTATACTCCTCAAAAAAATGGAGTTGTTGAGAGAAGGAACCATTCTATCATGGAAATGGTTCGTTGTATGCTCACAGGAGCTACTCTTGGGCAACAATATTGGGCAGAAGTCTGTCACCACTGTAGTATATCTGTTGAATAGGGCACCCATAAAGGCCCTAAAAGGAATGACTCCACAGGAAGCATGGAGTGGTCGAAAACCCTCCATATCTCATCTACGTATTTTTGGATGTCACGCTTTCATGCACATACCGAAAGAGAAAAGGAAGAAACTAGATGAGAAAACACTGAGATGTATTTTTCTTGGTTATGATGAGCACTCTAAAGGATATCGTTTGATAGATCCTTTGACCAAGAAAATTCATGTCAGCAGAGATGTTGTCTTTGATGAAGATTTCACATCACGGAGCACATCTAAAGTACACCTAGATCTTGTGGAATCTAAGGAAGAGAAGATTCCTTCGTCAACACGGACAGGAGGTCCTTCTACATCTTCTTCAACACCACCGAAGAAGAATCCAAAATGGTGTACAAATACAATCAGAGACGCAAATTTATCCACTCCTCCCAATTTGAACTTGGATAGACCTCGTACACGCAGTATGGCTCAAAAGGAAAAAGAAGCCAAAGAAACTGGTGAGGTTGATGATATTTGTCAATCTTTTGAGGAACTTTCTGTAACTCCATGTACAGAAGTAGAGGATATGGATATTGATGATGACAGGGCGTTCATGTCTACCATAGACGATCTTGAACCTGCATCAGTGCAAGATGCTCTTAGTGAGCCTCAGTGGAAGGCCGCTATGGATACAGAGTATGAGTCTTTGATGAAAAATAAAACTTGGAAGCTTGTTGATCTGTCGCATGGAAAGAAACCCATTGGCTGCAAATGGGTATATAAAGTCAAGTACAAGGCATATGGAACAATTGATAAGCATAAGGCCCATCTTGTTGCAAAGGGCTATGCTCAAAAGGAAGGCATTGACTACGAGGAAACTTTTGCACCTACTGCTCGGATGACCACAATTCGGGTTATGTGTGCTATGGCAGCACAATATGGGTGGAAATTTCACCAGATGGATGTCAAAAGTGACTTTCTAAATGGTGATCTCCAAGAAGAAGTCTACATGACTCAGCCTGAACGATTTGAAGTGGAAGGCCAAGAGCAGAAGGTTTGCAAATTGGTCAAATCCTTATATGGTCTGAAACAAGCTCCTCGAGCTTGGTATATAAAAATGGACAATCACCTTATGTAGCATGGATTTAAGAGATGTCCGTCAGATGCAAACCTCTATTTCAAGAAACAGGGTTCTAGATAGTGTTGCTTGTACTCTATGTTGATGATCTGCTCATTACAGGGAATTCAAAAACTATGATCTCTACTGTCAAAAGAAACTTGTGTAAATATTTTGAGATGACAAATCTCGGACTTCTCCATTATTGTCTTGGCCTGGAATTCAGCCAGAAGGAGCACTCCATCAAAGTGTCTCAAAAAAAATATGCCAAGACATTGTCGGAAAAATATCGCATGATCGATTGCAAGCCAATGGCAACTCCAATGGAGAATGGACTTCAGTTATTGTGATATGATGATTCACCTCAAGTAGATGGTACTCTCTATTGACAGTTGATTGGGAGTCTCATATATCTGACCAATACTAGGCCAGATCTCGTATTTGCTGTCAACTATCTTTCGAGGTTCATGCAGGATCCTAAGACCACTCATTGGAAAGCAGAGAAACGTGTTCTTCACTATGTTCGTGGTACTATGGAATATGGCCTAGAATACAAAAGGAACAACAAATTCTTCTTGCAAGGATACACGTGACTCGACTATGTCGGATCATTTGATGATCGCAAGTCAACTTCTGGATACATTTTCCATCTGGGATCCGGTCCTGTCTCTTGGCATAGCAAGAAGCAACAGGTGGTTGATATTTCATCAACAGAGGCAGAGTATCGTGCCACACGTGAAGTTGTGTGCGAAGTGATATGGTTGCGTAGCATTCTGACAAGTATGGGCCATCCATCAAAATCTCCAATACACTTGTTTTGCGACAATCAGGGTGTTCTAAACCTCATCAAGAATCCAGTCCATCATGAAAGAACAAAGCACATTGACACACAATGTCATTTCATTCGAGATGAAGTTCCAAAGAACCGAATTCAGCTTCAACACATTCCCACCGATGCTCAAGTTGCAGACATATTCACTAAGGCACTTGCACGTGTCAAATTTGAATTGTTTCGCATCTCTCTTTGTATTGCAAAATTATGTAAGGGGATGTTAGTATAGCTATTAGTTATTACATTACTCAAATAATGTAATAAATGGGGATGTTAGCGTACTATAATTAATTAGACATTGGCTGGTATATTGTTATACCTGCATCCTGTTGAGATGCGCCAAACCCAGGCTAATCCAGGAATGCAGTTTGTAATATTTGCATTATTTAAACACCCCCGGAAATAATACAAATCTGTTCGATTTCTTACAAACCTCAACTTCACAATCCTCACTACCAAGCAACTATAAAGTTTGAAGGACCAAAATTTCAATATGGGTAGGCAAAATTGCCTCCTTGTCATACACTAAGGAATAGGGAGAAGTATATACAATCTGCCCATAGAGCTTGGTCTAGGAATAGGTGCCAACTTCTCTTATTTTTTCCAAGTGTTCTTTTTAATATTCAAAGTAGATTCTTGTTGGTAGACTCAGCTAAGTCATTTCCTTGTGGGTAATAATTGGAATATGCTTTCAAATAAATTCCATATCTACTTGTAAACTTAGTAATCTTTGCTCCAATGAATGGAATCATCTTATTAGTCACAATAGCATTTGGCAAGTCAAAATGGGTAATCAGCCCCTCAAGGAAAGAAATGATTATTGTTTGGTCTACTTTTTTGGTTGGGATGGCTTTCGCCCACCAAGTAAAGTGTCTATAACTATCAAAATGTATTTATGCTCAGAAAAAGAGTTAGGATCGATGACCCCAATAAAGTCTAAGCCCTACTATTGAAATAGAGCTTCTACCTAGATCGGATGTAGAGGTAAGGATGCCTTCTTACTCTTGCCAACATACCTTTGACAATTATCACAACTTTGACTCACCTTATGTGTATCTACAAAAAGGGTGGGCCAAAAATATCCAACCTAGATGATCTTCAAGGCCATGGACCTTCCTACATAATGCCCACCAAACAAATCAGAATGGAACTCCTCCAATATTTTTTGCTTCTCTGACTCTTTCACACATCTAAGGAGTACTCCATCTATATTTTTGTGGAATAACCCACTTGGTAACAGGATGTACCCAAGCACCTATAATCTAAATATTCTCCTCTATGAGGAGTTGAGGTGAGAGGGGCATCTTCCAAACTAAAGAACTTGACAAGGTCCTATATCTAGTCGTGATCGCCCACAGCTTGGTTGGCAATATTACTCTCACCGATAACTTTAGCATGTAGTGATACTAGCAAATGAGAAGTTGTGCTCTTGGCCAAATCTTGACAAAGTGCCTGACTACGAACCAATTTGGTTGGCCAAATCTCCACATCATACTCTTGGATATTTAAAACCCAACCTGCTCTTTTATCGTCAATATCTTCTTGTATAATTAAATTTCTGACATTTGGATGAATGACATAGATAATTTTTTTGCTTTAAGATATAAAATACCAAAAAAAATTGAGACTTCATGATCGCATACACCTATTTTAATAAAGTTATACTTTTCCTGGTGTAGCTGAATAACTTGGCTTAATAAAGTGATAGGTTGTTCCTCTCCATCATCTTGCTTTTGTGTAAGAACAATGGCATAACTCTCCTGCTCACCCACTACATAAAGAATAAAATCCTTGGAGTAGTCTAGATTGATCAATACAGGTGCTTGGACTATCCTTTATTTAATTACATAGAACACATACATCCACTTTTATATCCATTTGAAATCCATATTTTTCTTCAGGAGCTTCGTCATTCGTTCCACCACATGGGCGAAGTCGATGATGAATTTTCGAATAAAATTGATTTGGTCAAAAAATGACTATAGGACTTTTTTGTTAGCTGACAGTGGTAGTTTTAAAAGAGATTCAACTCTCGTAGGATCAATGGCTAGTCCTTCCTTTGAGATCACATGTCCCAAGATATTTCTTTCCTTGACAACAAAAATAGTTTTCTTCGGGTTAATGGAAATACCAAATTCTCGATATTTTTTGAACACATTTCTAATATGAGAGACATGCTCCTCCCTGTGATGTGAGAAATAGTCATATCATAAAGATAAATTACAATAATTTGATTCAACCACTCACCAAAGATGACATCCATGGCCCTTTGAAAGGTGGTGCCAGCATTGGAAAGACTGAAAGACATTTTTTGATATGCAAAAGTGCCCCACTTGGTAGTAAACATTGTCTTGTGCTGGTCCTCACCTTTTACCCAGATTTGGTTATAGCCAGAGAAACCATCAAGTAGATAAAATATCTATGCTCCAGAAACAACGTGAAGAATCTGATCAATATATGGGAGGGGGCAGTGATCTTTCAAAGATGCTTTTTTCATATTATGAAAATTCATGCACTGGAAAATATCTCCATTCTTCTTCCAAATTGGAACCAAGTTTTCCACCCACGTTGAATGCTTGATAGGGTAAATTATTTTTACCTCTAGCATTTCTAGTAGCTCTACTTTCATAAGCACCTCAATATTTGGATTAACAGGCCTCTACTTCTATCAAAAAGGCTTCACTCCTTGCAACTCTATGGTGTGTTGGATTATATCTTTATCATATCCTTTCATATCATAATAGATCCAGGTGATAATGTCAGGGAACTCACAGTATAGTTCTTTGATTCCTTTAAGCTCCCCCAGAGAATAGTCTATCCCAACTTTGATGACTTTGTTCAGCTCCAACTTCAGCTCAGTGTATTCCTTTTCATCCACCTTGATTCGATGCTTTTCCACTCTATCATTTTGATCAAAGGGACTTTCTAATGTTATCAATACTTTTGGTATATGATTATTTCTAAGTTGGATCATAAATTCAGATTCATCTCCATATAATTTTATTCCCTCCACACTACCAACTTATTTAATAAAAAATTTTATGATCTACTCATCATTATCAAAAACTTACCAGTATATGTTCTTGTCAGGGACTAAAGGTCTATAAATCAATCTTACGGTCTTAGGATTTCACATCACACTCTCAACAGTAGAGAAGTTTGCACCAAGGGATGCTAGGAGATCCACATGCTTATTTCATTCTCATGAAATTGCTTGAAAATTTAATGCATCAAATGACTCAAGAAGATCACATACCTTATTATGATACACCTTCAGGTAGTGCTACTTTGAAATGTACTTGCTAGTCACCTTATTGATAATTAATTTAGAATCACTAAAAATCTACAACTGTTTAATCTTGAGATTTTCTACTTTCTTTAATGTCAAGCATAGTGATTCGTACTCAATGGTATTGTTCGTACAGTCCCAAATCAGTCGGTACAAATATGTTTTTTGGATTCCTAAAGGAGAGATGACTAGTACTCGAACTCTGGCACCATTTTTGCATTGGGTACTGTCAAAGCATATTTTCCACAATTCGTTAGAGGTAGAACCTAGATCATTAGCCATTGTATCTTCACCCTTCTTAAGTTTAGTGATGGTATAGTAGTCGATCTCATTTTCTATCATTGCATTGAAATCAAGCATAGAAAACTTTTCCTCTAACCGATGTTCACCCAAATCTTCCTCCATCAGGTTTGTCCCTTCCAGCTCCTCGGTCACCATGTTCACTGAATCTACAACATTTTCTTCATATTTATTATTTTTTATATGGTATGTGGAGGGCTTCTCATTATAAATTTGTATTCTCTTCCCTTTGAATAGAATCTCTAGGTGAGAATATTCCAATGGTAGGTAACCTCCCAAATTGGCCGTAAATTCTCTAGATAGACACATACCAAAGTATGGTTCCAAGTCTACGATAATGACATCTTATATGATAGTAATCTATGGCATGTTGTGTAGAACAATTACGATATCCTTTATTACTCCTACTATCTTGACAGGATTACCATCCAGCTGCAAGACACATGGGCTAATTTTTGTATACTCCATTCCCATGACTTCGCACACTGCTTTTGGCATGACGATCATTGTTGCACCAAATTCAATCATGCAATAATGTAAAATCCATCCCTCCATATTGAGAGATATATATAATGGGGGAGGTTTGTTTTTCCTAGTGGCTAAAGTGGGTAACGTCTGGGCCAACACTATCTGAGCAAGATTTTTCTTCTTATCCTTCATAAATTTCAATGATTCCTACAATAGTTCTACTTGTCCAAGCAATTGTAGTGCATCATAAAGACTCGCATTGGCATGAATCCTCTTTAGTTATTCAACAATATTATATGATTGCACAATAGGATCGTTTGATTCACAAAAAACTTCATATCTACTTCGGTACTGCTGGGTAGCCTCCACTCTCTGATGCTTGGTAAAATATGGTACTTGAGATTTTCCTTCACCTGTTCTTTTGTCTTGGTCTATACTTGCAAAGTAGAAGATTGCAAATTTGATGCTTTCACTTGTATTTTTTCCTTCACTTGAGTAGGCAAAATATCTTTCAATAAAATAGGCTCATCTGCTTTGGGTGTTGGCACAGGAAATTTTGCTTGAGGTTGTTGCTTTTCATTCTGTATCTTCTATTCGATGGGTACCTTCAATGGCTCCATTTTATCTGGATCTACAATGACAAGTTTCTTCCCTGATATTGTGAGAATTGATACTTTTTCAACATATGGTACCATGAAATTATGATCAATCTCTGAGATCATATTGACTTGATCATCGATAGTACTTTCTGTCAGTGTCTACACATAGTTCAAATTAACCATTTAGGTATCCTCTCCATGAGGGTCATTGCAGGTAGAAAACCAATATATCTACTCTAATATTTCCACTTATTCATTAACCAGTATAGTTGTGTTTCTCTCAACACCCCTGCTGGTTGAAGTTGCTTGCTCTCTAGTAAGCGATGGAATTTGAAATTTTCTTAATCAAAACTCAGCCTCAACCTGCTTCTTTTTTATAGATGTGATTTCATTTGACATCATCCTCATAGTTGAATTAAGTGACTGCATATCCTATAATAATTTCATGTGGGGATCAGGATTTGTAGGCATTGGAGGTGCTGGCAAAGGTAAGGGTACTGGCGGGGAAGAAAATGCTGGTACAAGAGGAGTGGGTAATTGTGGAATAGTTGGAGTAGGTAATTGTGGGACTAGAACTGATGCAGTTTGATACAGAATTGAGCCTCATGAAGGAACGAGATACATAGAAGGTATGGGTTGTGAAAATGCACTAGAATACAAATGTTATGGAAGATCAAGAAGATAGGCATTGTTATCTTTGGAAGCAGTTTAATTATGGCAATCAAATCCACTTTGGCCTTTTGAGCTTACGTATATAGATCTAGAAATGTGTGAACATTGGCTTGTTGGACTACCATATCAATGATAAAATTGAAAGCTCGAATATAGTAAAATGCAACTTGTTCATGGGTCGTTTGGAGACCATAAATGACTCTTTGCCAACTTCAAACATCTTGGATGTGTTCGTAAGTAGTCTTACCTGTACCATCATTAGTGGGCAAAGCCTTCAATTTTGCTTGAGGAACAAGATTTTGAGCTTGTAGATTTAAATCTCTAGAGCTATTTCATGTTGGAAACTACCTTGGTGGTGGCTATTGTGGTGGTGGATTTTGAGCCATATGGACTAGTGTGTGTGGTTGGAGAGGTGGAAAACTAGTAGTTGTACTAGAAATACTTGTAGGAACTAAAAACACACTAGCTAACTGAGAGGATGTTGTAGTGAATGGGACACTAGGAGGAACTAACCTAGGGTGTTATCCTAGCTCTTGGATGTCAAGTTCATAAAATGCAATTGGCTCTTTAGAAATTTTAGCCTACGATCTTGTAATCTTAAAGGAAGCTTTCGCTCACTTCATGTTCGGAGGCTTCTGGGTAGAGTTGAATTGCCAAATGTTCTAATATTACAGTACAAGGTGAACATCAAAATTTAATACTATTAAAAGTGGAACCTTTTGAAAGTCCCATCGGGTGTGCCAAAAACTGGTGGTCACGAATCTACCTAGTTACAAGATCTATGCTTTGTGTTCCATAAACCCAGCCAACATTGAAAGGCCGGAGGAATGAAATGTCCTCCGGACCAATCTCGAGAGGGGCCCGGCTCCCTTACTAATCCTACACTGGGTATAAGTTTAGAGAAACAGGAAAGAAATAGGAAATGATAGAAATAAATATAAAATATGGCTATAAGCCGATAGAATAGGATGGGGATAGACTAAAAATTGAATGTCCACCAAGCGATTAGCAGCATATAATAGAAACACGAATGTAGAAACTTCTAACAATCATGCAATAAAATAACCCTTAGAGTGTATTCCAGTGTTTACCCCCACACAAGCAAAGACTAAATTCAGAAGTAGAATTCACTCACAACAAACAATGGGAATAAAATATTTTAGAAATCACACACAAAAAACTATCGAATGTAAATTTTTTTGAAGAACCAGAAGTTCAGTTGTTTCTATTAATGCAAAAAAGTTGGAGTATTTTTTTGTAGAGTGTCCAACCTTACCTTCTTTACAATGAAAAATGATTAGTATTTATAGAGGAATTTTACCTCTATCATTTAATGCATATACAAAAAAATGTTGGTAGATCAAAAACCAGCATGCATATTTTCCTCCTTGGCATCAGTGGCATTCTGGCCAAAATATTCTACAAAGAAACCATGATTCGGCTTTGATGGGAGAATCTTACAAAAAGTCAAAAAAATTAAATACTTGGATCAACCTTGGATGTTGGTACATTGGAACGTAGCAAAATCACCTAAGAATTGGGCATGAATTTGCTTTACCTCGCACTTTGGAAATTTACTTTTACTAGAAAAGTCCATCGAGCATTAAATTTACTTTGAAAATCATCAAGGTTGATAGTCGGTGCGCTGGAAATGAACATGAATTGTCTTTGATATCTCGACCTTAATGCAGATATTCTGGAAGTTTTGCTCGTATTTATCCCAAAATTAAATGATATCCTTCCTATCTTATTTCTCAAAAAAACTAAAAACATTCACCCTCGAGAGCTATATATTTATTGAAGAATTGGTTTCAACCAAAGAAGGGGTGAAACAACATTGTCAGGGCAACAACAGGCGACATCGTAGTTGGGATTGATATTTGAGCAATTTCACCCTTAAAATCTCCTCTTTACAATTATTATTTTACTATCACCTCAAAAGAGGGTGACAGGTACTTTTGCCCTTCTGGAGAAGCGACATTACTTGCTTAATCATGGAGCGTTGTGCAATGAGTTTCACCCAAAATAAAATTTTGAGCTCCATTCACCCTTCGAACTCTATTCACCCCTTGGGAAGGTGACATTACCTGGTGCCCCTTCATGGAGGCAACTTCAATTTACTACACTTTGAATTTATGCCAAGAATTATCTTTTACTTTTGCCTAGTCACAGACAAAATTTCCAATTGCATTAAAATGGGCCTTTACAACATCTACCTCTTTCTTGGCTTTGAAAACCTTGGAAATACTCATTCACCCTAAGGAGGGGCAAAAATGAGCATCGCCCCTCACTTGGGATGAAAGTGCTATCTTAATTTACCTAGGTCGGACCCATATTCTTCTTTTAAAATTGCACTTAGAATATGTTTCACCCCAAGGAGGAGCGACAGAGAGTTTCGCCATTCACTTGGGGTGATAATGCTTCTTAAAAATTTGCTCAAACTCATGGGGGTCCACTTACATATTGCTACTTCATTTTTCTTTGCATTGTGTGTCACCCCAAAGAGAGGCACCAAAGAGTTTCACCCCTCTGTTGGGGTGCAAGTACCTTTAATTCTCTTACATAGCACCTTTTGATTTTATTTGTCGTGGCTGGCACTTTAAAATGACTTTCATCCCAAATAAGGGTGACAAGAGGTTTCACCCCTCAATTGGTGTGACAACACCTTATTTCATTTATTTTTCTCTTAAAATATTCATTCCTTCACATCGGGCGAATCCACTTCCTTAAATTCTATTTTACCTCCAAGAGAGGCGATAGGGATATTTGCCCCTCAATTGGGGTGAAAATGCTTCTTCATTCCCTTATTGAAATTCAAAGATGATTTTAATATTTTTTGGGGCAAAAATTCTTGGGGTGAAAGCACCCAACTTTGTCACTCTTCCTCCTGAAGCACTTCTCCCTTTAAAAATCAATTCCTTACTGGCGCTTTCATTCCTTAGCAAATTTTAAACAAAATTCTTCCTTGCACTAATGATTTCCATGTTACTTACTGTAATGTGATACTATAAAAAAGTTAGAAAATACAATTAAATATGTAGTTAAATATGCATCAAAATTGTATGCATTAAAACTGTAGCACCTTCATTAAAAAATGTATTCAAATTTTACAATGAATCACTCAACAAAATTATAATGTGGTAAAGTTGCAAAACTACCAACAAGAAGTTATGCTACTGCATTTGTATGATCACAGCTTAGATACCACTGAATTGAGGAAAATAACAATAAATAGTAATGCAAAATAAATTAGAATCATAGCTTTTATGCAAGAACCACGATGGAAGAAGGCTAAAACAAATGGTGAAAAATAGTGTGTTGGATGGTGAAATATGTGTTGTAGTTTGGCTTTAGATATTGCAGCTTCGGGGGGTCCTGGTGACTCCCGATCTTTGTCTTTGAAGGATATTATTTTGAATAAGGATGCCTCTTCTTCTGATCATGCAAATACCATGAATTTGTTTTTGCATGCAACCCTTGATCCTATTTCTAATTCCTCTTCAACTTCAAAGCTAAAGAATAATGGATGTTTGAAGAAAAGCAAAGATTGTCCTATCTTGGTTATCAGTCCTTATTCTATTGTGGATGATGTTTTATATTTTTCTAAACATGCACTAGTCTAAAAATTCATGGGTCTCAAAATTTCTATGCCTTTTTTAGAAAACTTGGTTATGAGAAATTGGAGCCCTGAAGGTGATCTGGAGATTATTCTTGTCGCTAATGGATATTTTATTATGGCGTTCTCTTGTATGGTAGATCGTAGTAAAGTTTTCAAGGGGGGTCCTTACTTTCACAATCAGTATGGATTATTTATCAAACCTTGGTATTTAGGATTTGATTCGGTGGAGGAGAGGTCTTCTAGGATTCCTGTGTGGGTCCATTTGCCATGACTCCGTATGGAATATTGGAGGCCGGATATTCTTCATTGTATTGCAAATATTATTGGGACACCGATTGGTCCATCTCACCAAACTTTGGATAGCAAATTTGCTTCTTTTGCATGGCTTTGTGTTAAAGTAGATTTGAATAATCCATTACCTAAATTATTGGAGATTAGACTAGGAAACATGTCTTGGGTCCAATAGTTGGATTATGAAGCTCTCTCATTTTGATGCCACATATACCATGAATATGGGTATCTTTAGAGAAAATGTAAGAAAGTGAATTCTTAGCCTTCATCCTCTTCATCTAACTTTCAAGATGCATCTACAAAGGCAAAAGGAAAAGCTTCTATGGTTAATGAGATGCCCGGTTCTAATGGATTTATTCTTGTTAAGTCTCATTCAAGATCTAGGCCTTTTTTTCATTAGAATAAAGGTGTTGGGAAGGGAGGTTTTGGTAACAAATTTTATGTGCTTGAGACTTTTGAGGAGCCACATGTTGAGGAGCAATTCTAGAATGGAGGTGATATGGATGCTTGTATTCAAGATCCAAGTACTTGTTCTTTCCTAAATCCTTATTTTGAAATGCAAACTTCTGATAAGGAATGGATGGTGCCTAATAACCCTCTTGTAGGAAATGAATATAAGTCCAAAGAGGTGTTATATTGTCTTGATAAATTTCTTGATCATTCCCCTTTGGTTGAAAACTTGATTGAGGGAAATGAGGATGAGACTAGGTTTGAACCCTCCTAGGATAGGATTATCAGAGAGGAAGGGAAAAATAAAGTTTCTTCTATGTTAGGTATTCACCCAAAAACTATCAAAAAATGTGGGGTGGAGAAGGGGATAAAAGCAGGATGAAAGAAGGATCAAGAAAAAGTGAAATTGATAGGGGAATCCTTAGTTGAGTTTGGTGTTGTTAAGACATTAGATTCTCACTTCTCTATTCCCCCAAAATAAATGTGATATCTTGGAATATTAGGGGTTTGGGTAGCATATCTAGAAAAAAAGCTACTCAAAATTTGATCAAAGATCATAGACCTAATATTGTTTTCATCCAAGAAATAAAATTATCTTGTGAAGATATGGAAAGGTGGTCACTGTCTTACTATTCTATCCCAAGGTCCAGCGGGTGGTGTTGCGTGTTTTTGGAATCCATGAAGCTTAACTCCCTCTTTGTGGGTGGGTAGAAGAAACTGTCTCTTTGTGGTTGCTACCTACTTTTCATCTAGATCTTCTATTTTTTGTATCTAATGTGTATGTTCACAGTGATTTATCAAGAAAAATCCTCTTATGGAATCATCTTAGATTCATTCAATCTCTTGCTCCCAATTATCCTTGGATTGTGGTTGGGGATTTTAATTCTATCATGTCCCTGAAGGAGAAGAATGATGGTGTGGAGTGTTTGGGCCCTTCTTCTACTTTGATGCGAGAAAATATTTCTTTTCTTAATCTTATTTATGTGAAGCCTCGAAATGGGCTCTTTACTTGGACTAATAGAAGATGTGGAATGGATTTTATTTCTAAAATATTGGATTGGTTCCTTACTTCAGATATTTTTTTTGATGATATTTGGACTTTATT
The DNA here is from genome assembly GCA_028583015.1 of Wollemia nobilis. Taxonomy (NCBI): domain Eukaryota; kingdom Viridiplantae; phylum Streptophyta; class Pinopsida; order Araucariales; family Araucariaceae; genus Wollemia; species Wollemia nobilis. The sequence continues at coordinate 712,378 of JAQPPZ010000523.1, read as the reverse complement.
CTCAGATATTCTAGGTTGGAGGGACTCTGATCACTGGCCCATTATCTTTCAATCCTCGAGATTCTCATTGCCAATAAATTTGCCTTTCAAATTTTAACTTATGTGGCTCAAGGATAAGGATTTGTATGAATGTGTGGAGAGGTGGTGGGTCGAAGGGAAACCCAAATTTGGCACTACTATGTTTACTTTTTTCAAAAGCCTCCAGTTTTTCAAATTCAAACTCAAGCAATGGAACAAATTTTATTTTAGAAATATTTTTTAGAAGAAAAAGCAACTATAGGATAGCCTGGAGGAGATCACTTTTTAAATTAAATATGAAGGATTGACAAAGGATCTGTTGGAAATGGAAGCTTCCCTTTCTAGTTAGCTTTCTTAATGGGAACTTCATGAGGAGATTTTTTGGAAACAAAAATCTCGGATTGACTGGTTGTTGGAAGGGGATAGGAACACCTCTTTTTTTCACAATTTGGTTAAAGATCGTAGGAATGGTAATGCTATAGTCTAAATTACTTATGATAAATGGGAAACTCTCGCATCCTTTGAGGATATCTCTAGTGAAGCAGTTAGGTTCTTCTCTTCTCTGTTCTCTGAGCAGGGTCCTCATGATGTTGTTAATATGAGGCTTATTTTAGATTGTATTCCTAGGCTGGTCTCTAATGATATGAATAAGATTATAATGGACACCATATCGATGGAGGAACTTAAAGTGATGGTTTTTCAAATGAAAAAAGGTAAAACACATGGACCTGATGGTTTTCCTATAATTTTTTTCCAAGAAGTTTGGGAAGTGTTATCTTTTGATATGCTAAAATTTGTTTAGGAATCCCAAGTTAATAAGAAAATTCTTAAAGCTATTAATTCAACCTTCCTTGCTCTTATTCCTAAATCTAAAAATTAGATTGTTGGGGTATTTCCATCCTATTTCCCTATTCAATGTTACTTACAAAATTATTACCAAGATTATTACGAATTGGCTAAAGAAAGTTCTTGGTTTTATTATTTCTCTTGAGCAAGGTGGGTTTGTTAAGGGTTGTAATATTTTAGATGATGTGGTGGTTGTTGCTGAAGATATTTACTCTATGGATATCTCTAAAGAAAATACTATGTTCATTAAGCTTGATATGTCCAAGGCTTATGACAAGGTTAACTGACATTTTTTGTAGAACATCCTTCAAGCTTTTGCGTTCTTGTATAATTAGATTGAATGGGTCATGAGTTGTATGACTTCGACCTCCTTTATAGTTTTAATAAATGGTTTACCATACACTTTCTTCTCAGCATCTAGGAGGATTCGTCAAGGAGATCCCTTGTCCCCCTATATTTTCATCCTTATGGTTGAAGGTTTGGGCAAACTTATCAAGATTTTTTAGAATCGTGGTGCTATCCAGGGATGGTCTTGGGTGGAGAATTCTTTATCCCAGTATCATCTTAATTTTGTCAATGATGCTACTCTTATGGGGAGGGCAAACATTGAGGATGAAGAGCACAAACTTATACTAAGATGGGGGGTGAATAGTATAAGACCACTTTTTACTTTTCTTTTATCAAACAATATTATCAAATATATCAATAAGAATATCAATAGTAGTAATCAAAGCAATGCACAAATCACCACACACAACAGAGAAACCAATTTAACATGGTTCACCCAATGTGGGCTACGTCCATGAAAAAATTATTTCACTAAAAATTCCTTAACAATTCTCTTGGGAATCCTTCCCTATTACAATGTTTATGGACCTCTGTCCAAAGGAGACACCAATCCCCTAATCAAGTTCATGGATACCTATCCAAAGGAGACACCAATCCCTTAAGTTGATTTGTGGAACTCTATCCACAGGAGAACTCCTTCTCATCTACTCTGGTTGGTGATACTCTAGTAGACTACTGCCTCCACTACACTAGATTGTGGATCTCTATCCATAGAAGACTATGTCCTCACTCTAGAAGAACTCTATCATCACTACCCTGGCTAATGGATATCTGTCCACTAGGGACTACTATCCTCTGCTCTTTCACCTCCAAATCTTGCTCTCAGCTCTACCTCAAATCTATACTAAACACAGTCCTTCGATCTAGCATAAATATTCTCAATATCTATCTCAAACCTGCATTAAACATAGTCCTTTGGTCTAGCATAAATCTTCTCAATATTTATCTCAAATTTGTACTAAACACAATCCTTTGGTCTAGCACAAATCTGATGAGGCAGAACATTACCTTATACAAATACTGCTTTTGATAACTAATTAAACTATTTGGAACTACTTTTGATATGTTTTTGTACTAATTTTAGTGATACTATGCATTATATGATCTTTGCATATTGGAATGATAAAGTGCATATGACCTATTTTGACTAATTTATCTATGTTGTATAATATGTTTCAGTTGTATGTTTTAGTATATTTTGCATTAAAATAGAATTGTAATATGAAGTTACTGCTATCTATTTAGTTTTGTGCTTATTTTACAAATTTTTCCCACCACTCACCCATTTTGAATAACTTAAAGGCGCCAAATAATTTATCAACAGTTGACTGTGTAGAAAACAAGAATTTTTCCATACAAATTCTAGCCAGTTGTACATATACAGCATGGTTTGGAATTTGTCCACTCTAGCTCATACAAAATGTGGAATCAGTCATATGGGTACCTATGGAGGTTATTTTTGTCATCACAACAGGTCACACATGCTTCTATTTCATGAATTAATGCCAAATTTGTTCTGTTTCCTGATATTCTGGAGCATCTTCGAAATGAGCGCAAAAGACATAAATTTGGTCAAATGCATCTTTAATTGCAATAAAAGGAAGGTAAATGGTGGTTAAAACTATTATAGGGGCCTCCCTATCCTTTCAAACACCTATACCTCACCATATAAAGCAAACAACTGGAATGGATAAGGTTTAATGGATCAAATCCCTACATTTTTGGGAAACACAGTCCTGCAACGATTGTAATAGTCCTATATTGAAGCACCAAATTTTATCATTGTTGTACCTTGCTAGTATAAATAAAGTGTTCCCATTTGGTTGATAATATAGGGAGATATAGGAGCTAGAGGATATAGATGTAGAAAAGTTTCATAAAGCTTTCTTTGTAATTACAGCAGAACAATATTGTGCAGGCATTTTCTTGCAATACTAAAATGTTGTTGCAAAATTAATAAAAAGGTGCATTTTTCCATTCCATTGGCATTATGAGTGAATGTGTAAAGTTTAGATAGTTTATAATAGGTTATTTTAACCTTCTTTTGGTTCATGGAGCAAGGACCACTTCCAGACCCAAAAGAAAGGACAACCTAGATAGGTTTTCTACCTATTTCTTGTTGCAGCAGATTAGCAGGAACCTGACAGTTCTTATTAGTGCATTTCTTGTTCATTTATGTTGGTATTTCTTGCATATTACTAGTTGTGTTAGACTACAAATGGTTAGTGAATATCATTTGATCACTTAGGGTAGCTTCATGAATCTTATAGCATACAACATTTTTTGTTCCCATTTTGCATTTCCAGATCTTGGCATTTCCAGTTTGCATCAGAGAATTTCCTAATGTTTTAGTTATACAACATTTAATATCTGTTATTTGAATTTTGTTACTGTAACTATATTTTGCGTTATGCAAGGTGTGATTTTCAATTCTGCAAGTTTCATTTATGATATTTTAATTTTTGCATCATTTCATTTCTATCAGTTTAAATTTTGCAACAATAGTTAGTTTTCATTTTTTGCAAAGTTTCAATTCCTGCAATTACATTTTTGTAAAGGTAAATAGGAGTCAATTTCATTTTTTAGGAGTTAAAAAGGAGACACAAACACCCCTAAGCACTAACTATTTCACCAATAAAGTCATCTCCTAAATAAAATGATCCTTAAAATGTTTGCCTTTCCTATCATATATAGCCTTGGACACCGCCCTAGATTGACAAACATAATGATTAAATTATGAAGAGTTGACGACACTCATAATTTTTGGCATCATTTTTGGGGAAACTTAGGTGTTTTTAGGAGAAGCATAGCATTATAGGAACTGCCCTGTTACAGGTAACAGTTCTTGAAAACTGAATTCTAGTTCATTTAGTGGATGAGTATAGATGAATAGGCCAAGAGATGAAAGAGGAAGGTTTATTAGAACTGGATATTTTCCACCAAGGTGTTCTTCATGATCTGGTGAAGATATGACTATGTATGAACTTCTTTAAATACTTAAAAGAGAATCATCTTCTTCATCAAATAAAATTCTGAGATCTTTGCAAGAAGAGCTCTTAGAGGCACTTGCTTCTAGACATACCCATAGGGCTAATCCATCTGAACCAGCTGAACAAGTCAGAACTGAAGAAGCACCTATGGAAGAACAAGGAGAATGTGATAGGGAAATTGTTGGTCATGATGCTGACAATCCTCCTGTTAGAACTTTTGAATACCCTATTCATCTGAATCCTACTCAGAATGCTCCTATGAAAATGATTTCACCCTCAGTATTGCCAATATTTAGGGGAGTTGTTTCTGAAGATCCTGATCAATTTTTGTTTGAATTCAAAGTTCTGTGTCAGACTTATGACTATGTCAATGACAACCAGAAACTGAAGTTATTCTCTACACTCAAAGATGTAGCCTTACGATGGTTTATGAGCCTTGAACCAGATTCAATTCGCACTTGGGATAAAATGGAAACTATATTTTTGGATAAGTATCAGGAGTATTGTAGAATGAGAAATAGGAAGGATGAGTTATTTTGTATTAGACAAGAAGAGTATGAAAACTTAGAGGATTGTCTTGATAGATTTACCTTTATCCAAAAGAGATGTGGTCCTGTAGAAACTGACTTATTAAAAACTATATTTCTGAGAGGTTTGTAGGATGATTCTAGAGAAGTATTGGACTTAATGGGAAAAGGAGATATAAACCAGCTTGAGATTAATGATATTGTAGAGTTGTGCAAAAAATATTCTACACGAGGCAAAGAAGAAGGAAGAGGAATCTTGGTAACACTAATATAAAATATTTTATGGAGGAAATGGCTAGCATGAAAACTGATATTCTTGTTCAATTAAATACTGCATTAGGGGAAAGGAATGCAACATCTAATTCTTCACCACCCCTAGCTATCTATTGTCATAGATGTAGGAATAAGCATGCCCTACATAATTTTCCTTTGGATAGAACCTCTATCTCAACTATTTGTGGCATTTTTTCAAAAGAGCATAACACTGATAAGTGCCATCTCCTGCCTCACATTAAAAATGTTTTGCAAACCCAAACTGAATAACTTAATGTTATTGGGCAGAGGTCGAGAGGTAAATTTTCACAATACCAAAATGCCCCTCGTTTTCCTACAAGTTGGGGACAAAATCCTTGGAATATGCCTTGGGGATATTCAGAACCACCTTCACAACCATGGAATCAATCTTGGTCAACCCCTCAAGACTGGTCACATTCTAGTTGGAATCAACCATGGAATCCTGTTAATCCACCTTAGACATAGAATCAACAATCAGGGCAAAGATGGGGGCCACAATACCCATCATATCAAGGGCAGCAAAGATATCAAAGATAGACTCAAAACCTGATGCCAGGTCCTAATCAAAACTTTCAAAGAAGAATTCCACCACAACAATCACAACCAGTTAAGCAACCTCCACTTCTAGCTTAGCCTATGGCTAACCCTAATAACAATAGACAAGCAACCCCTATTTATGGATTTGAGTCTAAAGAGACTGCTGCAGTCCATGTCCTTGACTATAGTAACATCCAGTTACATTCAGGGAAGGTTTTACCTAACTCTGCACCACCCACTATTGAATAAATTGATGGAAATTAAGAATATTCAAGTCTAGAAAAACCACAAACAGAGCAAAAAGAAGGAAAAATAGAAAGTTTACAAGGAAAAATTGAACCTACCTCAGCAGACCTTCTGTATCCTGAAAGGTTTGACCACATTATCACTCCTCCTGAATCAAAATTAATCACAAAATTAAGGAAAATTTTTATCTCGATTCTTTTGTTTCAGTAAAGGATGTACCTATGATTAAGAAAATCATTCATGAGTTGTGCATTAGGAAACCTGGCAGGAAGAAGAAAGCCTTTCCTAAGACTGTACAAGTAGAAGGTAAGTTGGTTGACCTACTCTCTGGAAAACTAGTACCCACCAAATATGGTGATCCAAGGAGTCCATTAGTTACAATTACTATTGGGTTAGTTCAAATTCCAAATGTACTTATTGATTCAGGAGCTGCAATCAACGTAATGACTAAGGAAACCATGCAAAAATTATAGCTCAATAATCTTAGTCCTACTACCATAATTTTGGAAATGGCAGATAGGTCAGTGGCCAAATTAGAAGGAATTATGAAGGATGTTGCCATTGAAGTGTCTTCTTAGGAATATCCTATAGATTTCTTAGTATTGCAGCCTAAAAACTCAGCTAATGTCTATCCTATTATTCTAGGATGACTTTGGCTTGCTACTGCAGTTGCATTTATATATTGCAAGTCAGGTGAGATGACTATTTCAAATGTTGTAGACCTAAAAAATATTTCCTTGTATCCACCAGCCCAACCTTCAGCCAAATTTTTTGGATAGATATGGTATCTTGAGTCTGATGAATAACAAGAAACTATTGTAACCTTGGCCACCATTATAGTAAAGGAACATATTGAAGAACTTAATTCACCAGAAAGAGAAATCTTTGAACATGAAATATTTTTGGTGAAAACATTGTAAGAAGAAGGCCTTAGGGATGATCAAATTCTTGTCCATCATTTATTATGTAAATATGAAGAATAAACTATTGAACATCTATCATCTATTCCACTAAAATAAATCTCCTTCACATTGCCACATGGATGGCATCATCATCTTCTAACTTCTTTCACCTATCTTATGCAAATGATCCCATCAGGTATCACATTTATACCAGAATCAATATTATTTCACTCTGCAGCCACATCATTGTCTCTTAAATGCTTTAATCAGTAAATATGAGGCTATCAACTTTGTTTATCCAAGTATTAAGCAGATTGAGATACAACCAGGAAATTTTTTGAACATTAATAGTTGGTTGACTAATAAGCAAGAAGCCAAATTATTTGATGTTTTACAGAGACATGTTCAAGATTTTTCTTGGAGTTATAAGGACATGACTGGAATTCACCCTGATGTGTGTACACATAGAATATACACTGAAGATGTTAAACCTGTGAGACAACCTCAAAGACGTTTGAACCCTGCTTTGAAAGATATTGTCAAGGAATAAATTGAAAAGCTTTTAGATGTAGTATTCATCTATCCAATATCAGAAAGTAGATGGGTTTCTCCATTAGTCATTGTTCCAAAGAAAAATGGTAAAATGAGAGTGTGTGTGGATTACAGAGAGTTAAATAAGGTAACACATAAGGACCATTTCCCATTACCTTTCATATACCAAGTATTAAACACCCTTGCTGGCAAGAAAGTTTTTTGTTTTCTTGATGGATTCAGTGGTTATAATCAGATACAAGTTGCACCTGAATACCAAGAGAAAACTACTTTCACATGTCCTTGGGGTACCTTTGCTTATAGGGTTCTACCTTTTGGTTTATGTAATGCTCCAAAAACATTTCAAAGAGTTGTTTTTGCCATATTCTCTGATTTGACAAATGAGAGTGTAGAAATTTACATTGATGATTTCACAATATTTGGGGATAGTTTTGAATATACTTTGGAATAGCTTGAAAAAGTTTTAATATCGTGTGAAACATACCATTTGTCTCTTAATCCTGAGAAATGTGTTTTAATGATGGAGGAAGGAATTGTCCTTGGTCTGAAGAACACAAGCTTATACTAAGAGGGGGGGTGAATAGTATAAGACTACTTTTTCAATTTGCTTTAAAATCAACTTTCAAAATAGTATAATGCAATGTATAGATAGCAGTAATAACAACAGTAATCAAAGCAATGCACAACACACCATCCACAAAGTGACACAATAGTTTACGTGGTTCACCCAATGTGGGCTACTCCACGGATAAAACTTTTCTCTAAAAGTTATATCGCAGTTCTTTGGGAAACCTTCTCAATTACAAATTTTATGGGCACCAACCCAAAGGAGACACCTTCCCCTAGCTCTACTCTTAGTGGTGATCCTCTAGAAGACCTCTACCTCATCTGCCCTTAGCAAGTGGAACTCTATCCACTGAAGACACCTGTCTTCCCTGCTCTGGCTGGAGATCTCTGTCCTCAACCCTATCACTGCAAAGTCGTTCCTCAAATTCGCACCAAACACAGTCCTTCAGTCTAGCACAAATTTTTCATCTTCCTCTGTTCTTTTCTATTACAGCTGCACTTGGTTGAAACCAACTTTTCACTATCTGCACAAACACAGCAGCACAGTCTTCGCACTCTCTGCTCAAACACTGTAGCACAGTCATCGCACACTCTACGCAAACACAACAGTCGATCATACTTCCACTTATGCACCTCTATGATCAAACTTCTCCCCACACACTATTTGCACAAATCACACTTTGAACGCACACTTGATCGATGTCAAACTCTTCAAGAAGCCCTCCTTTTATACACATAATCTCAAGATTAAAACCTTGGTCTTAGGCGGCTATTTACCCTTCAACCACGTCGACTGCAAAACCCTACGCTGCATCGGCCCAGATTTAACTCTATCGGCTTCACTGGCTCCCTATAGCTTTTGGTGCGAAACTTCAACATGTCACGATATCGTGACACCTTTTCCTGTCGTACACCTTCTATTGCTTGTTGTCGCAAAATCATGATGCTTTTTGCCTTTGTCAGCCTTAACTTCGTCCTTATCATGAAATCATGACACATCTAACTTTTTGCTAACGTCATCTGCAACTCTGTCATGAAATCGTGACCCTTTTTCCTTCTTCAACCTTTTCTCGGCTTGCACCAGCGAAAACGGAACATGTCGCAAAATCGCGACGCTTTCGCTGCCTTAAGCTCTTTTCTACCATATGCCCACAAAATTGGAACATGTCACGAAATCGTGACGCTTTTGTCTACAAAACCTTCCTCTCTGCTTCTGTCGTGAAATCGCGACACTTCTCCTATAGAAGACCTGCTTCTAGTTTCTGTCACGAAATCGTGACACTTTCTCCAACTGAACGTTGCCAACTCAACCTATCATGAAATGGTGACACTTTCTACATTCGTAAGCTTTCTCTTTAACCTGTCACAAAATCATGACACTTTTTATTTTAGACTCTTCCTTTTGCTGCATGTCATGAAATCGTGACAGTTCTTTCATCAAGCTTTTCATCATGTCACGAAATTGCGACAGTCCTTACTTTGATTTTTGTAGCTTGTCATGAAGTTGCAACAGTCCTCACTTTGTCTTCTGTAGCATGTTGCAAAATCGTGACACTTTTCCTTTCAGAATCTCTCTCCTGCAACATGTCACGAAATCGTGACACTTTCTCGTCCGAACAACTTTCTTGGCAATGTGTCGCGAAATCGCGACACTTTTCTTTCTCTGCCTTCCTGCACTTTTCGAGATGCGAAAATGCGACATATCACGAAATTGTGAACACTTTCCATTTTGCTCTGCTTCTCTGCCAACATGTCACAAAATCATGACAGTTTTTCCAGCTATGTCTCTGTCTTCCAACATGTCATGAAATCGTGACAGTTTTTCCAGAACTTTCTCTCTCCTCAAACATGTCGCGAAATCGTGACAATTTTTCCAGTCGTCTGCATACTTTTTCATACTTGTCTTTTTCTTGATCTTTTGCAACTGGGCTACTAAGGACTTCTTGGAAACTTACTGATCATGCTCTGGATAATCTTCAACAGAACAAATTCCTTGACAACAAATCAAATTACTTCAAGAACTTCTTTGACATCAATGACAACTACTATACTTGAGCAAAGGCAATGTACCCAAGGTACCCAAAATTGCCAACAATCTCCCCCTTTGTCATTGATGGCAAACCTTTTCTAAAAGCACATCTTCAAGAGGCAAAACTGAAAGCAATCTGAGCTTACTACTGAGAATCTTTCTTTGAAGTTTTGCTCCCCCTGACTTGAAGCTTTCCTCTTCACTTGAAGCTCTCCCCCTTACTCATATCTTTCCCCCATACTCAAATCTCTCCCCCTTTGTCATCAATGGCAAAGGGTCACCTTTGGGGCTCGGGACTAAGAATGAGAACTAAGGGTTTTGAAGAAGTATACCCTTTTGATTTAAAACTGGTTCTGGTCTGTTTTCCATGTTGACAAGGACCACAAATGGTGTTAAAGGGCATTTTTATTTTGGGCAAGTCTCTAACTGCTCCCTTGTTACCAATGTTGACAAGATTATCAAAGCTCAAATGCCCTAATATTTTATGCCATAACCAACTCTCATCTTCTTGAGTTAGAAAACACTTTTCCTTTTTTATCTCACTTAGCATGTAAATATTGTTTGGAGTCCTTGTAGCACTAGCAATGAGTTTTCCATTTTTTTCTTTACGAATCTCACATCTATCTGAAAAGAAAGATACTATGTGTCCTTGATCACAAAGTTGACTCACACTTAGAAGATTATGTCTTAGACCTTCTACATAAAGCACATTTTTAGTTTTAGATTTCCCATCCAAGCTAAGAGTCCCTTTACCACGGATTTTAGCAGACTTGTTATCTCCAAAACTAACTGTTCCTCTGTTTGTGTTTTTTAAGACCATAAACTTTTTTTTTTCACCAGTCATATGTTTTGAACAACCACTATCAAGATACCATTTCTCTACCTTGTCTTGAGCATGAAAAGCAGTTTGAACTATCATTGACTTAGACTTGATCTCATTTCTATTTTTAGTGAATTTAAGGCTAGGTCTATCCAAACTGCACATTCTTGCTATATGCCCAACATTCTTGCATTTGTAACACATGACATTTTTATCCATAAGAGGTGCAAAAGAGTTAACATTTTCCTTACTATGGCTATTCACGGATTTAATGCAATGAACAGCTTTGTGACCAAATTTCTTGCAAGAAAAATAGTAGCCATGGAAAGTATTATGTAACCTATTTTGATGCCTTGGATGATTGTTCTTCTTGTGACCAAATGGAATCCATCATTCTTCAGGCTGAAGATTGATCTTGCTATCTCTTCTTCATGTCATGATGCTTGAGAACATAACTCTCTTCTCTGAAATTCTTAAATCCCAGAAGAATTCACTTTAGAGATCGAACTTAACCTCTTCATCCTTTTTTGAAACTGTATGTTCTTCTGATAGATCCTTCTCCAAGCTGTTAGGCTTTTTCTGGAGAGACCCGCTCTGATACCAATTGAAGAACACAAGCTTATACTGAGAGGGGGGGTGAACAGTATAAGACCACTTTTTCAATTTGCTTTAAAATCAACTTTCAAAATAGTATAATGCAGTGTATAGATAGTAGTAATAACAGTAGTAATCAAAGCAATGCACAACACACCATCCACAAAGTGACACAACAATTTACGTGGTTCACCCAATGTGGGCTACTCCATGGATAAAACTTTTCTCTAAAAGTTATATCGTAGTTCTTTGGGAAACCTTCCCAATTACAAATTTTATGGGCACCAACCCAAAGGAGACACCTTCCCCTAGCTCTGCTCTTAGTGGTGATCCTCTAGAAGACCTCTACCTCCTCTGCCCTTAGCAAGTGGAAATCTATCCACAGAAGACACCTGTCTTCCCTGCTTTGGCTGGAGATCTTTGTCCTCAACTCTATCACTGCAAAGCCGTTCCTCAAATTTGCACCAAACACAGTCCTTCGGTCTAGCACAAATATGTCCTCTTCCTCTGTTCTTTTTTGTTACAGCCGCACTTGGTCAAAACCAACTTTTCACTGTCTACGCAAACACAACAACACAGTATTTGCACTCTCTACTCAAACACTATAGCACAGTCATCACACACTCTACGCAAACACAACAGTCGATCAGACTTCCACTTATGCACCTCTGTGATCGAACTTCTCCCCGCACACTATCTGCGCAAATCGCACTTTGAACGCACACTTGATCAATGCCAAACTCTTCAAGCAGCCCTCATTTTATACACAATCTCAAGATTATAACCTTGGTCTTAGTCTGTTGTTTACCCTTCAACCACGTCGACTGCAAAACCCTATGCTGTGTCGGCCTAGATTTAACCCTGTCGGCTTCACTGCCTCCTTGTAGCTTCTGGCATGAAACTTCAACATGTCACGATATCGTGACACCTTTGCCTGTTGTACACCTTTTATTGCTTGTTATCGCGAAATCGCGACGCTTTTTGCCTTTGTCAGCCTTAACTTCGTCCTTGTCTCAAAATCATGACACATCTGACTTTTTGCTGACATCATCTGTAACTCTGTCATGAAATTGTGACCCTTTTTCCTTCTTCAACCTTTTCTCGGATTGCACCAGCGAAAACGGAACATGTCACAAAATCGAGACGTTTTCGCTGCCTTAAGCTCTTTTCTGCCATATGCCCACGAAACTAGAACATGTCATGAAATTGTGACGCTTTTGTCTACAAAGCCTTCCTCTCTGCTTCTGTCGTGAAATCATGACACTTCTCCTATAGAAGACCTGCTTCCAGTTTCTGTCATGAAATCGTGACACTTTCTCCAACTGAACGCTGCCAACTCAACCTGTTGCGAAATTGTGACACTTTCTGCATTCACAAGATTTCTCTTTAACCTATTGCAAAATTGTGACACTTTTTGTTTCAGAATCTTCCTTTTGCTGCATGTCGCAAAATCGTGATAGTTATTTCTTCAAGATTTTCATCATGTCGCAAAATCGCGACAGTCCTTACTTTGATTTTTGCATCTTGTCACAAAGTCACAACAGTCCGCACTTTGTCTTCTGCAGCATGTCGCGAAATCATGACACTTTTCCTTTTAGACTCTCTCTCCTGCAACATGTCACGAAATCATGACACTTTCTTGTTCGAACAACTTTCCTGGCAATGTGTCATGAAATCGTGACACTTGTCTTTCTCTGCCTTCCTACACTTTTCGAGATGTGAAAATGCGACATGTCGCGAAATCGCGACACTTTCCATTTTGCTTTGCTTCTCTACCAACATGTCGTGAAATTACGATAGTTTTTCCAGCTACGTCTCTGTCTTCCAACATGTCGCGAAATCGTGACAGTTTTGCCAAAACTTTCTCTCTCCTCAAACATGTCGCAAAATCATGACAGTTTTTCCAGCCGCCTGCATACTTTTTCTTACTTGTCTTTTTCTTGATCTTTTGCAACTGGGCTACTAAGGACTTCTTGGAAACTTACTGATCATGCTCTGGATAATCTTCAACAGAACAAATTCCTTGACAACAAATCAAATTACTTCAAGAACTTCTTTGACATCAATGACAACTACTATACTTGAGCAAAGGCAATGTACCCAAGGTACCCAAAATTGCCAACATGGTCATCATATCTCCTCTTATGGGATCAAGGTTGATCCTAAAAAGGTGGAAGTCATCAAAAACCTTCCTCCTCCAAAATTTCAAACTAATGTGAGGAGTTTCTTGGGACACATTGGTTTCTATCGCAGATTTATTGCCAATTTAAGTACCATAGCCAATCCAATGTTTGCATTACTAATGAAAAATTCTGAATTTTCTTGGTCTACTGAGTGTCAAAAGTCTTGAGGAATTAAAATAAAAGTTAACAACTCCCCTTGTATTGAGAGGACCTAATTGGGAATTGCCCTTCCATATTCAAACTGATGCTTCCAATATTGCTATTGGAGCTGCATTAGGGCAAATTGACAATGGGGAGCTTTATGCCATTTATTACATCAGTAAAAACTTGACAAGAGCTGAAAAAGAACTACACTGCTATTGAGAAGGAATTCTTAGCTGTAGTATATGCTATTAATAAGTTCTGACATTATATCATAGGATATCAAGTATTCATTCATACATATCATGCTACCATTAAATACCTGATGAATAAACCTCTATTTAGTGCAAGAATTATTCGTTGGTTAATACTATTGCAAGAATTTGATATCACTATAGTTAATAAACTAGGGAAAGCTAATGTAGTTGCAGATTTTTTGTCAATATTGCCAAATGAAGATACAGGAGAGTTGGTTGAAGATGCATTTCTTGATGAGAAATTGTTTGCTATTTTTGTGTAGTCTCCATGGTTTGTAGATATAGCTAATTATTTGGCTATAGGAAAAATTCCTCTTCACTTTACTCCTAAACAAAGGAAACAGTTAATCAAGCAAAATTCTTCTTTTAAATGGATAGGGGATTTTCTTTTCAAATGCAGTCCTGACCATGTTTTGCATAGGTGCATCTGCAAGGATGAGGTATATGATATCCTATGGGCGTGTCATGATGAAACTTTAGGAGGAAAATATTCAGTCAAGAGTACAATTCATAAGATCTTGGGTACTGGTTATTACTGGTCATATTTGCATAAAGATGTGAAAATTTATGTTAGACATTGTGATGCATGCCAAAGGATGGGAAAACCTACCTTCACTAGTGGAATTCCATTACAGCCTCAAGTAGGAACATAACCATTTGAGAGGTGGGGGTTAGATTTTTTAGGACCCATTGACCCTCCTTCCCAAGGTAAAGTTCATATCTTGGTATGTACTGACTATGTAACCAAATGGGTAGAATCTCATGCTTTTAAGTATGCTCGAGAAGAAAAAGTTGTTGATTTCTAGTATTCACATATTTTCCTATGTTTTGGGGCCCCATAATCCATCACCACATATAAGGGACCTTAGTTCACTTCAAGATTTGTTGAAGCATTTACTCAACTATATGAAATCAAGCACAGGAAATTCTCACCTTATCATCCACAAGCCAATGGTCAAGTTGAAGTAACAAATAGGGAACTAGAGAGAATAATCTTAACCAAAACCATAGCTTCCCATACAAGGAATTGGATGGAAAAACTACCTGAAGCAATTTGGGCTTACAACACTACTTGGAAATCCACTACTAGATTCACACCATATGAATTGGTTTATGGTAAAACACCTCTTTTACCTATTGAATTTGAGTTATTGACTCTTCGAACTACTTTGGATGTAGGTATTGATTTGTCACAGTCACAAATGGACCGAATTTTGTAGCTCAATGCGTTGGATGAGCTACGGAGGGATGCATTGCACTAGACTGAGATGATCCAAGCACAGCAAAAATTGTGGCATGATAATCACATTCAGCAGAAGAATTTTTAGCAAGGCGATTGGGCTTTGTTGTTTGACTCACGATATGAAGACTATCCTAGCAAGTTGTAGACTCGATGGCTCGGACCTTATCAGGTTGAATAGGTATTTGTAAATGGAAATGTACGTCTTTCACCAATAGATGATTTAAGAAGGAATATGGTGGTTAACGACCATCATCTTCGGATATATCACCAACCGTTCACCAAGGAGGAGTTTCTTAAGCAAGTAGGAAACTTAGATGTATCAGTATTGGAAGTAACCACTTCTTCCAAGATGGACTCAATCAAGTTACATGAACCAAGATATAAAAAATATATATATATATAAATATATATATATAAAAAATAATAATAATAATAATTCATAATGTGAAAACCTCTTTGAGGCACATCTGAATTGGGATTACATTAAAACCAATTTTGTTGGCATGTTTTCCTCAAAGACCCACCACCATTCCATTCATTCTCACCTCTATTTCATTGTTTTTCATATTGCACCTATTACACTCTGTGAGGAGCCAACTTAAAATCAGCAAAAAACAACATTTGTACAAAATGTAGATAGAATGGTTTCTTCAGGTATGTGCCTTTTCTATTTTAATATTGTAAATATTTATTATGTAGTGTATGATATCCCTAGTTAGTATAAAGCATACATAAGGTCTGGTTCCAGAAAGTTATCAAGATAGTCTAAGACAAAAAAGGCTTTTCAAATGCATTTGAATGGTACTACTCTAGAATGAACCTGCTGCACATAACAGTTTCGAAATAAAGGAGCTTTGGAATTAGCTTTGGAATGAATAAGGATATATGCTCTAGAATGAACCATACGATAAAACCTATTGGAATGAATTAACAAAAGGTTAATTCATCAATATTCGAAATCATCCAATTGAAAAGTCAAAATTAAGTTAATTTTTCTATGGATTCCTAAGTATTTTTACCAATTGGGTTGGAAATAGCACTTGGATCATAGGTTTCAAGTACGAGTTCCAAGGCAGAATTTTTAGGAGGGCATAAAGTTTCAAATACTATAGCACGTGACCACTTGGCACACGATTCAAAATTTATTTAAAATAAGAACTTCTGTAAATAATGCCATATCACTTTGGATAGTTATAACATGCAGTAAAAATTAATGACAATTTTTGCGTGCAATGACTTGTTGACACATTCCCATTTCACGTTCCTAGCATGATTTGAAATCGTTCTGGCACTGCATCTATTTACTCCTCATCCTCGAGCATTACCATTAACAAACTTAAGCATTCCAAAAATTGAAAAAAACTACCTTGCTGATTCGAAATTTGTAGGCCTGATATACTCTGCACATAGAAAATTGACAATGGGAGGACAAAAAAATAAAATTGAACCAAACAATATAGAGAATTTGCAGAAAGATGAGGAGTCCATGCGAATTCTTACAGAAGGAGGATTTTTTCCCTTTTTGCACAAATTCGATGGGCATTTAGAAGGATTGGCCATTGAGTTTGCACGCACCTTTCACAACAATCAAATCCACATTAGCGGCATGACAATCCAGGTAAGCCCCAAAATTCTTAGTCAAGTTACTAAAATGCCACTACATGGGGTTCAAATTGGGAAATCTAGAAATAATACTTTAATTGAACTAGTAAACCAGTTCAAGGAAAATGAGGATAGGCCCACTGAGTTTGTATTGAGTAATAATATCTGCAAGGGGGTCAAAAGAACAAGTTTAAAACCTCCTTGGGATGAAGTTGCAGTATGGATCATTAGTTTTTTGACATGCGATGGGCAATTCCCTATCCTGTCTGGACATCACATGAGAATTCTGACCCATCTTCGCCATGGCAACTCAAACCCTATGCTTAAAGTAAACCTTCCTTTGTATTTGTATCAGGAGCTGGTAAATATTGCCAAAAAGTACCAAGCAAGAAAAGGGTCTCCCAAACACCATGGCCTAATTAATATTATATGCAGGAATCACTTCAGGGGAAACCCTAGAAGCTTTGATAGGTTTTTTTGTGCATGGAATGAGTTGATTGAGGAAGAGGCAGTTGAAATCCCTGGATCTGAAGAAGATGTAGAGGTTGAAGGACCTGAATCTAAAGCATAAATAGAAATTGAAAGTTTTGAACATGAAATTGAAATTGAATCCTCTAAAAAATAAATTCCCTACTTACCACAGGGACCTCCATCCTCCAGGATGAGGAAGCAAAGAGAGAAACAATCTAAGATTGATCCTATAGGAAATATGAGGAAGGTTACATTTTCTAAAAATGTAACTATTTTTCCCACTTAGTCCACTGAGCAATTTGGAAGTTCAAGCAGGGAAAGGCAGATGGAGATGAAAACACCTGAAGTAGACCCTGCCCTAGGACTGACAAGCTCTATTTCACAATCTAAAAAGAAACAAAAGCAATCAACTTTGGGATTGAGAAGGTCTTCAAGACTTCAGAAATCCTCCAACATAGGTAATGTGGAAAAAGAAGAAGGAAATGCACATGTTGATACCCTGCAGGTGAAAGAAACTATGGAGAAAGTTGAAAATATAAGTACCAAGGGTATGAATAGTGCAAAATATATGGCTATGCCTACAATTTCCCTCAATTCCCCACCAGATGCAAAAGATAGAACCATAATAGAAGAAGTAGAGGGACATATCACTATTGCATAAATATCTACACCACTTTTGGATTATTCAGATTCTGAGGAAGAATCTGAGGTAGCTAAGGAAGGGAAAGATGATTTGAGCACTGAAGAGGAAGAAGTAATAAACATAAAGACTCAGTTGCATGCAGTTAGAAGTGTCATAAAAACTCATATAGGATGGTTTGAAAAGAGTGAATCTTCCCTAAAAGAGAAATATGATACTATCGCTAAGTTATGACAAGAGATAGAGACTGTAAAGGCTAGGTTAACAGTTCTAAAGTAGCAGCCTAGTCAGTCTGACTCAGGGGACGAATTAGCTAATCTATTACTAAAATTAGTTGGAAATCCTAAAAGAAACTCACCTGTTAGAGATGCAATAGGATAAGAAGAAACAACATAAAAAGTACAACAAGCTCAAGATCAAACAAGGGATGGACATCCAAAAGTACTTGTGCAGGTTTTTGAAGATCCACAGTGGTTGAGTGAACCAATAGCACATACAAAGGTAGCAATAGTAGTATAGGAAGAGGTAAGACCATAGTCTCCTCAAGACCTTGATAATTTGAATGCACCTGAGATTGAATTGGTAGAAATTGGAACACAAACAAAACCTCCTACAATTGGAAATGTGGATATAGACATTCAGGTTAATGTCATTCCTCAAATACAACCAATGGTTAGATCACCATACATAGTCACACTTGCAAAATATAATAAATATGTGGCTTATTGGATGACGAAATGTCACCAATTGGAGGGTAAGGTCTCATATTTACAATCCTTAACAAAATAATTGGAAAAGTTGATAAATTGAAAGAGTAGGTACAAGAAGTATGCCAAATTGCAGAGTGTATGGTAAAATGTAGGAGACCAGCTAGGTTCTATAGTTTGATGTTAAAGTAAATATACCTCCGTTGACAGATAATGAGGATCACTACTGGTCTCTCCTACAAATTAAAAACTCCTAGAGAATTTCTAGAGGCTTTTTGGCAAAGCTCTGTAGAATACCAAAATTTATTGTGTGAATTGTTCCTACACAATTTAGTTTTGCCAACATAAGTAATCTTCCTCCCCCACATATTTACTAGTGATCTTCAGCTTAGGTCTTTCTTATAAACATTGCATAATCAAATTTTTTGGGAACAAGAGAAGAAAGCCAACAAAGCCATGGAATTACAAGCAATAATGCTCATCATACCGGTTCACCTTAATCATAGGACCTCCACCAATGAACACTATACATTGATGAGGGATGACACGGTAAGAAATATGTATCTAGATAACCTTCAAAAATGCATGGCTGATTTCCAAACTTTATGTGCAGCATCCTTTGCTGAGGCTTTATTAGCTTGCAAAAATATATGGGGAGAGCTACCTATATCACTGCAAAATAGAGAACCCATATTTCCAAGTAACCTAATGTGGTCTAGAAGAAGGGCAGAATGTATAATCCAGACCATACTTGAGGTAAAGGAGTAGTGGATAGGTCTCAGGTATAGGAATCCAACAATCATCACCCCTATTCCATATTTCTTTGATAATGACCCTCAATTAGACGATCAATTCCAAGAGTGGCTCAGGGAGATCAAAGAGCACAAAGGATATTACAATATTGGAGGTAGACTATGGAAATATGTTGAGCGCTATCTTGACATAGATCTTTGTGTTGCTATAGCAGAACATAATGCATGAGGACATGCATTGCAATAGGTTGGGGAGAAATGATGAGGCAGAACATTAACTCATACAAAGACTGCTTTTGATAACTTATTAAACTATTTGAAACTACTTATGATATGTTTTGTACTAATTTTAGTGATACTATGCATTATATGATGATGTTTGCATATTGGAATGATAAAGTGCATATGACTTGTTTTGAATAATTTATCTATGTTTTATAATCTGTTTTAGCTGTATATTTTAGTATATTTTGCATTAAAATAGAATTGTAATATGAAGGTACTACTATCTATTTAGTTTTGTGTTTCTTTTACAAATTTTCCCCACCACTCACCCATTTTGAATAACCTAAATGCACCAAATACTTTGTCAGCAGTTGACTGTGTAGAAAACAGGAATTTTCCATACAAATTCCAATTAGTTGTACATATACAACATGGCTTGGAATTTGTCCACTCTAGCTCATAAAAAATGTGGAATCAGTCATCTGGGTACCTATGGAGGTTATTTTTACCATCACAATTGGTCACACATGTTTATGTTACATGAATTAATGCCAACTCTGTTATGTTGCCTGATATTCTGGAGCAGCTTCGAAATGAGTGCAGAAGACATAAATTTGATCAAATGCGTCTTTAATTACAGTAAAAAGAAGGTAAACGATGGTTGCAACTATTCTAGAGGCCTCCCTATCCTTTCCAACACCTGTACCTCACCAGATAAATCCAGTAGTTGGAATGGATAAGGATTAATAGATTAGATCCCTACATTTTTGGGAAATAGATTCCTACAACGGTTGTAATAGTCCTATATTGAAGCACCAAATTTTATCATTGTTGTACCTTGCTAGTATAAATAAAGTGCTCCCATTTGGTTGAGCATATAGGGAGATATAGGATCTAGAGGGTATAGAGGTAGCAGAATTGCAGAATTAATAAAAAGGTGTAATTTTCCATTCCTTTAGCGTTCTGAGTGAATGTGTAAATTTTAGATAGTTTAGAACAGGTAATTTTCACCATCTTCTATTTCAGGGAGAAAGGGCCACTTCTAGGCCCAGGAGAAGGGACAACATAGATAGGTTTTCTACCTATTTCTTGTTGCAGTAGATTAGCAGGAACCTGACAGTTCTTATTAGTGCATTTCTTGTTCATTTATGTTGGTATTTCTTGCATATTACTACATATGTTAGACTAAAAATGGTTAGTGCATATCAAATGATCGCCTAGGGTAGATTAATGCATCTTATAGCATACAAATTTTTTTTCTCCCAGTTTGCATTTTCAGATCTTGGCATTTCCAGTTTGCATCAAAGAATTTCCTAATATTTTAGTTCTGCAACATTTAATTTTTGTTATTTGAATTCTATTATTGTAACTATATTTTGCTTTAGGCAAGGTGTGATTTTAAATTCTATAAGTTTCATTTATGACATTTCAATTTATGCATCATTTCATTTCTATCAATTTAAATTTTGCAACAATAGTTAGTTTTCATTTTCTGCAAAGTTTCAATTCTTGCAATTACATTACTGTAAAGGTAAATATGAGTCAATTTCAGTTTTTAGGAGTTAAAAAGGAGACACAAACACCCCAAGCACTCACTGTTTAACCAATAAATCCATCTCTTGAATGAACTGATCCTTAAAATTCTTGCCTTTCTTATCGTATATAGCCTTGGACATCACCCTGGATTGACAAACATAATGATTAAATGATGAAGATTTGATGAAACTCATCAAAATATTCTCAATATATATCTCAAATCTACACTTAACACAATCATTTAGTCTAGCACAAATCTTCTCAATCTCTATCTCAAATCTGCACTAGACACAGTCCTTCGGTCTAGCACAAATCTTCTCAATATCTATCGCAAATCTGCACTAAACATAGTCCTTTAGTCTAGCATAAATCTTATCAATATTTGACTCTACTATAGCATAAATCTATCCTCAAATATGCACCATACTCTATCCTCAAATCTATCATCAAGCCTTAACACAAAGTTTGATCTAATCACAACTCAACTCTGCTAGATCTACCCCAAACCTTAACTCAAGGTTTGAAAAAATCAATCAAACAACTCTTCTCACAAGTCTTCTCAAATACTTGCCTCAAATCTATCAATTCCTCTCTATAACTTGCTCAAACTGCTCTCAAGTCTTCACCAAGACTTACCTTAAATATTCTCAACAAGTCCTCACCAAGACTTGTCTCAAATATGCATTGTAAGCTTCCACAAAAGCTTACTCAACTTAGTCCTTAAGTCCACTCTAGGACTTACTTCAATCTATCACAGAAAACCTCTTCAATCACACAAACAAGTTTCACACAGAATCTTGTTTGACTTCAGAAACATATAGAGAATGGTTAGAGACTCAATATATTTCACATTCACAAAACTCAATTTAATCTCTTCTAGAAAATGTCTTCAATCTCATAAACAAATTTCACTCAAAAAAAATTTTAACCATAGAAACATATAGAGAATGGTAAGAGACTCAATATGTTTCACAATCAATAACTTTCAATCATTTTCTCAAATTAGTAAAGAACATTTTGTTTCATAGAACTTTAACTATCACTCCAACACTTTCAATCAACTATGCTCAATCAACTTCACTCAACCAATCACTCAATGAAACACAACTTGCTTACAAACCCTAAACAAGTGTTTCATAATTCTTTCAATAACTCACACTATGGAACTCAACCTTGACTCAAGATGATTCCAAATTCACATAACAATGATACTCATGGTTTTTTCACAAACCCTAAACAAGCATATGAAATTTTACTCAAATTATTCCAACAATGCTTATCAAACAATCTCACATAACAATGATACTCATGATCTTCCTCAAACCCTAATCATGCACATGAAGGCTCACTTAACATTTCAAAAAATTATTATCAAACAATCCTTTTCACTCCAACTTAGAATTCACAACACCAATCCAACAATATTTCATTCACAAGGAAGATGTGCCCATACCTTTTGTTTGATGAAGAATTAACCTCAAAACCTGTCTCAATCACAATTACCCCCTTTTCCAATCTCAAAGGTTAGGTAGCAAAAGCCTTCTCAAATTTTCATTCAAATATTCCCTCAAAATATTTCACCATACAAAATTTTTAATCTCAATTACACTTTCAAATATCCACACTTAAAAGTGATTAGCAAAAATTAAACAACAATTAATTTTCTTCATTCACCTTATTACTCCTTCCAGATTCTAATCATCAAAATCACAATAAAATATTTTAACTTTTATAAACCTTATATCTCCCTATTAACACATAAAAATCATGCCACAACAAAACCTTAGGACATAATTTAATTAAAAAATTAAATACCTCTTTTACCCTTGGTGGGATTCAATCCCCTGTTGCGCTGCCACCAGAACCCTAGTCGTGGCTCAACTACCACATGAGCTAGGCACTCACCTTCGTAGGCAAAATTTCCTTGTGTGCTTTGTCTTCTATGTTGGGTTCTCAAAATGAAAATGACCACCGTAAAAACACAATCATCGAGATTCGATCGCAGGACCTCCCGCCTTGCAACATCTCAACACACAACCGCTTGCCACTAGCCCAACCACTTGGTTGGCTATGAGGCTTTAGGCCTCCCTCATTTTGTCCCTTTGATGGCTACTAAATAAAACAAAAATTTATCTTTTTCCTTGCATGCAAATCACAAAAATTGTAGGCTCTCAAATGTGAATTGATCGAAGGTAAGTTCTAAGTCAACCAATGCACATGGTATTTATACCATTGTGCCATATCCCTTTGGACGTCGATGGAGGGGGAAACTTCGTATGACATCGACACTTAATAAATAAATGTTACCTTATAACCCTAACCTTAGGGTTAATTAAATTAAGTTATAAATTAATTAATATTGAAATTATTATAATTAATTAAATTAAATTAAATTATAAATTAATTAATAAGGAAATTATTATAATTAATTTAACAACTTTACCTTTAATATTATAATCTAATACTATAATATTATTTTCCTTGGGCCTTCCTATTGCTCCTTTAGACCTTATCTGACCACCTTGAATATTATAATAGGAGATATTATAATATTATTCCCATTAGGCCTAGAAGCAATATTTATCTTGTACAGCTTACTGAAACTGACTCTTGGCATTCTTCCTTTTGCACTGCTCACTAAAACTGACTCTTGACATCAATGACAACAAACCTTGCTCATATTTCCAATAGAGGAAGCAATGAATTTTAGGAAGGCTTTAGATATTTACTTATCTGCCTCTAGTCAAATGATTAATGAAGAGAAATCAAATATCTTCTTCAATACAGATTGTTGGATTCAACGTAGGATTGCTAATATTATATGTTTTCAGGTGGGTTGTTTGTCAGTGGAGTATCTGGGGATTCCTATTTCTTCTAAAAATCTTGGAAGGGCTTACTGGAAAAGTATTTTGTATAGATTTTGATCAAGGGTTCATCATTGGACTTTTCGATGGCTATCCTTTATTGGTAAATTAATGCTTTTGAAGTTTATCCTTCATGCTTT
This sequence comes from Wollemia nobilis, assembly GCA_028583015.1. Classification (NCBI taxonomy): domain Eukaryota; kingdom Viridiplantae; phylum Streptophyta; class Pinopsida; order Araucariales; family Araucariaceae; genus Wollemia; species Wollemia nobilis. Next base: position 688,347 of record JAQPPZ010000523.1, on the reverse strand, counting down.
ACCTATTTACAATTTTTCTATCTTGGTTGCTCCTAAGTGCTTTCTCAAAGAATTTGATTCTCTTTCTAGAAAATTTTTATGGGTAGGAAACCTAGACTGTAATAAATGGAGCTTGGTCAGTTGGGATACTATGTGTTGCCATAAAGAGATGAGGGGTCTTGGTTTGAGGTAATTTGATTTGAATAGTATCGCTTTGGCTACTAAAATTTGTTGGAGGTGGGGCAATAATATTTATCAACTTTGGGCTAAAATTCTTAGCCTCAAATATTTTTGTGATGCTCCAACTAATGAGATTCCAAGATTAGAGCTGAGGGGGAAAGCTTCCATTGTTTGAGGCACTCTCAAAAAATGTGCCATGCTTATTAAGCAAGGTCTCTTTTGGATTGTTAATAAGGGAAATAATACCTTATTTTGGGAATATTCTTGGGATAATAATCCTCCTATCCTTTCTTCTTTCACCCACCTTTGTATTCTTTAGGATATTTTTTGACGTAGGCTGGTCTAAGGTGGTTGACTTCAAGTGACAAAGTCCTCTTGGTAGTTATTTTACTCACTATTGGTGGGATTCGCAGGGCTGGCCAAAGGGTGGTTGTCTTGAGGATCGTGACACTTTGGCTTCTATTTTGGATGAGATACCATGTTGTTCTATTGAATACTCTAATATTCTTGCTTGGGACCATAATTAAAAAGGGAAATACACTATTACTCTAGGTTATCAAACCCTTATTATGTAGATAATAGAGGATATTGTGTCCCCTTTGTGGAAGAAGATTTGGAATAAGTTTGGTTGGCCCAAATGTAATTTTTTTTTTGTTTTCTATGTCAGAGGAAATGTTCAACTTGGGATAATATTCAGAAAAGATGTTTTCAAGGTCCTTTACTATGTTTTCTTTGTGGAAAAAATGAGAAAACCATTCCCCATATTTTCTTCCAATGCTCATATTCCCTAGAGTTCTAGAACTTGTGGTGGTAGATCTGGAAAAGGTCCATCATCCATGATACTTCTATTTTTGAGTTTTGGGAAAGCTTGGGTAGACCCTTGACCTCTGCTTCATGTCTTCAAACTGCCTGGGATATTGGTCCTTCCTTCATATTTTGGAATATTTGGTTGGAATGCAATCGAAGAATTTTTTAGGGATGTCAACTTGGAGCCTTACAGGTATGGCTCAGAGTCAAAAGGATGGTTAAGGAGATTATTGAGGCCAAGTGTGTTATGATGTCTCCTCTTTCTTCCTTTGACTAGCATATTATCAATAGATTGGAGATTTTTTTATCATCACTAGCTGCAAACAGAGGCCTTGTTAGGGGGATTGGTTCAATGAAGTTCAATAGATCTAGGAAGTGGAGTCTACCCCTAGAGGTATTATCAAAATAAACATATATGGTTCTTCCAGGGGTAACCCCGGTAATGTTGGTATAGGGGGAATTGGTCGTGATAGTGAGGGTGTAGCCCATTGTTGGATATTTTGAGCTCATTTAGTTGTCATTGATGTCAAGGTGAAAAGTTGTCATTGATGCCAAAGTGAACATATGAAGTCATCATTAATACCATGGAGCACACCATCACTAACACTAGGAACAATGCGAAGAGTTGAAGAACAAGTTGGCAAAATAATGTTTTATGAGGGTTTGCGGTAAACCCATGGTGGAAAATTAAATGATTTTTATTAAAATCATTATAAGGTTATAAAAGCATCCTTACACATTGTGATGGCAGTTAAGGTTTAATTAAACCCATGGTGGCAGAATATTTTAAATCAAATCAGTGGAGTAAAAGTTGCAGGTTTAAATTTATCCCATGGAAGACTTTAATTTTATTAAATTCAAAGGTTTTAAAATATAATTTATAAAATTTAAATTCTATTGGAATTTAAATAATTTATAAATTATATAAAGGTTTATCTAGCTCCGACGTCATCAAAAATTAAGGAGCATCGATGTCTAAATTTGAATGGTGGTTTTGTGTATAAATAAATGCCCAAAGGGGCATTCGAATATTATCCCTCGACAAATTATTTCCCATGCAAAAGTTTGAAGGATTTTGTGCAAATCGTGGACGTTGAGGAAGAAGACAAAGAGCCTTTGTCTTATTAGCACCAGGGTAGAAGTCAAAAGGGTGAGCGCAAGGTGTTAGGCCCACAAAGGACACGATGGTCCATTGGCATCACACGTTTTATGAAGGCATTGGGAAAGAAGCCCACGTTCGATTCTCATGGACATGCCAAAGGAAGGCTTTTTGTTTGTGTTCGATTCGAGCACCAGGTGGTGAAGAAGGAGCATGAAGTGCTCGTTTGGTTTCAAACGTGCGTCTAGTGCACGCGGTGGTCAAACCCGCAGCTAGAGCGCTCACGCAGGTAGAGAACGTGGGGTCGAATCCCACTAATAGAAAAGGTAATTTTTTGATTAAAATTTATATTGCCTAAGGTTTTATTAAAGGGTAATTTGGAGGTATAAGGGTTTGTGAAGATTTATTTTTAATTAACTTGTGTTTGGAGTTATAAGGGTTTGTGAAGGATTATTTTTATTAAAAATTGATTTGTGCTATTTGGAGTTAAAAGGGTTTTTGAAAGATTGTTTTGTTGAGAAGGGATTTATGTTATTAAGGTTTTAAAGAAAGAGGATTTGATTTTTGCCAAAGTTCTTCTTGCCATTGAAATTGATTAAAGAGGTTTTGAGTTATTTTGGTGGATGTTGAATTTATTTTTAGTTGGGAGTTTATAAGGTGTGATTGGATAAATACTTTATGTATGTTTATGGTTGTTTTTGAAAGGTGGAGTGATAAGGTGTAATTGAGTATCTATATTATTTTGTGAGAGAGATTTATCATCTAACCTCTTTGAGCTTGGCATAGAAGTGTTTGTGGTTGTAACAGATTTATGATATCCCTTCATCGTCAATAAAAAGGTATGAGCACATTCTTCCATAATTGAGTTGATTGTTTGGTTTTTTGGAAAATAAGCTTGGAGTGAAAAGGACTTGATTAGGGTTTCCTATTGAGTGAGTTGAGTTAATGCTTCAAGGTTTTTTGGAATAAAGAGTTGTTGTTAAAACCTTGTTTTATAAGCATTGTTGTTAAAGCCATTGGTTGTGTGAAGAACTTGAACTAGGGTTTGAAAAGAACATGAGTATCATTGTTATGTGAAGATTATTTTATGAGCATTTTTTTTGAAGCCATTGGTTGAGAAAATAACTTGAACTAGGGTTTGAAAAGAACATGAGTATCATTGTTATGTGAGAATTGATGTTGGGCATTGTTGGAAACATTTTGAGTTGGTGATTATATGCTTGGACTAGGGTTTGTGAGAAAGGAGTGTTTCATTGAGTGATTGGTTGAGTAGAGTTGATTGAGCCTAGTCAAGTGGATGTATGAAGTGATTTTTCAAGTTCCATAAAAAAAACTATTCTATATTCTGATTTGAGTTGAGAAAGTGATTGAGCATATTTGAGCAAGTTCTATGTGGACTTGTTGAGCAGATTGGACATGTTTCTGTGTGGACTTGTTGAGCAGATTTGAGAAATTTCTGTGTGGACTTGTTGAGTAGATTTGAGCAAGTTTTGTGTGGACTTGTTGAGCAGATTTGAGCAAGTTCTATGGACTTGTTGAGAAAATTTGAGCAAGTTCTATGTAGACTTGTTGAGCAGATTTGAGCAAGTTCTGTGTGGACTTGTTGAGCAAATTTGAGCAAGTTCTGTGTGGACTTGTTGAGCAGATTTGAGCAAGTTCTATGTGGAATTTTTGAGCAGATTTGTGCTAGACCGAAGGACTATGTTTAGTGCAGATTTGAGATAGATCTTTGGAGGTGACAGAGCAAAGAGGATAGTAGTCTCCAATGGATAGATATCCATCAACCAGGGCAGTGAGGACATGTCTTCTGAGTGGGGACAAGAGTCTTCGTTGGAGAGAGATCCACAAGCCAGTGTAGTGGAGGTAGTAGTCTTCTAAAGGATCACCACCCAGAGCAAAGGAGAAGGAGTTCTCCTATGGATAGAGATCCATAAACTTGATTTAGGGGATTGGTGTCTCCTTTGGATAGAGGTCCATAAACATTGTAATAGGGAAGGATTCCCAAGAGATTGATTGAGAAAATTTTAGTGAAATATTTTCTCCATGGAGTAGCCCACATTGGGTGAACCACATAAATTATGGTGTCTCTATTGTGTGTGGTGATTTGTGCATTGATTTTATTACTGCTATTGATATTGCTATCTATACATTGCATAATATTGATTTGGAAAGAAAAGTAAAAAGTGGTCTTATACTGTTCACCCCCCTCTCAGTATAAGCTTGTGTTCTTCAATTGGTATTAGAGCGGGTTCCTTCAAAGAGTTTTAAAGTCTTGAAGGAAAATCTAACAAGAACACAATGGATCCTAAGGAGGTGTCCTCAAATAATTCAACACCAGTATTTTATGGAAGTGACTATATGTATTGGAGTATGATGATGAAGATCTACTTGATGGCACTTGGCAATGAAATTTGGGAAGCAGTGGAATTTGGATATGATCCCTTAGTCAATCCTCCTACAAATAAGGAAGGTAAGATTCTACAACACTATAATTCAAAAGCAATGAATGCACTTGTGAGAGGTTTGCATAGAATAGAGTATATGAAAGTTATGCATTGTCAAACTGCAAAAGAGATGTGGGATAAATTGCAAAATATATATAAAGGAGATAAAAGTTTCAAGAAATCAAAGATGCAAAATCTCAAAGGACAACTTGAAGCATTAAGAATGAACGAAGAGGAAAATATTAGTGCTTATCTACTTCGAATTGATGAGGTTCTTAATGATATGCAAGGACTTGGAATGAAGATTGATGAATCTGATGTTTGTGATAAAGTCTTAAGATCTCTTCCAAAAAGATTCAGTGAACAGGTTTTTTCTATAGAAGTGTCAATAGATGGTGATACTTTGACAAGAGATAAGTTTCTTGGTATGCTCAAAGTATTTGAGATAAGAACAAAATAACCTATTCCCTAGAAGGAAGCATCATTCAAAGCAATCAATAAAACAAATGGTAAGAAGTTAGAATCAAGCAATGAGTCATCCAATGATGAAGAAGCTAATTATGGTAGAAGAGATAAGGACTATAGAAGATCCAAAGATCTAAGATCTATTAAGTATTTCAATTGTGGAAAGTATGGATATTTTACAACATATTGTCGAGAACCCAAGAACAACAATGGTGAAGAAAAATAGGATCACAGAAATAAGGAATCAAAAATATACAAGCACCAAAAGAAAAGCAAGGATGGACAAAGCAGACAAGGAAAGAAGTTCTTTCAAAGGTAAAAGAGAAGCTACTATGCGGATAAGGCAAGTAAGTACTCAAGTGATAGTGATGCTAGTTTTTCAGACAATGATAGAGATGAAGTCCTATTTATGATTGAAGAAAAAAAACTAGTTAAGAAAAGGACTCCAATCATTCTCAAGTGTTTTAGATGTGGTAACTTTGGACATCTTGAAGATAGTTGTACAAGGGATGGTTATAGTTTCAGTGATGATGAATATGAAGATACACTTGAAGGACTAGATGAAAATATTCTAATGACATTAGAAGATAAAGTAAGTTGATCCTATGGAAGACAAGCCAATAGAAAATAGAGAAGCAAACAAAGTCAAACAAATAGAGGAATATTCAGAAAAGGATGGTTATGATCTCAAGGGAGAACTTATCTATGCCCTTGAAACAATAAAGAAGGTAAGAAAGCAAAACTCTAAACTTGAAATTCAGTTCCAAGAATGTGATGAAGAGAGAAGTTTGCTCATAGAGGATTTAGAAAAATCAAAGGCTAAGGCAAAGAGGTTCAAGGATAAGTTAGAAGCAAAGATCTTAGAATGTGAGAAGTTAGCACAAGAAGTGGCACTACTCGGAGAATATTTAGAAGACTCCAAGATCAAGATGAAAGGATTCAAAAATAGCTCAAATATTGTGGATAAGATGGTCAAGGTACAAAGAAGGTCAACAAACAAAACATGTCTTGGATTTGAATAGAATCAAAAGAAATGGGAAGGAGATTCAACTTCAAGTTTTGGAGGAGAAGAAACTTCAGATGAAGATACTTTAGAAGAAGATAGTGTAAAATAAAGTGAGTCATCTAAGGATGAGTTGGACAATAGAGAGTTCAACAAAAATAAGAACAATGCACAAAGAAGATACAGATGGAACAACAATCAGAATAGGAGACCAATGAGGTCAAGACAAGGAAACTTCAATGGAAGATGCTTTTCATGTCACAGGTTTGGGTACATGGCTTCATAATGCAGGACACATGAAAAATAAGAATATGGGAATAGATAGTTTTTCCATGGGTATTGCTACTCATGTAATCATTTTGGTCACAAGGCAATGAATTGAAGGGTTCATGACAGAAGAGGATATGGCTTCACTAGGAGAATTGCATCTCCAAGGGATAATAACATTAAGTGTTATAAGTGCAATAATAATGACCACACAACAAAGTGGTGTAGATCAGACATTCTAGAAACAAGTATGAACATAAACATGAATATGAACAAGAATAGGAATGTTGACATGAACAGGAATAGGAACAAGAACATAGACATGGATAGAATCAGTCAGAGGAATCAAAAAATTTAGATAAGAAGAAAAGAGGATAAAATTAAAGAATAGTGCTTTCTAGGAGTAGAAATACTCCCAACCCAAAATTAACCACCTTAATAGAAGGTGGGGGAGGGGCTAAGCTAAGAGGCTCATTCTTAGCCCCGAGCCCCAAAGGTGACCCTTTGCCATTGATGTCAAAGGGGGAGATATTTGAGTAAGGGGGAGATATTTGAGTAAGGGGGAGAGATTTGGTATTTGAGAGAGCATTGAGCCAGAAGGAGCAATGTCCCAAGGGGAGCAGAACAAAGGAAAGGTCAAGTTTTCAGTTAAAAGAATTTGGGTTTCCATCAATGACAAAGGGGGATATTGTTGGATATTTTGAGCTCATTTAGTTGTCATTGATGTCAAGGTGAAAATTTTTCATTGATTCCAAAGTGAACATATGAAGTCGTCATTAATACCGTGGAGCACATCATCACTAACACCAGGAACAATGCGAAGAGTTGAAGAAGTTGGCAAAATAATTTTTTATAAGGGTTTGCGTTAAACCCATGGTGGAAAATTAAAATAATTTTATTAAAATCATTATAAGGTTATAAAAGCATCCTTACACATTGTGATGGCAGTTAAGTTTTAATTAAACCCATGGTGGCAGAATATTTTAAATAAAATCAGTGGAGTACAAGTTGCAGGTTTAAATTTACCCCATGGAAGACTTTAATTTTATTAAAGTCAAAGGTTTTAAAATATAATTTATAAAATTTAAATTCTATTGGAATTTAAATAAATTATAAATTATATAAAGGTTTAGCTAGCACCGATGTCATCAAAAATTAAGGAGCACCGACGTCTAAATTCGAATGGTGGTTTTGTGTATAAATAAATGCCCAAAGGGGCATTCAAATATTATCCCTCGATGAATTATTTTCCATGCAAAAGGTTGAAGGATTTCGTGCAAATCATGGATGTTGAGGAAGAAGACAAAGAGCCTTTATCATATTAGCGCTAGGGTAGAAGTCAAAAGGGTGAGCGCAAGGTGTTAGGCCCACAAAGGACACGGTGGTCCATTGGAAGCACACATTTTGTGAAGGCGTTGGGAAAGGAGGAGCCCACGTTCGATTCTCGTGGACGTGCCAAAGGAAGGATTTTTGTTTATGTTCGATTCGAGCGCCAGGTGGTGAAGAAGGAGCACGAAGTGCTCGTTTGGTATCAAATGTGCATCTAGTGCACGTGGTGGTCAAACCCATGGCTAGAGCGCTCATGGAGGTAGAGAATGTGGGGTCGAATCCCACTAATAGCAAAGGTAATTTTTTAATTAAAATTTATATTGCCTAAGGTTTTATTAAAGGGTCATTTGGAGGAATAAGGGTTTGTGAAGATTTATTTTTAATTAATTTGTGTTTGGAGTTATAAGGGTTTGTGAAGGATTATTTTTATTGAAAATTGATTTGTGCTATTTGGAGTTAAAAGTGTTTTTGAAAGATTGTTTTATTGAGAAGGGATTTATGTTATTAAGGTTTTAAAGAAAGAGGATTTGATTTTTGCCAAAGTTCTTCTTGCCATTGAAATTTATTAAAGAGGTTTTGAGTTATTTTGGTGGATGTTGAATTTATTTTTAGTTGGGAGTTTATAAGGTGTGATTGGATAAATACTTTATGTATGTTGATGGTTGTTTTTGCAAGGTGGAGTGATAAGGTGTAATTGAGTATCTATATTATTTTGTGAGAGATATTTATCATCTAACCTCTTTGAGCTTTGCATAGAAGTGTTTGTGGTTGTAACATATTTATGAGATCCCTTCATCGTCAATAAAAAGGTATGAGCACATTCCTCCATAATTGAGTTGATTGTTTGATTTTTTTGGAAAATAAGCTTGGAGTAAAAAGGACTTGATTAGGGTTTCCTATTGAGTGAGTTGAGTTAATGCTTCAAGGTTTTTTGGAATAAATAGTTGTTGTTAAAACCTTGTTTTATAAGAATTGTTGTTGAAGCCATTGGTTGTGTGAAGAACTTGAACTAGGGTTTGAAAAGAACATGAGTATCATTGTTATGTGAAGATTATTTTATGAGCATTATTGTTGAAGCCATTGGTTGAGCAAAGAACTTGAACTAGGGTTTGAAAAGAATATGAGTATCATTGTTATGTGAGAATTGATGTTGAGCATTGTTGGAAATATTTTGAGTTGGTGATTATATGATTGGACTAGGGTTTGTGAGAAAGGGGTGTTTCATTGAGTGATTGGTTGAGTAGAGTTGATTGAGCCTAGTCAAGTGGATGTATGAAGTGATTGTTCAAGTTCCATAAAACAAAACTATTCTATATTCTGATTTGAGTTGAGAAAGTGATTGAGCAGATTTGAGCAAGTTCTATGTAGACTTGTTGAGAAGATTGGACAAGTTCTGTGTGGACTTGTTGATAATATTTGAGCAAGTTATGTGTGGACTTGTTGAGTAGATTTGAGCAAGTTTTGTGTGGACTTGTTGAGAAGATTTGAGAAAGTTCTGTGTGGACTTGTTGAGAAGATTTGAGCAAGTTCTGTGTGGACTTGTTGAGCATATTTGAGCAAGTTCTGTGTGGACTTGTTGAGAAAATTTGAGCAAGTTCTATATGGACTTGTTGAGCAGATTTGAGCAATTTCTGTGTGAACTTGTTGAGCAGATTTGTGCTAGACCGAAGGACTGTGTTTAGTGCATATTTGAGACAAAGCTTTGGAGGTGATAGAGAAGAGAGGATATTAGTCTCCAATGGATAGAGATACATCAGCTAGAGCAGAGAGGATAGGTCTTCTGAGTGGAGACAAGAGTATTCAATAGAGAGATATCCACAAGCCACTACAGTGGAGGTAGTAGTCTTCTAAAGGATCACCAGCTAGAGCAGAGTAGAAGGATTTCTATGGATACACAAGCTTGATTTAGAGGATTGGTGTCTCCTTTGGATAGAGGTCCATAAACATTGTAATAGGGAAGGATTCCCAAGAGATTTATTGAGAAAATTTTAGTGAAATATTTTCCCCATGGAGTAGCCCACATTGGGTGAACCACGTAAATTATGGTGTCTCTATTGTGTGTGGTGATTTGTGCATTGCTTTGATTACTGCTATTAATATTTCTATGTATACATTGCATAATATAGATTTGGAAAGAAAAGTAAAAATTGGTCTTATATTGTTCACCCCCCTCTCAGTATAAGATTTTGTTCTTCACCCACCTCTTTTTCTTTGTGTACAAGAAAATTCATTCAAATAATCATATGGAAGCGTTTTCAATTCTCTATGCATTAGAAACAGCTTTTTATTTGGGATGGAGAAGGGTTATTTATGAATCTAATTCCATGATAGTGGTGTCTCTTCTAAACAACAAGTATTTTTAGGATACTTCCTGGTTTATGGCTAGAATAGTGAAATAGATTTTGAGCTTGGTTGGGAATTTTGTTGAAATTTCTTTTGTTCATATCCTAAGAGAATAGAATAGAGTGGTTGATTATTTGGAAAAGTGCACTTCTAAAGGATTCCCTTACTAGAAAGCTAATAGCTGGAACAATATAGGTCGAGAGAAATCTAGAATCCGTAATCAGTTAATTCATGAGGACCAGGAAAAATAATTTCAAGGTGAAGGAACCCGATTGTCATGGGTTGTGTCTTGTCGAAGTTGTTGTCAGAATGATCCATGGATTTTCTTGGTGGATTTATTGTATTTTGTATTATGTGTTGGCTTGGATCACTTTGAAATCCTTGTGGAATGTATTATTTTTTATTCTGAATATAAAAAAAATCCCCCCAAAAAAAAGAACCACGATGGAAGAAATTCAAACCAAGTAAGCTCATCACCATGTTAAAACTCTTCTCTGTTGAGAGCTAAATTTAAGTTTTATCATAGTCAGTAATGGTGCAATGATTTTTTTTATGCCTTGGTGGTACATGAACAAAATCATAAGAGATAGATGCAATTTCAGTACAAAACTCTTTTGACACGGTTCATCGCATACTCTTCCATAATGATTAATGCAATTTTTACCATTGCAAATTTAAAATCCTCTAGTTCTCGCTCATCTAAAAATTAAAATTTCTCCTTTGCACTCATAAAAAAAATAAAATTTCCCCTTCCTGTGCATCTATAAAGTAAAAATTAATTCCCACTGTCATTGATCTTTAGGGTGACCCTAAGAGGGTGGTTTTAAATCACCCTCTTAGGATCTACTAGGGTGGTTTTTTATCATCTTAAAAAACCACCTTATTTTATTCATTGTTAAAGCCATTTTTTGGTGTAGTGAGTATCAACTCCCTTATCTTAGGATTCCACTATTTTAGCTACTTTCCACACCCCCTTTCACTAGTATCATATCTGATGACCACATCCATTCCCCCCACTGATCCAGCTATGGCCACCTATCAGAAGATCAATGAGCTTTCACTCAATGTAAAAAATTGGTGGAATGATCAACTTGCAAAGCCATCCAATAAGGTTGCTTGCAAGAGAAAGACTACTATACTAGACCCAGTTTCTCAAAAAAGAACAAAGCTGACCATCACTTTGAAGGTAAATAATTTGAGGAAGGATATGACTCTAGATGATTATCAAGTCAAAGAGAAAATATAGGATATTATGTAATTACAGTCTACTTGTAGTTTCCAAAGCCTATATAGATACAATCTACTTATAGGGTGATATCTATAAATAAAAATGTGAAAATATGAAAGAGAAAGTGAAAGAATTGGAAGCTTCAGTTAGAGATCAGAAGAATCTAGAAAAAGTCCTCAAAAAATTAAGTGAAGTGGCTAGACAAGTTTCAAGAGATGGTCAACTATAAAGAGCAAGCTAAAAGTGCTCAAGCATAAGGCTTTGACCAAAAAAATAACCAATTACAACATCAGTTGTAGTTAGAAAAGGCTGAATCTACAGGATTTTTTGAAGACAAAGTGAAAGAGATAAGGAGAGAAATTTGGTCTGATATCCAACTAAAGGGTTTGAAAGCTAAACCCATTTTCATCTTCTTGTATGAGGCCAGTGAAGACATTGTGAGTTCTAAAGGGGCTCTTAAGGTTGTTCAAGGATAAATTCAACATAATGTTGTTGTAGCTAGAAATATTTTTATCTTGGCAAAAGTAAGGTTTAGAGCTACATCAAGGGTGATCCCCAGTAAGCAGTGGTGTTCTACCAAGAACCTTTCCAAAGACATCCTAGCCAAGAATTGATTTATGATTAAATGATGGTAGTTCGTAGATAAGTTGGAGACTAAGATGAGTAAAATTTTATAGAATCTTAATCAGATTAAGCGACTTGGATTTCCACAATTATTGGGATATGATCACCAATTCATTAAAGAAGCTGCACTGAAAGCCAACTTCAACTCAATTTTGGGGGATGAGTCTAATATTGAGGGATGGCCTGAGCCAATTAAATAAAATTGGGTGGTTTAGTTGACTAGAAATTTGATGCAAATTAAGGATGTGATAACTGAAGTTGCTAATGATGATTTTGAATCATCTTATGAAAATATTTCCAAGTTATAGTGACTTCATCGACAAATAGTGGCAATGCCAATAATTCCCCATAAGGTTGGGGAGGAGGCCTCCAACGCTCTTGAAGATGTTTTTCAACTTCTAAGTGAGGAAGATATAAGTGAGGAGGAGGTAGAAGAAGATGATACTGACCATGAAAGTCAATTAGAGGAGGATAAAGAAGAATAAAAGGAGGAATAGGTGCAGGAAGTAGAGGAAGAGAAAACTACAAATTAAGAATTCATTCACATTGAAGAGGGAGAAAATAGAATCAAGAAGAGGAGCAAAAGGAGGATCAATTATAAAGGAGTAGCACTTTTGGCATGACTCAGGTTCTGATAAATCTTTGCAAGGAGTAAAAAAATGCATGACCTTCTAGAAACATGATGAAGGCATGATCCTTTCTTCTATATAACCAAGGTTTGGCCCTCTAATTGAATAAAGAAGATATTTTGACTCTTATCTTACCTCTATGTGAATTGTTACCCTTTAAAAAAATAAGTGGAAAAGGATAGTTGTTCTATGGAAGTGATATTAGAAACAATTAGCAAACGCCTCCTTTTTCCCCTTTGTCTTTCTACCGTCATCATTCCCTCTTCCCTCACTCATTCACATTCATTTTATTTTCCTTCATCCATCTAATTTTCACACTTCCCTTCATTTCTATTTCATCCATATTTTTTCCACTTTCCATGTGAGACTCCATAAACCCAATGAATAAGGCTCTAAGTTCTTAAATCTTACGAGTAATATTCTCCATGAGGTGCCAATAATGTAGGCCAATATTACCACATCTCAAAAGATGATCAAAATTTTGTAAAAAGAGGCTAAGTGTTCAATAACTTTACTCAAGTCTATTGATTTCCTCGAATCCATAGTAAATATGACTCGAGTGATACAGGAATCATTTTTGTTCCACAGCCAGCTATTTTTCTTTGATAATCACACAAAAATGAGAAGCACAAAGAAGAGGATAGAATCCCCCAAAAACGCTATTCTACGATGAAAAATATGAAAGTGGTTAGAAGATCATTTTTAAACGTGGCTGGTAGATTCCTTTTCTAGCAACATGGAAATGAGAAAAAATCTTGGAAGCAAGAGAATGATGATCGTGCAACTCAAAATCGCTAAAGTATATGAATCCACAAAAAATTTGTCAGAATAGGCTCAAGTGCAAAAGAAAGCATGGTTGATGGAGATCCTTTGTTAGCATAGCATCTAGGAGCAAGGAGTAAGTGTAAGCTTGGATCTACTAATTTTTACAAATTCATGGCTGATGTGACCAATTTTGGCTGAAGTTCATCACAAAGTGCAATTTGGCAACTTTCTTTGTATAAGGTGTGGTCAAGAGAAAATAACAAAGTGAAGGTGCTGAAATGTGAATATCTACCTTGCCACAGTCAAAATGTGCAAAACCAATTAAGTTTAAAATTCTTGCACAATTGAGCATTATCCTTTGGTCATGATGTGGTTATAAGGAGGTATTTCAAAATATGTAGTAGATGTGCAGCCGTAGGATAGTTTTAGCAATAAAGAAGATTCCAAAATCATGGATTTATATATTTTAACACACAAAACAAATGAAAATTCTCACCTTTCAAAGCTCTATGAGGATTCAAGGAAAAGTGAACGAGTGAAGATGAATGCTAGCATTCATGGGGTAATCAGGCCAAATCTCAAAACCATGATTTTTTTGAATTCCACACCCAAATTTGTCAAAATCTAGAAAGAGTAAAATTCTTGCACGGTTTTGATAAATATAAAGGCAGAAAGTGGCCACAAGTCAAAAATCTACCAATTGATCACAGTTTCTTATCCCTAGATTGACGGTGTGGATTTATCCTACTCTAAATTTTAAAATTTTAACATATCTCATGTGGTTGCATGATGCAATAAATCTAAAGAGTCAAATCAGATGCCATGGGAATGTAATCATTAGGGAGATGAAGCATCATGGTCCAAAAACTTCTAGAACCTGCTATCCAATTGATTTAGTTGTAGATTTGTGACCATGAAGGCATAGCAAGAATGAGGAATGTTGGAGGTTGAGCCTATGCAATATTTTCTATATCTATTTCAAGAAAATACAGCTGGATATCACTATTGATAGCAAGTTGTAATAAGATCAAGAACTCCAAAAATTTCCCTATAATGCTCAAAATAAAAAGATTATAAATTTATAAATAGAGGTTGAACCCTCATTTTAAAGGGATGGCTTTGAAGTGTTTGCTTCCATTGTTGTTGTACATTTTCTACAAATTAATGAAAAGAGCATTACTTGGGATATTTTCCTCAGACTTGCATCTACATTGCTTATTGATTACAATTTTTTGAAATCATTTCTACTACTGCTACTTTGGTTAGTATATCCTGCTAATTTAGATTGCTAATTTAGAGAAAATTGGAATGATTCAGATCTAAATGTATGCTCGAGAAGAATTCTATTTCTGTTAGTCAGGGTGTTAATCTAATTATGCTAATTTGTATTATTAATACTTTTTATGTTTGGTATAATTCTTTAAGCATGCAATGACTTTCAATATTAAAGATTGCTAAGTTTCAAATGTTGTTAGTCCTGGATAGTGTTTTTGGAAATTAAGTCATCAAGAAATTCTCTATGGATGCCTATGTTGTTAGCTTTATTCATCTATTATTCATTCATTTCTTCTTAACCCTTTCATTTCTATCACTATTCTTTGTTCATTAAACTCAGCTTAAAAAAATTCAACATCAAATAGGTTGAAAAGGAGTACCGACATACTCTAGAGGTTGAATTGAAGCAATTCAGTTCATCCAATGTGTGGTTTGGGTTGTGATTAGTGGATGCTCATCTTTCAAATCATTGTATATGATAGTCAGTTAAAATTCAACTTTGTGACAAATCAAGCCATAATAGTTCCCATGAGGGTTGTTCAATGCATAATATATCTTAAGAAGTTGACAAGAGATAAGTTTGGCATGTCTCATTTATGTATATTTGGGTCTTCAACATGGACTCACGTATACAAATATCTTTGAAAAGGAGAGGTCAAATAATAATAGATGTATATTTATGGGGTATTCAAATACCTCAAAATTGTATCACCTTTATGAGCCTTAGACACATGATATTTTAATTAAAGAGGTCATTTTTATGAGGTCCTTTCAGTCCACCACCTATAATTTTAATAGGTGACTATTTTGATCCTTTGACTAATTCATATTTGGTTGTTCCTTTAGATAATTTGGTAGGATATATTAATAGAAAAGTATATTCTCAATTTTCATCTTCAAAATATAGGTACTTACCTATTTATTTGAGCCCTTTGTGGTAGCACCATTGATAGCACTTATTTTCTAGATTCAAGATATGTTTAGCATAACATATCAATTCAAATTTATTTGGCCTTGTGTGATGATGTGAGTAGATATTTTGAGTTGGAATATTTATTTTTAGCTTCTAATATTCCTTTTCCATAGAGTGAACATGGTTCTTTATTAATTTTTCCAAGACCTAAGTGGGTTAATATACTTCAAGGATGCTCAACCTATTTAGTCTCCAAAGTGACATCAAAAAGCTCCTTCTTGAGCATTGATCTAAAAGGTTGATAATTATCAAAATCATTTTACATAATCTTAGAAAAAGGTATAGTCAAAGTGAAAAATGTAATGCTTATGGAGTATGAGGCCTTTATGAAGAACAAGACATGGGATCTTGTTCATCTTCTAGAATAGAAGAATGTAATTGGATGTAAATGGGTCCATAGGATAAAGTATACTTTGGATGGTTAAGTAGAGATGCACAAGGCACACCTTGTTAATATGTATTCTCTTAATAGGATGGAATTGACTATTCCAAGATATTTTCTCTAGTGTCTAGGATGGACTCAATCAAGATGCTCTATATAGCTACCTCATGTGGATGGAAGGTACACCAAATGGATGTGAATATTATCTTCCTATAGAGGATATTTAGGAGGAGATACACATGTAGTAGCCACCTAGATTTGATCTTGAGGACCCTATTCCTATGGTTAGTCATCTTACTAAGTCCTCGTATAGACTTAAGTGGGCTCCCCATGCATCCTATGGGAAGACTACTCACTCTTTTTAGTTGTGGATTTTTATGATGTGAGGTTTAACATAGTGTTTACAAAAAATATTAGGATGAGGAGACTTTATTAATTATTCTCTATATTTATGATCTTATCATTACCATCAAATATCCTACCTTGATCCAATATATGAAGTCGTAGCTTTGTTCCACTTTTGAGATGACAAATTTGGGGCTTCTACACTACTTTTTGGGGTTTCAAATTAATTTTGGCATCACCATTTCATGTCCTAAGTATGCTTTGGATATTTTTAGAATTTCTCCTTTCACTTAAGGCTTAAATATTTGGGTTGGTTGTACCACTTCATTAGTGGATATTACATTGTATCAATCTCTTGTGGTTGTATCTCTATCAAACTCATACAAGACTTGATATAGTTTTTATTGTTAATTATTACTCCTAGTATATGTAGGCACCTTGAGAGATCCAATGGACCATAACCAAGAGGATTCTTAGATACATCTAAGGTACTTATAAAATTGGTATTTACTAGTTAGTTGGCTCTTATTCAATTCTAATAGTATATTCAAATATTGATTGGGTTGGTGATTTGGATAAGTGATGTTCCACAATAATATTTGTGTTCTATTTGGGATCCAAATCTATTTTTTTATGTTCTAGAAATCAATCCACTATATATAAATCTTCTATAGAAGCTAAATTGTGTACTATCAGTGAGGTAACTGATCATCTTCTATTGGTACTCTTGATTTTGGATGATATTGGCATTCCATAGATTTTTCCAGTCACTCTTCAATGTAAAAATTATATCACTATCTAGCATATTTGTAATCTAGTGTTTCATCAATAGGCTAAGCACATATATATTTGGATACACTTTGTGAGATGGTTTCATGCATGTGGGAAGCTTGATCTAGTTTTCAAAACTTCATAAAAGTAGGTAGAGGGCATCCTAACCAAGATCGTACTCAAGGTTTATTTTTTGTGCATGTTGGAGATACTTGGTGTGGGAGAGTTTTAATTAAGGGGTTGATCAATCAGAGTCTCTCTCTATGTCTCCTATTCACCTTAAGGGGATATGTTAGAATATGTGGTGGTTATGCATACCTTGAGTCCATAATTAACTTTTGTATTATACTATTCATGTAAGTCTTATGGACCCTTGTAAGCCTTGAAAAAGTTATTTTTGTAATATGTTATTATATTAATCCTTAAGGTTAGTATCTTCGTAAATTAATAATCAATAGCTAACTCTACATGTGGTTATGTGTCTTGTCCTCCTATATATGGGATAGGGGATGGATTAACTTTGTTAGTTCTTGGGTAGGATAGAAGTGATCCATGTTGGTCGATGGTTTTAGTTTCCTTTCTTCACCCAATTATCACTTTTCATCCACCTTTATTGATGTTTTTTTCTTCTAACATTCCCAAAACCCTAAAATAAGGATAGATTCTTGATCAAAGAATGTTTTAACACATGTCCTCCAAAGCATTTGTCCTAAAAAAGGATAGTGTCAAAATCATCATTTTAAGTGGCAATCACAGTCATCCAATTAATTTTAGTTTTTTTAATGCATAGTAATGATTCTAGCACATTTTACACCTAGTGCTTTAATGGCATGTCATTTAGACTAACTATTTAAATTTTATGATCTCAAAAAAGGAGAAAACTAGCCGTCAACTTGAAAGTTAAAGTTATTTCACTTCATCTTCTATAAATACCCATTTCACACCCTTTTTTTTCTCACCATATATTTAGTTACAATACTATTACCATAAATTCACTTGTAATGATTTTTACTACCGACATTGCTTCCAATATTTTTTCATTTATTGCTACCACATCACACCTCTTTTGCTCTCTTTATTTCTCTTGTCATTGCACATACAACCAAATCCATCAACCATTAGTTTTATACCATAATGGCAAGATACAAAGGTTATTGATTATCATTTAAGGATAAATTTCTAAGCTAGGCCAAACCCTCTGTGAACATACTAGGTGTGATCTCTCCTTATTTACTACGATGACATTGCAAGAAGATAGGGTAGGAATGAGTTGTTTATCATGTTTATTTTTTGAATAGTACAATCCTTACTATGTTTGTATTAGTCCTACCTTTTCATTCTATAGATAATTGATGGCTTTTTAGCCATATTATTTCATAGGCCCCAATATCCAGGATCTTAATCAATTACAATATTATAGCATTCAAATATCTCTAGCCAATATAATAAATCACATTCATGAAATAAAATATTATTTCAATATAGGAAACTCATAATATTATTGATAAATCTAATATATAACACCTCTTGTATTATTCAAGATTCAATGCTTAATAAAATGTTTCATTATTTAATATTTCTTAATTCATTTATCATTACAATACATGGAGCTTTATCTCCATATTATAATCTTAGAAGGTGACTCTTCAATACTTGATTATTGCTCTCCTTACATATTTGGGAGATGCATCCTTTCCTATTCCACACATATGACAAACCTCTCATATCTCTTGACTTTATATTTTCACTTGTATACTTGACACCTACACATATGTGCGGTGACTATTGCACAACTTGCCCCAAATTTGGGGACCCACCTTTAATTTGAGTTTTTTTTTTAAGTTTTGGTTTACATCGAGGGTTTTGTAGGATAATTTGAATCAAAAAGTTTTGAAAATTTGGTTTCAAATGTAGTTTTCATATCAAGGTTTCATGATCTGCAGGTAGGATTTAAAGGTCCAGAGGTTATTTCATCATGATTTCTTCATTGGATAATGTTTGTAGTTTCATGTATTCATATTTATGACTTTACCACACCATCATGCATTAAGAAAAAAATTAAATATATAAAACAAATATATATATATATATATATATATATATATATATATATATAATAGAATAAAAGGGTAGCTACCCTAGTTTGGAAAATAAGATAACGAGAATCTCGGTGATGGTGGACCTTCAATCGATGACGAAGATCTTGATAATGGAGAAGATTCTAAAAATCTGGATGGGGACTTGGAAACCTCTGAGGTTGGGAGGAAATCACTATCAAAACCTCCTTGGAATTCCCCTTCTGGTTCCTTTGTGGATAAATTCTGATTCGATGCAGGGACATCCATACCCATAAATCAAGGCTCAATCCCTCTCATAATTTTTGGTAGAGAGGTCATCATTCCACCTGAGGTAATGGTACCTTTGATTTTTCAAGAATCCTTATCTTAGGTTGGGAAGTTTGTTGGCACATGTCCAGACATCGAGTCTATTCAAAAATGGGCTTTCATGAAATGGTGACCTAGTGGCAATTTGTATTTGGTTTCCCTTCCTAGACATTTTTCATGATCAAGTTAAATAACCCTCAGGATACAGGTCGAATCCTCACTAGCAGGCCTTGGTTCTTTGGTCGAAGAAGTCTCTTCTTGAGAAGGTGGGGAGAGGATTTTGACCTTGAGACTTAGAGCATAAATATGGCACCAATTTGGATCAGACTTCCTCGTCTCCCAGCTTATTTTTGGCACACTAGGATTCTTAAAGGCATAGCTCAAACCATTGGAGAACTAGTTGCCATAGATTCGACTACTAAAGAAAGAACCTGACTAATTTATACCCGCATCTATGTCACTGCAAATCTAGATTCAGAGATCCTCACCTACGCTGATCTCACTTCAGGGTTCTATCATAGATGACAAGTAGTGGAGTATAAGAATAAACCAACATTTTGTATTGAATACCAAAAATAGGGACACCTCAAAACTCAATGCCCATCTCTGAGGAAAGAAATGAAAAAGGATGGACTCAATGATAGGAAAGGCCCAAAAAGTGGTTAGACTATGCAATATTTCCAAAGAAAGAACTAGATTGATAAGGGAAAGCAAGCAACCACTCAGCCTCAAGTGCCTTCACATTCTAAGGACATTCCCAATCAGGTACACCCCTTAATTGAGAGTCCTAATCCTTTCTTACCTCTAAGTGACCAAGTCACCAAAACCATATTTACAATTTTTTCAAGAGTTCCTGAGCCCCCCAATATCTATACTGAATACTCAAACTAAATTTGTGATGCCCCTCCATCCTCCATTATATAAGGTCCATTATATCCCCATTCCAACACTCGGAGTTAGGAAAAATATGATACTGATGTGGGTAGCAATAAAAAGAAAGACTAGCCCTCCCATGGCCAAGGACATATTTTGAATAGTCCAAAAGCTTCCACTGATCCTAATCAGGTCTCTCATCTTATAAATGAGGAGTCTCTTCCTCTTGAAGATTTATCCCTCGTTGTTCCCTTGTTGTCCAAGACTTTGGTTTCTGAGCCACTTCAGAAGAAATACTCGGTTGTCGTTGGTAGTGTTAAGAAGAATGGACGCTTACCCAAAAAGGGTCTGAGTTCTAAAGGATCTGAGTGGTAGACCCTGTTTGAAAGATGGTTGGAGCCAGGATGCAAATACCCAAATTGCAAGGTATCAACTCATCAGGTGGAGGTGACGATGGTGAGTGGTTTTTCTAAAAAATTTGATGATGAACCCTCCCTGGATTGTGAACTCCTTACTTCTATGAAGAAAAATTTAAGATGAGACAAAATTTCATAAAGTGAGTTGCTTGTTCCTTTATTCTGTTGTTTAGAAAATTTGCTTCCTCAGGCTTGTTGCATTGGTTTCTTGAAACTTATTGCTTTTCAATTTTGGGTCTGTGTACCCTTTCCTTTTAGAGGTTGTGATAATTTTGGCTTCGGGTCTATGTACCCTATATTTCTCTTGCTCTTCCTAGTTTGTGTCTCTTGTTTAGTTTGGTGTTGCTCTCCATATGTTGTTGAGCATTGTCCTTTGTTTTTATTTTTGGCTTTGTAAAAGGTTCTAGGACCCTTTCAAAACCCCTTCCATAAATCAAAAGAAATTGAGATAACATAAACATTAATTTATGTTTGTTTATTTTATGACATAAATTTTACGTTATGTTTATTTTTACATTAATGATTTATAAAAAAAATATATACATACATATATATAAATAATTAATAAAAAAATTATATATAAATACAAAATCTAAGTATATAATAATAAAGGTCATTTTAAATGGATTATCATTTTTTTGTTTAATACCTATGTTTATGTATTTGCAAATTATAAAGTGGTGTCTCTATCGACAAGGCCAACCGAATCAACGATGGGGGTCTTGGAGAGGATTACCGTCCGTCGATCGACAATTCTAACTTGGCTAACTAATGGTCAACATGAAGTCCCTATCAAGAAAGAGCACAAGTGTTGAGGATGTTAACGGGCATTGGAGTAATACCCTATAAGGGAGGGAAAGGTCTTGGACTACACCAACTTGGTAAGGAGTGTCCATGTCAACGACGTCAAGGCCATCATAACCATTAATTTTTTGGTCGTGATGATACTCAAGACTCCCGGGGAATCTAGAATAGTTATCACCATGGGGTTTTCTTAAAGGTTTAGTATTCCTATGGGGTACAGTGGCCTTCATGCAACTTTATTGGAATACAAGAGGATGAGCACAGTTTAGATATGGACTACCAAATGTGAGCATGACATAGTTGTGGATTGCCAAAGAGATTGGAGGCTAAATTAGACTTTCCATGCAGTCAAAATTCTTTACCATACTTTGTATGTAAGACAAAGATGCAATGCAGAATGAAGGTGAGCCTTTTTCGTGACTCTGTGGCATTATAAATCACACTGATAATATCAGTGCCATTGCTATCAACTATAGAGTGCTTCATGGAAGAGTATAACATGGAATCGTAAATCTCTCATTGATCAAAAAAGTAGAAACACCTAGATATTAATTGATGTTTTGATCATGAGCATTGGAACAAGGTAGAATGGTGGAAATTCTCATCGAATCTCTCGAGCCATAGTGAATATGATCGAGAAGCATCATCAGGTAAGGAAAGAAAAATATAGGTCTACTAATAAGGCCTTGAATAAGAAGGTGTCAAATTATGGTTAATTGGTTTACGTGCTAGGGAAATAGGGTTCCAGTAATTTCCAAACAACAAGTGTAAACATTGCATAGCCAGTTTGAAAGGTGGTAAAATAAATTTCCATGTGAAGATTCGATGGATGGGCTCTGGAGAAACTAGACTCAACTTTGAGAATTATGGATACCTATGACCGCATGTGGAAAGGTTGTGTATCTGTAAACAAGGATTAAGATGAAGTTTGAGGTCAAGAGGAACTGTAAATGCAGTCTGATGTATTCTTTTGGGCCTACAAAAAAAGAGGGAACAAACACCACATTGAAATGCTCATCAAAGCATATCATTCATGGAAGTGTTCACTATTAAGAGCGGGCAACTAATTATCTATGGGTATTTATCCCATTTGGCATTGCATGTAGTGTTAGTGTATAGTTCCCTACAATAATATCCGTGAAAGGGAGAACTTACTGCATGTTGGTAAATAAAATATGTTCAAGATTGCAAAGAAAATGAGCTATCAGAATCGCCATATCTGCAAGTTTTTATGGTATCAAAATACATGCGACTCACATTTACCTCATCGACCAATTTCTCAAGCATGATATGAATGCATTTCTTTTGTGGGGACTATCACTTGATAACAATCAACTTCTAGGAATTGACCCCATCACCCACGGGCTTAGCATAAATGTTTTGATTTTATCAACATAGGCCAGTTTCAATTGTAGCTACTTTGACCTAGATGATTACTATGAGTCTATAGCAAGTCGTGACACCTAAAAATTACTACAACTACCATTATATAGCAGGGAGTTTATCATTATACTTGAAATTAAGTTAGGATGGTATGAATACCAAATTTTGGTGATCGGCTACTCAATTGCTCCTGTGTGATGGTAAAATTACCAAAGAAGGATTTCATCAATTATAGGTTTGAATATGGGATAGCAAGGTGTAGGTCATTAGAGTCTGATTGCCACGATCATAGAGTTGAAGTGAAGCTAATCAATTATTTTTTATGGCTATCGTGTGCAGTAGAACTCTTTCTCTACTACATCCAAACATTTTTCATGGTGACATTATGATTATACCTTACTTTACTATTATATGTGGTTGACAACTTTATGACAATTAGGCAAGAAATACATTCAAAATTTGACATGCTAATTTGGATATAGTTATTACCTTTGAATGGTTTCAACTAATCATGCATGTAAATAGCAAGAAGCATACAACATAGTTGTCATTAATAGAAAATGTAATTGTCCCCGCATATACACGTAACCTAAGTCCCCAATGAATTTTCTTTATTTTTATTTAAGGTATGGATAGTGGGAAGGTATTATGCATCGGTGGCTGAGTGTGATAAGTGTACGGTGGCAGTACACATGATTGTGCAAGGTTGATGTCAATTGGCACTATGTCATAAAGGTAAAATGGTGCAATCACAAAGGCGTTATAGAAGGAACTTTGGCATAAGTGGAAGACATGGCATTACAAAAATTTTAATGCAAAAGAAGATGGAATGTGAATGGATACATGTTGAATGTTACGAAGCCAAACAAGGAAAAGGAAATGAATGGCGAAAGGGAGACAAAAGGTTTCTAAAAAAAAATCTTAAAAACCCATGCAAACGCAATTTTGAGGGTTAGAATTTTTCAAGCAAAAGCAAAGGAAGAAGATTGGAAGGTTGTCCAATCTACTATAAAATTGGTTTTCTCCCACCTTGTATGCAAACAAAGGTTTTGAATACAATTCGTTCTTTATTGCATATCTTTATCTCACATGCATCAAGTTTATTAATGGTGTTTTATGCATAGATATGGTAGCATCATTTAATATTTTTTATGCATGTTTTTAATCCCTTAGACTCTTGCACTTAACCATATTTAGATTGTGTGGATGTAGGTCTAACCTGGTTTTGTTTGGGTATTCAAAATTTTTGATGTAGAATAGGAGGAATTAATTTATAGTAGTTCTTTAATTGTTTTTCTGCATTTGGTTCCATATTTTTTTCCAGATTTTTATTTTTTTTCTCTAACGCTGACTTTGTCATTTTTTATCTTTCATTTTTTTTCTTTAAAATCCCATAAAACACTCATAACCTGGGGAGGTTTTATTTGTTTGCATTAAAATTTGGGTTTTGAAGTAATTAGAGTAACCAAATAAATTTGTTGATTAAGACTAATAGGCTATAAATTATTTGGATACATTTTAAAGCATTTTATTTTAAGGTTCTGAAGCATTTTGTTTTCGCACTCCACTAAGAATATTATTTTCAAATAAGTAACAAAGTTCACATTTTTAAGGAATTTTGGCAATTTCCAAGTTTTCACACAAATTCACATCACTACGAGAGCATTTGCAATTTAAGTTCTGCACAAAAGCACTTTTAAAAAAGGGAATACTAATTCAAGCTTTGCATTTTTAAGGACAAGCTATTTAAATTCATTTCAAGTGAAATATGGAAATTTTAATGACTTCCAAAATTTTATTAAAATGAATCATGAAGATTCTATTCCAAAGCTACTACATTGCAAAGTTATATTTTAGTTATTTTTCTTTTATGCTCAATCAAACTTAACAAAGCAAGATAAAATCCATTCACAAAGCAAGATAAAATAAATCCAATCATCATTCAAGATTCACATTTCAAAGATAGATTTTAGTCTTTTCTTTTATGCTCAAAGCAAAGTTTAACAAAGAAAGATAAAATTTGTTTAACAAAATAAGATAAAATGATTTAAATCACTGTTCTAGGATGATCATATGAGGGCCAATCACATCACATTTTATTTTCTTTTAAGTTTCATGAACAATAAAGAGCATGACAAAATCAAAGTAATACCAACACATGCGCCTTGTTAACAGTTACTTGCACCTCTAAGATATTTCAACACATATTTGGCACATTTTCACAAGCATCTAAGCACTCATTAAGCACATAAGAACCTTGGAGAAATTTTGAATTTCTTTGCAAGAAAGAGTTTCTAACAATACCCTGATTGTGATGGTGGTTTTGCAATTGGGTAAAATTATCACTCAACAAAATTGGTGCTAGAAGGAGGGCTTGAATTGGTCATTTTATTGCTACTTAAATGCTAAATTATTCATTGTTATTTGAAAGGTTATTTGAAGGTATTGGTCTTGACTAACGATGTTTTGTTGACAGGTGATCACATTTATTTGATTGGAGAATTCTCTAATTGATGATGCATTAATGCTAACCTTTTTTTACAAATTTGAGAATTTTCCTTATTGTTAAGGTTTAATTAATGCATTATAATAGATGAACATGATGATTTATTCGTTTAAACATTTGAAAATTGTTAGTCATTTCACACATCTTTGCAAGATATATTTCTTTGACTAACAAAATTGGTACTAAAGTTATATTCTTTAAGGTCCACTAATGGCAATGTTTACTCCAATGATGACAGGTAGTCCTTTAAACATACTTGGGCCTTCACATGATGTGCCTATAGATATTATGTGTTATCTACCTCAGTTTAGGCATGATGGAACGAGGTCAGCTGAAGCACACATTCATGCCTTCAAAGATAGTATGAGTCGTTTGTAAATAATGCATGAAGACGTTGCATGTGAAATGTTTCCATACACGTTAGATAAGGTTGTGTATGATTGGTACGTCAAATTACCTCTAGGTTCTATCACCTCTTGGGTTCAACTAGAAGCAACATTTCTCAACCATTTTGGAAAACTGGTTGACCCAGTTATGATATTACATCAATTTACCTCGGTCCGTAAAGAACCTAATGAATCCATGAAACTATTCAATGATAGGTTCCATAAGTTGTATACCAAACTGGTGGTAAATTGCATTATTTTAGAAGAATAAGCCACTCAAATATACATGGGAGCCTTAGACCTTTTTAATTCTATATTTCTAGGGAGATTTCTTAAAATTACATCCTTGCCCAGAGCTTACAATGAGGCAATAATATCAAAAAAATAGTTGATTTTGAAAGGTATTAATGTGGGTCAATTATCATCACTTAGACCTAAGGCTCATATTCAAATACCACAAAAGAGTAAGGATTTAGCACAGCCTTCTCCCATGATGAACTATTTTCTAGGAGTTATGGATTCCCACTAGTACCAACCTTCCAATCTGGAACCCTTGAATCAAATGATGTCTAATGTGAGCAATCAACATGATGAAATTGATTATCCAGAAGTTAGGGCTACCTTAGATATCATCCAAAATGAGGTGAAATTTTCAAAATCACTACCCATCAATGAGGATTTTGGTGATCAAGTTAACCAAAATGTAGAGATTGGCTCAGTTTTAGAAATATATGAACCATTAGAAAGGGAGAAAAAGAAATCTAAAGAAGGTCATAGCCTGAGTTGTAGCCTGAATGAAATTGAACCTGAAGAAGAATCTAAAGATGGTACGATAAGGGGAATTACTTAATGTGTTCCCATTTGAGGTGCAAAAAATTGAAAGTCCTATCCCACCCAATAATCCTATAATGTCTATGTTACCTTAGATAGAGAAAAATCCAAAACATGAGCGGTGCAAATTTGATATAGTTGATGATCTAGAGGAAAATGTTGCTTTATTTAAAATGACTCAAGTAGTTGATCAGGAAGATGTGTTGTTTAACACATCCCTTGATCAGCAATATTTATGGTTTGAAAAGGATGGGCACATTTTTAATTGGGTGACTAACTTTGGTGTGTTTAAAAAATAGGTGATCAATGAAGATGAAGGGCTACAAGATAATTATGATGATGACCATGACGAAAAAGAGGGAATTGCAAATGCTCATCAAGTCTTGGTAAATGGAAATGTGAAAAAGGTATAATCTCAGTCTTTATGTTCAGCCATTCGAACTCCAGGTAAAAGTTTACATAATTATATGTTGGATTCAGATGTGGTTAATAATGAAATGCCATTTACAGTTGACAAAGAATTAAAGTTGATTTCTCCTCACACCAGTAATAAGGTTGCTATGTTAAAAAAAATAGAGGTAGATGCTTTGGAGTTACTAAACCAAGTCCATAAACAATTGACTATTGAGTCTGGGATGTAAACTTATAATGATCCGCATATGTCAGATATCCTAGATGCTTGTCAATTTTTGTGTGGTTTTGATTGGCCTAAAGACATAGATAATGACTTGGCTTCAAAATTTTTAGAAATAGCCTCCTATTTGAAAGAACTCATATATGTTTGTGAAAATGAGAACTCAAGTCAGAGTGATGAATCAGGTTTAGAAATTTATACCTCATTGAATAAACAAAAGATAGTTGAAAATCATGTATTCGCTTGCAAGTTTGATGAATCAAAGTATCAACATGGAAATGCTAATATCATTAAATCGGACTTATGGGGTAAGAGAGGCAAGATAAGGGCCTTTGTATTTTTTGACCTAATCTTATTTTGGTCGGATACCTATAAATCCTGGCATGCTTATCATGATGGATATATTTTAAATTTGGTAATCGTGTTTGGGATCCAGGTAAATGATAGCCTAACTTTTGCATCATCTTGTATATTATTGTATAAATCTTTTTGGTTCTCGTATTTTTTTTAATTAGAATTTTTTTGGTGTGGCACTTTTGTACATAATCCCATGTTTTGCAAGTTTTTACTATTTGCTTTCTTGTCAGTTTTCATTAGGTTAGGTTTTGGTTTGTGTTTTAGGGTTGTGCTTTGGGTTGGTTCGTCTGATTGAGGTAGTGTTTGGTGATAGCTACTAACTCCTGGCTTTTTTGTTGATAATGTTTATTTTACATGTAGGTTGGATAGCCTAGTTTGGAATCAAGTGGAATTGAGGAGAAGGAAATAAAATTGTTTAGTAATTATTCTTAGATTTTGAACTAAGATGGTGGATGGTGGAATAATCAAACATTTCGCTAAAGCTCCACATGTAACTCACATATTAAAGGACATTATTTTAAATCTTGAAGGATAAAGTCATTTTGGTTTACAAATTAAGGCAAAAATCTAACACACTCCATATTTAGCCTTAAGTGGTCTCTAACCCAGGTGGTAGGTAAATTTTGCAAAGAAATACAATGCTTAGTAAAAAAAAAAGGAAAGAAAAGCCAAATCAATCAAAAGGTTTAGATAATCTTCATCGAGGCTATGGACATCTGATTGGTAGTGGAGAAATATCTATACAAAATAACATAAAGGAGGTAAATGCAAAATTAACCTAATACATAGGTGGTTCAGATAATCTCTACTGGGGCTATAGACGCCTGGTTGGTAGTAGAGCAAGGTCTAGAAGATATCAAGGTCATATCCACCAGGGCTATAGATGTATGGCTAGTAGTGGAGCAATGCATAGGCACATTTTAATGAGTGATACTCTATAGCCTAAATGTAAAATAAATGATGACATCTAGATTGTTTCAAGAATGCAAAATGAATCACCATTCACACACTAAGCAATGGCAAATGGTTTATTTATTTTTATTTGAAGCTATATACCCCCATTTTCTCTAGATATTTCTAGATGATGTATATTTCTCTAATATTTGGTTTTCTTGGTTTCAGATTGGGTTCTTCATCCGAAATGCTCAGGAGCATTTTATAGCAGAGTCGACAATTGTTGTGACTATTGCACAACTTGCCCCAAATTTGGGGACCCACCTTTAATTTGAGTTTTTTGGAAATTTTTGGTTTGCATTGAGGGTTTTGTAGGGTAATTTGCACCAAATAGTGTTGTAGAGTTGGTTGCAAATGTAGCTTGCATATCAAGGTTTCACAATCTTTAGGTAGGATTTAAAATTCCAAAGGTTATTTCATCATGATTTCCTCATTGGATAATATTTTAGTTTCATGTATTCATCTTTATGACTTTACCACACCCTCATGCATTAAGAAAAACAAAACAAAACAAAAAATTAATAATATATAAAACATATATATTTAATAGAATAAAAGGGTAGCTACCCTAGTTTAGAAAAGGAGATAACATAAAGTTTACTTTATGTTTGTTTATTTTATGACAAACTTCACTTTATGTTTATTTTTACATTAATAATTTATAAATATATATATATATATATATATACAAAATATAAGTATATAATAATAAAGTTCGTTTTAAATGGATTATCATTTTTTTGGTTTAATACCTATGTTTATGTATTTGTAGATTATAAAGTGGCGTCTCTATCATCGAGACCAACTCTATGGAAGGCTTAGAGAGGATCATTAATCGATATTTCTAACCTGGCTAACCAGTGGTCAACATGAAGTCCCTATGAAGGTATATCATAGGTGCCAAGGATGTTGATGGGCATTCGAGCAATACCCCAAAAGGGAGGGCGATATCTTGGACTACGCCAACTCGATAAGGAGTGTCCATGTCAATGGCATCAAGGCCTTCATAGCCACAAATTTGTTGGTTGTGATGATACTCAAGACTCTCAGGGAATATAGAATAGTTATCACCATGGGGTCCACTCAGAGGTTTGACATTTCTATTGGGTACAGTGGCCTTCACATGAATTTCTTAGAATGCAAGAGGATGAGCATAGTGTAGGCATGGACTTCCAAATGTGAGTGTGGCATAGATGTGGATTACCAAAGGGATTGGAGGCTAAATAAGACTTTCCATGTAGTCGAAATATGTTACCATATTTTGCATATAGGATAAGGATGCAATGCAGAAGGGAGGTGAGCCTTTTGTCATGACTCCACAGCATCACTAATCACACTAACAACATCAGTACCCCTGCTATAAACTGCAAAGTACTCATGGAGGAGTATAATATAGAATCACAAATCTCTTGTTGATTGAAAATATAGAAGCACCTAGATATTGATCGATGTTTTGATCATGAGCATTAGAACAAGGTAGAATGGTGAAAATCCTCGTCGAATATCTTGAGCCACAGTGAAGATGCCTGAGAAGCATCATCGGGTAAGGAAGGAAACATATAGGTCTATTTAGAAGGCCATGAATAAGAAGGGGTCAAATGATAGTTAATTGGTTTACACGTTGGGAAAACAGGGTGTCAGTATTATCCAAATAATAAGTGTAAATGTTGCATAGCCAATTTGAAAGGTGGTAAAATAAATTTCCATGTGAAGATTCGATGGATGGATTCTCGAGAAACTAGACTCGAGTTTGAGAATGGTGGACGCTGACGATCGTGCATGGAGAGGTTGTGTATCTGTGAACAAGGACTGGGATGAAGTTTGAGGTCAGGAGAAACTAGAAATGTAGCCCGATGTATTCTTTTTGGCCTGTGAAAAAGGGGAACAAACACCACACTAAAATATTCATCAAAGTAGATCATTCATGATAGCATTCATTGTGAAGAGCAGGTGACTCATCATCTATGGGTATTTATCCCATTTGGTGTTGCATTTAATGTTAGCGTCTAGTATCCTACGATAATATTTGTGAAAGGAAGAAATTATCGCATGTTAGTAAAGAAAACATGTCTAGGATTACAGGGAAGAAGAGCTAATAGAATCACCATATCTGTAGATTTCAATGGCATCGAAATACATGCAACTCACAATTATCTCATCGACCAATTCCTCAAGCACGATATGAACGCATTTATTTGGTGGGCATTGTCACTCGATAACAATCAACTCATGGAAATTTATCCCATGACCCACAGGCCTAGCATGGATGTTTTGATTTTATCAACATAGGCTAGTTTTGGATGTAGATACTTTGAGCCAGATGATTACCACAAGTCTGCAAGAGGCTGTGACACCTAAAAATTTGTGCAACTACCATTATATAGCTAGGATTTTATCATTATACTTGAATTTAAGTTAGGATGGTTTGAATACCAAATTTTAATGATCGACTACTCAATTGCTCCTATGGGATGGTAAAATTACCAGCAAAGGATTTCATCAAATACAAGTTTGAATATGGAACTACAGAGTGTAGGTCATCGGAGTCTGGTTTCCATGACCGCAGAGCTGAAGTGAAGTTGATCGATTGTTTTTCATGGCTATCGTGTGTAGTAGAACTCTTTCGCTGCTACATCCATACATTTATCATGGTGAAATTACAATTATACCTTGTTTTACTATTGTATGTGGCTGACAGCTTCACGATTATTAAGTAGAAAATACGTTTAAACTTTGACGTGCTAATTTGGCTATAGTTATTACCTTTGAATGGTTTCAACTAATCATGCATGTAAACAACGAGAAGCATAAAATATAGTTGTAATTAAAAGGTAATTGGTCCCTCATGTACACGTAACCTAATTCCCCAATGAATTTTCTTTGTTGTTATTTGAGGAACGAATAGTGGGTAGGTATTATGCATCGACGACTGAGTGTGATAAGTGTACGATGGCAGTACACGTGATTGTGCAAAGGTTGATGCCAATTGGCACTATGTCATAAAGGTAAAATGGTGTAATCACAAAGGCATTATAGAAGGAACTTTGGCATAATCAAAATATATGGCGTTACAAAAATTTCAATACAAAAGAAGATGGAATGTGAATGGATACATGTTGAATGTTATGAAGCCAAACAGGGAAAAGGAAATGAACTCTGCAAATGCAATTTTAAGGGCTAGAATTTTTGGAGCAGAAGCACAGGAAGAATATTGGAAGGTTGTCCAAGCTACTGTAAAACTAGTTTTCTCCCACCTTGTATGCAAACAAAGGTTTTGAATATAATTCGTTATTTATTGCATATCTTTATCTCACATGCATCAAGTTTATTAATGGTGTTTTATGCATAGATATGGTAGCATCATTTAATATTTCTGACCCATATTTTTAATCCCTCAGACTCTTACACTTAACCAGACTCTTACACTTAACCATATATAGATTGTGTGGATGTAGGTCTAATATGGTTTTGTTTGGGTATTTAGGATTTTTGTTGCAGAATAGGAGGAAATAATTTACAGTAGTTCTTTCATCATTTTTCTGCATTTGGTTCCATATTTTTTTCATATTTTAAATTTTTTTCTCTAACCCTAGACTTTGTCATTTTTTATCTTTCATTTTTTTCTTTAAAATCCCATCAAACACTCAAAACTCGAGGAGGTTTTTATTTGTTTGCATTAAAATTTGGTTGAAGTAATAGGAGTAGACAAATAATTTTGTTGATTAAGACCAATAGGCTAAATTATTCATATACATTTTAAAGCATTATATTTTAATGTTCCAAATCATTTTGTTTTTGCACTCCACTAAAAATATTATTTTCAAATAAGTTTAACAAAGTTTACATTTTTAAGGAATTTTGGCAATTTTCAAGTTTTCACACAAATTCACATTACTAAGAGAGCATTTGCAATTTAAGTTCTACACAAAAGAACTTTTAAAAAATGGAATACTAATTCAAGATTTGCATTTTAAGGACAAGCTAGTTAAATTCATTTCAAGTGAAAGATGGAAATTTTAATGACTTCCAAAATTTTATTAAAATGAATCATTAAGGTGTTATTCCAAAGCTACTACATTGTAAATTTATATTTTAGTTATTTTTCTTTTATGCTCAAACAAACCTAACAAAGCAAGATAAAATCCATTCACAAAGCAAGATAAAATAAATCCAATCATCATTCAAGATTCACATTTCAGAGATAGATTTTAGTCTTTTCTTTTATGCTCAAAGCAAAGTTTAACAAAGAAAGATAAAACTTGTTAAAATTTGCTTAACAAAAGAAGATAAAATCTACCTAAAATACTTCAAGATAAAATGAATTAAATCACTGTTCTAGGATGGTCATATGAGGGCCAATCACATCACATTTTATTTTCTTTTAAGTTTCATGAACAATAAAGAGCATGGCAAAATCAAAGTAATACCAACACAAGCCCCTTGTTAACAGTTATTTGCACCTCTAAGATAATTCAGCACATTTTTGGCACATTTTCACAAGCATACAAGCACACATTAAGGACATAAGAACCTTGGAGAAATTCTGAATTTCTTTGCAAGAGAGGGTTTTCTAACAATATCCTGATTGTGATGGTGGTTTTGCAATTGGGTAAAATTATCACTCAACAATATGACTCTTGATTTACTTACATGACACATTGCACAGTCTCACTCTTTACACATGTGCACACTTTATTGCATGACACTTGCACACTCTTACACTCTACACACTTGCACACTTTGATTCTTTTAACATATTGACACATACTTTAGGAGAAATATAAATCACACTTCCTAATCTAATAACTCACACTTTAATCTAATATTTACAAATGTACAATTGTACAATGGATATACTTTAACATAGTACCAAATAATGCAATATTCTCCAACACCCCCTTGTATTATATTATTTGGTTTTGAAGACTTTAGTCTTCAATCTCTGATTCTCATATATGTACTTCGACTCAAGCTCTAGCATTGCTTGAGGTTTTGATGTTGATTTTTTATCCTATTTTCTATAGTATTTATCATAATTTCTTTGTGATTGTAAAAACATTGTAACATATCCAAGATCCTATTTCAATCTTATTTTTTTTATCCATACATAGTGAAATTCAATTTTCTTTTCATGATCTATTTTTGCTTTAGTTTTGTCACAAAGTTTACATTTCTCGAATGATTTAGATTTTAATTTTTACCTTTCAATTATTTCTATTGTCTTAATTTTTGCTAATTTTGTTTTACCATATAAAATATCAGTGTCATTAGAAATATCTAAATGATTTATATTTCATTATTTTCTTCAATTTGGTCTTCATTTGTTGTCTCTATAATCCTTGTTGTAAGGGATCTAATTTCATTTTCTTCTTTGACTTCTTTTGTCTCTTGAACCTCTTGAACTTCCTAAACTAAATTTCCCTTTTGATTCTCTTCTTTTGGTCATTGTTGTTGTAGATATTGATATTGTCTTAGATGAAATATTAGAAAATATCTCTTATTTATTTGATTCAAAGAATTATATTTGCAATACATTGTAGTATGACCTACTTTATTGCATATGTGATAATATCTTTATTTCTATTCAAGTTGAGATTATGATGATGCTACAATGTTACTTGGTACATTTTTATTTGATATCAAAGCATTATTAGTCATCTCATATTTGACTAAATTTTCCACTTCATACTCTTGAATAACATTAACTAATTCATCAAAGGTTATTATTTTTAGCACTTGAAGTGAAGTGACTAAATATTTGTAAGTTTTTGGAAGTGCTCTTAATGTAACTTGGACAAGAAGCTTGTCTTCTATTTTTTCTTCCAGAGTTAATAACTTAGACTTTAAATTGGCTATCCTTCAAAGAAAGAGTTCTATACTCTCTCCACTATTGACCTTTAATGAATATAATTGTGATTACAAATGTAAAATGGTTGTCTTGTTATTTATTTCAAATATTTTGCATAATTTCTCCCAAGAAACTTTAGAAGTCTTTGCTTCCCTTATATATGGTTGGATTTCATCAATTATCCCAC
This sequence comes from Wollemia nobilis, assembly GCA_028583015.1. NCBI lineage: Eukaryota > Viridiplantae > Streptophyta > Pinopsida > Araucariales > Araucariaceae > Wollemia > Wollemia nobilis. The sequence continues at coordinate 653,876 of JAQPPZ010000523.1, read as the reverse complement.
ATTTAATCAACATAAGGGCTTTTGCTTCACTTTTTTCAAATTTTTGTGTTCTTGCTACATTTTCTGGCATAGGTTTTGTTCCATTCACCATATCCTAAAATTTCTCAACAATGACAATTGATTTCATTTTGTTTTTCCATGATACAAAATTTGGTCCTTTCAAAAGTCGTGATTTAGAAAGAAAAAAATTACTATGACATAATGGAACTCATTTAGTGATTCAAATTTATTAATTTCTTATATCTCTTACAAATTATTTAAATTAAGTCCTTTGATGTAAAATACCTTATGTCTCCCAATTTATCAATTTCAATTTTCAAATGTATTTATCAATCAATCGATTTCAAGCTTTAATCAAGCAATCATTCATTTACTTCTTATCACTCCAATTTAATTCATAATTTTTTAAATTACTTTGACTCCTTATAACTCTTATTCATCAATTTAAATTCTTTTTCTAGTAATTAAAAAAAATTATAGAATTAAATTCATTATAACCCTATAACTCCTTTTTCAATAATTAATTATCAAGTCTCAAAAATACTTTTCAAACCTTATAACTCCAAAATAGTATTATGCACCCAAAAAATATCCTTTATAAAAATCAATTCCTTACCTTAATCTTCTATTAAATTTGCCAAAATTCTCCAAATTTGTGGAATTATTTATAGTTTTCTTCTATGCTCCATGTCACATCAATAATATTCAATGTCTCCCATGCAAATTTATCCTTTGGGTATTAGAAACTCATAATGTTTTCAAAGGTATTATTGTCTTGGCATATATGCTTCATTGTGGCTCTTTTTTATTCTTTTGACTCATAGGTAAATTCAAACATGCTCTCTCCTTGTTCACTAGGGCAACTTTGCTCTACTGCTTCTTCATAGAGACATCCAACATGAACCAGCTCCACAACATAATGTTCAATATTTCTATTCATTGATTTATCCTCCTAAGATGCTTCATATTTCTTCAAAAATATACTCACTTAAGGTAACTTTACACATTGTTTCTTCAAGTGGCTTATATCTTCTCTTCTCACCTTAGGTGGCTCCACACTATCCTCAGGAAACTTCAAAATTTTGTCATGCACTTCAATATTTGTTTCTTCGAATAGCTTCCATATTTTTTATCTTACCTTAAATGGATCCACTCTTTCCTTAAGTAGCTTCAATATCTTCAAACTCTACCATAAAGACTTTGATTCCAAAATTCTACTCACTAGCTTTAGCAATCAGGTAACGTTTCTCATATTTACTAGTTGTATCTCAGGTTATAACCCAACTTCTCATTTTTTGTGGCTTCCACTAATTCGTATTAGTCTTCATGGTTTTTATCAACACTAAATCTACCTTAGGACTACAATATTATGTTCTCTAGAATAGATATAACCTTTCTCACTAAAATTTTTCTTAGGATAGTAAATTGTGTATTTGTCTTTGCTTGTATCCTTCAAGATTTTAACCTAAATATTTGGAGCACAACTCCAATTATTTTCTTCGCTTTCACTGAATCCTCCAATATTATCACCGATATATTAGGCAACAAACATTCAATGTCATCCTTCAACAATATATTCTCTAGTAATCTATTCTATCAATTTTTCTTCTATCAATCTTCAAACTTCTTTCAATGTGTCTAGAGTGAACTCTGATACCATTGATGGCATTTTAGCTAGATTTATTTCATAGGTCCGAATATCCAAGATCTTAATCAGTTATAACATTAAATCATTCAAATATCTATAGACAATATAAATAAATCACATTCATGAAATAAGAACAATATTTCAATATAGAAAACTCATAGTATTATTGATGAATCAAATATATAAGACCTCTTGTATTCTTCAACATTCATTGCTTAATACAATGCTTCATTATTTGATATTTATTCCTTCATTTATCATACAATACATGAAGATTTATCTCCATAATATAACCTTAGAAGGTGACTCTTTAATACTTGACTATTGTTCTCCTCACATATCTAGGAGATGCATCCTTTCCTATTCCACACATATGACAAACCTCTCATGTCTCTTGACTTTACATCTTCACTTGTATACTTGACACCTACACATATGACTCTTGACTTTCTTACATGACACATTGCACACTCTCACACTTTACACACTTGCACACTTTATTACATGATACTTACACACTCTTACACTCTACACACTTGCACACTTTGTTACATGATACTTGGACTCTTTTCACACATTGACACATACTTTAGGAAAAATATTAATCACACTTCTTAATCTAATATTTATAATTTTACAATTGTACCATGGGGGTACTTTAATATAGTACCAAAATATGTAATATTCTCCAACAATAATCTTAGTGTAACTTATTCATGATTGCTTTACTTTATTTATGCTTGTATTAAGATAGATTTTAGCTTTGATTATGAATTTACTCTTATACTATATTAGATTAATAATATATGGTTTATATTTTATTAATTCCAGTAACTTTTGATATTTTTCTCTCTATTTTTACCCCATAGGGTCTAGTAGGTTTGTTGTTGTAGGTTTTGTGTTAGCTATTGTTTTTTCTTATGATTTGAATAAAACCACTATAGTTTTTTCTTTCTATTATGGATGTCCCAAAAATGTAGTTTTATTTGCTATGAGGGCTTTTTGTAGTTTAATTTCTTAAAGGTAAAGTTTTTGTAAAACCCTAGTGTCTCTTGAGTAGATTTTTTGCTTACTATTATGGATCCTCCTACTTCTTCTAAAGGACTAGGAATGACTACTAGGTGTAAGAGGTTTAAAAAGAAGCATATTCTAGAATCTATAGAAATAGAAGAAGATCCCCCACCATCCATTACCCATAAAAATTATATGATTCATCATTTTATGATTAATCATGACAATGGACTTCATATTAAAGACTAGAGAAACAGGGATGTTGATATTAAAGATGAAAAATACCCTTGTATTTATTTTGATAAACCATAAATATATTCCATAAGTACTCAAAAATAATTAGAAACATTTGCATTAAGCATCAATGATGAGTATCATGCTAGGATTACCCCTTGGTAAGGTGATCACAACAAGACCAATATTATCACTTAATATGACAATCATGGAAAAATAAATGCACACACAAACAACATATGTAGAATGCCCTTTCCCAAAATTCAATACTCATTCTAAACCTCATGATGAAATATTAGCTACATATATGATGACCCTTAGGGAATCTTTGGCTTACTATTTAGATAATAATAAGTGTGATATCAAAAAGTAAATGAAGACTTCTAAGAGAGAAATAGCCAAAAAAATACAATATTTGATTATCATCTTACTTAACTTTTAAGTGCTATCAGAAACCCTGTAATGTAGTCTATTATTTCTCCACTTTTGAATACTAATGCTCCTCCTCCTCCTTCCTCAGCTAACCCTGGGAATGCTTTACCTACACTAATGGATCCAACTTTGAGAAATTTTAAAAGACAATATCTAGCCACTAATGTGGAAGCTATTGAATTGTATAGGCATGTGCCTAAATTCTTTTATGATCAGACAAATAAAGCCCAAAAATTTATTGATACATTTATGGCATATTATAAGGATTAGCTACACAATGAGAAATATTTGTTGAAAGTAATGACTAGATATTTGGTAGGAAATGGTCTTGATTGATTTACATCCTTACCTAAACATTCTATTGAACCCTAGATACGTTTGTCAAAAAACTAAAACAATAATTTGATGATGACATGACTATAATGGAAGCAATGGATGTTTTTGTAAATACAAAATAAGGTGCTAATGAATCTAATACTAATTTCCATGAAGGGTGGAAAAAATATAAATGTCATGTTAATATAAATTTAACTAAAGAGGATACCATAGTAGTATTTATAAATAAAGTTAGACCCTCTTTTGAGACCAATATATAGGAATACAATCCTTGTTGATTGCCTTCCCTTGAAAAACATATACATTTTGTTAAGATCCTTGAACATTGAAAAAAGAAAGGCCAAAAATCCTTAAAATCTAAAAACCCTAACAAAAATGTTATAGGGGATGAGGTTTGCATTGTACCTATCTAAGATACTTCTCATAAGTTAGAGATATTTTAAGCTCTTGAGCACATGTTAACTAAATATGTGAGTGGTCCAAAACCTAAGAATATGATGCCTCAATGACCACATGAAGATGTTCTCAAAATATGTCCACCACCTCAACTCACAAACTATAATGTCAATGATATGTTTGAAGTGCCTATATGGAATTATTCCAAAAAAAAAACTTTTGGCATGGAACCTAGGGTCATGATAATTCTACTTGCATAGACTTGCGTAACTTTTGCCTTAAGCAAGTTTTTGGTCCTAACTTTTATGTTGATCAAGTCAACAATGAAATGATCAATTAATTTCATTAAAGGAAAAAAGACTCCATAAGATATTTAACCACACTCACAATCAAAGGTTAGTTATATATATCATCTCATTCCCCAATCATAAACAACAAGATCCTGATCAACAATAAGGGGTGAATCAAAATTAGGGTCAAGGATGTAATTAAGGTGACTAACAAAATAATCAAAATCAAGTATACAATTCTAGTTAAGACAACAAATGAGGGGGTACAATCAAAATTATGGGAGTACAAGTTGGAAAGAAAGGGACGACTGGTTATGATGAGATCTAGAGGTTGATTGCACAAGTCCTCATGGGAGTACTTTTGGTTGGAAGAGGATCCTTAAATAGAGGTTATTTGTTGCTTCAATTGCCCTAATTGCTAAAAATTGAAGTTCAAAAGAAATGGGATTAGAGGACACATGAGGGATGTGCTATGGGATAAGAGGACCTTGGTAATTGGTGTAGGAATAAGGTTAAGAGATTAGGGCATAAAATGTTAAAGGCGGTATTATATGGTTCATCCCTAAGTTGTTTGAAATGAAGGGATTAGTAGATGCAATATTAGATATTATGAGAATAGAATTCTGAGGAAAATCATATTTGTATTGATGGGATTAGAAGAAGAAGCATTGACAAAGGGATTTGAGATTGGAGGATTAAGGGTTACATATAAATTATGGGTGTAACTTGTGCTAGCTTGTTGGGGTGTGGGGCAACTTATGTTGACCCTTAACAATTCTTCAAGTGGAGGCATAGATACATAAGGTCTTGAAGATGATGGAGCATTTTATATCCCACCACCTATTGAAGTAATGATGATAAGAGGAGTGGAGTCGACAAAATTAGCAATTAATGCATTAAGGTTTGAGTTTGTTTGATTAAGACTTGAATTTATTTGGTTAAAGTTTAAATATTAGAATTAGGTTATTGGGACCGATCCAAGAGGAAAATCTCCCTTACAAAAATATTTTGATTGTTATTACCATCCCCAAAAAAAATTCACATTTATATGTTTTCAAAAAAGATAACTATATGATCAAAGGATATAAAAATTACCCTTCCTAGGGCATCATGGTGAGGGGTTAGAGAACTTGAAGATGTGGCACCTTTGTTGTTCTCTTCATTTTTAAGGTTATCCAAAGGGTGTTGATCTTCAATATCATTTACCAAAGTGGTAGCATTGGTGGCCATTTGATGTGCTACACTACAAGTATGATAACATCTTTTGGCTATGGGAGAGAAACGAGGAATTTGATTAATTAAGTTTTCTTTAGAAAATTGCTTAAAGAATAACAAGATATTTTTGACCCTTATATCTCCTTCTCTTGATATAACTTAAGGAACTTTGTATATACTGAAGGTCTCTATATATACATCGATATGTGAGAGATGGTGGACGACAACAATACATGGAAGTGACCCTCTAGGTACATGAGCCAAGATGATACATGAGAGGTAATAAAGAACCTCCTTATGACTCCCACTAGTCCACCATAATATGCTTAAAGTACATGTGAGACCTTATGCAGAAGATTGACATCGTGGGTTCTTGGGTTCACAATATACTCAATGTAGCCTGGAGATTCATATTATGGTTACTTAGGATTGTAAAGAACCCTTTGTAGGACTAGTGTTTGCTTAGGTTCTTATTAGTCTTGATTAATGTGCACTACATTGAGCAAACAAAATTTGAATGGTCTTTCTTAAGGTGTAATTAATTAAGGTTGGGCTAGACCAAAGGGGGTCTTGGGAACCATAGCAATGTTCATGTTGGGTTCACCATAGTGTGGGAAGGTGGCGAAAGGAGATGGGAGGTCAAATAAGGGGATACCTTGCTCGTTCTTTCTTCTCATTTCAATATTAGGGGATATGATATGATTATAAGACTATGTTTAGTGGATGGATTTGCAAACACCTACGTTTTGAGGGAAACTAGGTTTTACTCCTAAGACCTACCTTTTCCTATGCTTACCCTAATCTGGTCTAAGTATGCAAACAAACAAGACACAAGCATATAAAACCTAAGACTAAAATGGTAGTTTTACCTTTTATGACAATGAAAGTAAAACAATGATATATTCTTTTGAAGCAATGGTTCAAGAGATAATGCAACAAATAATCTAACCTAATGCAATCTATATGCACTTTTGCTTTATTGCCTATGATAACATGATAATAAATCCTCTTTTGGCATGTTTAAAAACTATGCTAGGTTCTTTGATTTTCTCATTATTAAATTATTAATAAAATACAAATAAAAATGACTATTTCAATAGATAACATATAGATGCTATGCTACAAAAAAAAATAGGGATAGAAACGCCTAATTTTGTCTTAGAGAAAAAAACACTACAAAATGTAATTGCACTACCTACAAATGCATTGACTAATTTGTAAATGTGCTACCAATGCAAATGTCAGTTACTAACGCAAGTGTTAAAACCTACAAAAGAGACAAAAAAAAGATAAAAATTAGGGTAAAGAGGTCTGCCTTACTAAAGGGAAGATTGAGAGCTTCCTTCATCCAATTGGTCAAACCCTTGTTTTTGATAAAAATATGAAAAAAATTATGTAAAACATATAGTAAATGTATTAAAGGCAATTGCACTACTAACACATATGCTTTGTGTAAAACAAAAGACAAATGTGTTTCCTACTTGCAATCAAGAAACAAAAATGACTCTAAGAGCAAAATAAGTAGACAAAAGATAGAAAAATTAGAGATATAGCTATAATAGATGTAGGGTGTGATCCTAAAAGGGCAAGAACCCTGCTATATGTCAAACTTGATGTGATGGGATGATCAAAACTTAGCTAATGTGCAAGTATGTATTGCAATATTGATTAAGCCAATAGGAAGATAAATTGCAACAAACTAGTATAGCAGCAAGATGAAATGACTAAGAGTAGTTATTTGTAAGATAACAAGAAGATAAAAGCATTAGTGAAAATAAAAGATAATAATTAGATCAAGATGTTAGCCAAAAATAAGATAAAGGTTTGACCAAATAAGCAAGGAAGAGAGGGGTGAGACACAACCAAATACCAACTAGTTTTTCCCCTTCTTTTGCCCCTTGAAAGCCCATCAATCGCTTAAAATACTTGCTAAAAATACTCAACTACTAGCTAGATCACATTAAGTGCTTGACAGGTTTTATTTAGGGAAGATGCTAGAAGGTCAAAAATGATTGAAAGAAAAGGAAGGTTCTTGGCGTGGTGCACATATTAGCAAGCATGATCATGCTTGGGAGTGGATGGTGGCTTGAGCGTACCTAAGAGGCATGCCTCTGAGATTCCACTCATGGCAGAGCATTTGCATTGGCTGCATTTCCACTACAAGTGCAAATGCTAGTGATCGTTGAAAGTCAAATTTAAACGGAAAAAGTCAAAGTGCAAATACACTGCCTAGGCAAATGTGCCAATGCAAATGCTTAGGAGCACTAAATGCTCCAAATTTTAAGTTAGTTTAATTGATTGCAAATGAATAATAAAAATCATAAATAATTGGTGAATAGCTCGTGCATAAAATTAAATATCTACATAATCAAAACTAATAAAAAATTAATAAATTATTATTTTATATAATAATTATATCATGATAATTGTTTATATATATAAAAACATACATTAAAAAAACTAAAATAAACATTTGATGTTTTTTAATTGATAATATAAAAACAATGATAACGAGAAAAACTATGACATAACTATAAATATAATCTTGTAGAAGTTTTGGCTTCTAGGGTTGTGGTTAATCGGAGACATAGAATCCAACGGAGAGCCCATTAGCAGAATCCAGCTAGCTTTCAAGCCTTCATAACAAGATCAATGGTATTACCATTGCATGGAGACATTAAAATTTAGGTGAAGGATTGTTGTGGCAACGATAATTGGGTTTCTCGGTTCCGCTTGCGGCACCGTCGGTGGCGTAGGAGGGGGCGGCATATCTATTCTCACGCTCAATCTAAGTGACTGACGCATCCCCTTTCTCTCGTCACATGCTCTTTTAAAAATATAATATAATATCTAACAGAAGGAGAATCTTAGTTCTACTTGAAGACGTCGTTCTACCCACCACGAATATCTTTGTTTAGTGCACTTTTAGGTGAAAAAGTTCGGTTTGCGTCCCTGCGGAGTGTTTTTTTCGCTCTCTCACGCTACGCTTGCTCAAAGTTGGTCGTAAGGCATGGGCATGATTTATTCCCACGCGTCGGGAACATATCATGACCGTGCCAAGTACCTACGGGTGCAACTATTTGCCAAGTGTAATTGCGTGGTACCACGACAATGTTTTGATATTAATTGTAATTATTGTAAAAAACATTTTGGTGAACTGTTTTGATACCAATTATCACGATACTAGATCAATTAGATGAAATGTTTTGATATCAATTATGAAGATCCTAGATTTTTTATATCTTACTTGGAGAAGATATTAGAATTTTAAAATATTATAGTTTAAATATTTTATTGAATTAATAATTATTTTGTAGATTTACTTTTATCTAATTTCAACTCTATACACTATTTTCATTATGTAGATTTATTGATTTTTATTTTGTTGGTTACATAGAGAGTTGGTCACAACCATACTATTTTTAATAACTGATAAGCATAAGGTTTAAATCACAAAGATTGCTCTCACCAAACCTATTTCACCTTGTTATTGTTGACTCGGCGTGAAGAAAACCATCAGTTGCTTGGAATTCGTATCATCATCATCGGTCTGATGATGCGCACTCAAAAGATTTAAATCAGACTACTATCTTTGCAAATAGGTTGATGCGCACTCAAAATATTTAAATCAGACTACTATTTTTGCAAATAGGCTGATGCGCACTCAAAAGATTTAAATTAGACTATTATCTTTGCAAATAGGTTGATGCGCACTCAAAATATTTAAATCAAACTACTGTCTTTGCAAATAGGTTGATGCGCACTCAAAAGATTTAAATCAGACTACTATCTTTGCAAATAGGCTGCCCTCGAGGTTTGAACCTAGGTGTCTTCTTGGTAAGTACCTGGTCAAACAAGCACTTACCAATCCACCTAACCTTTAAGGACAAAAATTTTAGGTTAGTAAGAAACCTGAGAGTCGTTCTTAGGTGGTTGACAATGTTATCCCATCGCTCTTAGGTGGTTGACAATGTTATCCCATCCGGGTATACCACTATCTAGAGGGAATGCTTTAGAAACTCTTATTCACTTGTTTTGGTTTTGTGACATGGCTAAACAGTTTTGAGATGTCTTTTACTCTTTTCTTTTTTCCTCTTTCACTAAATCTTGGAAGATTTCTCTGCTTGGTTTTTCTCAGTTGGATTAGTGTCCCAAACTCTGGGATGTTTGTAGACTCATCCTTCTCAAACACATTTGAAAGTGGAGATGTAAAAAGGTGTTTACTGAATCTGTTCTTCCATGGGATATAGTTTTAGCAGACTTGACCTTTGATCTTTTGTTACATTTGGGATGCATTTATTCTCAAGTCTATGGAACTTCCAGTACACCTTGAGAGATGTTATTAACAGACCTCGTCAACTTTCTCATATGATTCAGGATCTTGAGAAGTTCCAATAGGAAACTAAGAAAAATGCAATTAACAATGATGAATAGGTTCAAGTTTTGATTACTTCTTTTTCTTCTTTGAAGACTTCAAAAGATATCACAGAAGACATACCTAATTTTTTTCATATAACTCTCCCAATATTTGCACCAAGATATAGCTAGTCTATTTCTTGATATTAGTTTCTATTCTTATGTATATTCAATTATGGATGCTTTATAAATGATCCACCTCATTTAATTTTTTAGCTGGTGGATAATGCTAACACCGAAATATTATAATGTTCTAGTTAATAAATTAATATAATATAACTTTAAAAAAAAATTAATGAATTATTATTTTATATATAATGATTATATGATGGTAATTGTTTATACATATAAAACACTACATTAAAATAATTAAAATAAACACTTGATTGATGTTTTCTTAATTGATAATATAAAAACGCTGATAACGAGAAAAGCTATGAAAAACTATAAATATAATCTTGTAGAAGTTTTGGCTTCTAGGGTTAATCGGAGACATAGAATCCAACGGAGATTCCATTAGCAGACTTTCAAGCCTTCATATGTGGACACCCTCATACCGCCAAGCTGGAATATTCCAAAACGAAATCGAGGGTCCATGGTGGATGGACGGTCATACGTGACCACTTGATTGTCATCAATGTTTTTATGTCGGAATAAGTGAGCGTCTGATTGTCATCAATGCTTTTATGGCATAGAAATCCACGTCAGAATGGTTTTTATTTCTAAGCTGTCACATGACGTTGATGCCAAGAAAATAGCTAATTAACAAAATAGCTGTGGCAAATATTTGTGTGATCGATTCTTTTGTTTGGAAATCTTATTATTTTATTTAAACTTTTGTCTTTTTGGGAAGCTGAGACGTATTCTGAAGATTCGATACAGACATCTCGGAAACGAATATTTGTGTGACCAGAAGGCCATAATTGTCATCGATTTTATTTAGATTTTTCTGAGGGGAATTTAAAACGTGTGGAGTTCACAGGTCTCTTTTGGTGTGCGATTTAATTTGACCCCATCTTTTGTGGGGTATCTATGGAAATGGAAGACGAAGACAAAACATATACAATCACAGAAAACCAGTCCAGACAAGCAAAAGACTAACGATGGCGTTTTCGTTGACTGTCGGTTAATCACTGAGTTTGGTGCCTTACTTGTGGGTCTCATGTCCCCATATTAGAGTATTGAGTTAACTTTGATTAAAAAATAAAAATATTTTTCTTTCTAAAACACTAGTGGAGAGTTTAAACTATAAAATATATGATTTTTTTAATAACATGTTTTTCCACTCTCACCTTGAGACTACCATGTCTTAAGTTTATTTAAACATTATTTAAGTTTTTACCTATATTTTAGGGTCTTCTTTAAATTACCTTAAATTATAAAGAGGAGGCTCTAATATATTTTGTGCTATAGTATATAAAGTTTGGGTAATAGCAAGTTGCAATTGAGCATTGGACTTAGTTATATCTTTATTATTATAAAGACGTGTTTTTGTAGGGTTGCATTATTCAAATTAATTTAAAAATAACTTAAAATTTAATATTAAAATTATATAAATTATTTTGAAAGTTATGAGTCAATATTATATAAGTTTGAACATAAAAGGTTGGTAAATATTCAACCTTTCTTGTAGGTTCCTTTTGTAGGGTGGGTTTATTGCCACATTCTAGGCCTGAATTATGTAGAGGATATATAATATATATAAAATTTATATAAACAATAAATATAAGGATAAGTTGATAAAAGTCATGGGTTATGTCTTAGGTATTGAAGATAGATACTTAATAATTATTTTATGTACCTTTCAAAGGTTAGGTGGATTAGTAAGTGCTTGTCTCGTCACGAATTTACCAAGAAGATACTTAGGTTCAAACCTCGGGGTAGCCTGTTTGCAAAGGTAGTAGTCTGATCTGAATTCTCCAAGTGTGTGCTAGACTGATGATGAAAGTACGAGTCCCGAGCGATCGATGGTTTTCTTCACGCCAAGCAAACAATAATGAAGTGGAATAGGTTTGGTGGAAGCAACCATTGGGGTGGTCTTCTTCACGCTGGATCAACAATAACGAAGCGGAATAGGTTTGGTAGAAGTAATCACTGTGGTTTGAACCCTACACTTGTCCATTACTAAAAATAGTGTGGTTGTGACCAACTCTCCTATGTAATAAAAAATAATAATTACTTTATCTTATACTATTATAATAAATTATTAAGGGTCTATTTTGGTTATCTAACATTAAGAAAATATTTATATTAAATTGTTTAGCAGTCGTTTTCACAATCCTTTGTTGATTATTTTGAGTACTACAATAAAAACTACTTATTTGTAAAATTATGTTAAGTATTGAGAGAGTTACAACTATTTGAAGTTGGTTGTTGAAGTTGTTTTGGGTTGAGTGATTTTTTTAAAAGCAAACAAACTATATTAAATTTTCTAGCAGTCATTTGCACTTTTTTTTGCATCAACATGTAGGTTATTTTGAGTACTACACAAATGATCACTTGTTAAATGGTGATAAGTATTAAGGGAGTTACAACTATTTCATGTTGGCCATTAGGATTTTTTTTATAACTTTCAATCTGGGTAAGCAAGTTAGTTGTTGTTTGTTTTGTTTTGAAGAACATTTACAAATTTAATTGTTTGAAGAAAGAAATAGATGAGGTCTCAAAAATCTTAATTCCTGAGAAATTTTAATTATTTCAAATTTAAAATATATATATGGAGTTGCCAAAATTTTTCAGGAGAAAATGATATTGATGCTAGAGAATGGTGGGAAATTTTTAAATTTTTATATTCTTCTGCATGTTTATGGAGATTATAAGATTTAGATTTTCTTACAAGGGAAAACTCGTTCTTGGTATGAGGACTCTGCTCATATTGATATATTTACACAAGAAGAATTTGAAGTTGCATTTTTAAGCAAATATGGATCAAAAGAAAAGGATAATAAAGTGCAGGCTAAGGAAACTACATCTTTTGTGTTAGGGTCCAACAGTGGTTGAATGTAAAAATTCTATTCATGGGTTATGGAATGCACTTAAATCAAGTTCAAATAATAAGTGTTAAATTACACTTGATTTATTAATGTGAAATTTAGATCATTATTATTTAAAAGTTTATTTAAAAAAAAAAACATGCATAGATATTTTAATTAATAGCTCATATTTTAAGCTAGAAAATATATCTAAATGTCATCTTAGGACTCTCCCTCTACCACCCAAAGCAAACCAATTCTTAATAAGAGGTAAGCACTACTTACAATCTAGATCTTACTTGTAAGAGAGAAATTTAATTGTTCACATATCAATTTTTTTAAAACTTGATCTAATCCATTCCTACATATGCGAGGGTGAGACATTCATGTTAAAATTTATCCTTAGGTGTCAAACAATTTACCCATGTCAAGTCGTAGGAACATTTCTTGGCATAGGTACAAAGGAATAGAATAAAACTTCTAATTTAAATTGGTTAATTAGGGATCCTAAAACGTCATGAGAGCTATAGTATATCATGAATGGAAACCTCTTCTTCTTTATTTTAAAAAAAATAGAAAGGAATCATCTACAAAGTGTGATTTAAACATAGATCCTTCATTGAAAAACCTTAAATAAGTTAAAAGACCTTCAAAAAAAAATATTAGATGGCCTACAATGTCTACAATAACAATATACATGAGGGGGGCTAAGGCGTAGCCTTACCTTATTGATTTTTTTAATTGAAAACTAAAAGACAATATAGCATTCATTTGCACATGCGCCAGGGCTTCATGAAAGAGGAGTTCAACATTGTTATAGATTCCTTCCCCATACCCCATCCAACTAAACATTTGAAGAATAAAATCCCAATGGCTTTTGTCATTGGATTTTGTAACCACCAGAAAGGGTCACACCCGATTGCGGTTCCTATTGCGATAAATGGTAAAGATATAACATGCATACAAGTAAACGAAATTGACAACAAATGAAACAAGAAAGAAAATGCTTTATTCCATTATATTTGAATTCAAAACCCAATTACAAGTACGCCCCTCTTAGGGATATTCATTTTGATACAATATTACAATAAGAGTGCTCAATTGTTTTCCCTCTTAAGGGTAGGTGTGATTTCCAAATGCCTCTCAGAATGGCACGAACTGCTCTAGGGTGGAGGTGCCCTCTTCTTCACAATGGGGAAGGAACTTGATGGTTTGCTCTCCTTTGAAACTATTCCCTGCGGTCAAGAAACAACAAGAATGTCAAAAATATAGGCAACCTCTCATGATGAGGCCCTTTTAGGTAAAATGCATAATGACACCATTAACATGCATAATCAAGAAAGTATAAAAGGTGCTTCTAAACTATGCAAATCGAATCAACATTCATACAATAGCGTAAAGAAAGACAACAACTACTCTATGCATGGATCGGATATATGAAATAAGACATGAAAGTGCATAAAGAACTTATTAATGTCCTAATTGAAGTATAAACATAAAGAAGCTAAACTAACCTAAATCTACAGTCAAAAGTTTGCTAAAATATATTTTAACCATGAAAATAACTAATCTAACCTAATTAGCCAGACAAAAATGAAATTAGGAAGGCGTTTATACCTTTGCTGCAAACCGTAGCTCTAGTGCACGGTCTGCACTATAAACCGCGGTTGAAAGCCACGGTTAGCACTCTGATAGGCTTACCCTCAATTCCAAGGGCAATGGGCTTAACCTCCTTGTCCAATTGATGTTCAAGGGTCGCCTTCGATGTCCTTCTGACAGTTTTTGTGGTCAAATCACTATGATGGGCCTTCGTTTGCCTAGATTTGTGTTTCTTAGCTCTCCTAGACTCCTAGGGCATCCATAATGCAATTCATCATGAATCTTAGCAAGTAGGTAGGGGATAAGTGCAATAGCTCTCTCTTAGTATACTCGATTGAGTGTACAATTCGATAAGGCTCCGCTGCTCAAATATCCAATGCTCTCTCTTCTCTTCTACCCTAATTTTGAGGTGTACTTATAGGACTACCCAAGGGCTAGGGGTGGTTAGGACAGTTGGAATGGAAGCTTCCGCCCTCTAAACACCTTATTTTAGATCCAATGGTCATTTCAACCGATTCGGCTCGGATTGAAGGCCAACTAAACTTCAGTTAAGATCGTAGGTCACAACTGTGGTCTAGACTACAAACTGCAGGTCTTAGTCACGATTCAGCTGTAAACCGTAGGTCTAGACTGCGGTTCAGACTGATTAGTCCAAGGATCCCAAATTGAGTGGTTAGAACCACTGCTCTATCTTGGAGTCTGTCCAAGATCTTCCATATGGTCTTGTAGCATGTCCATATGAGTAGTCACCCTCGACATGACACGTTTTAGGTTTCTACAAATACCCCTTTTGAGATGCATTGTGATATCGAACAACGCTGAGTAAAAATAGACCTCCTAAAACAATGTCAAAGGTTCTATGATGATCATTAGTCAGATCAACATTAGATGCCCCAGGTCCAGCAAAAGGATGTGCATCCTGGAATCATTGCTTCCAACTCTTTGGAGGCTTAAACTTGAAAAGCTTGTCTTTCTCATCTCATTCGGTGCGACTGTGCATTCCATAGGTATTTTATGGCCCATAGATCCGAAAGGCGGAGAACAACAAGCAAAATTATATTTGCTATTTACCCCAAGCAAAGGGGTAAGCTTATGATAGTTGTTTACAATGATTCGTAAGGACGAACGTAATTTTGACAAGATCAAGGGATCTACAATCTTTGGGATATTCTATTGATTTTGATTATGATTTGATATTATGACTACGCTATCAAGCGATGAGTCGATGAGAGTAATGACAATGAATAAAACGATGATATCGCTTGACCACCATGGATGATCTAAACAAATTTATATTTGAGCATATTAATGCCTTGGCTAGGCCTAGTTCAACTTTTGATTCCAACTGTTGATAGTATTTGCACGCTTCTATCCCATGGAGTAGTCGGGCTACAATAGCCGTCTTAGGGAATTGAATTGATACAAATCCAATCATATTTTTGTTGAATCAAATTGTCGATGATTTGTTGAAAAATAGGTCAGAGAAGAAATGGCATGCAATGCCTCGTTCCCGTGGAACAGTCCGGCCGTGAAGGCCTTCTTAGGGATTGAAAAGAAGCATATCAAATCAATGATGATAATTTTTTCCCCAAATCTCCTTATGGTAATTTACTCATCTTTCTGTATTACATGGGTCGCAAGTCGCTGCAACCGCCAAGTATATAGGGTAAATTACTGAACACGAGGCGCATTTGGTGTTTTAATTTATTTGATTTTTTTGAATGTTTTGAATTATGCATTGAGCTTATTTATTTGGCTGGGAGGTGTGTTGCTCCTTGAAAGGATTTTTCATAGCAACGACCTTGGTTTTACTTTATAATCTCAGCCAGATTTTTAATTTTTGATTAGATCCTGGTGCTTGATTATCACCAAATTTCCAAATTAACTTACTTTTATTGCATTATGACCCAATGGGAGGCATTAATTGATCTTTTTGGCCCTTCCTATGGTGGTATTTTCTAAAATTATTTACTAGTTGCAAACCGCGACTAGGGTCTGTGGTTCCCATTTACAAAATTGGGAACCACGGCTAGGGCCTGCGGTCCACGCTGAATATGAGAAGTCTATAAAATTTCCAAATTTCAAATATATCTCATTATTCCTTGATAATGATATACAACTGGAGCTCTGATAGTGACAACTAACTAAACTGACCTACAACCTAGCACACCTTACCCGAACATTGACTCACAGCACGATGGCAGGGCGAGGGCAAGCGTCTTCTAGTCGTGGGCGACGAGGGGAGGGCAAGGTAATTCAAAAACCAAGACCTCACATCCATTACCAGTAAAATGAATCCAATTAAGTAATCGGTAAATCAATTCCACTAAACTGCTGGTAATGCACATCATTTTAGGCTAGGGTAGCTTAGGTTATTTATTTTTTTACACTTGGTCGCGATATCGCACCCGACCGGACTTCAAACGAAGACCGCAGGTACCATCTATGGTTTCCAATTGGTCAATTGGCGACCGTAGCTGCTAGCTGCGGTCAGCATTCAAATTTTGACCACATGCGGACCGTAGGGTTGACCCGCGATTCGCCAACTTTAGGAAAATTTTGTAAAATTTTTAATTTTTTTGAATTTTTAGAGGCAATTAATATCATTTAATGCATGTTTTATCTATCTGATTGGAAAATTTGATTTGTAGGCCTGCATGATGACATGTTTTTGCACTTTTATCAATTTTTACTATTTTTGATGATTTTTAGATCAATTTTTAAATGTTTTTTGACCATAAAATCAACTAATCTAACCTAAACTAACCTAAATCTATGGTCAAAAGTCTGCTAAAATGTATTTTAACCATGAAAACAACTAATCTAACCTAATTATCCGGACATAAATGAAATTAGGAAGGCGGTTATACCTCTGCTACAAATCGTAGCTCTGGTGCGCAGTCTGTAGAGTGCTAACCATGGTTGACAATCGTGGTTAGCACTCTAATAGGCTTGCCCTCAATTCCAAGGGCAATGGGCTTAACCTCCTTGTCCAATTGATGTTCAAGGGTCGCCTTCGATGTCCTTCTGACAAGTTTGGCATTCAAATAACTGTGATGGGCCTTCGTTTGCCCGAATTTACATTTCTTAGCTCTCCTAGACTCCTAGGGCATCCATAATGCAATTCATCATGAATCTTGGCAAGTAGGTAGGGGATAAGTGCAATAGCTCTCTCTTAGGATACTCGGTTGAGTGTACAATTCGACAGGACTCCACTGCTCAAATCTCCAATGCTCTCTCTTCTCTTTTGTCCTAATTTTGAGGGGTACTTATAGGACTACCCAAGGGCTAGGGGTGGCTTCCTAGAGAAGCCAAGATCAAGAAGGGGTGGTTAGGACAGTTGGAATGGAAGCTTCCACCCTCTAACCACCTTCTTCTAGATCCAATGGCCGTTTCAACCGATTTGGCTCGGATTGAAGGCCAACTGAACTTCAGTTAAGATCGCAGGTCACAACTGTGATCTAGACTGCAAATCACAAGTCTCAACCGTGGTTCAGCTATAAACCGTAGGTCTGGGCTGTGGTTCAGACTGATTAGGCCAAGGAGCCCAAATTGAGTGGTTAGAACCACTGCTCTATCTTGGAGTCTATCCAAGATCTTCCATATGGTCTTGTAGCATGTCCATATGAGTAGTCGCCCTCGACATGACGCATTTTAGGTGTCTACAAATGCCCCTTTTGAGATGCATTGTGAGATCGAACAACGCTGAGCAAAAATAGACCTCCTAAAATGATGTCGAAGGTTCTATGATGATCATTAGTCAGATCAACATTAGATGCCCCAAGTCCAGCAAAAGGACGTGCATCCTGGAATCATTGCTTCCAACTCTTTGGAGGCTTAAACTTGAAAAGCTTGTGCCCTTCTCATCTCATTCGGTGCGACTGTGCATTCCATAGGTATCTTATGACCCATAGATCCGAAAGGCAGAGAACAACAAGCAAACTTCATATTTGCTATTTACCCCAAGCAAAGGGGTAAGCTTATGATAGTTGTTTACAATGATTCGCAAGGACGAACGCAATTTTGACAAGATCAAGGGATCTACGATCTTCGGGATCTTCTATTGATTTTGATTATGATTTGATATTATGACTACCCCCTCAAGCGACGAGTCGATGAGAGTAATGACAATGAATAAAGCGACGATGTCGCTTGACCACCATGGATGATCTGAACAAATTTAGATTTGAGCATATTAATGCCTTGGCTAGGCCTAGTTCAGCTTTTGATTCCAAATGTTAATAGTATTTGCACGCTTCTATCCCATGGAGCAGTCGGGCTACAATAGCCATCTTAGGGAATCGAATTGATACAAATCCAATCAGATTTGTGTTGAATCAAATTATCGATGATTTGCTAAAAAATAGGTCATAGAAGAAATGGCATGCAACGCCTCGTTCCCATGGAGCAGTCCGACCGCGAAGGCCTTCTTAGGGATTGAAAAGAAGCATATCAGATCAACGATGACAATTTTTGCCCCAAATGTCCTTATGGTAATTTACTCATCTTGTCGGATTACATGGGTCGCAAGTCACTGCAACCGCCAAGTGTATAGGGTAAATTACTGAATACGAGGCGCATTTGGTGTTTTAATTTATTTGATTTTTTTGAATATTTTGAATTATGCATTGAGCTTATTTATTTGGTTGGGAGGTGTGTCGCTCCATGAAAGGATTTTTCATAGCGACGACCTCGGTTGTACTTTATAATCTCAGCCAGATTTTTAATTTTTGATTGGATCCCGGTGCTTGATTATCACCAAATTTCCAAATTAACTTGCTTTTATTGAATTCTGACCCAATGGGAGGCATTAATTTATCTTTTTGGCCCTTCCCATGGTGGGATTTTCTAAAATTGTCTGCCAGTTGCAAACCGTGGCTAGGGTCTGCGGTTCCCATTTGCAAAATTGGGAACCGCGGCTAGGGCCTAGGTCCGCGTTGAATATGAGAAGTCTATAAAATTTCCAAATTTCAAATATCTCTCATTATTCCTTGATAATGACCTACAACTGAAGCTCTGATAGTGACAACTAACTAAACTAACCTGCAACCTAGCACACCTTACCCGCACACCGACTCACAACACGATGGCAGGGCGCGAGCAAGCGTCTTCTAGTCGCGAGGGACGAGGGGAGGGCAAGGTAACTCAAAAACCAAGACCTCGCATCCATTACCAGTAAAATGAACCCAATTAAGTAATCGATAAATCAATTTCACTAAACTGTTGGTAATGAACCTCATCTTAGGCTAGGGTAGCTTAGGTTATTTATTTTTTTGCATTTTTGGCCGCGGTATCGCACCCGGTCGGACTTCGAACGGAGACCGTAGGTACTAGCTATGGTTCCCAATTGGTCAATTGGGGACCACAACTACTAGTTGTGGTCAACATTCAAAATTCCAACGGTCAATTTTTGACCGCATGCGGATCGCAGGGTTGACCCGCGGTTCGCCAACTTTAGGAAAATTTTGCAAAATTTTTAATTTTTCTGAATTTTTAGAGGCAATTAATATCATTTAATGCATTTTTGACCTGTCTGATTGGAAAATTTTATTTGTAGGCCTGCATGATGACATGTTTTTGCAATTTTATCAATTTTTACTGTTTTTGATGATTTTTAGATCAATTTTTAAATGTTTTTGCTTGTTTTAGTTAGCTTTTTCCTTATTTTATGCTATTTATTCCAGAGATTGACCTCTAGAGCACGAGAGCCTGACATTCTGAAGACTCTCCATGGAGAGCTCACTGATGGTGAGCGAGAGTGGTTCGGAGCTGTCGACTTTGGCTATGTTATGGATCTACCCACCATCAGGGTAGATCAATCCTATCTGACTGCGTTGGCCCATCGTTGGAATATGCAGACCAACACATTTCACCTACCTACAAGTGAAATGACAGTCACACTAGAGGACGTCTATAGGATCTTCAGGATCCCCATTGATGGTGAGGCCATCGTCTGCTCCACCTCTGGGGCTAAGGAGTCCATCTTCGATGCTATCTTCGATGCTCGAAGAGAGGAGGCTCAGGGCGCCATCGACCATGGAGGGGTCCACATCGGCTATTGGTAGGGGAAGAATATCTTCTCCATGCACAAGGCCATCTTCATGCACCTAGTGGTGCAATATGTGCTTCCAGACTCCTCGAGCGTGAGGATTCCTTAGAACCTTCTAGCTACTATACGTAGAGTAGTATAGAGCTCTATCCGTCGACCACTGCTCCTAGCCTGGGGGAGCACACTACTAGCTCAACTCTATCGAGAGCTATATCATATTACTAAGCGTAGTCGTAAGGGCATCAGCTGTAGTCTACTTTTGTAGATCTGGGGCTGGCAACATATCAGAGTAGAGCATCCTAGGGAGTTACCCCTACCCATTACAGACATTGATGATGAGCATCAGTGCTATGCTACCTGCTGGCCTCGAGAGGAGGAGGGCTTCCATAGCAGGACCCATGCTAGCGAGACCCAGCATTACATCACCCGATTTGCAGCACTTGGGCCGGATGATATCCAGTGGTGGCCCTACATGGAGTGTCTTGACTGGCTTGAGGTCGATGAGAGGCTTCGATGGGCTCGTCGGGATAGATGGCTTACTCGATCGAAAGACCGAGATCTAGGAGTTTTAGTTCTTCTCTCACATCCTACGGTAGTTCGACATGGTGCAGGACATCCCGGAGATCCCATTCACTTATAGGCGCCTGGCTTTGGAGAGGGATCTATCATGGATCCAGCCTCTAGCACTAGGTGATGCTCCAGATGACTTCCAAGAGACTGGGGTTGACATAGCGATGACCACTCCATAGTATGATAGATGGTGGTCTATGTTCTGTTGGTATGGGACAGGACCTCTAGGCTAGGATGTAGATCAGGCAAGAGCAGAGGTGGATTCTGATGGGCGCATGGTGCACCAATGAACAGAGGGCATCTAGGGCGTAGAGGCTACCGCTGAGGAGGCTCCCAAGGTTGATCCCAAGGAGGAGGCTCCATAGGAGGGTGAGGTCCCTCCTGACAGTGCAGAGGGGCTACTCTTAGCATAGGTGGTTGACTTGCAGAGTCAGCTCGGTCGATTCTAGATGCAGTAGAGAGAGCGTGACACTACTATCGCTACTCTATAGGTGCAACTGATAGAGAGAGATCATCGACTGATATAGGCAGACCATCAACTTGCTAGCATGATCGCCCGGGCTACTACAGTAGAGACCTAGGTTGGTGAGCTCACCCATGCTCGTGACTTGGCAGAGGCATAGAGGGATGCAACCATAGCAGAGTGGGATCTACTCAGGGCATAGATGGGGGATCCTCCATCCTCTCAGGTGATTATGGGGCCTTCGATGGCACCAACAGTAGTACTACCAGGTGGTCGAGATCCTATGGTAGAGATACAACGCCTACAGGGTTTACTTATGAGTGCCAATGAGAGGCATGCATCCAGGGTTGCTCGGGTAGACCAGTTGGTGGGCTACATTCAGATGCTGGGCATAGAGGTTCCTGAGGATCCATATGCTGTAGAGTCCCAGCAGACTAGATCTCGGACTATAGGACAGTCCACTACTAGCTCGAGCCATCGCACCCATCGGAGTGAGAGGACACATAGGTCCTCTAGTACGCATGGCGGTAGTAGTCATACTAGGACCAGGGAGGCAGGGCAGTCTACTACAACATCCAATCATAGGTCCCAACGGATAGAGGTGCCCATTGCACAAGGGGTAGTTGGATGAGTGCTAGGCCTCTTCGGGCTAGGCGGTACTCAGGGTGCTCAACAGGATCCACAACAATCAACAGGGTAGCAGGCAGGGCAGTCTCCTAAGCACAACGCTAAGGGAGGTGGCGAGAGCTCTGGTACAGGGGGAGCAGATCAGAGCTAGAGCTCTAGATTGCAGGACACATTTTTGATGTATCTCATTTTTGGTGTAAGGTCGAGGACCTACACATTTGTAGCCTGCAAGCATTTTTGTACTCCCCATGTACTCTGAGACACACATATATATATGATATGATCATTATTATGGCTCATTATTGTGTACTCATTTATTTTTAATTTTATGTTTATGTGATGCACATGGATGCAATGCTTATGTTATGCTGATGCTATATGATGTGATGTATGGATGACATGCACTAGATAGCTATTTGATTTATGATGATGATATGCAGTGATCTTAGATGCTTAGATGTGCTTTTTGATGGATGCATATGGATGCGATGTTTTTCTCTTAATGCATATTTGATATTGCTTTCTTTTCATGCATTAATGTATGTGATGCATTATTTACATGATGCTAATCTAATGTAAATGACCCTGTATGCTTTAATCACTTAAAACATAAGGAATGAATGCAAATATGTTTATCAATCTAATGGATGACGCCACAGAATGTATAAAAATCATGAATGGAATTGAAAATCCTTAAGATAAGAATGTAATCAATTAATCACCCATATATGAAATGCAATGGTATGCAATGTTTTATGATGCGAATGATATAATGTGCCATTCAATTTTCTTTTGCAAATTTGAAAAATGTGCACGATATAGTTAGTGGTCGTCTAAATATTATTGCTAATATCCATCCGGTATCTATCCTATATGTTGATTGTGCTTTTTATAATGATGTATCATGGGTTTAATACTTTGCAATTTGGATATTTATATGGTTTTGCCATTTTTGACACTTTGTTGCTATGGGAGAAATTTTTTTGAGGTTTTCCATGAGACTCAAACACCCTAATAGACTTATCAAAAGTTGCATACTAACCACACTAGACTTTTGAGATAAAAGGCTTTTGCTAGGATAGACCCTAACTATTCATTATCCCTGTGTGTGCAAATGATTATTTTAAGATAAGACACGAGCGTTCCCCGATGTCAGGCGGGATTCTTTCAACCCATTGCTAAGATAGGGGTTCCACAAATATCTTATCCAATCTCAAGTTTAGATTTTAGTTGGACTAAGCCACTAGGCAATGTAGGACACCTGAAGCTAGCTCTTCCACATTCAAACATTGGTCTTGTTCATAAGCGAGATGCTAATGCGTCAGACATATCGTCATGCGTAAGGTATAGTAGTGCTGACAATTCTAGGGATTCGGGCTCATTCCTTTCTATCCTTCAATTTTTGGGATACTTGCTCATATGTAGTGAAGCAAGGGAGTCGATTCCATCTTCTTTTTGAACTATCTTTGGATCTTCATTTGATCTCTCTTCGAACTGGATTTTGGATCTTCATTTGATCTCCGCTCGAACTTTTGATTTATGATCTTCATTTGATCTTCACTTTGAACTTTGATTTAAGCTTGTTTTCTGATCTTCACTTGATCTTCACTTTTTGGCATTTACATTTGATAATCTTCTTTAGAAACTTTCCTTTGGGGATATTTACTTGGAAAAATTATTTCTGGTATATCGATTGAGAATATCGATCTTATGATATCAATATGGGATATCACTCTGGGGAGTCGATCTATGATATCGATCTAGGGGATCAATCATGAGGATTGATATGGGATATCTCTTTGGTATATTGCTCATTTTATCATAAGCAAGGGATTCTGAATAGGGAACTAACCTGTCCTTTTGCCAACTACCAACATTTCCCATATCATCCGCACAGAGGGATAAGCAAGAATAACTCTTTTCACTTCAAGATACCCGGTCCTGCTTCATGGCTTTCATCTTCCCCTAGTCCTTGTTAGGATTGTTTAAATTTGTTTATTAGTGATAGGCTTTTGATATGCTAAGGGCTATACTAACTAAACCTTAGCTACAAAAGCAAAGCAAGCTTTCTACCAACTCTTGATAAGACTACTAGGTATGACTGAGTGACAAAAAACCCTAGTATATCTCCATAGCAACATTATAGGTTGTGTTGAAAAACACAATTACTCACATGAATGATGGATCATGATAAATGCAGAGATGCATGATTTAAACACAAACGTGGCATCGTTTGTAAGACTGACAAACACAAATGCCTTCTATTATGGAATGCAATGGATGATGAATGCCTATATGCAATGCAATAATGCGGTGAATGCATGTGTAAATGCAAAATGAAAATGCAAAATTCAAATGCAAATGCAAATATTTTTGGATTTTATGCTTTACCATATTTTTTTGGATTTTATTGATTTTATAATTTTTATGGGTTTTGAGCCTCATAATTGACCAAACGACGAGTACATGCCTATGGAGCCTTTAGATTGACCAAGCAATTTTTAGGAATCCTTGGAGCTTTTGGGATTGACCAAAGGGATTATGGGTACCTTTGGGGCATTTTGGGATGACCAAGCGATTTTGAGAATCCTTGGAGCCTTTGGGGTTGACCAAGCAGTTTTTCAGAAACTCTTGGTGCCTTTTGCATTTGACCAAAGGGCTTACAGATGCCTTTGGAGATTTTGGGTTGACCAAGCAGTTTTTTAGAAACTCTTGGTGCCTTTTGCATTTGACCAAAGGGCTTACAGATGCCTTTGGAGCTTTTTAGGATGATCGAGCAATTATAAGCAAATCCTCGGGGCTTTTAACTAACACGACCAAGCGGTTTCAGGGACCCTTGGAGCCTTTTGGGATGACCGAGTGGTTTTGACCAAACCCTCGAAGCTTTTAAGGTTGACCAAAGGGCTTACAGATGCCTTTGGAGCTTTTTACTTGACCAAACCACTGATGAAAGTTTTTGGAGCTTTTTAGGATGATCGAGAAGTTACCAACAACTCTCGGAGCCTTTTACTATGCTCTTCAAGCATAAAACACCTTAATATGGATGATGTTGAGAGGTTCAGGCTCTTCAACACCCCCTAGCGATGTTAGGCGATAGGTACCTGGACCAATCTTTTTAGATATGATGTAAGGTCCTAGCCAATTAGCCACAAATTTGTCTCGCATATCTGGTGGTAAATTAGAGTTCTGTTGGTTTTCTTTCAAGACAAGATCCCCAACTTCAAAGTCTCTCTGGTGGACTTTGACATTGTAAGCTCATTTTAGTCGCTCTTGATAAACACAGAGATGCTCCAGGGCATTCACACGACGTTCATCAAGTAGCATCAGTTGATCCAGTCGAGCTTGTCGCGCAGTGTCATCATCGATGAACTCTTTCAATGCGACACACAGTTGGAATTTCTAATTCCAAGGGCATAATGGCCTCAACGCCATATACTAGTGAGAACGGTGTTGCCCCAGTGGGCATCCGAATACTAGTCCTATAAGCCCATAGCGCAAGGGGCAGCTGGATGTATCTTTGTGGTTTTCTTGTACCATATTTTTCAAGATGGCTACCACTGTCTTATTTGAAGCTTCAGCCTACCCGTTTGCTTGCGGATAGTATGGAGTCACAAAACTGTGTTTGATTCTATATTTAGATGTCAAAGCTCTCACAGTTTTGTTCTTGAAAGACGTTCCATTATCCGATATTATTTTGGATGGAATCCCAAAATGACTTATGATATGCTCCTATATAAACTCTGCTATACGAGCTCCGATTGTCATTGTTAAGGGTATTTCTTCCACCCACTTTGTAAAATACTCAATAGCCGTGATTATGAATGTATGTCAACCCAATGATGGAGGAGAGATCTTGCCTATAAGATCCAATCCCCACTGAGCAAATGGCCAAGCCGCTTGGATGGGCTGTAAGGCCTATGATGGCAAGTGCGTAAGATTAGCGTGATGTTGGCATTTAACGCATTTCTTGACATACGCATTGCACTCCTTCTCCATAGTGGGCCAATAGTAACCCATTCGAAGGATGCACTTGACGATGGCCATGCCGCTGAAATGGCCACCGCACGTACCATCATGGGCTTGCAAAATTGCCCATGATTCCTCTTGGGGCTCTAAGCAACGAAGGAGAACTCCATAATAGCTTCTTCGATACAAGATGTCTCCTATTAAGACATATTTGGCCACTTTATGTTTAAATGTGTGCTTCATGGCACGTGACAATCCCTCTAGGATTATACTAAGCTTTAGGAAGTCTTTAATTTGTGACATCCAATTTTGATAAATCTCAACTTCAACTGCTAAGACGACTTGCTCCCCCTGCGTATTTACTTTTGCAAATGCAGACTCGAAAACAACCCTATGGTGAATGGTAGTACCACTCCCCATGGGACTCTAAGAGGTTAATGACCCCCAGGGTGCCTTCTTAAGAAAGTCTTTAGCTCTACAGAACCATTCAACTTGTGGTTCTACACTAATCATGTTGATCGATTCTCTGTTATCATAGGCTGCACGCTCTGTTGCTGGATGAGAGAGCGTCTTGACATGGATGGTAGTGAAATCAGTAGATGGATTATGAGGGATTAAGGATCCCAAAGAAGCCATGGTATCTGCAAACCTATTTGATGATCGAGGGATTGCCTCGATGTCATACCATTCCAGTTTGGCCAAATATGTATCAACTAGATCTTTATAGGCTTTTAGTATGGGACACCGACACTAAAAAAGCCCCTTGACTTGATTTACTATGAGCAAGGAATCACCAAAGATGTTCAATCTCTTAATATTCATGGCGACAGTTGTGTGGAGGCCCAGCAGTAGGGCTTCATACTCAGCGTTGTTGTTGGTGCACAAAAAATCCAACTTGAACGACAAGGGCATTGGAGCTCCTTGTGGCGTGAAGAACACTATTTTGGCACCACCCCCTTGTTCGCACTTCGAACCATCGAAGAACAGAGTCATATCAACATTGTTCTCTGGTTCTTCGGGTTTGAGAGCTTCAGATATGACGAAGACTACATCGTTTAGAAGCTCAATTATTAGAGGTCTACTATTTGATAATGGCACCTCAGCTAATTGATCTGCTATGACCTATCCCTTAATGGACTTCTAGCTTATGAATTCTAGATCGAATTCCATCAAAAGCATGATCCACTTTGTAGTACATGTATTGTGATAAGTCTTACTCATCATGTACTACAAAGGATTTTGTTTGGATATAACATACATCGTATGACTTAGCATATAGTGTCACAATTTCTTTGTAGCGAACACTACTGCTAAACACAATTTTTCCACGTATGCATACCCAAGCTCATAGCTCACCAAAGTTCGACTAATGTAATATATGGCCTGCTCTTTGCCTTGCACGTTCTTTTGGGCCAACATGGTTCCCAGTGCAAAGTCAGTTGTCGATATATATAGTAGAAAAGGCACCTCTGGCCTTGGTGGAGCTAGCACTAGCGGCGTCCCCAAGTATTGCTTTATCTCAGTGAAGGCTACCTTGCAGTCCTCATCCCAGTTGAATGGGACACCCTTATGTAGCAATCGATTCATGGGTCGACATTTATCCGATAGTTGGGCGATAAATCACTTTATCAAGGCTACCTTGCCCTGAAGGCTCCTTAATTCCTTAATATTGGTGGGAGGACGCATTTCTAAAATGGCCTTGACCTTCGCTGGGTCTACTTCAATGCCTCTCTTGGAGACGATGAACCCTAGTAATTTTCCAGAAGTTACGCCAAATACACACTTCTTAGGATTCAGCCTGACGTTGTGCTCTATCTTTGGGTGTTTTCTTATTTAGGTCTCTAAAATCCATGCAAATATGGATTCTTCCATCGGGTTTTCCCACGGGTACCATATTGGACACCCATTCTGGATAATCGATGGAAATCACAAATTCCACATCCAACAACTTTTGTAGCTCATATTTCACCATTAAGGCTACTGTTGGGTGTATTTTCCTAAGCTTTTGCTTGATCGGCTTCTTCGTCAAATTTAGCGAAAGGTTATGAGTAACCAATTTTGGGTCTAGACATGGCATATCCTTATACGACCAAGCAAACAAATTTGGTCTCTCTTTCAGCAGAGGGATGAGGGTGGCTCACTCATCTTGAGTGAGACTCTCTCCAAATTTAACTTTCTTTGCGCTGGTGGGATCATCACTGATATCCACCTCAAAGGTTTCCTCTACCGACATATGCGATCCCTCCTCAAGTTGGTGAGGCATAGGAATCAAATGAATGTCATCAACCGGGTTGAGTGGTTCCGCGTTGGAAGCATTTTTGGCATGATAAACATCATATGCACATCCTGGTGCAAAATGGAAAGGTTGCAACATTTCTTCGTTGGGGAAGAAATCCTCAGGCTCAATGGGTGAATCAGCGCGATCCCAGTCGATAGCATCTTTGTTAAGATACAACGGTTTAGATGGATCTGTTGGATTGCAGAGTGGAGTGGTCAAATCAATGGATACCATGTTTATGGAATGGAATTGATCTCCAGGACCACACGGACTGACCTCTACAAAATCTGCATAGTCCTCATACCCACGATCTGGCTCTAATGGCACAAGCACAAAAGGGTCTTCCCTATGAGGACTACGAATAACTGGATCCTCCCTATGCACTGAATGCAAAATAGGATCATTTGGCTCATAGAGTTGCATGTAGGTCGACGTAAGGGGATTAACCAACCGATGGATTTGATCTAGGTTTAACCGTCTTGCTCTCAGACGTGGACCAACATGTAGTTGCCTATAGACCTCATCGATGTCGATGGGTTGATGGTGGTGACGCAAATAAGGAGGACCAAGGTAGGCCCTCTCTAGCTCATATTCTTCATCACTATCATAATAGAATCCTTCATTCACCCCCACTCTTGGAGGGCGCTCCTCTAAGTGAGGCCCCATGAATCTCACTTCTTGCATACTATCGTCGCTATCCAAAAAAATTAGATAATTATACCTCATGTACGATGCTATCGAGAAAATTGGCTCAATCTCTTCCCCTGGATGATCAACATTGGGAAGGATCTCTTCGGTATCCTGTATCGATTCCATAGGCAATAGATGATGCGCATACAAAGGCCTTACATAAGCGCCTTCGACTTCATCCTCGGATCCATCATCGTTTGAGGGATCCTTATCTACATCATAGCCTGGTCCACTCATATCGGAGGTGGACTCCACTCCATCTTCATTACAAATATCTCCTAACTCGAGATCGCTTGTAGTAATGGGGTTGCACCCCTACATGTCTGTGTCATCGATTGCATCATGGGTTTGGTGTCCCAGTTGATCTCTGGGGTTCATTTCTACCTCAGTCTGCTCAAGGAGCCCTTCACGATGATCTTCGAGTGGCTCAATGGTGATGACAAATATCATAGGGTGATTCCTCTAGAATTTGGAAGGATCCGGATGATATGGATTAAAATCCACATCATCCGCCATGCTGAGGTATAGACGATCTAGGGATGCTGCGAGCAAATCATCCTACCCACGTATCTGTAACCCTAGACCGAATCTATCAGTGACTAACTGATAATGAGGTTCCAATGGAGTCCTCCATCCTTGTTCAAAGAGACCAAGGTCGTATCCATGCCAGTGATATAGCTCAAAAATATGCATGGCATACTCCGGATTAGACAAATAATGAATGTTTACCACAAAAGGTTCCTCGTCATCTTCATCCATGGGCTCTTGCATTGGAAGTTGATCTAGCCCCGCATAGATGAAGTTAGTCTGGTTAGGTGGCTCTCCCAATGGAACCACCGATCCAATCGGATAACGATGGGCGGATGGTCTGCCCATCTCTTGCATAGTCTTTAGAATTGGTCTGAAGGTCACATTTTGCACAAGGTACTCACCTAATCTGATATTAGCGAGATGTACCATCACCCACGGTGCGGATGACCCTACTAAAGATGCAGGCGAAGCAGGCTGAGGTGCCTCCTTGGCTTTGTCTTGGGGTTCCTCAACTTCCATGGGAATGGGAATGTCCTCGGTGATTGGCTTAGGCTCAAGCTCTTTCTCTTTTTCGCCCATCTTCACCTTTAATTTCCTATCATCCCGATGCATGATTGATATCGACGGTTTCAAGGAAGTGGCAGTGGTATGCTCCGATCTGTGTGACACAGATGGCATTGGTTGAGCATGCACCGTCGGTTTACCTCCTGGTTTCCTTATTGGCGATGATGACCGAACATCCAGGTGCATTGATGGGAGTATGAAACCCCCAAGCAAATCTGCTAGGTTCACAAACTTAAATGGCTCCTCATCCGATGCCACCACGTGAACCAGTCCCTCGTGAATATATTTCACGCATTGATGCAGTATCGAGGGGACACAACACATTTCATGAATCCAAGGCCTACCGAGTAAAATGTTGTACTGCATGGCCCCTTCTATCGCGTGACACATTACCGAAATGGTCTTAAGACCTACCTATATGGGTAGGATAATTGTGCTGACAGTCGAACATAGTGCGTCGTTAAATGCTCTCAATGTAAATGTAGTTGGCACAATGTGTGATTTAGGTAGCTTCAAATGACTCAGTGCCTTGGTCGTTATTATGTTGATCGATGAGCCAGTATCAATCAAGACCCTTTTAAATGGCATGTGATTCACACACGTGATTATATGCAATGGTGGGTCAGCCGTAGTTGTAGAAACCATCCTTATCTCATGATCGTAAAATTGGATCATCGATTCCTGACACTGTTGTACATGTCCCACGAAATTTGTGAATGCCTGCGCATCCTGGGCCTATACTTCAATGGACCTCAAAATATCCATAAGAGTCTCCCTGTGCCTCGGGGACTGCTGAATTAATTCATATATTGACAACTTCGTAGGAGTTGTCTACAGGTTTTGGACCAACCTGCTCCTTAGGGTCACCACCGATCTTGTTGGTGGGCCTGGAATATTTTGTGTCGATCGCTGATTCGGCGTGGCTTGTATCTAGATAGGAGCATGAGGTTGATTTTTTTGTTCGTATCTCCCATGCCTAGTAACAACATTGACCATGCCTACGAACCCCTGGGTAGGTGGTTCGACTCATACCTGGTTAACTTGACCAACGTTGTTCTGAGGTGCCTCATGATTTGGTAAGGGGTTCTTATAAATCCCCATATTTTGATTGTCTAGCACCTACGGGTTGTGAGGCACTACAAGCTCACCCTTGTCGATCATATTTTACACTAGGTGTTTGAAAGACCAACACACCTCGATGTCATGTCCTTTCATTCTATGAAAGATGTAAAATAAATCGTCTTGGAACCCCTTTGGTTTGGGTTGATTGGGGTCTATCATCTTGAATTCGGGTAATCTGATTGCCTTGGCCTCGCATAACTGATGGAAAATCACCGTCAACGATTCTGTCAATGGTGTGAATTGGCGAGGTGGGCATTGCTCTTTGTTTTTGCCCTTGTAGTTATTGCACTTATCATACTGCGCAGGGGGAGGTTGGGCCTGGTAGTTCTGCTTCTGCTGCCCCTTGTCCTCCCATTGGAGATTTAATACCACTTGATTTACATGGGCCTGCTTGCCCTGATGCTTCGTGGTACTCTTCTTTTGTCCCTCTCTCCTATTTTTGAGCTTCAAGTTGCCTTCTTGCAACTTGATATCCTCAATCACCTTGGCTTGCGCCAAAGCCTCTTCGAATGTAGCGTATTGTTGCAGCTATAGTAGTAACGAGATGTGCTTGGCACAACTCTTCATGAACATCCGAGTTAATTCTGTGGTAGGAATGGGGAATGGCAACTTCGCCATTAATCTTCTCCACCTCTTTTCGTATTGTTCTATGGGCTCATCGTCGCGCTGAGCTAGCACAGCCAAATCGGAAATATTAGCCTATTTCTTGATGCCAAAGGAATAGCATTCAAGAAAGGCATCAGCTAATTGCTCAAAGATTGTTATACTATGCTTCTTTAGCTGGTTAAACCACTCTCGGGAAGGCCCTGAAAGTGTCGTGATGAACGTGCGCAACAATAAGGCATCGTTGCTTGCTATCTGAAAGCAAGCATCCAAAAATCTCGTTACATGTTCTTGTGCATCTTCATCACCCTTGAACTTATCTAACCTGGGCATATCAAAATGCTCAGGGTAGGTCGGAGTAGGC
This sequence comes from Wollemia nobilis, assembly GCA_028583015.1. Classification (NCBI taxonomy): domain Eukaryota; kingdom Viridiplantae; phylum Streptophyta; class Pinopsida; order Araucariales; family Araucariaceae; genus Wollemia; species Wollemia nobilis. The sequence continues at coordinate 621,500 of JAQPPZ010000523.1, read as the reverse complement.
ACTGAAGGATCCAAAGGCTCATTATGGATTTTCCTTAGAGTCGACTTTTGAATAGCCGCACCTTGTCTCTCAATGGCTTTAATTTTCTCGGCCAAGGCCTTATAGGCCTCTAAAGATAGAAATTCCTCCTCCCTAAGTTGACGTGTAGGTGGCTTAGGAGGTATTGTCTTCCTTGTGTGATATGGAGGTCTTTGCTCTTCCTCCTCTTCAACTCGGGAGCTTTCAGGATATTCCTGCTCATATCCATCTCCCGTTGTTGCTTCATGTTGTCTCTGCCTTTGATTATTGAGCGATGGTAGCCGCTCCCTCTGTTTGATAGTAACATGAGTACGAGCATCTCTATGCTCTTGATGCATCTCAGCTTGTGAGAAAGCCTTCCTATGTGTGTGCTCTCGATGCTCATCTTGAGGATATAGGCCAGCCCTAGCTAGCCGATCCTCCTGTTCTACGCATTCCTTTTGAGCAAGGATACGCTCCTCGCGCATGCGCTGCTCATATAACCTCTGTCTTATGAGCCTTTGTGCTTGAATATTTTCATCTTCGATATGCTGCCTCTCTAGGCGAGCATCCTCCAATTGGTCTTGGAGGAGTTGGTATTTTTGCTCTGATGCCATTCGATGTGACCTATCGATCTGGTCGGTCATGGGAGGCCTTTGATACCCCTACTCTGTACGAGCGACTTTGTGGGTTCTATACCCATCAGATCGATATGTTGTGCCTTTACCTCTATCTATAAATACGATATTTGCCTCCTACTATGTCCTATATTATGACCCACCATGTGCAAATAGCGAGTGTGTGACATGCAGGCGCTTAGAAGCCTCCCCATGTTCTCTAGTAGTGCGGACGACACTCCCACTATGCTCACTCGGGGCTCGAGTGGGTGGAGCAGAAGGTTTATAGCCTAGCTACTCTAGAACACTACCTAGACCTTCTAACTACCTAGACCACCATCGCTCATTCGATGGTGTACCATTATCTCCCACCTTTGATATGTCAATGGTGATTTTGCATGTTGGACCACGCATGGGAGTATGGCTAGTTCTATGCTCGATAGCGAGCCTATCTGCTTGCCCTTGAATGGGTGGGTCTCTAGTCCTTCTATACTCAAAAGGTGGAGCCATAGATCCTCCAGTGGACTTAGTACGTAGGGGCACCAATCTGGTCCCCTGCACAATAAACTCTTCAGCCGACCCCATGGATGCGCGTGCATTGCGGTCTCGATAATGGCTCTCAAGTGGAACACCCTCATGCTGGAAGGTTTCCTGTTCTACTCTGTGCCTAGAGGAGTGTACTAAAGCTCCTCTATTTGGGGTTTGCTCTGCTGGCTCCCCTCGTGTCGAGTTATCTCCTCGAATGCTAGTCGAACGATGTTCGGTTCGCTCATGTGGTTGAGGATTCGACACGTATTGTTGTGAACTAGTTAGGGGTTGGTCATCGGCGTTGGCTTTGGACCATTGTCAACCACCCCGTGTGTCCACCATTGTGTACCTAGAGTCTAAATGTATTATTATTAAGAAAACAAGGTATACAATAATGATTATCTCATTTTAAGTTTTAAAAGTGAGTCCTAAACTGTTTGATGTGTTTTCAATATGTGTTGTATCAGTTGTAGAAACTCTTATCATGTTTTTGCAAAAGTTGATGTTATACTCAAATTGTTCAAAGGTTTTCACCTATATACTCGCACAAGCCGAATATGGTAGTGAAGTCCATACTCAACGAGGTAGCATAGGTACTACCAACCCTCACCCAACACACCGTGCGTAGCGATACACTCTTCCAAAGATGAGTGCGTGCTATTTTGCATGGATAGGACAATTCTTGGGTCGGTCTTGGCCACGAGCGGGTCCTAATAATACAATGTCAAATGAGCCAACCAAGTGGAAATGACATCCACTGTTGGTCTCAATCAAATGGGTTGGATGTGAGAGCCCAACACCACTGATGTTTAAATGCAACGTGGTGTGTGTGGTTCCTTTTAATGTACATAAAATAAATGCATCATATAGCACACATGCTCATTTTCTAAATGCTATGCAATTGAAAGACGTTTTAGATTCAGAAAATGCAAGCTACTCTAGATGCTCTTTAGGACTATGCACATTACGATGCTAAATGGCCACTAATCGGGCCTCACACATGCAAACCATCAACACATATTTATCAAGCACGTTGTAGCCTAGGGCGAACTGCAATCAGAGGTCCGTTGTTCCCAGCAGCGCCTTTCTAGTGAAAGCAAAAATACGAAAAGCAAACTAGGATAATTGATTTACCATTTTCTTTTAGTTGCTTTCCTAATTTGCATTTGAAATTTACCTACTGTAAAAACACAAAAAACAGAAAAGTGACAGAGGGCTGGAAAAAGGACCTACCTCATGTCTTGCACTGTCTAGAATTTTAGAATTGGTTGTCTGTGTTGTCAGCAGGAAACCACAGGTCTGACCGACGGTTCTGACTGTGAACCATGCCTTGTACCTATGGTTCAGTTGTTGGGCCGCAGTTGATAGCTGCGGTCTATACCTGCAACTACAAAAGCCAACAAAACATAGTCAGATCCTAAAAATGTGGGGTGCCACCATGATCACCTCTGTAACCACCAAAAAGGGTCACACCCGATGGCGGCTCCTATTGCGATAAATGGTAAAGATATAACATGCATACAAGTAAATGAAATTGACAACAAATGAAACAAGAAAGAAAATACTTTATTCCATTATATTTGAAGTCAAAACCCAATTACAAGTACGTCCCTCTTAGGGATATTCATTTTGATACAATATTACAATAGGAGTGCTCAATTGTTTTCCCTCTTAAGGGTAGGTGTGATTTCCAAATGCCTCTCAGAATGGCACAAACTACTCTAGGGTGGAGGTGCCCTCTTCTTCACGATGGGGAAGGAACTTGATGGTTTGCTCTCCTTTGAAACTATTCCCTACGGTCAAGAAACAACAAGAATGTCAAAAATATAGGCAGCCTCTCATGATGAGGCCCTTTTAGGTAAAATGCATAATGACACCATTAACATGCATAATCAAGAAAGTATAAAAGGTGCTTCTAAACTATGCAAATCAAATCAAGATTCATACAATAGCGTAAAGAAAGATAGCAACTACTCTATGCATGGATCAGATATATGAAATAAGGCATGAAAGTGCATAAAGAACTTATTAATGTCCTAATTGAAGCATAAACATAAAGAAGCTAAACTAACCTAAATCTACGGTCAGAAGTCTACTAAAATGTATTTTAACCATGAAAACAACTAATCTAACCTAATTAGCCGGACATAAATAAAATTAGGAAGGCGGTTATACCTCTACTGCAAACCGTAGCTTTGGTGCGCGGTCTACACTGTAAACCATGGTTGACAGCCACGGTTAGCACTCTGATAGGCTTGCCCTCAATTCCAAGGGTAGTGGGCTTAACCTCCTTGTCCAATTGATGTTCAAGGGTCGCCTTCGATGTCCTTATGACAGGTTTGGCAGTCAAATCACTATGATGGGCCTTCGTTTTCCCGAATTTGTGTTTCTTAGCTCTCCTAGACTCCTAGGGCATCCATAATGCAATTCATCATGAATCGTGGCAAGTAGGTAAGGGATAAGTGCAATAGATATCTCTTAGTATACTCGGTTGAGTGTACAATTCGATAGGGCTCCATTGCTCAAATCTCCAATGCTCTCTCTTCTCTTTTGCCCTAATTTTGAGGGGTACTTATAGGACTACCCAAGGGCTAGGGGTGGCTTCCTGGAGAAGCCAAGATCAAGAAGGGGTGGTTAGGATAGTTGGAATGGAAGCTTCTGCCCTCTAACCACCTTCTTCTAGATCCAATGGTCGTTTCAACCGATTTGGCTCGGATTGAAGGCCAACTGAACTTCAGTTAAGACCGCAGGTCACAACTACGGTCTAGACTACAAACCATAGGTCTCAACCGTGGTTCAGCTATAAACCATAGTTTTGAGTCGTGGTTCAGACTGATTAGGCCAAGGAGCCCAAATTGAGTGGTTAGAACCACTGCTCTATCTTGGAGTATGTCCAAGATCTTCCATATGGTCTTGTAGCATGTCCATATGAGTAGTCACCCTCGACATGACGCGTTTTAGATGTCTATAGATTTACTAAAATCACTTTAACAAGAATAACATCTTGCGCAATTTGTTGAACCCATTATGAATCCTTGCAAGCTAATATAAGATTATTTAGAATATATCTACCTTTGATCAATGTAGTCTACTTAGGGATAAAAATTCCTTGTGCATTAGGTTTGAGGTGAATGGATTGCACTTTCATGATAATTTTGTAAGTAACATTAAGAAGGGTGATAGGTCACCATTCTAAAATAGTGTTTCTATTATATTTGTTAAGGTTTAACTTAATTAAATCTTGGTTGATAAACAAACAAACGAAACCCTTAAATATAGCATCTTTGTACATCATATATATCCTTATCCAAAACAAGCAATATATTCTAATAGAACTCCATAAGAATGTTAGCAATCCAACAATATTTTCCACGTGATCAATATAAAATGTTCACACAATTCAATAACAAACTCATAAAATATTTTATTGATAAAAATATATATCAACTCAAGCAATGCAAATACAATGTATTGTAAAGCTTGTTATCACATATTACTATCTCACTACTTCATGTATTACATTGCTTTACCTTCAATATATACACACATGGATATGAGACTCTTCACATTCACAATCCTTGACCTTTCTACTTACACAAACTTTTCATCTTCTCACACACATAGGAGATCTAACACTTCATATTTCTCATGGGAGAAGTATTACATATTAATAAATCTATTATTCACTCTACATATCCACATAAGGATAAAGACTAATGATTGCACATACTAAATGATAAACTCTTACATAACTTCATACTTACATGACACCTCACTTACATAACTCCACACTTACTTACATGACACCTACTATATACTCAAATATTAATCACACTCTAAACTAAACTATTTACATGGTACTTGCAATATTCTTGCAAGCTACAAAATAATGTAATACTTTCAACACCCCCCTGTATTACATTATTTGGTATGAATTTCCTTTGTCTTTATGTGTTTTCAATCCTTCATTCTAGTTTTGGTCTTTTTGTTCTGACTCTAGTACTCCTTTAGGTTTAGGCACTGAATTTGTCCTTCTAGGCTCAAGCACTAAATATGTCCTTCTAGGCTATGACCTGTACTTGTCACACTTATGAGCAAGTCATCACAATAATATAACTCATCAATGATATCAATGTTTTTCATATTTTCATTTTTGAGGTTGTCATCATCAATACTACTCAAATCATTATTGTCATATATATTATTGGTCTCACAACTACCATCTTGAATATTAGTCCCTTGATGAAGATTATATGTGTCTTTCTTTTGTAGTGTATTAAACATATTTTCAACTTATCTATCATCCTTTCACTGGATTTCTAACCAAGGTTGGTTTCAGATCTTCTATGACTCTATTGTGAGCAATTCATCTCCCAAGTGCTTCCACCATGAGAATGAACAGATACGAGGACAACGGATCTCCCTACCTGAGCCCACGATAGTTGTGGAAGAAACTAGTAGGAGCACCATTAATAATCACTGAAAATCTAGTAGAGGTGATACATGCTTTAATAATATCTAACCATTGCTACCCAAATCTGAATTTTGCTAGGACTTTGAAGAGGAAAGGCTAGGAAACCCTGTCATATGCCTTATTCATATTCATTGTTAACAATATTATTACTCCCAAATTCAATATTTAAAATTTCTTCTTCCTTCAATAATTCTTCTATTTTCTTCAAACAAAATTTGTTCTCTTAAAAAATTAATTTTCTCCTCAATATATTTTCTTCAAATAATTCTCTTCTCTTTTTTATTTCCTTTCTTCAATTTTCAATTTAATATTCTTCTTATTAACAATATCTTCTTTTAAATAATATTTCTTCTTCTTCAAATATTTATTTTCTTCACTATAATAATTTCAATCTTTAATTTAAATAATTATCTCCTTATAACTTCCTCCAATTATTCTTCTCCTTCACTTATAATTCTTCCAAGGTAATATTTTACCCTTAATTTTGCATTCTTTAATTTTGCTTTCAATATTAATATTGCTTTCCTTTTCTTTCCTTTAATTTTTCAATTCACTATATACTTTTCTCTCTCCGAGTGATTCTTTTTTCCTTATTTAACTTTTAATTTTTCCATGAACCTTTAAAATTCTTAAAATAAATCAAATACCTAGCTTATTCTTTACACTGCTCACTTTCACGTATGTATTTTGCAGCAACTCTTTTCAACACTTCATGATGTCTTCTTGTGCCTTTCCTTATCTAAACACCTTTTAGTATTTGCATGATTTTCATTGTAAATGCATTACAAGTAATGCTCTTAACCTCTACTTTCTCTTAGACATTCTTGCCTCACCTGCACATTTTCATTCTTCAAACTTGAATGTTCTTTGGTTCTCTTAGGCTCGTATATTCTTCTTTGTTGTAAACGTCTCTAGATATTCTCTGTGGATGAAATTTTTGATGCATTCACCCACACATCCTCTTTTGATAAACAAGGTGATTGGTATTGAGGAAATAAAGTTCTGGAGACAAATCTATGAGCATTTGATGGTGGAAGCTGAGGATGAGCCTCTAGTATCCTGCAAAAACCATCGTGAAGCCTTCTAGAGAGTGTGTAGGTTGTAATGCAAAAATCGAATGTATGTCAGTGAAAGTGGAAGTGAAAATCTACTGAAAGTGACTAAGTGTTGAATGTGGCAAAAAAATGAGTCACTTCAAGACATAGGGCAGACCCCAAAAGTCATCGTAGGTAAAGAATGTGATAATTCCTAAAAGCCTTGCTAGTAAAGCATGAAATATTTGGCTAAGTGTTTCCATGGGTAGAAAAATGAGCACTCATCGAATCCGATAAAGTCCCAAAAGACAACCACAAGAATCATTGGTGAAAGAGCTGAATCCCAAACACCTATCGTGGAAGTGATGGGCAGAAAAGTGGGACGTAGGTGGACCCCAACCAGATCTCAAATCCTCACCGCATAAGTGGGAAAGAAATCACCTAATTATATGAGCGAGTGGAATATTGGATATTCTTCATGCCTTTGAAGGATCCTAAAAATCCCACCTAGGCCAAAAAATTGATACAAAATCTGGGAGCCCGCCCTGACAAAGAATTGTGTTAGGCAAAATTTTGGGGTTTTAGCTGACAACAAGGGAATCCCAGAGGTCCGTCCATGATGAAATATTTAGCATGTTAGAGGGCCTCTAAAATAAGGAAGCGATATCTTCATTTATGAGGATGCACATGTAATAGTTGACAATGAAGAGGTTTGATTCCCATACAGCGAGCAATAGATTAAGCCTTGGGTCCATGGAAGCAGTCAACTTTAGGATGTTTAATCACGCAATTAATGGTAATATTTTTTCAAGAGCAAATGAATTTATTTATGATATATCATAATTATCATGCGAGGCAAAATTAATCAAGGGTTCAGATTCATGCAGTACTACCCACCATCTCCTAGAAGTCACCTTTAGCTGCATTTTACAAAAAAATAAAAAATTATGTGCAGTATGGTCGATCTTCTGATGCAACCATGTTTTCTCACCTACCATCATCAATGCTTGTAGCAGAGTTTATTGTGAAGGGTATAAGTACCAGAGTGCAAGTCATTATGGGCATCGACTCTTTAGCCATTACAACTCATATATAAAGCTTTTTGTTATTCAAGAAATGCAAGTGTGTTACTATTTGACATCCAAATTATCTCATACATGTGTGAATGATTGAATGTTTATTTTTGCTAAAACAAGTTGAGTAAATTTGCTTTAATTATGCAATCTAGATTTCATGCATTTTATTCAATAGTTCTAGAATTCACTTTCAATCAAGTGTGATAGATGCTAAATGAGAGCAAGGTTGGTTGGTCTATTAGGTGGTTCATTTGTGCTTCTTGCAATGGTTTAAATTTATTGTGCATATGTTTTGATGCGACTGAATCCGTACCCTTTTAAGTTCTAGCTTTAGATTTCTTTAGTTTCTTTCTGCCCCTATTTTCCCTAATCATAGTTAGCCAGGATTTATGAGGAGCTAACCTTCTCCAAAGATTGACCTGCGAGGCCCCTTGGTCGTGCAGTCATTTAATGTTGGTCGAGGTTCATGGGTGCATAAACCTTTTCATTAGACAAACTCCCAACCAACAACTTTTGGTGATCATGTTGGGACCTAGTTCCACGTTCTAGGTAACGTAGAGCCTAGTGATACTCTATTCTGTAATACCAATATTTTGTTCACCTAGCGACTCTACTGGGGGATCAACTGAAGTTCATGATTGGTTGCCCTTTTGCAATATTTTGAAAGCATATTTTCTTAAAGGGCTCAAGGTTTTATGAGTAGTCTTGATCTCATTAGCGAAGAAGTTATGCTCATCTGGTGATTCCACTCCAAAGGAAGAACCCCAAAGCTGTGAAGGACCTATGTCAATTATGGCTCAGCAGATCTGTCCTCATTGGAATGATATAGACCATCTAAAAATCCTATATTAGCACAAAATACCCAAGGTAGCATCAAAGACCCTACCATATTTTGATGGCACAGAAGTAAATGTATATGAGCACTATCAAGATGTGGCTTCCCTGGTTGCCCTTCACAATATCTCATCAGAAGATGTCATGTTAAAAATGCTTGCTCTTTCTCTCAAAGGGAAGGCATTACTTTGATATAGGTCTTTAGAAAATGGAACCATCTACTCATTGGATGACTTGGCAGAAGCACTCATTGATATATTTGACAACTCTGTATATCCCTTCTTGTTGCTCACTCAACTCTCATTCATTAAATGGGTCCATTATGAAAACATGGCAGACTTCAATGCATGTTTTATTATAATATGGAGAAGGATATCCCATGAAGTCTAGCAATCGCCTATTCAAGTGTATCTATACTATATTTGGGTATTCCACCTTAATATAAGTATTTTTATCCAGTAATTCAAAGAAAGGAGATTCCCTCAAATTTTCAAAATGACCATTCATGCTAAAAATATGTTAATTCAAGCAAGAAATATTCCATCCTGAGAGATTGCAATCCTTCTCCTACCCTTCATAGCTTCATCCCTTGAGAAGATCATGCCTTTCTTGTATCAAATAGCAAATATTAATCATCCCATCAATTTTTATGAGGGAGGGAACCAAGTAGAGCACTAAGTAGAGCAAGAACTAGGATTCAAGGTTTCATGGTTGGCTGAGGAGATTGCTAGCATAGAGCAGCATTGCACAAAATATAAGTGACAATATCTAAATAGATATTTTCCATCCACATGGCTATCCCAGGGTCTCACCCATATTCAATCAATGCACCTATAAACAAAGATGCAACATAATGCTACTAAGGTACATAATGGTGATCAAAGCTTAAGGTTAGATGTGTTACTATTCTACAATGATCACCCATTTGAAGAAAATATTAATGATCATAAGAGATAAGCAAGATCTTCTATAATAGATAATGTGACTGCCTGCAACATATTATGGAGACATGAAGATTTGGAAGAAGTAGGCTTGGTGATCCCTCATTTTGAGCAACATTTTTGGAGGTAGTTAGAGGATGATCTCTTATTCCCATCAGTGTAGATCATTAGATAAAAAAGTTGTATGCCCTCACAAATATCATCCCCTCAAATCTCACCCTCCTCCAGTACAGGTTGAGGGCTTACAGAAAGTTGTACTTCCAAGCTATTGATGTCAAGCAAAGAGAAAAAGAGGTGGAACAATTACATAGCTTATGCAAAGACCCTATACCTACAGGATGGAGAGAATATTTATTGGCATTTTAAAAGGTCAATCTACTCAATATTTCCCTAAAAATGACACCAACTATTATTAGCACTCGTGCATGCACCAAGAGCTCATTTAATTGCCTTCCAAAATACCATGCTCCTCCCTTCTATTTAAGCCTAGATTAAAGGAGCATATGTTGCATAATTGTATGATAGGTCCTAAGACCTCATAATCATGCCTCTAAAGATCTGTAGGAATTTAGGATTGAATGTTGACATGCAGAAGTTGAAGGTGTTGCATTTCAAGGGATAACCCATAAGAAGAGTGAGAACTCTTTATCAGCTCCCTATATTAGTTGGCAGACATCCAGACCTGGCACTCATCCAAGACATAGAGGTGGTAGAAATTTCCATATTTTTTGGTATATGTCTATCCCAGGATTATCTCAGGCATATGGGAGGATTTATAAATCAGGAGCATGATCATATGCTGATCCCATTGGCTAGGAATATTATCTCAATGCTCAATCAAGGAATACATCCCTTTTGTATTAAAAGGTATGATCAACAAGAAAAGAGATCTACCCAAGGGGCCACCTCTAGGAAAAGGCCCAATTTAGATGGTATACCAATAATGCAATCACCCTACCCTGAAGCGTATGTTTTACCCATTGCCCTAGTACTTAGTAAGATCCCAATCAATGGCCTTCAAATCCAATGGGATTCATGGGGTAATAATAATGGGAGTTGCATAATGATTCAGAGCATAGTAGAAGCAGAAGAAAACCAGCCTTGGGTGTTAAAGAGACTAGATTTTTTAATGATGCAATGCAGGTGCCTAGTTTCAGTAGGACTAGAGCTCAAATTTCAAGCTGATATGGCAATAGCAGTTGTCATACTAAATAGTTGTGGGCTGAATACAGAGATCCTAAGGTAGAGCATACAACCTAGATGGAGCCTTACAAAAGTTAGTGAAAATCATAGATCATATCCAACAAAACATCAAGAGAGGCTCAATTTCGGTACTATATGGTTTGAACACTGCAGATTGATGGGGTAATCCATAGAAATACCTCCTTGCTCAGGCGTGTCATGCATGCCATAATTTTGTGTAGATAGCTGGCAATTAAATAAGAAGTGTGGTAGGCCTATGGCTGCATGAAAGCTGATATCATCTTGTTCAAAGGTTGTAAGGGGAATTATCCTAGTGATTTATTGAAATCTTATCAAAACATCAGAGTTTGTGGTATCAGAAGCACAAGAGGATCCATGTGGTATCTTTTTGTTTGAAGAAGCACTCTCTTATCGTCCTTGTTTTTTGTCTTCCCTTTGTTTTGGATTTTTATTTTTATTTTGTGTTGGTATTTATTTTTTTGCTTTTTATTGTGACTCTACAACCTAATGGATAAGACCAAAGTTGTACAAAAGTTGTGAATCTAAAAATCCACAATAACTTGAAGCAGAAATGGCAAAGCTCGTGTAAGCAAGAGAATATTTCATTTCAAAGAACATGAGATTATGATATAAAAGCATGCCTAAAGGCAAGGACCTAGACTTGCTAATAATGATACTAGTTGATGATTCACATAAAATCATATCTCTTAAGAAAAGTGCCCATCACATCGTTAGCTGGTAGAATTCCTCTATATATATATGCCTCAGGTGCAATGAATAAGCCATGGTTCGAAAGAGAGGATGAATGTAAGGGTGCAACTAAAAGTTCTCTTGGTGTGTTTTGACCTGCAAATGGGGTTCATGCTCAATCATGTGAGAAAGAAAGCTTGGTGCAAGGTAAACATATTTCTTTAGCAATCTATCTATTCTTGAATCAGCTTTGGGCTATAACGGAGTATGCTTATGGGGTTATAGTGCTCAAGGATATACCATGAACTTAGAAATTTAGTCTACTACTCTATGGGGGTGTCCCATGAATCTAGTAATTCTATTTTCCTTCTTCATGGGGTATGCTTGACATTGTGTCCCCAATTTTTCACCTGTTTTGTCTTGTTTTTTCCTGTTTGGCTATTGTTGTTCAGTTAACTGCACCCTTAACTCTTTGAGTTGTTAGCACTTTTAACTCTCTAGTTGCTTCCTCCTCTTCTTTATTTCCTCCATGCTTGTTATTATTCTTATGTCCCCCCTCTGTCCTCTTCATGCTCCGTCCTTCTCCTCCTCTTCGTCGTTATGTTTTACTTTGTTGTGTGTGTAGCTTCCACCCCACCGTCTACCTTCCTCCATTGTCTTGCAGCCTTTTTAGGTTGCTTCTTGTTGTTCTTTTTTCCCTTTCCCTCTTGTTAGAGGGTGTTTTTTGTAGAAGAAGACCATATAGGCTCTTGTTCCCACAAATTGAAAATCCCCTATGAGCCACCAAGAGTGTGGGTGAAATTTTTGATGCATTCATCCATGCATCTCTTTTTGATGAACAAGGTGATTGATATTAAGGAAATAATATTTTGGAGCCAAATATATGAGCGTTAAATGGTGGAAGCTAAGGATGAGCCTCTAGTATCCGATAAAAATCATCATGAAGCCTTATGGAGAGTGTGCAAGTTGTAATGTAGATGGTGAATGTATAGAAGTGAAAGCAGAAGTGAAAATCTAGCGAGAGTAACTAAGTACCAAATATGGTGGAAAAATGGGTCACTACGAGACATAGGGTAGACCCCAAAAAGCCATCGTAGGTAAAGAATGTGATGATTCCTAAAAGCCCCACTAGCAAAGCATGAAATATTTGGCTTAGTGTTGCCACAAGCAGAAAATCGGATACTCATTGAATCTGAGCAGGTCCTAAAAGCCTACCACAAGCATCATTGGCGGAAGATATGGATCCCAAACACCCATCGTGGAAGTAATGGGTAGAAAAGTGGGATGTAGGTGGACCCCTACCAGACCCTAAATCCATGCCATATAAGTGGGATAGAATTCACCTAAGTATAAAAGCGGGTAGAATATTGGGCATTTGTCATGCCTTTAAAGGATCCCAAAATATCACCCAGACCAAAAAATTGATACGAAACCCAAGATCCCACCCTGTTAGAGAATTTTGCCAAGAGGAATTTTGGGGCTTTAACTGACAGTGAGGGAATCCCAAAGGTCTGTCCATGATGAAATATTTGACACATCATAGGGCCTCTAAAAGAAGGAAGTGTCATCTTCATTTATGAGGATGCACAGGTAGTGGCTAGCAATGAAGAGGTCTAATGCCCATCCAGTGGGTAATATATTGATCCTTGGGTCCATGGAAGCGGTCAACTTCAGGAGGTTAGGTCATGTAGTTAATGGCCATCTTCTTTTGGAAGTAGATGAATATATTTATGATCTGTCATAATTGTCAAGTGAGGTAAAATTAGTCAAGGGTTCAGATTCACGTAGTACTGTCCATCGTCTCCTGGTGCATTCAACTGCATTTTATAGAAAATTATAAAAATATTTGTAGCATGGTCGATCTTTTGATGTAGCTACATTTACTCACCTACCATCATCAACGCCTATAGCAAAGTTTATTGTGAAGGTTATAAGTACCATAGTGCAAGTCAATTTGGGTGTCTCTTAAGCCATTACAACTCATATGTAAAGCTTTTTGCTATTCAAGAAATGCAAGTGTGTTACTGTTTGACCTCCAAATTGTCTCATACATGTGTGAATGATTGAATATTTATTTCTACTAAAAATAGTTGAGTGAAGTTGCTTTAATTCTACATTCTAGATTTCATGCATTTCACTTGGTAGTTCTAGAATTCACTTTTAGTCAAGTGTGGTAGATGCTAAGTGAGAGCAAGGTTGGCTGGTCTAATAGGTGGTTCATTAATCCCTCTTGCAATGGTTTAAATCTATTGTGCATATATTTTGATGTAGCTAAATTCGTACCCTTGTAAGTTCTAGCTCCAAATTCCTTTAGTTTCTTTCTACCCCCCTTTTCCCTAATCATAGATAGCTAGGATTTACAAGGAGCCGACCTTCTCTAAAGATTGACCTGTGAGGCCCTTTTACCACGCAATCATTCGATGTTGGTCGAGGTTCGTAGGTGCATAAACCTTTTCGTTAGAAAAACTCCTGACCAACACTCTTCTTGTCAACTGTTCTCCTTCAAGTTGCTTTCTTCAATATTCCACTAGCACTTCACAATATCTCTGGCACATACTCTATTCTCTTCATCTGCTACATAATACCAACTTGTTTGACATTTTTTATACTTGGGTACAATTGTTTTTCAATGGGTTATGTGGGATTGAAACAAGACCCACCTGTATTATATCATAACCACATAGTGGTATTAAAACAAAGCTTAGATATTATCCATGTATCATTTGACAATATTCAAACCTAGATATCCTCCTTAAAATGTTGAGGAATTTAAGTAGTTGAGCTAATGCCACTTGATTGGACTTGGGCATAATTACTCGACCCTCAACTTGAATTTACTACTCTATATTTGATTTTAAGATGCTATTATTCATCCCTAAAGATGAACTCAGGTGCACTTTTCAACCCAATTTCTCTCAATCCTTGGGTTCTCTTTTTAACCTACTTTCTCACAATTTTCAGGTTCTCTTTTCGACTTGATCTTATCATAGTCCTTAGGTGCTCTTTTCAAATCAGTTTCTTTCACAAACTTATCTTTTTTTATCCTGGAATACTCTCAAATATGACTTTCACTAAACACACACAATGTGGCTCTAATACCACTATTAGCACTCAAATATCTATAGACAATATAAATCAATCACATTCATGAAATAAGAGCAATATTTCAATATAGAAAACTCTCAATATTATTTATGAATCAAATATATAAGACCTCTTGTATTCTTCAATATTCAGTGCTTAATACAATGCTTCATTATTTGATATTTTTTCCTTCATTTATCATTAAAATACATGAAGCTTTATCTCCATAATATAACCTTAGAAGGTGACTCTTGAATACTTGACTATTGCTCTCCTCACATATCTAGGAGATGCATCATTTCCTATTCCACATATATGACATACCTCTCATGTCTCTTGACGTTACATATTCACTTGTATACATGACACCTACACATATGACTCTTAACTTACTTACATGACACATTGCACACTCTCACTCTACATACTTGCACACTTTATTACATGATACTTGCACACTCTTACCCTCAACACACTTGCACACTTTGTTACATCAACTTGGACTCTTTTCACACATTGATACATACTTTAGGGGAAATATTAATCACATTCAATCTAATATTTACAGATTTACAATTGTACCATGGGGTTACTTTAACATAGTACCAAATAATGTAATATTCTCCAACAATAATCTTAGTGTAGCTTATTCATGGTTGCTTTACTTTATTTATGTTTGAATTAAAATAGCTTTTAGCTCTGATTATGAATTTAATCTTATACTATATTAGATTAAGAATATATAGTTTATATTGTATTAATTCAAGTAATTATATGATATATTCTCTTTTTCTACTGATATTTTGGTGAACCTAAATAAAATCCGCCTTTTGATATTTTTCTCTCTATTTTTAGCCCATAGGGTCTAGTAGGTTTGTTGTTGTAGGTTTTCTGTTAGCTATTGTTTTTTCTTATGAGTTGAATAAAACCACTATAGTTTTTTAATTTCTATTATGGATGTCCCAAAAATGTAGTTTTATTTGATATGAGGGCTTTTTGTAGTTTGCTTGCTTAAAGGTAGAATTTTTGTAAAACCCTAGTTTCTCTTGAGTGGATTTTTTGCTTACTATTATGGATCTTCCTACTTCTTCTAAAGGCATTAGAATGACTACTAGGTCTAAGAGGTTAAATAAGAAGCATATTCTAGAATCTATAGAAATAGAAGAAGATCTTCCACCATCAATTACCCATAAAAATTATATGATTCATTCTTTTATGCTTAATCATGACAATGAACTTCAAATTAAAGACTAGACAAATAGGGATTTTGATTTTAAAGAAGAAAAATACCCTCGTATTTATTTTAGTGAGCCATATATATTCCATAAGGACTCAAAAAACATTAGAAGCATTTACATTAAGAAGCAATGATGAGCACCATGCTAAACTAGGATTGTCTCTTAGTAATATGATCACAACAAGACCAAGATTGTCACTTAATATGACAATCATGAAAAAATAAATGCACACACAAATAACACATGTAGAATGCCCTTTCCCAAAATTCAATACTCACTCTAAGCCTCATGATGAAATATTAGCTACATATATGATGACCCTTAGGGAATCTTTGGCTTACTAGTTAGACAATAATATGTATGATATCAAAATGCAAATGAAGACTTCTAAGAGAGAAATAGCCAAAAAAATACAATATTTGATTACCATCTTACTTAAATTTTAAGTGCTAGAAAAAATCCTATAATGTAGTCTATTATTCCTCCACTTTTGAATCTCAATACTCCTCCTCCTCTTCCTTCCCCAGCTAATCCTAGGAACACTTTACCTACATCAATGGATCTAAATTTGAGGAATTTTAGAAGACAATATCTAGCCATTGATGTGGAAGCTATTGACTTGTATAGGCATGTGCCTAAATTCTTTTATGATCAGACAAATAAAGCCAATTTTTTTTTTAATTAAGATTTGCATTTATTTGGTTAAAGTTTAAAGATTAGAATTAGGTTGTTGGGGGTGATCCAAGAGAAAAATCTCTCTTACAAGAACATTTTGATTGTTATTACCATCCCTAAGAATTTTTGTCACAACATTTATATGTTTCCAAAAAATACAACTATATCATCAAAGGATCTAAAAATTTCCCTTCCTAGGGCATCATGGTCAGGGGTTAGGGAACTTGAAGAAGTGGTACCTTTGTTGTTCTCTTCATTGTCAAGGTTATCCAAAGGGTGTCGATCTTCAAGATCATTTACCAAAGAGGTAGGATTGGTGGTCATTTGATGTGCTACACTACAAGTATGATATCATCTTTTGATTATAGGAGAGAAACAACGAATTCGACTAATTAAGTTTTGTTTAGAAAATTGCTTAAAGAAGAAGAAGATGTTTTTTACCCTTATATCTCCTTCTCTCGATATAACTTAAGGGCCTTTGTATATATTGAAGGTCCCTATATACCAAACCACTCTCTATATATCCATCAATATGTGAGAGATGGTACGTGGGATGACAACAATACATGGAAGTGACCCTCTAGGTACATGATCCAAGATAATACATGAGAGGTAATAAAAATCCTCCTTATGACTCCCACTAGTCCACCATAATATGCTTAAAGTACGTGTGAGACCTTATGTAGGAGATTGGCATCTTGGATTCTCAATATACTCAATGTAGCCTAGAGATTCATATTATGGTTACTCAAAGGATTTGTAAGAACCCTTAGTAGGACTAGTGTTTGGTTAGGTTCTTATTAGTCTTGAATAATATGCGCTACATTGAGCAAAAAAACTTTAAACGATATTTCTTAAGGTGTAATTAATTTTATCTTGATTAAGGTTGGGCTAGACCAAAGGGGGTCTTGGGAACAATAACAGTATTCATGTTGGGTTCACCATAATGTGGAAAGGTGGCAAAAGGAGACGAGAGGCTAACTAAAGGGATCCCTTGCGCTTTCTTCCTTCCCATTTCAAGATTAGGGGATATAATATGATTATAAGATTATGTTCAATGGATGGATTTGTAAACATCTATGTTTTGTGGGAAACTATGTTTTACTCCTAAGACCTACCTTTTCCTATCCTTACCCTAATCTGGTCTAAGTATGCAAACAAACAAGACACAAGCATACAAAACCTAAGACTAAAATGGTATTTTTACCTTTGGTGATAATGAAAGTAAAAAAATGATATATTCTTTTGAAGAAAGGGTTCAAGAGATAATGAAACAGATAATCTAGCCTAATTCAATCTATATGCACTTTTGCTTTATTGCCTATGATAACATGATAATAAATCCTCTTTTGGCATGATTAAAAACTATGCTAGGTTCTTTGATTTTCTCCTTATTAAATTATTAATAAAATAAAATAAAAAATGACTAATTGCAATAGATAACATACAAATGCTATGCTATAAAAATAAAAAAACAAAAACACCTAATTTTGCCTTAGAAGAAAATACACTGCACAATGTAATTGCACTACCTACAAATGCATTGTCTAATATGTAACGGAGCTACCAATGCAAATGTCATTCACTAACGCAAGTGTTAAAACCTACAAAAGAGACCAAAAAAAAGATAAAATTTAGGGTAAAGGGGTTTGCCTTACTATAGAGAAGATAGAGAGCTTCCTTCATCCAATTGGTCAAACCCTTGTTTTTGATAAAAAGCTGAAAAAATGACGTAAAACATCTAGTAAATGTATTAATGGCAATTGCACTACAACACAAATGCTTTGTGTAAAACGGAAGATAAATGTGTTGTCTACTAGCAATCAAGAAACACAAATGACTCTAAGAGCAAAATAAGTAGACAGAAGATAGGAAAATTAGAGATATAGCAATAATAGATGTAGGGTGTGATCCTAAAAGGGTAAGAACCTTGATATATGTCAAACTTGATGTGATGGGATGATCAAAACTTAGCTAACATGCATGTATGTGATGCAAGATTGATTAATCCAATAGGAAGATAAACTGCAACAAACCAGTATAGCAACAAGATGAAATGACTAAGAGTAGTTTTTTGTAAGATATCAAGAAGATAAAAGCATTAGTGAAAATAAAATATAATAATGAGATCAAGATGTCAGCCAAAAACGAGATAAATGTTTGACCAAATGAGCAAGGAAGAGAGGGGTGAGACACAACCAAATACCAACTAGTTGTTCCCCTTCTTTTGCCCCTTGAGAGCCCATCAATCGCTTAAAATACTTGCTAAAAATACTCAGCTACTAGCTAGATCACGTTAAATGCTTGATTGAATGAGAAATGAGAGCTTGATTGCTAGAGAGAGAGAGGGCCAAAGTTGAGCTAACAATTTGGTAGCACTTTGGCAAAAGAGAATGAATGCAAAATCTTAGAGCAAATTCTATAAAATTTTGATGTTGTGAAAACTTGATTAAAATGCCCTTCTTAAAGGTTGTATTTATAGATTTTCAGATTTTTTTTAGGGAAGATGCTAGAAGGTCAAAGAAGATTGGAAGATCAGGAAAATTCTTAGCGTGGTAGGCAGATTAACATGCATGATAATGCTTGGGAGTGGATGGTGGCTTGAGCGTGCTTGAGAGGCATGCCTTTGAGATTCCACTCATGGCAAAGCATTTGCATTGGTTGCATTTCTATTGCAAGTGCAAATGCTAATGATTGTTGAAAGTCAAATTTGGACAAGAAAAGTCAAAGTACAAATACACTGCCTAGACAAATGCACTGCAATGCTTAGAAGCACTAAATGCTCCAAATTTGAGCATGAAACAGATTAAGTTAATTTACTTGATTGCAAGTGACTGATGAAAATCATAAATAATTGGTAAATAACTTATACATAAAATTAAATATCTGCATAATCAAAACTAATTAAAAATTAATAAATTATTATTTTATATATAATAATTGTATCATGATAATTGTTTATATATATAACACAACATACATAAAAATAATTTAAATAAAAATTTGATTGATGTTTTTATATTGATAACATAAAATCAATGATAACGAGAAAATCTATGAAAAAACTATAAATATAATCTTGTAGAAGCTTTGGCTTCTAGGGTTGTGGTTAATCGGAGACATAGAATCCAACGGAGAGTCCATTAGCAGAATCCAGCTAGCTTTCAAGCCTTCATATGTGGACACCCCCATACCGCCAAGGTAGAATATTTAAAAACGAAATCGAGGGTCTACGGTGGATGTACGGTCTCATCAGTGTTTTTATGTCGGAATATGTGTGCGTCTGATTGTCATCAATGCTTTTATGGCATAGAAATCCACGTCAGAATGGTTTGCTTTATTTTTAAGCTGTCACATGCCGTTGATGCTAAGAAAATAGCATAGGAAAATTAAAGTTTCAAATTACAGTATATTTAAAAATAGGTTGGATGGTAGCGGTTGAGTGTCTGTAGATTGAGTGTTCAGATTGATGCTCTGAAGATCGAGAATTAGGATCTGCTGACTTCAATTTAACCAAACCAAATGAACTAAGGTTTATAGTGATAACTTTAGGATCCGGTGACCCCCAAGGGTTAGGTGGATTTGTAAGTGCAGGTGTCGCTGGGCACTTATCAAGAAAAGACCTAGGTTCAAACCTTTGAGGAGAAGCCAACCCTTTGCAAAGGTAGTATTCTCCTCCTAATAGATAAATTTGTTGGAAGCAAAAGGTCTAAATCTTTTTTAAAGATCAGTTGACTTCATCTAACCAAACCATATAAACTAAAATTTATAATGACAATGAATTAAAGTCTATAATGATAACTTAAAAAATCAATGATGCAGACATTAAAATTTAGCTGAAGGATTGTTGTGGCAACTATAATTGAGTTTCTCGGTTCCGCTTGCGGCACCGTCGGTGACGTAGGAGGGGGCGGCATATCTGTTCCCATGCTCAATCTAAGTAACTGACGCATCCCCTCTCTGGATCTCTTTCTCTCGTCGCATGCTGTTTTAAAAATATAATATAATATCTAAGAGAAGGAGAGTCTTAGTTCTACTTGAAGACGTCGTCTACCCACCACGAATATCTTTGTTTAGTGCATTTTTAGGTGAAAAAGTTCGGTTTGCGTCCCTGCGGAGTGTTCTTTTCTTTTTTTCCTTTTTGTGGCTCTCCCAAGCTACGCTTGCTCGAAGTTGGCCGTAAGGCATGGGCATGGGCATGATTTATTCCCACGCGTAGGGAACATATCATGACCGTGCCAAGTACCCACTGGTGCAACTCTTTGCCACCATGATACTTCTTTATAAATTGTAAAAAACATTTCTATAAATTGTCGATGTCAGATCCTAGATGAAATGCTTTGATATCAATTACCAAGATCCTAGACCTTTAAAATCTTACGTGGAGAAGATATGCATTTCAATACATAAGATCATATAATATGGGTGTAATTTTATAGTTTTAAGTGTTTTATTGAATTAATAATTATTATGTAGATTTATTGATTTTTATTTTTTGGTTACATGATTTATTGATTTTCATTTTTTTGATTACATAGAGAGTTGGTCACAATTACACTAGGTAATCAATAAGTATAGGGTTCAAACCACAAGGACTGCTCCCACCAAACCTATTTCACTTTGTTATTGTTGACCAGGCGTGAAGGGAACCACTAGTTGCTCGGGATTCTTACCATCATCGTCGATATGATGCGCACTCAAAAGATTTAAATTAGACTACTACCTTTGCAAACAGGTTGCCCTCGAGGTTTGAACTTAGGTGTCTTCTTGGAAAGTACCTGGCCAGACAAACACTTACCAATCCATTTAGCCCTCAAAGGACAAAACTTATAGGTTAGAAAGAAACCTCGAGAGTCACTATTAGGTATCGACAATGTCGTCCCATCCAGATATACCACTATTTAGAGGAAAGCCACAAGAGATTTTTTGTGTTCTCCTTCGCATTGCAAAGGTTTGAATCGTGGACCTCCCGTTCAACGAGGCCAGGCTCGCCTTCTCCACTTGCGCTACAAAGGCGAACTCAAAATTTTAGTTTAGGGTAGACATCAAAGAAACCCTTAGACCCCGACCATAACCAACGAGGAATGGGTTTTCTTGTGTATCCATAGAAAGAAGTGGAAATCATGCCCAGATCGGCCACAACTAGCACCTTTTGTTAAGTTCCACACCGTGATCAACCAACTCACAGGGAATAGATT
This sequence comes from Wollemia nobilis, assembly GCA_028583015.1. Classification (NCBI taxonomy): domain Eukaryota; kingdom Viridiplantae; phylum Streptophyta; class Pinopsida; order Araucariales; family Araucariaceae; genus Wollemia; species Wollemia nobilis. The sequence continues at coordinate 599,911 of JAQPPZ010000523.1, read as the reverse complement.
TATTGAATTAACATCAAGTCGTGGCATATGTGTGGGGTAGTTGACTCTCTTACAGTTCATGTGATGTTGTCAATTATTTATTTTTAATGATTAATTTTTATGTTAGAATTTCGTTCCACTTTAATATTTTTTTAATATATTTTATAAGTTTTATGTTTATCTCATCCACTTTATATAATCTAATTTAATTATGAACTATAAATACTATAAAAAATATAAAATAAATTTAATTATTAAAAAAAATATTACTAATAATTAAAACATTTCATCTTCATAATTGATATCAAAGTTGGTATTTTAACTTAGAGCTGTTGGAACTAGAAGAGATTTAAGAAGGATAAAAGATATTGGAACAATGTGTAAAGGTAACATTATACACATATAAAAATTTTGATTTAAAAGAAATTAAAAATTTATTGATAAAATAACCTTAATAGTCTTAGATTCCATTTTTAACTGATCCATCCTTCTAACAAGATAGAGAATTTAAAAAAAAAAAACTACTTTAAAAAAATAACAGTAAACAATTTTATTTAGATTTTTCCTAGGGGAACTGGTCTCTTTTGGTGTGCGATTTAATTTGACCCATCTTTAGTAGGATATCTATGGAAATGGAAGACGAAGACAAAACATATACAATCAAAGAAGACTACTCCAGACAAGCAAAAGACAACTATGGCGTTTTCGTTGACTGAGCATCAGACTCTCGGTTAATCATTGTGCTTGGCGACTTACTTGTATATGTGGGTCTCATGTTCCCAGATGAGAGTATTAAGTTAACCTTTGATTAAAAAAATTAAAAAAAATTACTTTTTAAAACACTAGTGGAGAGTTAATACAATAAAATATATGATTTTTTATTTTAATAACTTTGTATTCTACTCTCACCTTGAGACTAAAATTATTTAAGCTTTTACCTATATTTTAGGGTCGTAATATATTAGTAATAGCAAGTTGCAATTGAGCATTGAACTTAGTTATATTATTATAAAGACTTGTTCTTGTGGGGTTGCATGTTTTTAAAAATAATTTAAAATTTAAAAGTAAATTAATATAAAATATTTTGAAGGTAACGAGCCAAACTTTTAAAAGTAAATTAATATAAAATATTTTGAAGGTAACGAGCCAATATTATATAAGTTTGAATATAAAAGGTGGTAAATATTCAACCTTTCATATAGGTTCCTTTTGTAGGGTGGGTTGGGTAAATATTCAACCTTTCATATAGGTTCTTTTTGTAGGGTGGGTTTATTGCCACAATTTAGGCCTGAATTATGTAGTGGATATATAATATATATAAAAGTTGAATAAATAATAAATATAAGAATAAGTTGATAAAAGTTATGGGTTATGTCTTAGAATGTAATAATTAATTTATGTTTTATATTATTATAATAAATTATTAAGAATTTATCTTAGGTATTATAGTAATTTTTATAATCTTTTTGTATCAGTATGTAAATTATTTTGAGTATTACAAAAAAAAATTGTTTATTTGTGAAATTATGCATTTTGAGTGTTACAAAAAAACTATTTATTTGTGAAATTATGTTAAGTATTGAGAGAGTTACAACTGTTTGAAGTTGGGTTGTTGAAGCTGTTTTTGGGTTGCACGATTTTTTTTTAAAAAGAAAAACATTTATATTAAATTTTTTAGCGGTAGTTTGAAGATTTTTTTGCATTAACATGCAGGTTATTTTGATGACTACACAAATGACTATTCACTTATTAAATGCTAATAAGCATTAAGAGAGTTACAATTGTTGCAAGTTGGCCATTTGGTGTTGTTTTTGGGTTGTATGGAAAAAGGAACATTTTTTTACAACTTTCATTCCGTGTAAGCAAATCAGTTGAGTTTTTTGTTTTGTTTTGAAGAACATTTAAAAATTTAATTGTTTGAAAAAAGAAATAGACAAGGTCTTATAAATTTCAATTTTTGAGAAATTTTGGCAATTTCAAACCTTAGCTACTTTAAAATATATACATAGAGTTGCCAAACTTTTTGACGAGAAGATGTTATTGATGCTAGGGAATGGTGGAAAAAACTTAAGTCTTTATATTCTTCTTCATGTTTATGGAGATTTAAGATTTAGATTTCCTTACAAGGGAAAGCTCGCTCTTGGTATGAGGACTTTGCTCATATTGATAAATTTACACAAGAAGAATTTGAAGTTGCATCTTTAAGCAAATGAGGATCAAAAGAAAAGTATAATAAGGTGTGGGTTAATGAAACTACATCTTTTGTGTTAGGGTCAAACAGTGGTCAAAAAGATTTATTTGAATGTAAAACTTCTATTTATGGGTTATGGAATGCACTTATATCAAGTTCAAATGATTAGTGTTAAATTACACTTGATTTATTAATGTGATTTTTAGATCATTATTATTTAAAAGTTTATTTTTTTTTTAAAAATGCATAGATATTTTAATTAATAACTCATTTTTTAAGCTGGAAAATATATTTGAATATGTCATCTTAGGACTCTCCATCTACCATCCAAAGCAAACCAATTCTGAAAAGAGGTAAGCACTACTTACAATCTAGATCTTACTAGTAAGAGAGAGAAATTTAATTGTTCACATATCATTTTTTTAAAATTTGACCTTATCCATTCCTACATATGTGAGGGTGAGACATTCAAGTTAAGAGTTATTCTCATGTATCAAACAATTTACCCATGTAAGTAGTAGGAACATTTATTGGCATAGGTACAAAGGAATAGAATAAAACTTCTAATTTAAATTGACTAATTAGGGATCCTAAAACATCATTAGAGCTATAGTATATCTTGAATTAATGGAAACCTCATCTTATTTGTTTTACAAAAATAAAAAGGAATCATCTACAAAGTGTGATTTAAGCATAGATCCTTCATTGAAAAACCTTAAATCAATTAAAAATCCTTCAAAAAAATTTATTAGATCCTTCATTGCAAACACCTACGTTTTGTGGGAAACTAAGTTTTCCTCCTAAGACCTTCCTTTTCCTATCCTTACCCTATCCTGGTCTAAGTATGCAAACAAACAAGACACAAACATACAAAACCTAAGACTAAAATGGTATGTTTACCTTTGATGATAATGAAAGTAAAAAAATGATATATTCTTTTGAAGCAAGGGTTCAAGAGATAATGCAACAAATAATCTAGCCTAATGCAATCTATATGCACTTTTGCTTTATTGCCTATGATAACATGATAATAAATTCTCTTTTGGTATGATTAAAAACTATGCTAGGTTCTTTGATTTTTTCCTTATTAAATTATAAATAAAAATAAATAAATAAAAATTGGGGATAAAAACGCTTAATTTTGCCTTAGAGAAAAATACACTAAACTATGTAATTGCACTACTTACAAATGCATTGTCTAATATGTAAATGCGCTACGAATGCAAATGTTAGTCACTAACGTAAGTGTTAAAACCTACAAAAGAGACAAAAATAAATAAAAATTAGGGTAAAGGGGTCTACCTTACTAGAGGGAAGATAGAGAGCTTCCTTCATCCAATTGGTCAAATCCTTATTTTTGATCAAAAGTTGAAAACGATAATGTAAAACATATAGTTAATGTATTAATGGCAATTGCACTTCCAACACAATTTTTTTATGTATAACAAAAGACAAATGTGTTGCCTATTTCCAATCAAGAAACACAAATAACTCTAAGAGCAAAATAAGTAAACAAAATATAGGAAAAATAGAGATATAGCTATAATAGATGTAGGGTGTGATCCTAAAAGGGTAAGAAACCTGCTATATGTCAAGCTTGATGTGATGGGATGCTCAAAACTTAGGTAACATGCAAGTATGTAATGTAGGATTGATTAAGCCAATAGGAAGATAAAGTGCAACAAACTAGTATAGCAACAAGATGAAATGATTAAGAGTAATTATTTGTAAGATATCAAGAAGATAAAAGCATTAGTGAAAATAAAATATAATAATGAGATAAAGATGTGCCAAAAATGAGATAAAGGTTTGACCAAATGAGCAAGTTAGAGAGGGATGAGACACAACCAAATGCCAACTAGGTCCCCTTCTTTTGCCCCTTGAGAGCCCACCAATCGCTTAAAATACTTGCTAAAAATACTCAGTTGCTAGCTAGATCATGTTAAGTGCTTGATTGAATGAGAAATGAGAGATTGATTGCTAGAGAGAGAGGGCTAACTAACAATTTGGTAGCACTTTGGCAAAAGAGAATGAATGCAAAATCCTAAAGCAAATTCGGTAGTATTTTGATGTTGTGAAAACTTGATTAAAATGCCCTTCTTAAAGGTTGCATTTATAATTTTTTAGGTTTTTTTAGGGAAGATGCTAAGGTTAAAGATGGTTGGAATATTAGGAAGGTTCTTGGTATGGTGTGCAAATTAGTAGGCATGATCATGCTTGGGAGTGGATAGTGGTTTGAGCGTGTCTGAGAGTCACACCTTTGAGATTCCACTCATGGTAGAGCATTTGCATTGGCTGCATTTCCACTACAAGTGCAAATGCTAGTGATCGTTGAAAGTCAAATTTGATTGGAAAAAGTCAAAGTGCAAATACATTACCTAAGCAAATGCACTACCAATGCAAATTTGGGCATGAAATAGATTGGGTTAGTTTAGTTGATTAAGTGACTGATGAGGGTCATAAATAATTGGTGAGTAGCTTGTGCATAAAATTAGATGTCTATATTGATTACATCATGCAAGATATTAGAGAGATTATAAAGCATTTTGAAGAAGTTGATTTTGTTCATGTATTTAGAGAAGGTAACAAACCAACCTAATGAACATTGGTGTCATTAAAGAAGAGGATAGGAGATGGATCCCCTTAGGGGTGGTGCATGAGGGAGGACTGCAGCTAATTGGGGTGCAAGATAGATATTGTTTGTCTTGCGTCCAAGGGATTTTTGACTACTTGTCCTTAGCGAGTGTGCATTTGATGAATTAACTTTGTGTTGTAAAAGGGTTCGAGCCCTTTCACATTCCTGTTTTTACTCTAAGATTTCTACATAGTCAAAACTAATTAAAGATTAATAAATTATTATTATTATTTTGAGTTTAGCGAAAAACCCCTTGCGAGGCCACCTTGGTCCGAGAAACCACGACCAAGGAAATCTACACCGTCAAAATTATTCGAGCGTCGCGTCCGATCTTGACCGCACCAACATAATCAATTGGATTTTGAGTACCTAATGTGTGTTTGGTAGGGTGGAGATTCGAACGAGGAACCTCCTTGAAGGATTGCCCTACCCTCTCTAACTTACCTACAACACGTGAGTAATAAATTATTATTTATATGTAATAATTTTATCCTGATAATTGTTTATATATATCACAACATACATAAAAATAATTAAAATATACATTTGATTGATGTTTTCTAATTGATAATATAAAAACAAAGATAACGAGAAAAGTTATGAAAAATGTATAAATATAATCTTGTAGAAGTTTTGGCTTCTAGGGTTGTGGATAATAGGAGACATAGAATCCAACAGACAGTCCATTAGCAGAATCCAGCTAGCTGTCAAGCCTTCACATGTGGACGCTCCCATACCGCCAAGGTGGAATATTCCAAAACGAAATCGAGGGTCCATGATGGATGGACGGTCGTACGTGACCGCTTGATTGTCATCAATGTTTTTATGTCAGAATAAGTGAGCGTTTGATTGTCATCAATGCTTTTATGGCATAGTAATCCACGTCAGAATGGTTTTTTATTTGTAAGCTGTCACATGCCGTTGATGCCAAGAAAATAGCTCATTAAAAAACAAAATTCCAAGAATGACATGTTTTGATATTAATTGTAATAGGAAGGACATGTTTTGATATTAATTGTAAAAAACATTTTCTGATATCAATTGAAGATGAAATGCTTTGTTACCAATTATCAAGATCCCACATCAATTATAGATGAAATGCTTTCATATTAATTATCAAGATTTTAGATTTTTTAATATCCTATGTGGAGAAGATCTACATTTCTTAATACATAATATATAAAATTTTATTAAAATAAAATTTTATAATACAGTTCAAATATTTTATTGAATTAATAATCATTATGTAGATTTACTTTCATCCAATTTCAACTTCATACACTATTATATATAATCTAATCCAATTATAAACTATGGATACTATAAAGAATAAAAAAAAAAATTGATTATCTGACATGAGGTCCTAATTTCGAATCCTATCTATACCGAATCATATGAATCTCCACTCTCCTCGGAAGCGAAAACACTCTACAAGCAGTGGGCCTCCACTCGAAGCCGGATATGTCCTATAATTAGACGGCTGACAGCTGTGGCAATCAAATATTTGTGTGATCGCCATGCCGTATTTGTTATCGATTCTTTTGTTTGGAAATCTTATTATTTTATTTAAATTTTTGTTTTTTTGGGAAACTGAGACGGATTATGAGGATTCGATATAGACATCCCGAAAGAAGTCTTTGAGCAGTGGGAGTCCACTAGAAGTCGGACATGTCTTATAAGTAGACAACTGACAGCTATGGCGAATATTTGTGTGATTTGTGTGATCAGAAGGCCATAAATGTCATCGATTTTTTTTAGATTTTTCTGAGGGGAATTTAAGACGTGTGGAGTTCACAGGTCTCTTTTGGTGTGCGATTTAATTTGACCCATCTTTTGTAGGGTATCTATGGACATGGAAGACGAATACAAAACATATACAATCACAGAAGATCACTCCAGACAAAGCAAAAGACAACTATGGCGTTTTTTGTTGACTGAGCATCAGACTGTCGGTTAATCATTGTGTTTGGTGACTTGTATTTTCTAAAACACTAGTGGAGAGTTAATACTATAAAATAATATGATTTTTTGTATTCTACTCTCACCTTGAGGCCACCATGTCCTAAGTTTATTTAAAAATTATTTAAGTTTTTACCTATATTTTAGGGTATTCTTTAACTTATCTATAATTTAGAGAGGCTCTAATATATATATATATATATATATATATATATATATATATATTTTGCTATATATTAGTATATAAAATTTCTCAAATCTTGTATAGTTGGGTAATGGCAAGTTGCAATTGAACATTGGACTTAGTTATCTTATGGAGGAGTGTTCTTGTAGGGTTATATAATTCAAGTTAATTTTAAAATAACTAATAATTTAATATTAAAATTATATAAAATATTTTAAAGGTATAATGATTTAATATTATATAAGTTTTTTTAAGTGACTTGATTTTATTAAAAAAATAAGAGTACATCATTCAAAAATCTCGGTGGTATGGAAGCATACCTCAAAAGCCTATGTAGAACATCAACTTAGGACCAAAAAAAGACCTGGGACAACTATAAAATATTTAACATATCAACAAAAAAGAAAGGGTAGAAGGTTCGCTAGTATTAAAGTCACTATAGGAGTACTACCAACAGAGGGAGAGAGGTCCTTGAAGGATTTCCTAAGCAATGAGAGGATCAAGGTTTATGGGAATTGAATCCCAACCAAAACCGTTGCCCTGCAACTCTGAAGTGTAGTTTATGGTTTGAGGTAAAGTGGTAGTCCAGTCAGATGATGAGCCCCAATAGTAATACTATGGCATAGAGTGAAATCCTTCCTTGGCATACTTGTCATGCAGGCAAGGGCTACGAAGTCTCGTTGTTGAGAAGAAGAATGTCTTTGGCGAAGTGGGGAGGGCAAAACCTGAACCACAATGCAAGGACCATTTACCCAATGATCCAATAGAGTTAGTAGATGTTGAACCTCAAAGGCAACCTTGTTTGCCTATGTTTGAATATAAAGTAAAATATTGAAACATGTTAACCATTTTTTAGGGCTAAAATTCTATTTAACATCTGAAAAACCATAATAGATTTTTTTTTGTTTAGCAATATTATATAAGTTTAAAGATAAAAGGTTGTTAAATATTCAACCTTTCATATAGATCCTTTTGTAGGGTGGGTTTATTGTCACATTTTAGGCCTTCATTATGAAGTGGAGATAACAAATATTATAGCATATTAAGTTAAATAAATAATAGATATAAAAATAAGTTATAAAAGTCATGGGTTAGGGAATGCACTTATATCAAGTTAAAATAATTAGTGTTAAATTATACTTGATTTATTGATGTGATTTTTAGATCGTTATCGTCTAAAAGTTTCTTCTTTTTAAAAAACATGCATACAAATATATCTGAATATGTCATCTTAGGATTCTCCTTCTACCACCCAAAGCAAACCAATTATTAATAAGAGGTAAGCACTACTTACAATATGGATCTTACTAGTAAGAGATAAATTTAATTGTCCACATATCATTTTTTTTTAAATTTGACCTAATCCATTCCTAAAGTTATCCTTCGGTATCAAACAATTTACCCATGTCAAGTAGTAGGAACATTTATTTGCATAGGTACAAAGGAATATAATAAAACTTCTAATTTAAATTGGCTAATTAGGGTTCCTAAAACATCACGAGAGCTATAGTACATCTTGAACTAATGGAAACCTCTTCTTCTTTGTTTTACAAAAAATAGAAAGGAATCATCTACAAAGTGTGACTTGAGCATGGATCCTTCAGTGAAAAATCTTAAATTAGTTAAAGGACCTTCAATATTCTCTATTAGATGGCCTACAATATCTACAATAACTATATAAATGAGGGAGGCTAAGGCATAGCCTTGCCTTATTGATTTTTATAATTGAAAACTATATAACAATATAGCATTCATTTGCACATGTGCTAGGGCTTCATGAAAGAGGCGTTCAACGTTGTTATATACCCCTTCCCATACCCCATCCAACTAAACATTTGAAGAATAAAATCCCAATGGATTTTGTCATAGGATTTGCTAAAATCACTTTTAACAAGAATAACATCTTGCTCATGAGCCCATTATGAAGCCTTTCAAGCTAACACGAGATTATCTAGAATATATCTACCTTTGATAAATATAGTTTACTTAGGGATAAAAATTCCTTGTGCAATAGGTTTGAGGTGAATGAATTTCACTTTCACAATAATCTTGTAAGAAACATTAAGAAGGGTGATAGGTCACCATTCTAAAATAGTGTCCCTATTATATTTCTTAAGGATTAACTTAATTAAACCCTGGTTTATAAACAAACAAACGAAACCCTTAAATGTAGCACTTTGTACATCGTATGTATATCCTTATCCAAAATAAGCAAATTTTTTTGATAGAACTCCATAAGAATGTTAGCAATTCAACAATGTTTTCCATAGGATCAATATAAAATGTTCACACATTTCAATAGCAAAATCATAAAATATTTGGTAATGCTTGATGGGGAAGTAGAGATGGGGAGGATGAAGAGCGGGAAAGCAGGTGAGTGAGTGGCAGATGGAGAACAACTGGGAGGATGCGACAGAGAGGAGGCAGGACGGTCAGGCTAGGGTCCAGGAGGGACAAGCCGTGGCAGTGATGACGAGGCAGGGCCCGATGCAGCAGGGGCCTAGGTGGATGGGTCGGACAGGAGCGAAAAAGACTCTCATGACAAAGAGGGACCAAGAGGCGGGGTAAACTTAAACAAAAAAGGATCCTACACCCAGGTACTAAGTACAGGATCCCTAACAAATAAACCCACCCAGGAACTGCTTCCTTGTGGAGTAGACTTGGTCATCCTTGAAGACCTAATGGACAGGTACCTGGAGCTTGAGTGTTTCACTCTGATTGAAAAGTTCATAAGAGGGCAACCAGACATGGAGACCATTCAAAAATGGGTTTTTTCCAAGTGGAAGACCAACGACAACATGGAAATTATTGTCCTCACTCAGGAGTTTTTCGCCATTAGGCTCAACACTCAGGAGGACTGCTACAACATCTTGGTTGGGGTACCATGGTTCCTAGGGTGCAAGAGGCTTTTTCTTCGAAAGTGGGGAGAGGATTTCAACCCTGAAACCCAAAATATAAATGTAGCTCCTCTGTGGATTAGGTTGCCAAACCTCCCTTTCCAATGCTGGCACGAGAATATCATCAGAGGGATAGCTCGATCCATAGGTGAGCTCGTTGCCATTGATTCTTCCACCAAGGTCTGATCCAGGATAGTCCATGCTCGCTTCTATGTCTCCGCTAACCTAGAAATAAATTTACCCACTTTCATAAACTTGTATAGAGGATCACACATCATCAAGAGGCAGCTCATAGAGTACAAAAATAAGCCAGCCTTTTGTACTCACTATCACACTCAAGGTCACCTCCTGAATCAGTGCCCTGTCTTGAGGGCCCAAAATCAAAAGGTGACAGGTCCAAACAAGGGCATGTAGAGGAATAAGGGTATTCTCCCTCTCAACAAGGAGTCGATGCTAGGCCCAAAACACATCACGCATAATCCCACCCACCAAACACCTCAGGAGGAAGGTCAGAGTGATGTTCCAGATCAAGGCAAGAAAAACCATGAGCGAGGAGAAGCCTCCCCATTAGCCCAAAAGGATCAGGAGGTGCTCTCAAAATCCTCGCTTCACACCAGTTCTAGCATAGAGGATCCGAGTTACCAGTGCAGGACCCTTCCCAAAATTGTTGTTCCAAATTCTTTTATGGACAAGTACCTGGCGGGCAATAGGAAATCCCCAAACCAATTGAATAGGGGTGAGGTACCCCTTTCTCATTTCTCTAAAAAATAAGGCCCATCCATCTCTAGGAGAATCAGCCCCAGAAACACTAGGAGCAGGAAACAAGCCATTGACTATGGCAGTGAAAGGAAAAGAGGGAGACCCTCTGACAATGAGAAGAGAAACAAGGAAACGACTGAGGACATCACAAATGGAACCCAGTTGACACTTTTCTCTAACAATTTCGACAACCAGAATGACAAGCAAGGAACCAAATCCCCCTTCCAAATAGTGAAGGGAGGCAGGAAAAACCCTAAACCCTCGAAATGAAGTTCCTCTCATGGAATGTGAGGGGCCTCAATGGGGCAACCAAGCAGTGGCTGGTGGCTGACCTAAGGAAAAGGATCAATCCTTCCATATTCATTATGCAAGAAACCAAAATCAATGAGCTCTCTTCTCAAAAGTCTGCCAAGGCCATTTAGGCCAAAGGAGAGTGCCTTATCAATCTAGCTCAAGGTACGACAGGTGGGCTCATGTGCCTTTGGAACCCTACCCTGGTTGAAGGAAGGATTTTTTATCCTCGAGCATGATCCTAAACATTTTGTTTCACTCCAATACCAATAATTAGTCTTAGATCCGGTCCAACATTTACGCTCCAAATTCCCCCATCGAGCAGGCCAAAATGTGGGAAACTGTAACTCAAATGAGGACCACATTCAACACCTTTCCATGGATCATATGAGGAAACTTCAATAGCCCATTGCATCCGTCTAAGAAGAAAGGAGGTAACGACTCTTTTAGTAGAAGCATGGAGGATTTCAGAGGTTTTGTCAATACCAATGAGCTCATGGATGTTAAGATCAAGGGGTCCTATTTCACTTGGAGCATAAGGAGGATTGATAGCGGGCTCATCCAGGTGAAGCTGGATAGGTTCCTCATCTCTCAAGAAGTTATCCCTCTATTTTGCGATGCCACCCTATTGGCCTTACCTTGGATCGAATCAGACCACAGTCCCATCCTCCTTGAAACTGGTAGGCCTCCCTCCTTCAAAACTCCTTTCCATTTTGAAGCCATGTGGACTCTCCACAAGGATTTCAAAGATCAAGTGTCCTCATGGTGGTATCAAAATTTTGGAGGATCCACCGCTTCTCGGCTAGCTCAGAAACTGAAGATGGTAAAAAAAAACTTGAAAATCTAGAACAGGGAGGTTTTTGACAACCTTTTCGCTAGTAAAAAGGCTATTACTGAGAAACTTCAGGAGATGGAAAGAAGAATCGAAGCTGGGGACCACAATAGCCCCATTAGGGAGGAGGAAAGGAACCTCCTAACAGAGTTCCATAACATCCTGGCTAGAGAGGAAACCTTCTGGAGGCAAAATTCAAGAGACCTAGCATCAAGTTCTTTCATGCCTCCACTATGCAGCACAGGGTATCCAACAAGATCAAGGAGATTGTGTGAAGCAATGGATCATCCACCAAGGACATAGTTGATATCAGGGCTGAAGCGGTGTCCTTTTTCTAGAACCTCTTGGGAAGTGCCCCAAAGGGTGATAGTCAAGCTCGGGATACCCTCCTATCAAATATCCCTTGCATCGTTCCTTAGGATGCGAACCTCAAACTGGTGGAACCTTTCTCCCACGATGAGATTAAGGAGGCCTTGTTTTCAATGCAACCTGATAAAGCCCCTAGGTCGGATGGTTTCTCTCCAAGGTTTTTCCAAACCCTATGGGATGTGGTGGGGAATGATGTCTATGAGGCCATTAGAGAGATCTAGTCAACCAAAGTTGTCCCTCGTAGTTTCAACTCCACATTCTTGGCCCTCATATTGAAAGCCTATGACTATAAATCCATCTCTGATTATAGGCCTATCAGTCTATGCAACGTCATCTACAAAGTGTTGACCAAGGTTATGTCCAACAGGCTAAAGCACATTCTCCCCCTTATCATTGATCAGTCTCAAGGTAGTTCGGTGAAAGGGAGGAACATCCTGTATGGGGTCATATCGATCCATGAAACCTTGCATTCTACCTCAATGACCAAGAAGGCTGCTCTTTTCCTCAAGCTTGATATGAACAAGGCCTTTGATAGGGTTGATAGAGGTTTCCTTTGAGAGATCCTCCTCAAGTTTGGTTTCCATCCCCTTTGGGTTGACCTCATCCAGGGCTGCATTTCCTCCCCCTAGTTCTCTGTCCTAGGCAATGGCTCTCCTGCCAATTTCTTTCAGAGCTCAAGAGGTTTACGTCAAGGGGATCCTATGTCCCCCATACTTTTCATCATTCTCATAGAAGCTTTAGGAAAAGCCCTCAAGGATTCCCAACAATGAAAGAAGGTGACCGACATCCTCCCTACCTTGGGGATTGAGTTGATCACCCATCAACAGTTTGTGTATGACATGCTCATGTCCACCATAGCGTTAGTAACTCAAGACAGATCCATAAAATGAATTTTAGGACTATATGAGAGTGTTGCCGGTCAAAATGTTAACTACATCAAAAATAAGATATTTTTTCTCAACACCCTTGTCAAGTTCAAGTTCAGATTGCAAGGATCCTAGGGTGCTCTATTGACTCCCTCCCGACTACATATCTTGGCCTCCCTCTCTTCTGTGGGCGTGCTAAGGAAGGGATGTGGAACATGGTGCTCAAGAGAATCCATAAAAAGTTGGCATCATGGAAAGGCAAGTTCTTATCCCAAGCTGCCAAGGCAAGCCTCACTATGGCGTGCCTCCAAGGGATTTTGACCTTTTTCATGTTTGTTTTGAGATTGCCTACCTTGATTCTTCACAAGATTGAGTAGACCCAACAAAAATTTCTTTGGTCAGGCAATGAAGACAAGTCCAGGTTCCCTTTGGTGGCCTGGGATAAAGTTTGCAGAAGCAAGAAGCAAGGAGGATTTTGTCTATTGTGGAGAATACATTGATTGGTCTATCAAACCCTTACAAAATATCCTGGAGAGAGATTGGAGCAATGGAACATCTAGACTAGCATCAGAATGTGTTTTTAGTTTGTACAAATCGTACATCGTTTTCCTTACAAATCGTACAAAGCATTTTTACTCGATTTGGTAAAATAGGCAATCGAGAAAAACTTACCTAATTTGATAGTTTTGGGAAATCGACTTGATTGATTACAAAAATGTGTACGATAGCCTCAAAAAATGAATCTGTTAGTTTTTTTGTGTGCAATATCGTACCATCTTTGACACTATATGATCTCAAATCGTACAGTGTAGGCATTTGATGACCGTACAGAGTGAGTATAGTTCGTACAAGGGTAGTTCGAGTGGGCATACGACCATACGATTTGGTAAGTGAGTTGGGTTTAACCTATTGATCATTATTAGCCCTAGAAAATACCTCCCCACTGGGAATACTCCACCACTGTGCTACATTTGGTACCGTTGCCTTATCGAATCTGATAATTTTTGTTAAAACAAGTCAAAAGTCACGAAGATTGAATATTGAGACTAGAGGTGAATGACGGATACCAGTGCACAAAACCGTGGGAGATGGGAACTAAGAGACAACATCCCAGTAAGAAGAAGCATGAGAATTTCTCAAAGAGAAAACACAAGTAACTCAGATCGTAGTACTCAAGAAGCAGAGATAGAGCAAGTTTGGACATTCGAAGAAGGAGACTTTGAGGCATTGTTAATAGAGACAAAAGCCAAGGAAATAGAAATGCCAAGCGTAGAGGCAAGGTTTGACAAAGAAAAAGTGCAAGAAGATGGAGAGTGGATGGTGATACTTGAGAAAGTGACAGAAGAGTTGCAATAGAGTGCGAAGGACGGGAGTTAGAAATCAGAGCAACAGGATGTGAGGTCTCAGGAGAATAGACTAAGACCATCTCCCTCACATCATCGAAGGAGGTCACAAAGTGAAGATGCATGAGAATTTGGTCACCGAGTGGCGAGGTAGAACAAAGTACCTTGAATTGATGCTTCTGATGACAACGAGAGTAAGACACCCCCAGGGAGGAATCAAACAGAGATTCCAAAGGATACCTCAAGTGATAGTGACAACTCTCCTAAGATGGCTAACAGGACAGCCAAACAAAGATGTCTGCCATTTTCAGGTGAGGGTAAGGAAGACCCCACACAACATATAGGGACTTGCATAACCATTTGGAGAGAAAATTTTGTAGACAGACCTGAGGATTGGGTAATCCTATTTTCTACTCCTTTAAGAGGATCGATAATTGATTGGTAAAGAGAAAATAACGTAGATTTTCAGACTTGGAATCATATTAAGGAGAAATTCATCAAAGAATTTTGACCTTTAAAATATGATGGAGATATTGTTACAGAATTTTGTATGATGAAGCAAAAAGTCGATGAGGATGTGAAATCCTATAATTGTAGACTAAAGCAATTAGTCGATAAGATGCATATGTTGTTGGCAGATGTTCTAGTAAAACGGTGGTTCGTAGATGGATTTCTCCCAAAATATGAGAAAAATATGAAGGTAGTACCATCAGAAACGTATGAAGAAGCACTCAAGCAAGCAAATAATTTTGAAAGTAAATCAAAACAAACATATACAGGAATCCTATCCCATCCCAAGTTGAAGGAATCAAATAGCGAAGAAGATGACGCTATACAGAGGATGGTAGCATCATTTCGTAAGGAGTTTGATAAATTCATGAAAGAACAAAAGGTCAAACCTGATAGAAATGATATGTGGTGCACGTAATGCAAAAAAAAGGGACATATAAATATGAAATGTCTGAGGAATGACTATTGTCATATCTGTAATGTGATGGGGCATGAGGTAACGCTATGTTTGTATAATGCAAGAATATGCCCACAAGTATTTTCAATCTAGGACCAGGAAGAGAAATCAAAGACCCAAAGGAATAGGCAACAAGCAACAAGCGACGGTTACAGAAACAATAGACGAGGTGGAAGATCGAACCAAGGTAATCAGACAGGAGGATAAAATCATTTACAATATGATTCAAAAGGAAGACCGATCATACAATATTGCAATTTCCAGGAATGGGGGTATTTTGTGAAAAATTTCCTGCATCTCAAAGGTAAGAAACTCCAAAAACAAGCACTACATACATGTGTAGATGGTGTGGTCCAGGGAACCACAAAGAAGATAATTGTCCAAACTAGGCAAGTTCGAGTAACCCGTAGAACATTAGTTATTTGGATATCAAAGTTCTTCAAGTTAAGGAGGAAACTCAGGAAGTTTTAGCCATGACGAGAAATCGGGCTAAGAAGGATAAGTATCCTGAGCCAGCAAAAGAAAAGCAACGTTGGTAAGTAGCAAAGAAAATATTGCAAGAGGAAGCTAAGAAGACTAAACCAACAAAATCGAGAGTAGGTAAGGAATTAAGAAAACCATCGGATCAGGAGGTATTTGTGCAAAATATGGCAGCACAGGTTTTGGATACCATGGTGGAAATTAAATTATCCAACCTGTAAGAAGCTATTCCAACATTACAAAAGGCAATGGTGGAAGAATTGCAGTCGTAGAAGGTGATGGGAGTACAGATCTAGCCAATTCAGGAAGAGGAGCGGAAAGATCAATTTATGGATCCAACTGTATTTATGGATGAAACTTGCATTACTATATATGGAGATATTTGGACACAAATTGACACAAGTTATCGTGGATGGAGAATCTAGCATCAATGTGCTACCTAAGAGAACTTGGCTAGAACTAGGTGCTTCATCCCTATGGACACTGAGCTTTCTATTATATGGTGCTGATCAGAATGGCATTGAGACAAAAGGAGTCTTAACATCACAACAAGTAATTATAGTTGAACAAGAATTTGTCTTGGATTTTGTTGTGATTGTAATGCAGAAACCTGCATACGATGCTCTCTTGGGGAGAGTTTGGCTACGAGTAGAGTTAATCACAATTGGGGAAATAATCAAATCACTTTTAAGAAGGGAAAACATAAATACATGATTAATTTAGCCAATCAAAGAGTTAGTGAAGATATAGCTACAACCGATGAATCAAATAATTCCTTAGAAGATGAAGGGCATGAACCTGATGTTGAAGGAATGTTGTACCTAGATGAATGTAGCGAAGATGAAGCTCGATCTGATAGTGGATTTATTCATTGGAAAATGGAGGAGTATGAAATATTTCAGACAAACTACCTCTGTATTGAGTCAGAGGAGATCAAGGAAAAACAAGACAAACCTAAGGTTAGCAAAGAACCTAAGAAGGAAGCAGAAGAGAAATGGACATTTCCAAAAATATTTATAGAGTATACAGTAGGAGATGTAGAGATTGATACAAGACCAGAACACCCCGAGAAAATAGAGAAAGGTACGAGTGGATCAAAAAATATCAAATATGAGGGACCTCGGATAGTGGACATCAATCTAGGAACGGAGGAGGAACCTAGGTTGATTCACTGCGGTGATGATTGGAATCCAATATTGAAGGCAACAACTTTTAAGATATTTTTGGAATACAAGGATGTCTTCACATGGACATATAATGACCTAAAAGTAATCCCACCAGAACTATGCTTCCATAATATTACACTAATGCCTAGGGCTCAACTAGTAAGGAGGAGGCCATATAGAATGAACCCAAAGTATGCTACATTAGTGAATGCAGAGATATAAAAGATGCTAGAAGCAGGAATTATATTCAAGGTGAAAAAGAGTGAATGGGTTTCACCTATAGTGATCACCCAGAAGAAGGAAGTGGATAAGGTCAGAATATGCGTAGACTTTAGGAGTCTAAACACTGTAACTATTAAGGATACCTTTCCAATTTCCTTCAAAAATTCTATCTTGGAAGAAGTTGCAGGACATGAGATCTATTTATTTTTGGATGGATTCTCGGGATACAATCAAATCAGCATCATCGAGGAGGATAAGCTGAAGATCACATTTATTATTAGAATGCCATCTATGCATATAACCGAATTTTATTTAGGCTCTGTAATGTCCCAGCTACATTTCAGTGCATCATACTATATATATTTGATCAGCTAGCAACAGGGAACTTCAAATTTTTTTTGGATGATTGGTCCATTTATGGGAAGATCAAGGATCATATTCCTGCCCTCAATGAATGTATGAGTAGGTGCAGAAATGCACAAATATCATTAAACCCAGGGAAATGTTTTTTTATGGTACCATATGGAAAATTGTTAGGACACATTGTGTGCAGTGAAGGATTGAAGAAAAATCCTGATAAGATTCGTGTGATATTACACATGGAGGAACCATTTTATGTGAGTTCACTTAAGACCTTCCTTGGTTCGATAGGATACTATCGAAGGTTTATCAGGAATTATGCACATGTATCCTACCCATTAGATTCTTTAATGAAAAGGAATATTTCGTTCAGATGGACAGAGGAACATCAAGGAGCCTTCGAGTAGTTAAAGGCTAAGTTAGTGAGTAGCCCGATTTTGGTGTTTCCTAATTGGGATAAGGAATTCCATGTCCATGTTGATGCTTCAAATTTTGTAATTGGATGTGCTTTAGCAAAAGAAGGACATTTTAAGCTAGATCAACCTATTTTCTTTGCTAGTCACCTTTTGTCAAGGCCAGAGAGAAACTATAGTACAACGAAAAAGGAAGCTTTAGGAATGGTATATGTAGTTTAAAATTTTAGGAATTACCTACTGGTAAATCCCTTTGCTTTCTATGTCGATCACCAAGCACTGTTATACTTGATAAACAAATCGGTGATCCAAGGACGAGTCAGCAGGTGGCTCGTCACCCTTCAGGAGTTCATATTCTGAGTGGTGGTGAGACCTGGTAAGAAGCATGTGATTACAAACCAGTTGTCTCAGATACGATCAAGGGAGCCTACAGGAATAGGAGTTCTTGATGAATTTACATATGCACAATTATTTGCCATCGATGTTGTTCCATCATGGTACAAGTTAGTTGTCCAATATCTATCCACAAGTGAGTTGCCACAAGAGATGACAACAACCAAAAAGAAGAAAATAATAATGAAGTCAAAACCTTTCCAGATAATAGCATGATTACTGTATAAAATGGGAAGTGATGGTATCTTACGGAGATGTGTAATGGATGAAGAAGTCAAGGTAGCATTGAAAGAAGCCCACATAGGCTTAGCAGGAGGACATATGGGACCAGATGCAACCACTATAAAAGTATTGCTAGTAGGGCTATGGTGGCCCACATTGTATAATGATGCAAAGGAGCATGTGAAATCATGTGATACTTACCAAAGAGCAGGAAATCCGGTCAGGAGGGACTTTATGCCCTTACATCCGTCACAACCACAAGAGTTGTTTGAATGGTGGGGATTGGACTTCGTAGGACCATTAAAAACATCTCAAAAATGGAAGTGTAGATACATCGTAGGAGCAACGAAATACCTGACAAAGTGGGTTGAAGCAAGAGCATTACCTGATAATTAGGTCAAAAGTACAACGAGATTTTTGTATGAGCAGGTAATCACAAGATTTGGTATTCCACTACAAATGATAAGTGATCGAGGCAGACACTTTGTTAACGAGATTATCAAGATACTGACAACAGAGTTCAAGATTTTACATTCATTATCTAGTCCGTACTACCCCAGAGAGAATAGGCAGGCGTAAGTGACAAATAAAGTCTTTAGTATCTACTCTATATAAAATTTGTGGAATAGAGGGAGCAGACTAGGAGGAAAGGTTACCATCAGTTTTGTGGGTATATAGAACAATTTTTAAACCAACAACAGAACATACACCTTTCCAACTAATGTATGGATAGAAAGCAGTGGTGCGAGTCGAATTCTTGATACCAAGTTTGAGAGTCACAGTAGAGCATCGCTTGGGAGATCAAGAAAGTTTGGAGGAACGATTGATGAAACTGACCAAGTTAGACAAAAGGAGAGTCATGGCGTAATGGGTAATCGAGATAGCTCAAAAAAGACGAAAGGCGTGGCATGACAAGCACTTGAGGAAGTTGGAATTTAGTCCCGGTGACTTAGTTCTAAAGTGTAATGGGAAGAGGGAAATAAATCTAGGTAAATTGAAGACGTTATGGCTTGGTCATTAGAAAGTAATTGAAGTAATGATTAATGGAGTAGTTAAGCTGCAAAACTTGAATGGGACAGAGGTAGCCAACACTGTAAATGGCTCAAAGTTGAAGCCTTAGAAGGTATAATGTTTATTCATTGCTTCAGAAGAAATTGAACGATGAAGACGAGTGAAAGCTCAAGACGAGCCTCATCGTGAGCCAGGTCCATCACAGGAAGAACCTGATATGGGAATCACACGCCTATTCGCATAAGGGGAGGAGACACAACTAATAGTTGAACAACAAGAGTTGACACCCTGAACTGGTGAAAGAAGGATACAAGTACGTGTTAGAAGGGTGGATGGGACCATACGAGAAGAAAAGGAGAGGGTTTCTCCAAGACCGAGAGGCTATTAGGAGATAAAACTGTTACCTAGAACTACGAACACAAGGTACCCACAAGTGGAACACATGGAACTACCTCGATAGTCGGAAGGACGAAGAAGGATAGGGTTAGTAGTGCACAATGAGGATAGAGTGGACACGTCCAAAATAGAAATTCTAGAGGATGAAAGGGATGAAACTGTAGATGAGGAACTAGTCGGACTTTCTCCATTGGCTCAGATTGAGCTATTACAGTAGAGGATGAAAACGTAAATTCAATAATTGCAAGAAGAGTATCAAACATTACAAATTCACAACATGAGGTTGAGGGAACAACTCATCCAGGAGTTGGATGGTACCATATGAATATTGGATGAACAACGAGAAGTTAGACTACGAGAGGTTGAAGATGAATCTGAGGAGACAGGAGGATTAAATCCAAGAGATGGAGGAGAAAATGAAGATGCAAGCACAAGTTTGCCACCCCCATCGAACGAGCATCCAAGGACAAATGAAGATGTAGAAGCTTTAGACATGAAGAATTCCAGTGATGAAGGAATATCTTGGTTGGTAAGAGAGCTTAGTATAGATAGTAGTGATGATGATGAGCTAGAGAATCCTTATAATCCTCAAAGATATCATGACCCTCCAACGAGTGCATCGAGACAAGGGGAATCAGAGAGAATTCAAAGGGATAGATCCTGTATTGATACACAAGCTTATACAATAGCTCATAATAACTAAGAAGACAAAGAAGGGAAGTAAGGATATTGGAAAGAGTGATGAATTTTACAACCAATTTGGAAGAACATAGGGAAGATGGTAGAACTGACTCTAGCTGTGAGACAGACTTCTTGGATGCATATAGAAAAGTATTGGCAACATCATTTCCCCAGATATCCTTTGAGGAAATAAGATGGAGACGTCGCTTAATCCGTGCTGATAGAAGAATTAGAACCTTGTGACAGTTGTCACCCAATCGGAGTCCACTAGCCAATATTGAGTTGGTATAAATTACTCCTGATAACCAAGGAATAAGAGGAGGAATTGGACGAAAACCTTTAAGACTCCAATATGGAAGGGGAGGAGGTAGGCGACCAAAAAATAATCGAGATCCTGTTGATGTTACATTTAGAGGAGGTATAGGATGAGGAAGGTTTTGACCCCCTACTACTATATGTCTAGGAGATAATCCTCTGGCATGCATAAATTGGACAAGGAACCCACAAGGTATACCAAGAATACGAGGTATGTTACCAAACTCTGTAAGACGATGCACGTGGGAAAAACCACCCATAATTATACAAGGACCTCAACGAGCGAGGGGTAATAAGTGATTACTCCAAGAGAGGGAGGAATCACCAATAGAGTAGAGAAGTTTTATGCCAAGAGTAAGTGGACGGGGTAGATACCCACATGGTAGAAAATTAGCTGGAAGAGGAAGGGTACATTTTACAGAAGAAAGAAAAACCTAGGCCATCAACGAGTTTGATCTCCAAGTTTGAAGCAAGAATTGATTCATAGATATAGGCGAAGAAGTCGCTTAAATGATAGCAGAGTGGTAAGGACACCGCTACCACGAGATCAATCACCTGTAAGGCAAGAAGTGGGACCACTAGGTGAGGAGACTCCAACTTGCCATTGTACAATCCTAAATTGTACACATTGTAGGGGAAGAGCTGAACATGTAGTAACATCACAGGCAGAGGTAAGCCAAGTAAGGGAAAAAGAGGTACAAGAGGATACCATTAATAGAAATGTTATGGTCGAACCTCCAGGTCAAGATTCAGATGGTTTAGTACAAGTGAATGTCACTATACGATTACCAAGACGGTAAGTGTCAATAGACTAGAATGAAAAAAAAAGAGAAAAAGAAAAAGAAAAAGAAAGAGAAAAAGAAAAAGAAAAATAAAATTTAAACAAAATGTGTGTGCCTTAGTTGTGAAAATCCCTCGAGACGCAATTAGGATGGAAGAGGTTGAAAGCCGAAAATGACGACCTCTTCAAGAGAGAAAGAACTCTAAAAAATTTCTCTAAATGGAGAGATCATACAAATGAAATTAACAAAATGACATGGGAAAGCATACAAGAGGTCATGTTGTATGATTTAGATCGTACATAGTATGATTTGACCCATGTCGTACTATTTTCAACTACCCATTTAATGCGACATGTGGAAAAAAGCAGTGGTTGGAGGAAAAGAAGGGGGGAAAAGAAAAAATTTTAAACTAACTGCTGAGTTGGCAATAATCTAACGGAGGATATGAAAAAGCATGCAATGTGGCACAATTTTAGATTTTCTTGACGGTTAGGGTTTTAGGTAGGGTTTAAAAAAATTCTTTAAATGGAAAAAAAATTGACAATTTCACAATCATACAAGCAGAATTCAAATTTTTTCAAGAGATTGAAGGTGGAAAGCATGCAACTAAAGGGAGAAGACTACATGGGCAATAAATATTCACCAACATTCTAAATTTGCAGACCCATTTTAAATTTGCACCAGGGAGTTCTTTTCATGTTCAAAGAATTGACCCAAGAGAGAGAAAGCTAGGGTTTTACTCCATAAAAGGGGGAATTCAAATTTATTAAAAAAATAACAAAATACATCATTTTACAGATTGTGGGGTGAGGAATTGTTGTTTAGAGTCAAATAAAGTGGAAATTTGTAAACGGGTTGTGGAAATTGCAGAGAAATTGGAGACTTGAACCCTAAATTCAGAGGAATCTGGCAAGAAGTGAGCTGAGAAATGCATAAAAAGGTGAATGAAGTCCGTAAAGCTATAAAAATACAGCCAAAATTCTATCAAGTTGAAATAAATTTTGCCAAGGTTGAATAATTTGAAGAATTGCTACCGAAAAGCACTGAAATAGTAGATCGGAGTAATCCATCAAATGGGTCGATGAAGGATTCAAAAAATGAGATAAAATTTTTGAATTTTTCATCACTTAGGGTTGGAAAAGTTGTACTATACGATTTTGGGGGCAGCATGTACAATTTCCAAGAAGAATAGTGCAATTCGAAGGGTTTTCAGATCATTTTTGGCAGTTTTCAAGAGATCAGACAAAATTGTACAAAATCGTACGAATTCTAAAGGAGGGGCAACCAGGAAGTGACATCGTACAAATTACTATCACCCTGTATAATTTTAGATTACAACTATACAATTTGGATAAGTTATGATGATTTGAAGACTGACGGGCTGGAAATTGAACTATAGGGAAAAAAGAGCAGTGTACGATCTAGGGCAGCCGGTGGAAGGGAAATCATACAAAAGAGTGTATAAGGGAATATTGTATGATTTATGGTAGATTGTACGATTTCAAGACACTCTTGATTGCATAAAATGATGATGGTTGGATAATCCCTTAATCGGAGGTATGGCGAAAGAATGATCTCGACGAAAGATTTCGGACGTCGGTTAAGGTATATTGTAGCCAATAGGGTGGAGAAATCACAAGGTCCATTATATGAGAGAGAGGCATACTCATGGCAGTACCAAGGGTGACAGTCTCAGTCCCACGATTGGCATGGTAATTTCCTTGGAGGAGAAGAGGATATAGGCCATGGAGGGGACAAATAAATTGGTGGGTGAACTTGAGAAGAACACCACCAAGACACTAGGAGGAAGAAATGGCACAAGAAAGAACCTCACAGAGGGAATTGAGAAGTGAAGTTCATCTACCAGAGTAGGAGGAGCATCTGAGTAGTGGATAGGAAGAATGTCAAGTGGAGGTGACAAAGATCACATTTGTACAACATGGAGTTGAGGCATGTAGGAAGTGGTGGAATGACAAGAAGAATATGGATCATCCTTAGAGGAATACATTCAAGGATGTGCATGTGGCGGTCACTGCACAAGTTCCACCATTTCATAAAACGTTATTCCAGAACTATCTCTTGCAGATTGTTTAGGCATATAACCCTGCGACCCAAATTGCCTATGTCAATGTGGGCGAGAGGTTAGTGAAGGTGGATATTTCGGCAGAGATATTTCAAAAGATATTTGGCTTTCTAAAATATGATATGGATATAGTAAAAATATTGGTAGACCCAATAGAGGCATACCGCCTCATCACTGCCATGACCACTGTCAAATCACTAACGAAAGCGAAGATCTCAGGTGCAGGAACACATGAAATAAAATAGATTCAGTTGAGAGGAGAATATTGGGCGTGTGCAATAAATATAGTCATGGATCGACTGTTAGGAGATATAAGGGCCACAAAAATACCAATGTGGATGGAACAATATGTGAAAGTTATGACCAAGGGGATCCAGTATGATTGGGCTACCTTTCTAGAAAGGAGAATGCATGAGGCACTGAAAAAGAGGCCAAAGAATTTCAGGATGACTTTCCATGCTATTGTATTGTTATTGAATGCGGTCACAGAAGCTATAAGGATGCGAAGGTGCATCATAGGCAAAAAAAACTTAGACGACTGGAATAGGATCTAGAACAGCAAGCAACAATACAATAGTAGTAGGAGTAGCCACTCGTCCAAGAAAGGGATAAGAGGCAAGGAAGCCCCATACAAATAATGATAATAAGGTAGTGAGAAAGAATGATGAGCAAAATAGTTCTAGAGGTACAGAAAAAATAATAGTCGGACTCAAAAGTGACGAAACTGGATGCGTTGTATTGGATCGAGGCAGAGAGAATAGTACAATCTCCGCAAATCTTCCAACATTTTGAGAAGATGAATGCTTCTGAATTTTTCAAGGGAATTGAGGTAGGGTTGGATGGAGTAGCCACTACCCAGGAAGAAGTAGAAGCAAGAATAAACACCGCAAAAAAATAACCCAAGAAGAAGCCTCGTTACAAATTTGTAACAGGAAGCTCAAGTAAGGGAGATGCACCGAAAAATATGGGGGCATCACAATAAAAAGAGGAATTTATTGCTGAGAAAGTCATGGCAATGAATATACAACAAATTCCAGAATAAGTGATAGAGGAACAACATGTGGGAAGTAATGAGCAAGAAGTAGCCTAGGAGAACATTGAAGAGCAACAGGTGGACTCAGTTGAATCAGAAACAGCCCAAGAACAAGTTGAGCAGCAATAATCTCAAGAGGGGATTGTGAATATTGAAGATAGTGAGGAGGATAAAATTGTAAAATAATCTCCACCTCAAGAGAAAATAGATACAGTGAGAGCACTATAGGATCTCGGGGGAAGCTCTAGCCACCTTATGGAGTAAGAAGATGTCAAAACTCCTACAGAGGAAGAACTATGAGGAATGCAATCTAGTTATCTTCTGGAAATACCACGATTCCATAGAATTAAAACTGAAGAGGAGGTTCATGGAATAGAGGATAAGGTGGAATAGTTATTCTCTTAGTTGGACCGTGTGATCAATAGTGCCAAACTAAAATTTTGCATTGGCTATGTAGGAAAATTGAAGTTGTGGGAAGAACAAGTGTCTCTCGAGTTGGAGAGGATAACTGAATGGGTGAGCAGTATAGAGCGTACAAGGAAGATAGAAGACATTCATACACAACATCCATGGGAGTTACCTAAGGAAGAGGTAACAACAATGTTGGGAAGAGAAGACTTGCTAGAAGGGGTGGTCACAAATTATAGGAAAGACCCAAGGGTGTACTTGGATAGAGTCAACCATTCGACCTGTCCTGCAAATACGATAGAGTTGGAATACAAGAGGGTTGCTACTGGAGTGGCCATCACCCTAAGGAAGTTGAACTTCCTAACACATTGGATTGAGTGGTTGAGCATTGGATTGGAACAAATCCATCAACTCAAGGAGGCATAGAAAGAGGAAACTACAACCACTCAAACAGAATTGGCCGCAATGGAAGAAGAACTGCAGAATAGTAGAACTACGGTAGAAGAGAAAATAAAAAAATTGGAGGATGATCTGTCTGACCTCATAACTAAGTCTGAAGCCATAATTAGCATGCTTGAAGAAAAAAAGTGATAGATATCATAAACGAAAGAGGACAAAATTAAGGATTAGGAGGCACAACTCAAAGCAAAATATGAGCAAATGAGAGCTTAGTTGGACGAAAAGAGTGAGAAAATGGCTACACAATACAAGCAGATAGAGGATATTATGAAGGACAATAAATATTTGAATGATATGGTCCTAGAAAAGCAAGCTCAGCTAAATATTAAAGAAGACTAGGCTCGAGCTATGGAGGCAGATATCAATCACCACCTGCAAACCATTACTAAAAATAATGAAGAACTACAAGCGACAGCTCGAGTAGAAGCTCACTAGAAGGAGAAGTTGAAGAAGAGTGCCTTGGAACACAAGAAGCAGATGATGGAGTTCCTAAAAACTGTCGAGGAGAAGGCTAACTTCCATGGGGGAAAATTAGTGCAAATGGGAAGCTACGCGACCAAGCTAAAGAACGAACGAGAAATGTATAAGTCACAGGTTAAGGACTTAGAGGTTGTAGTGGTAGAATATGAAGCACAGTGAAAGAAGTAGAACACGTCTGTGAGGATACTGACCAAAGTAAAGGGGAGGGCAGTTGTAGGCAACAAATCCACCTCCCATAAGAAGAAGTGATTAAAAGGATTTGCTCAATTTTGACAGTTTTGACACAAATGACAGTTTGCTCAAGTTTTGTAAATCATACAATGGGGAGAAAATCATATAGTAAGGGGTAAAATCATACAACTAGAATGGAAAATCATACAAGGCAGTGGCAAATCATACAGGGCACATCGAAATTCACCCAAATATAAGGGAAATGTAATTTCAGAGTGAAATGACGCATAGATTTGCTAACTAAGGTTTTAAACTTAGTAAAAAGCCAAAATAATGTATTCAGTTGTATATGGGCAATTTTAAATAACTAATTTCCTTAGGAACCACTTTGGATCGGCCTAGGCAACGTTATATAAAGTTCTATTTTCAAAATTATAGGTCTGGTTGCTAGAGTTAAGAGATAGTACTTGTAGTTGTTGATTCTTTGAGTTATTGCAATTACATAGATATATTTCTCCAAATCCATAAACATAAATGAGCATTATTATTTTTTTGGATGACTCTGTATGATCATGGTAATGGGGAACAGTGATTTGTGGATGAATATGATGTGTTTGTGTTTTCTATTGACTATTATAGATTAGTTTTATGCATTGTTGTAACCCTGTGGTAGAATTTGTTACTAGTGAACTCTGGAGAATGATCTAGAAGAATGGTATCAGCAAGGAATACCTATTGAATGACATTGTATAATTTTTGGACGTAATCGAACACATGGGATCTCTCAATAGCCCTATTAAGATGTCTTGCCTATTACGGAGATTGCATTGATTGGTCTATCAAACTCTTACAAAATATCCCAGAGAGATATTGGATCAATGGAACATCTAGAATAGCATCATGTTGTGTCTTTATTTCATACAAATCATACATAGTTTTCCTTAAAAATCATACAAAGCAATTTTACTCGAGTTGGTAAAACAGGCGATCGAGAGAAACTTACCCGATTTGGAAGTTTTGGGAAATCGACTTGATCTATTACAAAACAGTGTACGACAGCCTCTAAAAATGAATCTGTCAATTTTTTTGTGTGTAAGATCATATCATCTTCGACACTATATGATTTGAGATCATACAGTGTAGGCATTTGATGATCGTACAAAGTGAGTATAGTTCATACAAGGGTAGTTCGAGTGGGCATACGATCGTATGATTTGGTAAGTGAGTTGGGTTTAACCTATTGATCATTATTAGCCCTAGAAAATACCTCCCCACCATGAATACTCCAACCCTATGCTACAAACTTGTCCAATCTGCTCAACAAGTCCACACAAAACTTGTCCAATCTGCTCAATCTTTCAATCACTTTCTTAAAAACATAAAGAGAATTGTTAGAGACTCAATATGCTTCAAATTAAACTCAATTCTCAATCACTTTCTCGACTCAATTTGAAATATAGAATAGTTTTTTTTATAGAACTTGAAAAATCACTTCACACATCCACTTTTCTAGGCTTAACCAACTCTACTCAACCAATCCCTTAATAAAATAATCCTTGCTCACAAACCCTAGTCCAAGCATATGATCACTCACTCAAAATGTTTCCAATAATTCTCAACAACAAATCTCACATAACAATTATACTCATATTATTTTAAAACCCTATTTCAAGTTCTTTTCTCAACAACTCATTTCAACAACAATGCTTATAAAACAACTCTCACATAACAATGATACTCATGTTCTTTTCAAACCCTAGTTCAAGTTCTTTGCTCAACAACTCACTTCAACAACAATGCTTATAAAACAAGGTTTTAACAACACTTCTTTATTCCAAAAAACCTTGAAGCATTCACTCAACACACTCAATAGGAAACCCTAATCAATTCCTTTTCACTCCAAACTTATTTTCCAAAAAACCAATCAATCAATTCAACTATGGAAGAATATGCTCATACCTTTTTCTTGATTGGAGGATGATCTTCAAAACTGCCTTTAGAGAATACCTTCTTCTTTGCCAAGTGCCAAGGGTTAGATAACAAGTGTTATACTTCACAAAATACAAGAATAGCTCAATTTCATGATACACCTTATATCTCCTTCTCAATTGACATTAATATCTTCACATAAATTTCCTTTTCAAAACACACCTTCAATTTCTCAATTTCACAAAATTGATATTCCAACTTAATTTCTATCTCCTAAGGTAAAATAAAATTTACCTTAATAAAACACCTATTTACCACTTAGGTAAATAAATTAATATTACCTTATAACTCCCTAACCTTAGCACAATTAATCAAATTCCACAAACACCCTTAAAACCTTAGCACAATGATCAAATATCACAAATATTCCCTTATGCCTTCTAAACCTTAGTATTATGAAAAAATAAAAATTAAATCCTAAAAACCTTTAGTGAAACCTCCTTCCACATTTTTTTGGAGTTTCGACATTGTGTATTCTCCCTCGGTTGACTCCTTAGCTGCGGCTAGCTAGTCGTGTGAGCTAAGCACTCCACGTGCTTATATTAAGCCCTAAGGTTGCTTAAACCTCTTCACAAAGGCTTCAAAGCCTTTGGCCTTCTTCTACGTCAAGTGCCAATCTAGACCACGAGCACTACTCCCTCTGCCTTGTTCCTTGCTCGAACACTATGCGTTGTCTTGAACACGATACGTTGCCTTGATCACGATGCACTGCTTTGCTTCTGCAATACCTCACTTTCATGATTTTTGGAGGCTCCAAATTTTTTGTTGTGTTCAAATTCGAATTACAATACTCCCTAAGGTTTGTTTTAGGGTTTAAATACCCTTCATTTGCTTTGCCTACAACATCGGTGGATGATTATATTTGATGATGTCAGCTTGTATAATTTATAAACTTTAGACTTTAATAAAAAAATTAAAGCCCTTTTTGAGTTAATATCAAATTGTCATTTGCACTTCATTGGGTTGATGAAAAATAATTTCGCCATCTTGGTTTTAATAAAAACCCTTATAAAAACATATTTGGACAACTTTTCTTCATCTCTTTGGATTGCTTCCTAGTGTTAATGATGACGTACTTCATGGTATTAATGACAACTTCATGTATTCACTTTGGCATCAATGACAAATTTTTGCCTTGACATCAATGACAACTAAATGAGCTCAAAATGTCCAACAATCTCCCCTTTGTCATTGATGGCAATCCAAATTCTTTTTACCAAAAACTTGACCTTTCCTTTTTTCTACTCCCCCAAGGACAATGCTCTCCCTAGCTCAATGATCTCTCCTCTTTTCTCAAATACCAAATCTCTCCCCCTTACTCAAATCTCTTCGCCTTTGAAATCAATGGCAAAGGGTCACCTTTGGGCTTGGGGCTAAGAATGAGCCTCTTAGCTTAGCCCCTCCCCCACCTCCTCTTGAGGTGGTTAATTCCGTGGTGGGAGTATTTCTACTCCCAGAAAGCACTGTTCTTTACCTTTATACTCTTTCCTTATTATTTGATCCTTCTGATTCCTCTAATTATTTCTTTCCATGTCCATGTTCCTGTCCATATCTACATTCCTATCCCTGTTCTTGTTCCTATCCAAGTTCCTATTCCTGTTCCTATTCATATCCATGTTCCTGTTCCTGTTCCTGTTCATATCCATGTTCCTATTCTTGTTCATATCTATGTTCTTATTCCTGTTCATGCTTGATTATGGAATGTATGCTCTACACCACTTTGCTGTGTGACCATAATTATTGCACTTGTAACACTTAATTTTATTATTCCTTGGAGGTGCAAATGTCTTAGGATTTCTCCTAGTGAAGCCACACCTTCTTCTATCATGAACCCTGCAATTCATTGCCTTGTGACCAAAATGATTACATGAGTAGAAATACCCATGGAAAAGTTATCTATTCCCATATTCCTATATTTCATGTGCCTTGCATTGTGAAGCCATGTGTCCAAACCTGTGACATGAAAATCATCTTCCATTGAAGCCTCCTTGCCTTGACCTCATTGGTCTCCTAGTCTCTCTTGACCTATTTTTATTGTTGTTCCATCTATATCTTCTTTGTGCATTGTTCCTATTATTTTTGAACTCTCTATTGTCCAATTCATCCTCATATGTCTCACTTACTTTTACGCTTTCTTATTCTGAAGTATCTTCATCTGAATTTTCTTCTCCTCCAAAACATGCGGTTGATTCTCCTTCCCATTTCTTTTGATCTTGTCCAAATCCAAGACTTGTTTTGCTTGATGTGGGCTTTTGTATCTTGATGAACTTATCTAAGTTCTTTGAGATATTTTTGAACCCTTTTAGCTTGAATTTGAAGTCTTCTAAATCTTCTCTTAGTAGTGCCACTTCTTGTGTTAACTTTTCACATTCTAAGATCTTTGCTTCTAACTTATCCTTGAACATTTTTGCCTTAGCCTTTGATTTTTCTAAATCCTCTATAAGCAATCTTCTCTCTTCATCACATTCTTGAAATTGAATTTCAAGTTTAGAGTGTTGCTTTCTTACCTTATTTACCATGTCAAGGGCATAAATAAGTTCTCATTTGAGATCATATCCATCCTTTTATGAATATTCCTCTATTTTTTTGCCTTTGTCCACATATTTATTTTTTGTTGGCTTGTCTTCTATAGGATCACCTACTTCTTCTTCTAATGCCATTAGAAGTTTTTCATCTGGTCCTTCAAATGCATCCTCATATTCATCATCACTAAAACTATATCCATACCTTGTACAATCATATTTAATATGTCTAAAGTTACCGCATCTAAAACACTTGAGAATTATTGGAGTCCTTTTCTTAACTTGTTCTTTTTCTTCAATCATAAATATGACTTCATTTCTATCATTATCTTAAAAAATAGCATCACTGTCACTTGAGTACTTACTTGCATTATCCGCATAGTAGCTCCTCTTTTATATTTGGAAGAACTTCTTTCCTTGTCTGTTTTGTCCATCCTTGATTTTCTTTTGGTGCCTATATCTTTTTTATTCCCTATTCTTGTGATCCTGTTTCTCTTCATCATTGTTATTCTTAGCTTCTTGACAGTCAGTTGCATAATGACCATACTTTCCACAATTGAAATATTTAACAGATCTTGTATCTCTAGATCTTCTTAAATTCTTATTCCTTCTGCCATAATTTGCTTCTTCATCACTGGATGACTCATTGCTTGATTTTGACTTCTTACCCTTAGTCTTCTTGATTGTTTGAATGCTGCTTTCTTCTGGGGAATAGGATCTTTTGTTCTTATCTCATGTGCTATAAGAATACCAAGCAACATATCTCTAGTCAAATTATCACCATTCATTGACACTTCTATAGCAGAAACCTTTTCACTGAATTTGTTTGGAAGAGTTCTCAAAAATTTATCACAAACATTTGATTCATCAATCTTCATTCCAAGTCCTTGCATAACATTAAAAACCTCATCAATTCAAAGTAGATAAGTACTAATGTTTTCCTCGTACTTCATTCTTAAATCTTCAATTTTTCCTTTGAGATTTCATATTTTCTTTCTTGACACATTTATCTCATTCATATATATTTTGCAATTTATCCCACATGTCTTTAGCAGTTTGACAATGCATATCTTTCATGGACTTTGTTCTATGCAAACCTATCAAAAGTTCATTCATTACTTTTGAATTGTAATGTTGTAGGAGCTTACCTTCCTTATATGTAGGAGGATTAATTAAGGGATCATATCTAAATTCAACTGCTTCCCAAATTTCATTGCCAAGTGCCATCAGATAGATCTTCATTCTAATACTCCAATACATATAGTCACTTCCATCAAATACTGGTGCTAAATTATCTGAGGACACATTCTTAGAATCCATTGTGTTCTTGTTAGCTTTTCCCTCAAGCTATTAAACTCTTCTGAAGGAAGCCACTATGATACCAATTGAAGAACACAAGTTTATACTAAGAGGGGGGACGAATAGTATAAGACCACTTTTTACTTTTTCTTTCCCAATCAATATTATGCAATGTAAAGATAGAAATATCAATATAAGTAATCAAATTAATGCACAAATAACCACACACAATAGACACACCACAATTTATGTGGTTCATCCAATGTGGGCTACTCCACGGAGAAAATATTTCACTAATTTTTTTCAATAAATCTCTTGGGAATCCTTTCCCTATTACAATGTTTATGGACCTCTATCCAAAGGAGACACCAATCCCCTAAATCAATTTCATGGATCTCTATCCATAGGAGAACTCCTTATCCTATGCTTTGGCTGGTGATCCTCTAGAAGACTACTGCCTCCACTACACTAGCTTGTGGATCTCTCTCCACTAAAGACTCTTGTCCCCACTCAAAATACCTGTCCTCATTGCGTTGGATAATGAATATCTATCCACTAGAGACTACTATCCTCTCTGATCTGTCACCTCTAAAGATCTATCTCAAATTTACACTAAACATAGTCCTTCGATCTATCACAAATATGCTCAATATCTGTCTCTGGTCTAGCACAAACTTATCCTCAAATATGCACTAAACATAGTCCTTTGGTCTAGCACAAATCTGTCCTCGATCTCTGTCCTCAAGCCTAAAATCAAGGCTTGTCTTAACTCTGCTAGATCTACCTCAAAACTTAACTCAAGGTTTGAACAGATAAATAAATTTTGCTCTCAAGTCTTCTCAAAGACTTATCTCAAATATGCCTTATAATCTTCCACAATAGCTCACGGTAATCTGTCCACAAGTCCTCTCTATAACTTGCTCAAATTTTCTCAACAAGTCCACACAAAACTTACTTAAATCTTCTCAACATGTCCATACATAACTTGCTCAAATATGCTCAACAAGTCCACACAAAACTTGCTCAAATATGCTCAACAAGTCCACACAAAAATTGCTCAAATATTCTCAACAAGTCCACACATAACTTGTCCAATCTACTCAACAAGTCCACACATAACTTGTCCAATATGCTCAACAAGTCCACTTAGAACTTGTCCAATATACTCAAAAAGTCCACACAAAACTTGTCCAATCTACTCAACAAGTCCATGCAGAACTTGTCCAATCTGCTCAATATTTCAATCACTCTCTTAGAAACATAAAGAGAATTGTTAGAGACTCAATATGCTTCAAATTCAACTCAATGCTCAATCACTTTATCAAATCAATTTGGAATATAGAATAGTTTGTTTTATGGAACTTGAACAATCACTTCACACATCCACTTGACTAGGCTCAACCAAATCTACTCAACCAATCACTTAATGAAATAATCCTTGCTCACAAACCCTATTCCAAGCATATGATCACTCACTCAAAATATTTCCAATAATGCTCAACAACAAATCTCACATAACAATGATACTCATGTTATTTTCAAACCCTAGTTCAAGTTATTTGCTCAACAACTCACTTCAACAACAATGCTTATAAAAAAACTCTCACATAACAATGATACTCATGTTCTTTTTAAATCCTAGTTCAAGTTCTTTGCTCAAAAACTCACTTCAACAACAATACTTATAAAAAAGGTTTTAACAACACTTCTTTATTCTAGAAAACCTTAAAGCATTCACTCAACACACTCAATAGGAAACCCTAATCAATTCCTTTTCACTCCAAACTTATTTTCCAGAAAACCAATCAATCAATTCAACTATGGAAGAATATGCTCATGCCTTTTTATTGATTGGAGGATGATCTTCAAAACTGCCTTTAGAGAATACCTTCTTCTTTTTCAAGTGCCAAAGGTTAGATAACAAGTGTTATACTTCACAAAATATAACAATAGCTCAATTTCATGATACATCTTATATCTCCTCAATTGACAATAATATCTTCACAGAAATTTCCTTTTCAAAACACACCTTCAATTTCTCAATTTCACAAAATTGATATTCCCACTTAATTTCTATCTCCTAAGGTAAAATAATATTTACCTTAATAAAGCACATATTTACCACTTAGGTAAATAAATTAATATGACGTTATAACTCCCTAACCTTAACACAATTAATCAAATTCCACAAACACCCTTAAAACCTTGGCACAATGATCAAATATCACAAATATTCCCTTATGCCTACTAAACCTTAGTATTATGCAAAATTCAAAATTAAATCATAAAAACCTTTGGTGAAACCTCCTTCCATGTATTTTTAGAGTTTCGACCCTGTGCCTTCTCCCTCGGCTGACTCCTTATCTGCGGCTAGCTAGCCGTGTGAGCTAAGCGCTCCACGTGCTTAGCTTAAGCCCTAAGGTTGCTTAAACCTTTCACAAAGGCTTCAAAGCCTTTGGCCTTCTCCTACGTCTAGCACCAAGCTAGACCACGAGTGCTAGTCTCTCTACCTTGTTCCTTACTCAAAAACAATGCGCTGTCTTGAACACGATATGCTGCCTTGATCACGATGTGTTGCTTTTTTTTTGCAATACCTCACTTTCACAATTTTTGAAGGCTCCAAATTCTTCGCTGTGTTAAAATTCGAGTTACAATATTTACTAAGGTTTGTCTTAGGGTTTAAATACCCTTCATTTGTTTTGCATACAACATCGACGGATGATTCGACTTGTATAAATTATAATTTATAATTAATTTAAATTCAAAAGAATTTAAATATTATAAATTTAATTTATAAACTTTATACTTTAATAAAAATTAAAGCCCTATTTGAGTTAATATAAAATTGTCATTTGCACTTCATTGGGTTGATGAAAATTAATTCCGCCATTTTGGTTTTAATAAAAACCCTTATAAAAATATATTTGGATAACTTTTCTCCATCTCTTTGCATTGCTTCTTAGTGTTAATGATGATGTACTTCATGGTATTAATGACAGATTCATGTATTCACTTTGGCATCAATGACAACTTTTTACCTTGACATCAATGACAACTAAATAAGCTCAAAATGTCCAACACAAGAATTATCTTCACATCCAATTTTTGGTCCTATTTGATTTTTTAGTGATTCATTTTATCTTAGAACATGTTTATGGCATTTTTTTTACTTTTGAAAATATCTCTTAATGAAGTTTACCTCTTTAAACATATGTGATTTTGTAAAAGACCTTTTTGAAGTACTCATTATTATTTTTCACTTTTGTTCTTTCAACAATAAGCCTTTGAATAATTATTCCTTCTTCAATTCTTCTCCTTAATAATTCTATACTTTCAATAATTAATTCAACTTTCTTCAAATATTCCTTGAACTTTAATTAATTATTTTCCTTCATTGTTGACAATCTTATTCCTCTCAAATTCAATATTTAAAATTTCTTCTTCCTTCAATAATTCTTATATTTTCTTCAAAAAAAAAATGTTCTCTTAATAAATTAATTTTCTCCTTGATATATTTTGTTCAAATAATTTTCTTCTCTTTTATGATTTCCTTCCTTCAATTTTCAATTTAAAATTGTAGAGGGAAAAACTGCCCTACCACATACAATTCCTAAAAGTTAGATCCGCAAGAGAAAGCCTTTGGGGTGAACCATGGGGGTATGTTGTTCTCTACACTCGGTGCTAGGGGGATAAGGGTTCACCAGGAATGGTTTAAGGACTCACTCCAAGTCCTCTGGTTTTCAAGAATATTTTATGTATTTGATTCAAGACAAACACCTAGATTTGACCATTCTAGATTTATGATATAAAAGATAAAGGACAATGCAAAAATATAGAATGTAGAAAAATAAGGGCTAACCCTATAATGATTATTTCATTGAATTCTTTCTAGCCCTAGGGTTCTAAAAAAAACATCTTTAAGCAAGGGCTTAAGACGAGATGCACAAACATGATTAACCCTAAGTGCACACTATATGTTGTTTATCTTTCAAATGCCTAGAAATTAATTAAATATATTTCTATAAAATTTGATATATTTATAACAAAAAATATAAAGCATACAACAAAAATCCTAAAGACTAATAAGAACACTTAGCTTATACGGTGATTTATCCTTACCTTTATCCCTGGTTCAATGATATCAACAATTCATGTTCTTGCAAGACAACTTGATAAGCACTTGGAAAATATGATCAACATTAGGGGGTCTACTTAGGCCATTGTACAACAATGCTTGGAGGCGTAGTATTCAAGCCCTCCAGGTCCTTTTAGTTGACCTTTAATAAATAAAATTGAAAATCGACCTTTGGAAGAAAACAAACATAATACAATACAACAAAATAGAATGATGGAACCACATTACCCCTAGAATGCAATGGTGAAATCTGGAATAGCAGATTACCCCTAGATTTTTCTTAGGTGATATCACATCATGTAACATGTGAGCATGATAACGCATAGGCGAAATCGTGCCCCGCAAAGACCTAGGCCATTGTACAACAATGCTTGGAGGCGTAGTATTCAAGCCCTCCAGGTCCTTTTAGTTGACCTTTAATAAATAAAATTGAAAATCGACCTTTGGAAGAAAACAAACATAATACAATACAACAAAATAGAATGATGGAACCACATTACCCCTAGAATGCAATGGTGAAATCTGGAATAGCAGATTACCCCTAGATTTTTCTTAGGTGATATCACATCATGTAACATGTGAGCATGATAACGCATAGGCGAAATCGTGCCCCGCAAAGACCTAGGTGCGATTTTGTTGAAGTGAGACTAAACGTCTCAAATAAGATCGAAATAACAAATATTAAGTACAACAAAATAAAACAGTCATGCAACAGAGCACTTTCACTTGGCAGTGAGCAAGGAAGCAGGAAAAAGGGTTTGAGACATCCCAGATAGTTGATCTCTCCTTAGGGCTTCAACACCAATCCACCAAAAGTGAGTAGAAGCAATCAACAATCCAATGCAAAAAAAAACCATTCAAACTTCACACTCCAAATCTAACTTGCTTGCAAACGAAGAAGAAGGATGCAGATCAAAATAATAACACTTTGCGAGAAATAATCGTTAGAAATAAATCATCAAGAAGTTGTTGCATAATAATGTTTTATGTAACCGTGTGATCATGTGTGAAAAGTGAATTCAAACCCTCATTATATAGTGGATTTGAAGGTAAAAAGGTAGGAAAACCAAGGAGGATCGACGTAAAACACACAAAACCTAGAGAATTAGGGTTTTCTTGGACCAAACCCTAAAAAGGCAAAATCATACCCCATCAAGGCCAACCATGATTTTGCCTATGCAAATTTGTGCCCCATCAAGGGCAAGCGCGATTTTACATAGAGGGAGAAAAAGGGTAAAACAGGGGGGAGAAGCCTTACCCTTGCCCTAGGCAAGTCCAAGGGGTATCCTAGAGGGCTCTAGGAAGATTACCCACTAAAGTGGGTCAATTTTTTGTGTCTATTTTACCCCATATTTGATGCATTTAAGGCCAAGTAAATGTGCCAAAGAAAGATGTAGACTCATATAGGCAAGAAGACAAAAAGCATATAAAGAAGAGGTGTCCAGGTTTGGACAAAAGGGGGATGCAAAAGGGGTATCACGAAGGATACTCTAGAATTTTGCATACAAGATGAGACATTACTACCATTAATACCTCTATGGCTAGGGTACCCCCTCGAGTTTCGGAAGGAATGGATATTTCTTAAGAAACTCGAAAAGGCAATGATAGAAAAATCAAAACACAGAAATATAGAGAACAAAGCAAGCAAACAAACAACAAAGTAAATATTATTGAGTACAATATGAATCTAATGCAGCAAACATGAAATACAGAGATGAATATAAGAAAGGGAAAGAAATAAGGGAATAAATAGAGAAGGAGAAGAACAAGAAGGAGGCGAACAAGAATCCAAAGGTCAACAATTGAAAGCAAGAAAAATCGATCAAAGAACCCTGAATGAAGGGTGTTATGCCCAAAAGAATGGTCCAGGTGTGGAGTGAAAACCCGCTATGGGTGGTACTCGCTAAGATGGACATATGGGTAAAATATGGAGCGTAAACCGCTATAGGTGATTGCTCAAATGATTAAATAATTGAGAGTAATCCGCTATGGATGATTTCTTTCTAGTGACTATTGTGGGGTGATTATCTGCTAGGATGTATGCCAAGGCCTACTGAAATGGCCAAGGAGCTTATCCTGTAATGGGGTGTTGATTCCACTGAGTCAAAATAAGTGTAACTCGATAGGGGAATACATCATTGTTGATGTGAATGATGTATTAGAAAGTACTACCCGATAGGGGTGTGTAAAATATATATATAGACCAATAAATATGAGCATAACACAAAGTGAGTGTGTGCATGTGCTAGAAGAAATAAGATGAAGACAATGAGGAGTAGAGAATTGTGCATGTATACCCCCAGCTTGAAGTTCCAACTATTGAAAAGTCAAGAGGAGAGAAATATGTAGACAAAGGAGACAAGAAGGTATATCCTCATATGAATAAAGAAAATAAAGAAGAAGCATGCATAGTACAAGGATATACCAAAAGAGGGTTGCATTCCTCGAATTTAGAGTGAAATGATAGTCTTTGTAAAAAATTTCAAAGTCAAGGAATACAAGAAGAAGAGAGAAGATAAGAAAAGATCAAAAGAAGATGAAAAGAGAAGAAGGGATGAAATATGCATAGGCCCTAGGTTGGGGCTTCGCTAGGCATCATAACCCTAGTGAAAAGTACAATGCATGTGAGCTATGACCTAACTAGGTATCATCACATGCCATTATCGTGAATCCCCAAAATCTATATGAACAAGTAGTCATGAGCAAACAACATTGCAATTATGACAATAAAAAGTGCAAGAGAAAAAAAAAATTAGGTAATCATGCAAAGTATGATAGGCAGTCATGCAGTATGAGCAGGAAAACATATGCAATATGATCTAAACTAGATGTAAAATACATACAAGAGACTAAGCATAATATCTTGGTTAATGCATTATATTCATAGGTTCTTTAAGTTCTTTACCATATAAAGAATCCAAACGGTAGGCACCTGAGCCAAACTTGGCCATTATGACAAAGGGCCCTAACCAATTGGGTTGAAACTTACCTCAAAGATCAACACGAGCATTGGTGTTCTTTTTATTTTCCTTAAGGACTAGGTCCCCAACCTCAAAATAATGATTGCAAACTTTCTTAGAATAATATCACCGAAGTCTATCCTGATAGGCTCTCAAATTCTCTAAGGCATGAATGCGCTTTTCATCCAACAGTTCCAATTGGTGAAAATGGTCTACATGATACTTGTCGCTGACCTCGATATCTTGCAACAATATGTGCAACAAAGGAACCTCAATATCAAAAGGAAACACTACCTCAACCTCATATGCCAAGACATATGATGAGGCTCTTGTAGGAGTATGCACACTAGTACGATAGGCCCACAAGGTAGGATAAAACTAGATATGCCAGTCACGATCGGTCTTACTAACCAACTTTTTCAAGATCTTGATCAAGGACTTGTTGGATGCTTCGATTTTCCCATTACCCTAAGGGTAATAAGGAGTTGACCACCTGTGTTGAATCTTGTACTTAGCACAAAGGTTACAAACATCCTTATTCTTGAAAGGAGTGTCATTGTCAAAAATAATCATCGAAGGAATCATGAACCTACAAAGAATCTGGTTGAAGATGAACTTAGAAACTTGAGTTCCAATCATCGTAGCCAGGGGTATAGCTTCAACCCATTTAGTAAAATATTCAATCACAGTAATGATAAACTTGTGACCATAAGACAACGCTAGGTTGACTTTCTCGATAATGTCCAATCTTCGCATAGAGAATGGACAAGGGGAAGAGATAACCTGAAGGTCTTGAGAAGGAGCATGGATGAGATGATCATGGAATTGAAACTTATCATAGCACTGAACATAATCACATGCATATTTCTCCATGAAAGGCCAATAGTACCCATCCGAAGAAGTTTTTTGGCAATAGCATTGCCATTGAAATGGCCTCCACATGAACCTTCATGAGCATCACTAAGAGCAAGCTGGGTTTCATCGAAATTAAGACATCGTAAGATGATACCTTCAAAATAATATCAATACAAGGTATTGCTAATTATGACAAATCGACACGCTCTTTTATGTAAAATATTACACTGATTATGATCTAAACCATCGAGCATCAAACCATCCTTAAGGAAATTAAAGATGTTGTTATACCATGGCTCAGATGGGGAAGCTTCGATGGTCAAACAATCTAACAGGATGAGATAAGAACCAAGCAACGTAGGTTCCCAAAGTTGTCTAATAATAATCAATGCTTAATCATCTTCTAATTCTATAGGGAACAAGGATGCAGCAACATGGTAGTTTGAGGATCTAAGGATAGACTCTATAATTACTCGATTAAACGAGGACAATAACTTAGTGACAATCTCCTTGTAAACTTCAAGTTTATCATCTTGAGTTTTATAAACATTGTTAATCTGATTAACCATAAGTTGAGAGTCACCAAATACCAAAAGAAATCTAACCTGCAAAGCTAAGGCAACTCTAAGACCAATGATCAAGGGTCCATATTATGTAGTGTTATTCATGCAAGAGAAATAAAGCTTGAAGGACAAGAGGATGAGTTGCTTTTATGGGGTGACTAGAATGACTCTAGTACCAGTGCCTTTCATGCATCGGGCTCCATAAAAAAACAAAGTCCAAGACTCAGACTCTTCAATTTCAACATTGAATCAATCATCAAGAAACTCAACGACTATAGGATGGGCAACTTCTAGGGGAGAGGAGGTAAACTGATCAGCAATTACCTGACATTTAATAGCATTTTGACCTATGAAAGTCAAATCAAACTCACTAAGGATCCACAACCATTTAGCAACTCGACCTGAAAGGTGGGGCTTAGACATCAAATATCGCAAAGGATCAAAATTTGCAACTACTAACATCTTATGGCTGAGCATGTAGTGTCTTAACTTCTAGGAAACAAACACTATTATAAGGTAAAGCTTCTCTAAGGGAGTGTACCTGGTTTCATAGCTAACCAAAGTTCTATTGATATAGTAGATAGCTCGTTCTTTATTTTGATCATTGTATTGGGCCAACATGGCTCTTAAAGCATGAAAAATGACTATTATGTAAAACATCAAATGCCTACTAGGCACAGGAGGAACTAAAATAGGCAGCAAAGTGAGATACTATTTGATATCATCAAAATATTTTTGACACTCAGAATCCCACCAAAAGACCACATCTTTCTTAAGAAGCTTAAGAAAGGGCTGACACTTATCGACTAACTGGGTAATGAACCGATGGATATACTACAGTTTACCTTATAGGCTATGCATTTCAATCAAGGTGCGGGAAGGAGGTATATCGGTGATGATCGTTATCTTAGCGGGATCCACTTCAATGCCTCACCTAAAATTTATGAAGCCTAACATCTTACCAGATATGACTCTTAACACACACTTAGCGGGCTTAAGAGGAACCTTGTATTACCAAAGCCTTTCAAATATTCATCCTATATCATGGACATGATACTTTTGTTCTATAGAGAGATCTAGAATATCATCCACATAGTCTTGGAGAATATCATGCATCATGTCATGGAATATATAAGTCATGGCCCGCTGATAGGTAGCTCCTGCATTCTTTAGGCCAAAAGGCATGACCTTCCAGAAGAAGGTTCTCCATAAAGTAGTGAATGTTATCTTAACCTGATCCTCAAGGGTAATCATAATCTGATTGTAGTTTTAGAAACCATCCATAAGTGAAAGCATTCCACATTTGGTAGTGAAATCTACAATATGATCTATGTTGCGAAAGGAAAAATCGTCCTTGGGACATGCTAAATTAATGTTATGAAATTCAGTACATATTCTAATTGTCCCTTCCTTCTTAGCTACAGGAACGATGTTGGAGATCCAATCAAAATAGTCAATAGCTTTTATAAAACTGATTCCAAGGAGTTTTTGGAGCTCTTCCTTGACTGAGAGGGTGACCTTATGATGCATCTTCCTAAGTTTCTACTTAACAAGCTTAGCACTAGATTTAACTACCAAATGATTCATGACAAGGGAGGGATCAAGCCTTGGCATGTCGGCATATGATCAAGCAAAAATATCTTGATACTCTCTTAATATATTGGTAAATTACTCCTGCTCATCCATGGACAAGGTTATAATGTTGGATCTTTTATCTCCTTTTGAGAAGTATAAGACAATAATTTTATATATTTCCAACATTTAAAAAACAATGATAAACTTCTCTTTTAAATGACCCTTTAGGGAATAATTTAAGTGTATCTAATTTTCAATAAATTAATTTAATGTAGTAACCCTTATGACTCCCTAATTTTTGGAAAAATTAGACCACAATAATATTTGCAAAATATTAAATAATCTAACCCAAGTAGAATCCCTTATATCTCCTAGGTTAATTTACAAAATATTATTTTAGTTTGGTAAGTTATCTCCTATGTCATTTGCTTTCATAATCTCAAAATTTATCCTTGATTTTAAACCTTATATATCCTTTATTTGAAAGTAAAATTTTGAGAGATAAATTACTTACCTTAGCTTCTTTATCACCACACTTGAACGACTCTGAATTCAGATGGATATAATAGTTGCAATACATAACTTTTGTTGGACTTTGAAAGTATTTTTCCTACGTATCTAGGTTTTATTATTAGTTGTTATTCTAGAATTTTTTTGAGAGCATCTAGGAGTTAAGTTAGAATTTTCTATGTTAGTAGGGTGAGTCATCTAGCTAAGTGAGGAAGATTTATCACAAGAATAATTGTGCTCCAACGATATTGTGCCATAATTTGTGTTGCTCATGAACTATATATTGTAACCCTGTGCAAGCAAATAATAATTCAATGAGTATATTTTCTCATTTTGGTATCAGATCCATTCAAAAGTGCTCAAAACTTGTTGAGTGCCAATCATAAATGTTGAATTTGTGAGTTCAGTCTACCAGTATAAGGAGGGCAACTGTCTATTATAATATTGCATAGAAAACTTTCAAATTCTAACTACTCGTATTTGGGCGAGATGAAGACACTGCGAGAAGAGGTGAGTTGAGCGTGGAGGAGCCTGAGAGCCTGTGGTCATCCTAAATCAAAGGAACACTATGAGGAGTATGTCATTTTGGAGGTAAAGATCTCTATTGTGGTCCTGACATACATTGACGTCCATTGTGAGGCCACGTAAATCTAATGAGCTCATGTAAGAAACGTTGTGCGAAGATCCATGA
This sequence comes from Wollemia nobilis, assembly GCA_028583015.1. Taxonomy (NCBI): domain Eukaryota; kingdom Viridiplantae; phylum Streptophyta; class Pinopsida; order Araucariales; family Araucariaceae; genus Wollemia; species Wollemia nobilis. Next base: position 556,465 of record JAQPPZ010000523.1, on the reverse strand, counting down.
ATGACACATGTGTGACATCTTAAAGCTCCACAAAGGACATAAGGAACACTACGATTTAAAGCCCATGTTAGCGCTTTGCTATAGTTTACTGCACATTTTGTCAACCATTGTAGTCTTACGACACAACAATTTGCTGTAATTTGCTATGATGTTTGGTACAATGGATAAATCGCATCCTTGAGAAGAATTTGTTGTAATTTACCATGCACTAGCTTGACGTTTGACTGTAAGTGTAGAGAGGATGCCACAAAGGAGAATCGTGTAATCACACAGAGTCAATCACGTATTGTGGAGATATGTTGACTATGAGAGTAGAGAGGATGCCATAAAGGTATATGCGCATCATTGTAATTTGCTATGATGTTTGGTAAGGTAGTTGTGCATCATTGAATTTGATAGGATAAGTTGCTTGACGATGTTGAAGGAGACATGGTGTGACATAGATACTCAAATTCATTCTGTGTGATCTCTGCATTCAAATTTGATCAAGCTACATCTAGTTTGTGACATTGATATTGATAAATTTATACACAGATGCGAGATGTCAGAGGTAACCAGAGAAGGGTTGTGATGTCTATTTTAAGAGGAAACTAGAAAATGTTACAGTTTCCATACCTGCAAGGATATAAGAATTGTTGGACGAATCGTATCTGTGGAGGTGTAAGAGACTTGGTGCTATTGACTAGTTGGACTGCAACACAATTGGTCTGCATTGCAATTCACTCTTATGTCCTAGTTGGACTGCAATGTTGTTGAATGCGTTTGATATTCGTAATTTTTGCATACTCTGCCTGATTTGGTGCATACGCTGAAATGGTGTATTGATCTGATTACTCTACTACTACTGTTGCTAGTTACATTTTGTGAAATAGTTTTCCTACTACTGTTAGAATTTTTGTTGTTTGTTGCAAAGTAAGACAGAGAGAAATAGTTTTTTTTATTTATTCCAAAGTCATTTTTATTAAGCAATGGCTACCAATAACAACCTGTCCATTCCTGAATTTAATGGATTGGACTATGAGTATTGGTCTATCAAGATGAAGACATTACTCATAGGCAAAGGTTTGTGGGACATTATAGTAGAAGGCTACAATGAACCCGCTGATTGGAACACCTTGAATGCCACTAATAGGAATAATAAGAAGGATGCCCAAAAGAAGAATTATTTTTCTCTCTATCATCTCCAAGCATCATTGGAGAAAAGTATATTTTCTAGGATTGTTTCTTGTTCAACAACCCTAGAATCATGGAATTCCTTGAGAGATAGTTATTAAGGAAGAAATCAAGTGAAGCAAGTGAGGCTTCAAACTTTGAAGAGAGATTTTGAGAATCTCAAAATGCAAGAATATGAAAGAGTAGGACATTACTATGTAAGAGTCAAAGCAATTGTAAACAAAATGGAGACACTTAGAGAGGATGTAAAAAATATTGTTGTGAATAAAGTGTTGATAACACTTCTTCATAAGTTGAATCATATTGCAATAATTATTGAGGAATCAAAAGATATTTCTAATCTCACATTTGATGCAATAATTAGTTATTTTATGTCCCATGAAGAGACTCCAAGGTTCTACATCATCAAGCTTTGGAGGTGATGAAAAAACATTCTCATTCAAGGAAGGTGAGACTCATGGCAATACACAAGGGAGAGGACAAAGGAGAGGACAATATTCAAGAGGAAGAGGAAGAGCAAGAGGTATATCAATAGGTGGCTACCAAGGAAGAGGAAGAGGAGGTGATAAATCAAACAAATATTGTTACCATTGTGGCAAGCTTGGTCACTTTGCTAGAGATTGTAGACTCAAGGCTTCTCAATAAGGGAGAAGTAATAATTATGGAAACTATGGAGAAGAGGAAGGAAATTCTTCAAATTTGTTCCTCACATATGGAAAATCATATCAAAATCTTAATGAAACTTGGATTTTGGATACTAGTTGCTCAAATCATATGAGTGGTAAAGAAGAGTTATTTGCTACAATGGATTCCACATACAAGTCCAAGATCAAATTGGGAGATGACAAGGCACTACAAGTTGAAGGCATGGGATCCATGGAGGTTACAAAAAATGAAAACACAAAGAAGTTAAACAATATCTATTACACTCCTAACCTCAAGCATAATTTGCTTAGTGTTGGATAAATCATGGAAAATAACTATAAACTTGTTTTTAAAAATGGAAAATGTGTAATTTTCGAGAAAAATAATTGTAATAGAGTTGTCACAAATGTACCTATGACAAAGAATAGGTTATTTCCTCTTAAATTTGGGGAACAGGGAGGTGCCCAACTTGCTAGTGTGACAATAGAAAATCCAGGTGTGCTTTGGCACTTGATATATGGTCATCTTAATTTTGCAAGCTTGAAGTTGTTGACTTCACAAGCTATGGTGTGTGGATTACCAAAAGTTGAAGAGCACAAGGAGGTGTGTGAAGGATGTGCTTTGGGAAAGCACTCACAAACAAAGTTTCCAAGAGGTGAAGCATGGAGAGCAAGCCATCCACTATAATTGGTACATTTGGACATTTGTGGTCCAATGCATACCAAAAGCTTGGGTAACAATTCTTACTTCCTTACTTTCATAGATGATTTCTCTAGAATGTGTTGGATTTATTTTTTGAAAACTAAGTATGAATATTTTGAATGTTTCATGAATTTAAAAAATAATGTAGAGAATCAAAGTGAGTATGTTGTAAAATGATTAAGGACTGATAGAGGAGGGGAGTTTTGCTCAAATGCATTTCTCAAATATTGTAAAGATTATGGGATCAAAATGCAATTCACTACTGCCTACACCCCACAAAAAAATGGTGTGGCTAAGAGAAAGAACCACACTATTATAGAAATGGTTATATCAATGCTTCAAACAAAGAAACTAAGTAATATGTATTGGGATGATGTTGTTAGGACAAGTGTTTACATTTTGAATATGAGTCCTACTTCTATTTTAGATGGGATAACTCCCTATGAGGGATGGTATGGAAAAAATCCAAATGTAAATCACTTCAAAGTTTTTTGTTGTCTTGCATATGCACACATGCCTTATGAGACACGAAAGAAACTTGACCCCAAAATTCAAGCATGTATTTTCATTGGGTATAGTGAGTTTTCAAAAGCATATAGACTCTACAATCCAAAAACACACAAAGTTGTAATCTCAAGAGATGTAATTTTTGATGAAGGGGGAGTATGGGGTCATCAAAAACATTTTGTTGATGATGGACCTCAAGATGAAAACTCCTTCCAAGTGCAGCCCATTAATAATAACAACAATGAAAGTCCTCCTCCAAGTCCAAGAAAGAGTTCTACTTTAAGTACAAGTGCTACTCCAAGTACTCTACACAGACCACCAAGAGCATCAAGTTCTTTTCCAATACCAATATAATAAGATCCACCAACAAGAGGTAAGAGAACACTTCAGTACCATTCATCTTTTCAAATGATGGACAAGAATTTTCAAAGAAGGTACACTAGTAGTCAAGCTAGTGAGATGAATGAAGTCTTGAAAAGACTTGAAAATTTGCACATGTATGGTGATGAAGACTCCCAATAGCCTAAGGGAGATGTTGTAAATTATGCTTTAATGACTAGTGTAGAGCTAGAGCCATCTAGTTATGAAAAAGCATGTAATTTTGATGTATGACAACAATCCATGAAAGAGGAAATGACCTCTATAAAAAAGAATGACACATGGAAACTAGTGGAGCTTCCTAAGGGAAAGAAATGTATTGGATGTAAATGGGTCTATAAAACCAAGTTCAATGTTGATGGGAGCATTGAAAAACATAAGGTAAGGCTAGTAGAAAAAGGTTTTACTCAAAAGTATGGGATTGACTATGAGGAAACCTTTGCTCTGGTTGCTAGACAAGAGACCATTACACTAGTACTTTCCTTGGCTGCCCACAAAGGGTGGAACATTCAACACATGGATGTTAAGAGTGCCTTCCTTAATGGATACTTGAAAGAAGAGGTTTTTGTGCAACAACCTCAAGGATTTGAAGAACAAGGTAAGGAGGACCTTGTATACAAATTGAAGAAATAATTATATGGACTAAAGCAAGCACCAAGGGTATGGTACTCACACATTGATGAATACTTTCAAGACCATGGGTTCACCAGGAGTAAAATTGAACCTACTCTCTACTATATGAAATAAGGTAAAGACATCCTTCTTGTGTGTTTATATGTGGATGATCTAATATTCATGGATAGTCGTGCTAAAATGAATGAGGAGTTCAAAAACTCCATGATGAAAGAGTTTGTGAAGGATCTAGGTTTGATGCATTACTTCATAGGAATGGAGGTACATCAAAAAGGAAATTGGATCTTCATATGTCAACATAAATATGCATAGGACATGATAAAGAAATTTGCTATGGAGAAGTGCAAGTCAGTTGCAACTCTAATAGGTCATGGGATACAATTAAGCAAAGAATATGGAGCATCAAAAGTTGACAAGACCACCTACAGGAGCATGGTTGGGAGTCTAATGTTTCTCACCAACACACGGTCGGATATTCAATATGTTGTATCTCTAGTATCAAGATATATGGCTGATCCATATGAACTTCATCTACAAGAAACTAAAAGAATTTTGAGATATGTAAGGGGTACAATGAATTATGGGATCCATTACACAAAAGTGATGCTGTAAAATTAGTTGGCTTTAGTGATAGTGATTGGGGAAACAACATAGATGATAGGAATTCCACTTAAGGGAATTGTTTTAGTCTTGGGTTAGGACTAATTACATGGAGTTACAAAAAGTAAACTACTGTAGCACTATCATCTACTGAGGCTGAGTATATAGCAATTACAAATTTTAGTGCCCAAGCCTTATGGTTAAGAAAAGTACTAGAAGAAAAATGTGAGAGACAAATTGGTCCTACCATATTGTATTGTGCAGTGCCATACAATTGGCACATAATCCTATCCACCATAGCGGGTCAAAGAACTTCGACATGAAGTATCACTTCATTAGAGACATGGTGGAGAAAAATGTGGTTGAGTTAAAACATTGCAGTACTTTGGATAACATAGCAGATATCTTCACCAAAGGAGTTGCTAAAGCTCAGTATTTAAAGCTGAGAGACTGTTTGGTCAGCCCTCTCAACTTTAAGGGGGAGAATGTTGGACTTTGAAAGAATTTTCCTACATATCTAGGTTTTATTATTAGTTGTTATTCTAGAATTTGTTTGAGAGCATCTAGGAGTTAAGTTAACATTTGCTATGTTAGTGGGGTGAGTCATCTAGCTAAGTGAGGAAGATTTGTCACAAGAATAACTGTGCTTCAACCATATTGTGCCATAATATGTGCTGCTCACGAACTATATATTGTAACCCCGTGCAAGCAAATAATAATTCAATAAGCATATTTTCTCAACTTTTGTGCTTGAGATGATGAGTGTGGATTGGGTCAGCATTACCTTTAATATTGGAGTAAAGAGCATTGTAAATTTTAGAAGGTTTGACCTTCTTTTCTAGGAGCTTTAATGCTGCTCCTGCCTATCATCCACGCTGTGCTTCAAATGTATTTCACTACGCTATTCCTATCTGGGTCCTTTTGACTATGGAATTCTATCTTCTTCACACTCTGCCACTTCATGCTTAGATGCCTTTTAAGGTGGTGTAGGCTTTGATAGTGTCACTGAGTGTTACGTATGAGATCTCTCCTTTGTAATGTATTCATCACTTTGGTAACACTTTAGTAGATTCTTGGTCGCCTTGTAATGCTTTTCTAGCTTCTTGGTCATCTTGTAATGCATGAACACTTATGCGGGCACTTGTAACTCCATGAGATTTCTTGGACGTTAAGAAATAGATGGTACCTTAGAGAATGCCAAGTGGCTCTCAATATTTTTGCAAGGAGTTTTTTTGTTGTAACGCCTCCTAGGAGAGTATAGCTCCTTCATATATGCCTCTTATTTACTTGCTATGTGTATTGGAGTGCAAGCAATATCTTTTCTTACTGGTCAATCATTGAGGCAATTTTTGGAGCTTCGAATGGTGTTGTAGGTGATCCCTTAGGTGAGCAAATCTTCACCAAGCTAGCTAAATATGTGTATTTCACCTATTCTCCTTGTTTCTTGTTCTCTTCAACATGCTCCATTATTCATCTCCATTTTTTAAGGTAGAATTTTTCGCCTCTATTCTTGTAAAAGAATGTTTCCTTTCTGTCTATGTAAATGTATATTGATGATCGACTGATATGTGCATTTCTTTTGTAGGTTCATCCATGAAGTGTGAGCCCCTTTGAATGGCTCCTTTTGTCATGGATGAGGAGTGCTTGATATTCGGCTTTGCTTGACATTTGACTTTGGTTGACATTCAACTTTGCTTGATGTTCAGCCTTTGTTGATGTTCAACTTTGCTTGATGTTCGACCTTTGTCGGCTAGATTTCCCTGGTGTTTGTGCCTTTAGTGGCACCTTCAAATTGGATTTTTCCTACGAACAATGTAATGCAATAATTTGTATTCTACTATGAGAATAATATGTTCTTATTACACCCTTTTTGCACTCCTTGTAGGTCTTGTAATATGATTTTGTAGTAGATTTTGAATGCATAAATGAGGGTTTTGAGGACATCTCTTTGGATAGACTCCTTGCCCTATTTGCTTGGATATTTAATGATAGATGCAATCTTCACATATTCTATAGATAGAAGCTTTTTTTGCTGCACTTAACCCTATAGTGCTTTGGATTTAGATTCACCAAGTCTCAATATTTGAAGCTTCTTTTGGTTAGTTTTTATTCACTTGTACTAACCAATTTTAATGGCTTCTATTGGCCACTATGAGTTGCAGATTTTTGTGCTTTAAGAGTGTCTTTAGACACTTGATGCAAACTAGATTTTGTACTCTTCACAAAAGCACAAAACTAATTTCTTTTGAGAGTAATAATAGTGCAAATGAATCTAACAATTTTTACTTTTTAATGCACTAAAAATTTCACCTTATCACTCCAATCAACTCTCAACAATAATGCACTTAATCAATTTACTGCAGCTAATCAAGAATAATCTGAAATGAATCTTCAAGAGTTATTCTGCAATTATCTTATAAGCAAGGTAGTAGGAGCTAGTTTTCTTTTGCTTTCCAAAGTAGATGACAGGTAGTTGATAGATAGTTTAAAGTTCTAAAATCTAATCAAATCCTAAAGTGCAAATGAACCTTAAAGAAACATTTCTCTTTTTGCACTTTTGAAGACTATAATTGAATTCTCCTCATTATAAATTTAATCCAAATTGAGGTGCTTTAAACAAATCTGATAAGTAATCCACTTTAATGAATCTACTTGCACCAATAGTTGCTTACTTTTTTTTGAAATCCCTTTTTACCGCTTCTATAGAGGATGTAGATCTTGGTATCTAAACACCAAGTTGCTGCCTTGAGTAAGACCTTGCAGTTCTTTGTAGGTTTACCTGAACATCTTCGTATTCACCAAAGGATGGTCTTGAACTCTCCTTCATGAGCCTAGGATTTTGGTGGCTTGTTCTCCTCTTGTAGTCTCCTTATTTTGTTGTATATTTGAAAAGATCTTTGTTTCTAAAGCAGTGCCTTTTTGCTGTGAGAGGCAATATCCAAATCTCCTTGATTTGGTAGGCTTATTCTTTTGAATCTTCCTTCAAGCTTCTTTTTTATTTATGAGATATTCTCAAGATTTTGAATGTCTTAAGATATTTTGAGATTTGGCACTCCTTACCAAATTTGTCTCTTTGGGCTTGTTGTCAAATGGTGACAATTGTCCCAAATATTTCACTATCTCCAATAGTGAATTTCTCCAATGAGTTCTCCTCGAAACTAATTTGATGGTGTCTTCAGTAAGGCTCTCCAAGCCTTTTATTGAATGCTCATAGAGACCTCTCCACGGCCTTTGATCTTGGAACTTCTTTTGGTCTTCCTTGCGACCTTATCTTCAACCTTCTGCTTCTAGAAGTGTTGGTGGCAAGATCTTCTCCTAGATATTCGATTCTACTACCTCTAGATACGAGCATGAATCTCCTAGTCCTTATTCTTCTTCCAATTCTAGAATTTCTTCAATGATATCTTCACATGATATATTTTGTTTCAAGTGTTGGATTAATTCTGAAGAAGATACTCTTCCTAACTCACTTGTAGGAATTTTTCCCAACTAACTAAATCTCCTTGTTGTTGCAACAAAGTATTAGTATTAAAATTTGCTTTTGAATTAGATACTCTCTTCTGGAGTCTTCTTCAGGATCAAGGCTTTTGTGCCCTTTTTTAGTATTAAGGCTGCTATAGCATTTTATTTAATATCAAGGCTACTATGGCCTTTTCTTCTGGATCAAGGCTACTATGGCCTTTTCTTATGGATCAAGGCTTCTGTGGCATTTTTCTTTGTGAAGTTCCCAATCTAGAAATGGATATCTCCTATCTCCCAACTTCACCATAATTCTTCTCTAGAAGTCTCTTCTATAGTATTCTTCTCTTGCAACAACTAATCTCTGCACTATGAAGGCACTCTGACCTTCGGGAAATTAAGTTGAAATATCCTAGCTTTTTGTTGTAGAAGGTGTCCCAATTATCTGAGAATTAATTTCCTGCAATAAAATAAACTTCAAGTAAATTTATCTAGATCTCTTATATGAGCTTCACTAGTTGATTCATCAAACTAGTGGATCAAATATTGAGTCCTAGTCTTCACAAGTTTTCCCTTATAACTTTGTGGAAAGACTCTAGCCATATGCAATCTCAGTATTTTAGAAATTAAGATTTATTTTAGTCCTTACTTGTGACTCTCCCTAATTCTACCACCTAGACTCTTATGATAATTTTTGATAATGACTGGTCCAATGGCACGTCAGGTTGATAAAAACTCAGGGTCAATGATATTGATGGTCTTCCTATTGATATATCGTAGCTCTGAAACCACTGTTAGCTTTTGATGTAGTAGGTAACGAGAGATAAAAATCACAAGATGCAAAATAAAATGAAATAAAGTAAATCTGTGAGATGACTGAAAATATACTATAAATAGAAATGATAGAAATATTTAAAAAGTAGCTATGGAGGAAATGAACACTCCATGAATAAAGCTACTACTCAAGAATGAGCTTTGAGAATATCACACTCCATAATATTACATCACACTCTACTACATCACACCACACTATTCTACACTACTTCCTAGCTATATGAGATGCCCTATGTTTATGGCCCTTTATATAGGAAAATAGGTTCCTTGGCCAACACTCTACCTAGCTTTGCAAGAGATAACTTGTACATATACAACTTGCAAATTAAAACTTGTGCATTTATTACATTGCATGAAGTAACTGGATAACTTCCCCCTAAAGTAACCTAATATTCTAAGTATGTACCAAGAAAGCTACATTTACATGATCCAAATGATGTAATTTAATCTATTTCTAACAAGGAAAATGCACACGAGTAGAGATTGAAAAAATTAATAGATAAAGTTTTGAGTTATGGAAACTCAAGATGAAGGATCTATTGGTTGATAGAGATCAGTGGATTGTAATCTCAAGAATAAAACCAACACCAATGACAGATGAGGATTGACTGAAAATTGATAGGAAGGCAAGGAGCTCTATCAGATTATACTTATCTGATTCGGTATTATTGAATGTATTGATAAAGACCATGACAATGTTGTTATGGGATAAGCTGGGAACTTTGTATCAAATAAAATTGTTAGTAAATAAACTCTTTCTTTGGAAGAAGTTGTATTCTCTTTAGATGAATGATGGTGACTCTATGGCTAAACATATGAATGCTTTTAACACTATGGTAAGTCAATTAAAATCTATTGAAGTAAAAATGGATGAACATAAAAAGTGTATTACTTTACTTTTTTCATTATCTGATTCATATGATAAACTAGTTATGGTTATCACCAGTACTACTTCTACATTGAAAGTAGAGGATATAGTAGGAACATTGCTATATGAGGAAATGAGACGAAATTCTTTTGAGGATTATCATTATAAGGATGCCTTGGTTGTGAGAGGCTATTAAAATTTTTTGGAGTCAAGTTGAGGTTAAAAGATGGAAGCATTAAAACCCTTTCTAGTGTGTTGCATATTCCAGGTTTGACAAGAAATCTGATATCCATGAGTCATATGAATGACGTGGGTGTGACTATGGTATTCAATAAGGATAACTGCAAGATGGTTCATGGATTCTTGGTGTTGGCAAGGGGGGTTCTTATAGGAATTTTGTTCAAACTTAAGGTTAGCATTATAAGTATTGATTGCAATAACTCTTTAGTTGTAAAGGAGAATAGTATGATAGAAGCAAATTTGACTATCCCTATAGCAAAGACAATGTTGTGGCATCAACGCATGGGGCATATTGGTGAAAAAGACCTTCAAACATTAAAAATGAAAGGTATGACTGAAGGAATTTTTGATTGCCCATTAAATTTTGATTTTTGTGAGCACTATGTTTTTGGAAAGCAAACTCGAGTCAAGTTTCCTAGTAGTGCTACAAGATTTGAAGGAATTTTACATCTAGTTCACAGTGATGTGTTTGGACCTACAAAAGTACCATAATTAGGTAAATCTATATAATTTTTTACATTTACAAATGACTTTTCAAGAAAGACCTAGGTATATTTTTTACAGAATAAATATGATGTTTTCAATAAATTTAAAGAGTTTAAGGCTCTTGTAGAAAATCATATAGAGAAAAAGATAAAGGTTTTGAGAAATGACAATGGTGGTGAGTATTGCTCTAATAATTTTGAGTAGTTTTACAATGACTTTGGAATAGAAAGGAAAAAAACAACTCTGTATACTCCACAACAAAATGGAGTTGCAAAATGGATGAATAGGATGTTGATGGATAAGGTCAAAAGCATGCTTAGTGGTGCAGGGTTAGAAAGGAAATTTTGGGTAGAAGTCGTGTTAATTGCTTGTTACCTCATCAATAGATCTCCTACCTTAGCTTTGGTGGATAAGACTCCACAAGAATTGTGGATTGGTAAGAAACTATCTCTCAATCATATAAGGGTTTTTGGTTGCGATGCTTATATGTATGTCCCAAAAGAGAAAATGACTAAGCTAGACTATAAATCTAAAAAATACATATTTATGGATTATATAACTGGTGTTAAAGGATATAAGTTGTGAAACCCAAAAATACAGAAGATTGTTTAAAGTCATAATGTGATCTTTAGAGAAACAAAAGGGGTTCCACAACAAGAAATGCAACCAAGAAAATAACCTAAAAGAATTCAAGTAAAATTAGAACAAGAGGAACTTGGTGCTATAGAAGAAGATGAACTACGGAGAGAGTCTAAAGAGGAAAATTTAGAGGAAGAAGGTGAGAAGGAAGCTAAAGATGTAGAACTTGTAACTTCAAGTTTGAGGAGATCAAATCGAGTGAGAAGACTCCCATAAAGGTATAGCCCTTCAAATATTTGTTATGCATTTAATATATTAGTTACTGATGAAGAACCCAATATTGTAAAGGAGGCACTTCAGTCAAGTGAGAATAAGTCTTGAAAAAGGGCTATGGAGGAAGAAATGAAGTCCCTTGATAAAAATGGATAAAAATAAGATGTGGAATTTGGTGAAATTACCCTTTGGAAGAAAACGTGTTGGTTGTAAGTGGGTATTCAAGAAGAAGTACAATGTAGAAGGAAATTTGGAGAAGTACAAAGCTCACCTGGTAGCAAAAGGATTTTCTCAAGTTGAGGGAATTGACTTTGGTGATATTTTTTCTCCTATGACTAAACTAACTTCAATTAATAGATTTATGTTGGCTATTTATGTTGCTTTTGATCTTGAAATAGAATGGATGGATGTAAATACATCATATCTACATAGTAAACTTGATGAAGACATATGTATGTCACAACCAGAATGCTTTAGGGCAAAAGGTAAGGAGGACCTGGTATGCAAGTTGAGAAATCCCTTTATGACTTGAAGCAATCTCCAAGAATGTGGAACCAAAAGTTTGATAGATTTGTTGACACTTGGATTTGAAAAAAGCAAAGCAAGTTCATGTGTGTATTTTAAACAAGAAGGTAAAAATTTTGTTATCATTGTTTTGTATGTGGATGACATGTTGTTAATTGGTAACAATAAGGAGATGATAAAGTTACTAAAATCTCAATTATCTTTTGAATTTGACATGAAGGATTTGGGTGCCACAAAATTTCTTTTGGACATGGAAATAATAAGGGATCGTGCAAATAGAAATTTGTGGTTATTGATACTACAAAGGTTTAGGATGCATGATTATAAAGTAGTATGTACTCCATATCCTATTGGTCAAAAGTTATATTTTGAACAATACCTAAAACAAATGAGGAAATTGAAGAAATGCATCATGTTCCTTATGCTAGCGTTGTTGGTAGTCTAATGCATGCCATGGTCTATACTAGACTATTGCACATTCAATGGGAGTAGTTAATAGATATATGTCCAATCTAGGAAAGGAACATTGGACTATTGTGAAGAGGATCTTCAAATATTTGCGTGAAACTTTAGATTATGCTATCTATTACCAAGGAAAATCTGGAGATAGTAATATTGTAAATCTATGAGGTTTTGTGGATGTTGACTGGGTTAGAGATCTTGACAAGAGAAGATCCATGAGTGCTTATATGTTTAGGTTGTTTTGAGGGGTAGTAAGTTGGATGAGTAAAAAAAAAAATCGTTGTTGCTTAATCCACTATAGAATTCGAGTACATTGATGCAACTCATACCTGTAAAGAAGCAGTGTGTCTGCAAAGGTTGTGTTCAACATTTGGTATTAAGCAAAAGGTTGTGAGAATTGATAGTGACAATCAGAGTGTAATATTTTTGGTCAACAATCCTAGTTTTCATGATCAATCAAAATATATTGATATCAAATACCATTTTGTGAGAGATATGGTTAAAGGGAATCGAGTGATGTTGGAGAAAATTAATATAGAGAATAACGTTGTTGATTCATTAACAAAGGTTGTATATGCTAAAAAAAATTCTTGGTGTAGATCTATGGGTATGGTTGTCCTTAACATTTGTCAATGACAGGTTTTAGCCCCTATGGAAAGTATTCAACAAGTGGGAGAATGTTGGAAATATATTGAATATTTTTCATGTTATTTTGGTGGGGTTAACTCTAAAATATAGTGAAAAATTTAGGGTTTTAAAGCTATTTTTTACCCATATGGGTTATTTTGGGTTAATATATGTGAACCCATGGTTTTACGCCCATGGTATTGTAAAATCCATTCTTGTGTTGTTATTATTTAAATTGCACTTGCATCAGGGTTTGAGAGAAGAGAGATGAACATTATTGTATTGGAGACAGTTAAGTTTATACAATAAGGAGATATAATTATGCTAGGTTTTTTCCTATAAGGGTTTTCCAAGTGTTATGTGTGTATATGTTATATTTTTCTTCTTTTTTCCTTTGATTATGTATTTATTGTTTTTCTAGATTTAGTTTATCGGGACCTTTTGCTCTCTTCATGGCATGGTGAGGGAATGAGGAATCTTGAGCATCTCCACTTGGCTGAAAGGATGACTAAATGTGCAATATTCTTTATTTAGGCTATGACACACTTTATTAATACCCTTCAATAGAGAGATTCCTCACCCACCAAAATTGCACCTTCACTTGGCTAAAAGGATGACTAAATATGCAATATTATCTATTTAGGCTATGACGCACTATGACATGCTATGACATGCTTCATTGATACCCTTGGATAGAGAGATTTCTCACCCACCAAAATGGCATGCTTCATTAATGTCCTTAGGTGAAGAGATTCCTCACCCACCAAAATGGTATGCTTCATTAATGTCCTTGGATGGAGAGATTCCTCACCCACCAAAATGGCACACTTCATCAATGTGCTTGGGTGGAGAGAATCCTCACCCATGTGCATTAATGAGCATGGAATGTGGAGAGAAGGAAGTTAATGCTAACTAGAGTGAGGTGGACTTGGGTTAAAATAGGGGGATGGTCTCATGATGACCATGGGTTAGGTGTAGGAAGGTGTTTAAGATGGTCAAAGGGGCTAGGATAGTCAATATTAATATTTATAAGGTTGCAATGTATTAATTAAAATAATTATAAATTTATTAAATATTAATATTTAATAGCATTAGTTCAACCGGTAGATTCCTCAACATTTCAAAAAGGATATCTAAGTTTGAGTCTTGCCAACCGATACATGAATAATATCCAAACTTTATTGTACTACCACTTTGTGATGTTAATGTAATACGGGTGGAACCCATTTCAATCCCATAAAATCCATTAAAAAAATATTTAACCAATGCTAATATGACACTTTTTAGGTGTCTACAAACCCATTGAAAAAAATATTGTTGTATAAACACTTATATGATCTTTAATTTAAAGTTATATATATCAATTTAGTTTGGTAATGTAGTTTTCTATACTATTTGTTTTTAGATATTGTTCAACATGAACACTTTAATGATCTTTAATTTAAAGTTATACATATCTATTTTAGTTTGTTAATGTAGTTTTCTATACTATTTGTTTTTAAATATTGTTCCACGTGAAAACCCTAGCAGTATGTTGTTAGATTGTTATCTAGGCTATTCAAGTTGGAGAGTGCGCCCTAGTTGTGCCATCCGTTATACTTTACCTTTAAAAGAATTAATTAAATATGTGATATTCTATTAGAATAATTAGCTTTATATATTAACAAATTATTATTATTATTTTTAGTTGGATAGTGTGAGAAACTCCTATGTTTGATATTCTATTAGAACAAGCCCCAAGGGCTAGGTGGATTGGTAAGTGCTAGTCTAGATGGGCACTTACCAAGAAGAGGCCTAGGTTCAAACCTTGGTGGTGCTAGTTTGCAAAGGTAGTAGTCTGTTTAAAATTCTCTGAGTGCTTGTCAGATCGACAACGATGGTACGAACCTCTAGTGATCGACGGTCCCCATTTCACGTCGGGTCAACAATAACGAAATAAATAGGTTTGGTGGATGCAGTCCCTGTGGTTTGAACCTTGTGCTGACGAGTTACTAAAAATAATGGTTGTAACCAATATTCTATTAGAACAATTAACTTTATTCATATTAAAAATTTATTATTTTTATTTTTATTTGGATATTGTGAGAAACTTCTATGACGCTTAGGACTAAGCATCCCTAAGCCAACCATGACCCATCTTAAGGCCAAGAGCTAAGCTTATCAATAGGAAATAAACACACATACCCGTTGGGCTATCTGAGAGCTAAGCTTATCAATAGGAAATAAACACACACCTACTTGTTGCTATTAGAGAGCTAAGCTTATAAGTAGGAAATAAACACACACCTACCTAAGCTTATCAATAGGAAATAAACACACACCTACTTGTTGCTATTACAGAGCTAAGCTTATAAGTAGGAAATAAACACACACCTACCTAAGCTTATCAATAGGAAATAAACACACACCTACTTGTTGCTATTAGAGAGCTAAGCTTATCAGTAGGAAATAAACACACACCTACTTGTTGCTATTAGAGAGCTAAGCTTATCAGTAGGAAATAAACACACACCTACCTGGTGTGTTGTCTGATAGCTAAGCTTATCAATAGGAAATAGTCACACCTACTCGTTGGGTTGTGCGAGAGCTAAGCTTATCAATAGAAAATAAACACTTAAAAAAAATATAATATAAATAATAATAATTTTTTTTTAAGATTAGAGTCATATCTAAATGTAAAGGAAGGGATTTGACCTTGGAACCTATCTCGAGAGTTTTACACAACCCACTACCTCCAACTTCTCCACACAATCAGATAAAAATTTTGAGATAATGTTGTGTTTTAATCAGATAATTTTTTTTTTTTGCTTGGCAGTTTATGCACAATGGTATTCTCACTTTTGACAATCTCAGATGTAGAGGAATCATCGACCCTTCTCAATGCGTTTTATGCCACAAGAACGAAGAAACAGCTGATCACCTGATGTTTGAGTGCCCTTTCACGCGTCAGATTTGGAAGCGCTGGCTCTCTCATTATAAAATTCGGGTTAATGGTGACATGAATCGGACTAATATTTGGGAAAGATGGAAGCGGGGTAGATTTACATCCAAAGCTCTTCAAATTGGGTGGGAGCTTGGTTTATACTTCATTTGGTGGCAAGTGTGGTTGGAGAGAAACACTAGAATTTTTAGAGAAACCTTTTCCTCGCTAGATGGAGTTTGGCAGGTCATCTGGAGCAAAGTCACAGAAACTGTTGCCGTCTACGCTAAAGAGGAAACTCAGGTTGTTCCTGGGCCAATGGAAGAGGGAGTTGACCAGCGAGAGGGACAGAACAGAACCAGTTGGAAATCACCCCCAGAAGGCTGGATTAAAATCAATACTGATGGAGCTGCAAAGGGCAATCCGGGTAGCGCCGGTATTGGCGTGGTCTGTTGGAATCATGAGGGATCAATGCTTTATTGGGAACTGCAAGGTTTGGGTAGAGCCACAAATAATGAAGCAGAAGCCATTGCTATCAAATCTGCCTCTATTTGGGTAGTTACTCAGGGTCACAGGAGGATAATTCTTGAATCTGATTCTCAAATTCTGGTTGGAGCTCTGGACTGCATGAGGAACTTTTCGTTGAACGCTTGGAGGTTGAGGATTATGGTCTCTCAAATCAAGAAATTATGGAGGGAATTAGATGATGTGATTCCGAGTATATGTGAGCGAGAGATTTAAACAAAGCGACCGATTTCTGGCTAAGATGGGTGCTTGCGAAAGAGGTAGGGGTGCGATTGCACAATGACATGCCTATTGAAGATGAGGTGATTAGGCAGGGCCTTGAAAGATCCTTGAGACAATGATCAATGAAAAAGCTAAGGGTGGTTTTTGTCGCGATTTCGCGACCTGTTGCGCCATCGCGGCCATTGGCAATAAGCTGTCGCGATATCGCGACATGTTGCGTTGTCGCGGCTGCTGGAGAAAAGTTGTCGCGATATCGCGACATGTGCTGTTGCGGCCGATGCGGGAAATTTGTTGCGATATCACGACATGTTGTGCCGTTGCGGCCGCCGAGGAAAAGTTGTCGCGATATCGCGACATGTTGCGCCGTCGCGGCCAAGGGAGGAAAGTTGTCGCGATATCGCGACATGTTGCACCGTCGCTGCCGCCGAGGGAAAGTTGTCGCGATATCGCGACATGTTGCGCTGTCACGGCCGATGTGGGAAAGTTGTCGCGATATCGCGACATGTTGCGTCGTCGCGGCCGCCGAGGAAAATTTGTCACAATTTCGCAACATGTTGCTCCGTCGCGGCCAAGGGAGGAAAGTTGTCGTGATTTCGCGACATGTTGCTCCGTCCTGGCCAAGGGAGGAAAGTTGTCGTGATATCGCGACATGTTGTGCCATCGTGGCCGTTGCTGCAGCCAAGGGAAAGTTTTCACGATTTCGCGACATGTTGCGTCGTCGCGGCCAAGGGAGGAAAGTTGTCGCGATTTCGCGACATGTTGCGCCGTCGCTGCCGCCGAGGGAAAGTTGTCGCGATTTCGCGACATGTTGCGCCGGCGCGGCCAAGGGAGGAAAATTGTCGCAATATCGCGACATGTTGTGCCGTCGCGGCCAAGGGAGGAAAGTTGTCGCGATATCGCGACATGTTACGCCGTCGCGGCCAAGGATGGATTTTTGTCACGATTTCGCAACAGGTTGACTTTTTTGCTGTCAGAGGAGTCTTGTGTCGCGATTTCGCGACTTGTAGCTTTTTCGCGGACAGAGGTGAAGTTGGTGTTTGCTACGTGTTTTTGCGATAAGTTGTTGTAACAGACCTATCAACTCTCTCAGCTAGCTTGGTATTGGTTCAAGAGATTTGGATCCAGTGCAAATCTTCCTCTTCTCTTGTAATCATGTGCTTTCATTGTTTTCGGTTGGGATGTGTCTTATCCCAATTGTAACTGATCAATGTTTTAATACAAGTTTTTTCAAATTTTTCAAAAAATGTTGTGTTTTAATCCAACCGTATATCCTCCTTTGCATTGTCGAGGTGTGAACCTCCTATTCAACCGGATCAAGCTCGCCTTCTCCTCACCCCTTGCGCTACAAAGACGGATGATAAATAATAATAATTTGACTGACATAAACAAATACCAAAGTTACTTATCATTCTTTTACATTTGTTTCTACGGAAAAATCACCATGGCCTTGGTAAAAAAAAAATATTCTTTTAGTGTTGTGGGTGAACGTATAAAACTCGTCCTATTGGTTATGTCACTTCGAACTGTTGTCACCTTAAAGTGTTCTGGTCTATCGCGACAGGGGCCTAACGTGTCTAGGCAACGTAGCTTTCAAGCCTTCGTACTTGCACACCCATGCCGCCAACGTGGAATATTCCAACCTCGTCACATGCCCTTTTTATATTAAAAGGGTTAGGGTTAGGGTTTGTTCTTATTACAGGGGAGGGTTTGCGACAGCGTCAGCGTCAGCATACTGCGCACATGGCGTCCGCCCTGACTTACGTTCCGTGAACATGTTCCGCCGAGTATTTAATAATGAGAATAATTTGGATCTGGATTCTCTCTTAAGAAACGCCACATTCAGATCAACGTGGATGCCCCCTCCATTCAAACACAAAAGGGCATCGAGACTCTCAAAATGGATGGATGGATCGTTGTCAATGCTTTAATGGCGGTGGGATCCACCAGAAAAACGCTTCAAACAGGAGCTGCAATTTGCATCATTCACTGAGCTTTCACATTTCGTTTACGTAATCTCCCTTAGTCTTATTAACAACTTCGTTTCTATAAAAATTCTTCCAATTTTCTAGCCGCCGGAGTCCAGTCCACCATTGAATCTTACCCGATATTTTGCTCCACAATTTGATCTCACGCGGCTCCTATATTTTCTGTGGCCGTGGTACGCCCTCCAAATGATAGATTCACGAGACTCCTATATAAAGCCATCATCCCTTTTCTTTCCATGGGAAAGAATGGGGTGCTCAACAACGCTCAGATTGTTTTTTGTGGTCTCTGCTCTCACTCTGTTTATTTATGGAGCAAATGGAGTCACTGATCCAGTTTCCGCCGATGGTAAGGGAGAGAATTCCTTCCTCGTTGGGAGGAGAAATCAATCCAAGATTGAAGGTCATATCGCTGGAAATAATACAGATATTGAGCTTTTGGGATTGCTCGATTTGTTTGAGTCTAGATCTGTTTCAAACTTCTTGGGATTGCCTACGCATACTGCGAGAGTGTGGCCTGTAAGATTACTTTCGCCCCTCAAAAGCCGCAGTTTTCTGGTTTTTTTTTTTCATTTGTAAGCTGTTCCGTGCCCTTGATGTGAAGAAAATAGCTCTAAATGAGAAAAAAAACTATGTGCATGCAGGCATTAAAATTTAGCTGGAGGATTGTTGTGGCAACGATTATTGGGTTTCTGGGTTCGGCTTGCGGCACCGTCGGTGGCGTGGGAGGGGGCGGCATATTTGTTCCCATGCTCAATCTAATCGTCGGTTTCGATACCAAATCTGCCGCGGCTTTATCAAAATGTAAGCGACTGACGCATCCTACTCTCTCTAGATCTCTTTCTCTCGCCACATGCATTTTTTTTATAAATAAAGATGAAATCTAACAGAAATAGAATCCTAGTTCTAGTTTGCAAAAACAAAATCCTCAACAGGTGATCTCATCTAAACGAATTTGATCCTGTAGATTTTTTATAAAAATTGTAAAGAGGTAGTTGTTTCAGAACAAAATTTTAAGCTGTTTGTGAAATGGGAGCTGAAATAAATCTTGAATTTCGTCTAAAATAAAGAAATAAAAAAAAATTTCAGATATGTTTCTTAATTCTAAAGGGTTCCTACACGCCCTTAAAATTTTTCGGCGGAGCAGCTGGATAAAATTTTTCGGCGGAGCAGCTGGATAGGACTGCCGTCTAAATCGCTCTATTTAAAAATTTATACAAATTTTATTTCGGAAGGTATTGGCAAGTGTTTGATTGGTCAGCCATTTACCAAGAAGACATCTTGGTTCAAATCTCAAGGGCAGCTTGTTTGCAAACATAATAGTCTGATTTGAATCCTCTAAGTGTGCACCTAGGTTACCAATACGAGCGACTCGTGGTTCCCTTCAAAATCAACAATAATTAAACAAATAGATCTGATAAAAGCAGCTTGGTTTGAACCCTGCCCTTTTTATTTGTTAATTACTAAAATTAGTGCGAGGGACTCGTGGTTCCCTTCAAAATCAACAATAATTAAGCAAATAGATCTGATAAAAGCAGCTTGGTTTGAACCCTGCCCTTGTTATTTGTTAATTACTAAAAATAGTGTGGTTGTGACCACCTCTCCTAATTTAACTGGAAAAAAAAAATTCATACAAATTCCTGCTTCCATTTTGGGGTCATGACCTATCTATTATGGGCACATAACACGTGACCACTGTAATGGATATGTGACCATTATTTTGGTGTGCTGATGAATTTGAAAAATTTATATTAAAACAAAGATCATTTAGAAGTTGGAATGAGATTCTTCTTAATTTTAGTTGATAAGAACAATTGTTTACAATAGTTAAAGAAGATCATTAGAACCAAATTTTCTAAATCATATTTCTAATCTTTTCAACCATATTTCTGTAAATATTCTAAATCATATTTCTATAATAACTATCCAAATAAATACTGCTAAAATCATATGTTTCTAATTTTTTTTAATCATACAGATTAAAATGAAGGTCACCTTTCGTTGAATTTAATTATTGGTTAAGAAAACCTAATACCTTATAGAACATCAAGACTTTTATTATTACAATTTCTAGAGATACATGTGTTTCTAATTTTAGTTTTATAAAAATTTTAAAGCCTACTTATTAGGATGACGGGGTCACATGGTAAACTGCAGACAAAACTGTTAAATTAGGCGTGCACCTCTGGCTCTTCTGAGCGTTCATATTAATTTATTTTGACATGAGATCCCACATTCTAGTCCTAGCTTTTTCGAATGTGGGCCTTAACTGGAAGCTGGGTATGTCCTATAAATAGACAGCTGACAGCTATGTACGGCAAGTATTTACCTGATCACCATGCCGTAATTGTCAATGATTTTTTGTGCTTATCTTTCGATATGCTATTACTTTTATTTAGATGTTTTTAATTGAGATTTATTCTAAAAATTTCTCTTGAAAGACCGACATAGACATCTGCGCCGCTGGGAGCTGCCGAAATTCGACGGGACTCGGGATCCGCTCGAAGCTGTACTTATATATCTTGCGCCACTTCAGTTCTAATTCGGTACTAGGTTCGAAAAACTCGTACTATAGTCTTTTCATCCGATTGCCAGTCAAACTTTAGGCCTTCACGATATCATGTTGATTTTCAAAATGATTTTTTTAAGTATCATAAGAGAGTTGGTTAAAGTCACTATTTTTAATAACGGGTCAGTTGAGGATTTAAATCATAGGGACTACATCCAACAAACCTATCTCGTCTCGTTATTGTTAACCTGCTGTGAGAAGAGGACCATTAAATCCAACAAACTTATCCCGTCTTGTTATTGTTAACCCACCGTGAGAAGGGGACCACTGGTCACTCGGGGTTCGTACCATCATCATTCTGACACATACTTAGAGGATTCAGAACAGACTACTATCTTTGCTAACTGGCACTACCAAGGTTTGAACCTAGGTCTCTTCTTGGAAAGTGCCCATCCAGACTAGCACTTACCAATCCACCTAGCCCTTGGGGCATTTTCAAAATGAATTTTGCCAAACGAGTAACACTGGCTATTGAATTGGTAAGTGTTTGTCTGGTGAGGCACTTACTAAGAAGATACTCAGGTTCAAACCTTGTGGGTAGTCTATTTGCAAAGGTATTAGTCTGATCTGGATCTTCTCAGTGCGCACTAGATCAACGATAACGATACTAATCCCGAACGATTGGTGGTCTCCTTCATGTTGGATCAACAATAATGAAGCGGAATAGGTTTGGTGGAAGCAACGCTTGTGGTTTGAACCCTGCGCTTGTTAGTTACTAAAAAGAGTGTGGTTGTGACCAACTCTCCATGTAAACGAAAAAACACTGGCTACTGAATTGAGCAATATGAAAGTAAAGGTTGTAGAGTCTTGTAAGGGATATTATAGTGTTATGTTTTTTGGGTTTTCATTGTAAGATCCAAGTTTAAACCTTAGGTCCTTTCAAAAACCCATTTTACCTTAAAAATATATTGTGAAATCAGGAATATTATAGTGGTATGTTTTTAGGTTTTCATCTAAGAGATCCAATTCATACTCGACACAAGGAGACCAAGACCCCTTTAAAAAAACATGTGTTTTACCTTAAAAATTCAAACAAGCTGCAAGGAGATAAAGACCCCTTTCAAAAACATGCGCACACAGCACAAGGAAACCAAGACCCCTTTCAAAAACATGTGCTTTACCTTCAAAATTTAAACCTGAAAAATATAGGTTGATTGGTAGCACTCGAGTGCTTATATTTAATAGAAATATGGAATGATCTTATAGAAGAGGTTAGTTATTTAATATGTATTTATTCAACCAAACTCATAAAGTATGGTGTCCTTCTGATCTTAATGTTTTGAATGATTGTATTATGGTAGTAAAGGGTATTTAAATATATAGATGCCTATTTTAGGCATAACAAATTTTTAAACAAACTTGTAATTATCTTATCTTTTATTACATGCATGTGTCTTATGAGGGATGGTTATATCACTTGATTTCTCACATGGTTTATGATGTAATAACTTCTAATATAGCCTTCTCTTATTACAACATAGTCAAAAGCTTTATTTTTGTTTATGATCAAAGAATAATGTCTAGGGTGATGTTGGAATTTGAGAGAGAAATTCCCCTCCTTAATGTAGACTTTGTACTTTTGATACTTAAGAGTGTCGGGTTCCATTGATCATGCACTCAAAAATTATTACAAAATGTTTATTCAATACCTTCTAGTACCAGTGTTGATCCTTAGTGCTTGGATTCAAGTATTTATCCCACTCGTATTATTGTTGACAATGCTTGACTTGTTTTGCAGGTTGTAGTTGTTATAAAAGTTGAAGTGCTTCTTTTCTTCCTAGATATAATTTTTTGAAGTGATATATTTTCTATGGTCTATAAATGTTTTCCTTCTAGTTGAAGTGTAGTCTTCAACTCCTTGTGTTTTTGCTTGTTGTCTTGAATCTTTTGATAAGATTCATTTTTCAAAATTTCCTTTGCTTTGTTCTACTTTACCTCTAGACCTAGACAATAGTGGAATAGTCCTAGGTCGGTCATGTTAAAATATTTCTTCAAATCTTCCTTTGTGGCTAGAATCATTCTTTTAAAATTTCTTATGATGATCAAATCATCTACATATATTTTGATGATTAAAAATTTTTATTTTTGCTTTTTGAGGTACAAGTTTGGATCACGTGTGATGTATTCATGTTTCCTTTGATGTGTTATCAAAGGTTGAATTTGATGTATTGTCTCCTCGTTTTCTTTGGCGTCTTCTACTTCATGTTCTTCTATAGAAAAAGAATTACATTCAGAATGCACATCTTCAACCTTAGGCTCTAGAACCTGCTTTTGAATTTTCAAAGCTTGATCATTTATCTTGTGTTCCTATGGCTTGAAGTGATCATCTATGCTCTTGATGTTTCTAGTTGTATGAATTGAATATTTTTGACTTGTGATATGTTTGGTTGCTTCTACATTGTTCCAAACTTGTTCTAACTAACTTGGCTATGCTTGTGTAATGTACACATGTTCTTATTTTTCTTCTTGATTCTTTTTTTCCTCTTCTTTGACTTGATTCTTCTTGGATACATTACTTTGATGTACCTTTTTCTAATTTTTATTTTGTTGTTCCAAAGATGACCTATCTTGATGCTGGTTCATCTCTTGTGAAGGGGATCCATTTTTGAATGGACTATGCCAACGTTCCCTTATGGTGTGTATGTTTGACCACAATGTTCACACGTCTTTTGCATGTGGAAAGTGTTTCTTTGATAATCATTTCTTTGATCTTTGAAAATTGTTTCTTTGTTGGAAGTGCTATGGAGGTCTCATATCTCTTTTGAATGTCTACTTCCCTCTTTGACTTGTAAGTAGTAATTGTTCTTCTTTTGTTGTATGTGAGACCTCTACTTTTTGAAGTAGGTTCACTAACTTTTCAAAGATTGGTGTTTTCTCAATAATATTTAATGTAGTCACAAAAACATTGTACTTTTATGGGAGTGATCTCAAAATAATAGGAACTAACATTTTATTAGATACTTGAGTTCCCAATGCTTGTAATGATGCTCACAATTATGCTATTCTTCTCATGAAGGATTTCAATTTTTCTCCACTCTTCATCTTCAGACAATGGAGTTGGATTTGGAGGAATAGAATCTGATTTTGATTCTTGGATTGAAATACTATTTTCAACTTATCCCATGCATCTTTGGTTGTGCTTGAATCTCAAACAAATGCTTGCACGTCATCTACTAATATAAGCATGATGATAAGTCTTCCTTTTGTGTCTACCTTGTCAAAATTTGTTTGATCTTCTCATTTTGTAGTAGGATGAGTAATGCTTCCAACTAATACTTATCATATTTCCTCAAACTCAAGTTGTGTCTTGAGTTTGGTTTTCCAAGCAACATAATTGTTTTCCTTAAAAAATCGAGAATCTGGTAACAAGAACTTTGGTGCTCCACTAGCCATGGTCAACTTTCATAAAATTTGAATATTCTTCTTTGACTAAGTCTACCTCAAATAAGTCTTTTTGATGACTATATATGTCTATACTCAAATTTTTAAAGATGCTTCGAAAAGTGTGAGAAAAAATTATCTCAATGAGTAAAGGTAGAGGAAATGCTTCTTCCTCTATGGGATATTCTTTTCTTTAAAATACTATATGTTTGTTTTATTCATGTTTGAAAATTATCCATGTGGACAAAAAAATGCGGACAAAAGATGGCGGGAGCAGCAGGAGCGGCAGCAGGCACGGCAGCAGGAGCTCAGCTTGGCGCAGATGCCGATGCAGGGCTGGAATCGAATCCAGCGCAGAGCGCTGGATTCTGGGCGGGCCCGGATCCTGGGGGCTCAGGCACGCCCGGGCCCGGGCCCAGGCGGATCCGCGGCATGGTCGGCCGAAGGCCTAGTGTGCGATGGGTTCGGTGGGGTCGGGATTTTGGGCCCGCGGCCCATTCTCGGCGCTACCGTCTCGGAAGGCCTTGGGAAGGCCCCCCCCGCTCCAGGTCAAGGGCGGGCCCCGGGCGGGCATAAACCCTCTTATCAACAGGTTCTGGCGGGCAACAGATCCCCTGGTCGGGCCCTGGGAGTCGGGCTTTCCCTCCAAGGTACTCACATTTCCATCCAGGAGGAGGTTTACTCTTCCCTGGTTTTCGATTCTTCATCATCCCTGGTTGGGAAGTTCCTGGGCGGGCGCCCAGACATGGAGACGATCCGCAGATGGGCGGCCACCAAATGGAAGGTCTCTGGTCATATCCAGCTGGTTGCCCTGTCCAGAGGCTTTTTCATTATCAAACTCAACAACAGCGAGGATGCTGAGAAGATCCTGTCGGGCGGGCCCTGGTTCTTGGGTCGCAAAAGCCTTTTTCTCAGACGTTATGGTGCAGACTTCCACCCCAGCACCCAAAGCATCAACTTCGCCCCGATCTGGGTCCGCCTCCCGGACCTCCCCTTCCATCTGTGGCGTGAAGACGTCCTCAAGCTCATCGCCCAGTCGGTTGGAGATCTGGTGGCTTTTGATCCTGCGACCAAGGCCGGTTCTCGCATGGTGCATGCAAGGTTCTGTGCCAACGCCAACCTCGAATCTGAGCTCCCCTCCTCGGTGACCATCTCTTCTGGGTCCTTCTTCTGGCGCCAAACCCTGATCTACGAAAACAAACCTGCCTTCTGCACCTCTTGCAGTTCTCAAGGCCACCTCCCTCATCAGTGCCCGGCTTCCAGGAAGGCGGCAGGCCCTATTCCCAACCCCCCGCCCAGTTCTGGTCGGGCCCCCTCCCAGGATCCTTCCCGTCCTACCCCTAGCACTCCCCCCAAGGAGGTCTCCCCTTCGGGCCCCCAGGCCCTCGGGCCCAGCTCGGAGAACCCTAGCGACCCCTCCGGGGCCCCGATCCCCGATCCTCCCCCGCAGGTCATTCTGGCTCCGCAAGCCCCGGCTCCTTCCGAGATCCAACCTTCCCCCCCCAACCCCTTCTGACCCCGGCCCCCCAGCCCTTCCCGGAACCTACCCCTTTGGTTTGTGGGTCCGAACAATCTAATGATGAGACCGAAGGCAGCTCTCCGTCTGAGTCAGATGAAGTCAGCCCCAAGAGGACCCGGAGCAGATCCTTTGCCACAGATTTTGGCTCCAAAGGTAAACGAGGACGGCCCACCCGGTGTGAGCAACGATCAAGGATCACCGAGGATGATATCGCCAGCGGGTCCCAGACTACGCTTCCTGATGCTGTCTCGAATCTTCGCAAGGCGGATGACGCCCGATCCAAACCTCCCACCCAGGCTGGAAAGGGGGGCAGGCGACCCCAAAAGGGTGCCAAATGAAGCTAATCTCCTGGAACATTAGGGGACTTAATGGAGTCCCCAAGAAAAGGATCCTCGGCCAACTCCGAAGGGATCACCGCCCGTCCTTCATCCTCCTCCAGGAGACCAAGATTGATGACGTCGCTGCTCGGCGAATAGCCCTTTCTACCTGGCGCAACTGCGAACTTCTCTCCACCCCCGCGGCTGGTTCAGTCGGGGGCCTCATGTGCATGTGGGACCCTCGATCTTTCGAGGGAAGGCTCATTTCTTCTTCGCCCAGAATCATGAACATCCTGATCCATTGCCTCAACTCTAAGCGTTCGTGGATCCTTTCCAACGTCTACGCTCCCAACAGTCCCGTTGAGAAAGCAAGGCTTTGGCAGGAGATCAGCTCGATGAGAGAAGCCTTCGCTCCCTTGCCCTGGATCCTGGCCGGGGATTTCAACAGCCCCCTATTTTCCTCTGACAAATGCGGGGGCTCAGAGGCCAGAACCAAAAGCATGGATGATTTTGGGGCCTTCACTGCCCACAATGAGCTCATGGATGTCAGTCTGAAGGGAGCCCGGTTCACGTGGTCCAACAAGAGAGCGGGTCCCAATCACATCCAGGTTAGGCTGGATAGAGTGTTCTTGTCCAAGGAAGCACTCCCCACCTTTGTCGACGCCTCCCTCTTGGCCCTCCCCAAAATCGGATCCGATCATTGCCCCCTCCTCCTCGAGACTGATCATCGGCCCCCCCCAAGAGACCCTTCCGGTTTGAGTCCATGTGGCTTCACCATCCTGACCTCCGGGCCCAGGTCGGCTGCTGGTGGGCTCCCCCTGCCCCTGGCCGCCCCGCCGAGCGGGTCTCCCATAAGCTGAGACGCCTCAAGGAGCACCTCAAGACTTGGAACAAAGAAGTGTTCGGCAATATCTTCGAAAGCAAAGCGGCTATCAAAAATAAACTTGAGGACATTGAATCCAGATTCCAAGTTGGGTCTCAAGAGCCTGGCCTCAGGGAGGAGGAACGCACTGCCCTTTCCGAGTACCACAATGCCCTAGCCAGGGAAGAAACCTTATGGAGGCAGAAGTCGCGTGCTCTTTGGATCCAAGATGGCGATGCAAACACCAAGTTCTTTCATGCTTCGACCCTTCGCAATAGGGGCTCCAACAGAATAGCCGAGCTGGTCGACAATAATGGCAGCATCATCAACAAGGAAGCGGACATCCAAGCCGAGGCAGTCCGCTTCTTCCAAGAGCTCCTGGGCGATGGACCTCCTATGTCCCCTGAGGCGGCCGACTCCCTCCTGGCCCACATCCCGACGTCCGTCCCAGCCGCGGCTAATGCTAAACTGGTCCAGGCCCTGTCGGACTCAGAAATCCATGCTGCCACCTTTTCCATGAAGGCTGAGGCGGCTCCGGGCCCGGACGGGTTTCCTCCCCGCTTTTTCCAGACTTTCTGGGATATCGTGGGCCTTGACGTTTGCGCTGCCATCCGGGACCTGCAGTTTGCCAGATCCATCCCCAGGGGCATCAACTCTACATTCATAGCCCTGATCCCGAAGACCCAGGCCGCC
Organism: Wollemia nobilis; assembly: GCA_028583015.1. Classification (NCBI taxonomy): domain Eukaryota; kingdom Viridiplantae; phylum Streptophyta; class Pinopsida; order Araucariales; family Araucariaceae; genus Wollemia; species Wollemia nobilis. Next base: position 528,484 of record JAQPPZ010000523.1, on the reverse strand, counting down.
AGGTCCCTGTCAGACTTCCGCCCCATCAGCCTGTGCAACGTCCTCTATAAAATTCTGACCAAAGCCATGACAACCCGCCTCAAAGACATCCTTCCCCTGATCATTTCCCCCTGCCAGGGAAGCTCCGTCAAAGGCGGGTGATCACCGACGGGGTCATCATCATGCATGAGGCCATTCACTCGGTTGTCCTATCCGAGAAAGGCCCATTTCCTGCTCAAGCTCGATATGAATAAAGCCTTTGACGGGGGTCGACTGGAGCTTCTGTCCAAAGTCCTCCTCAAATTTGGGTTTCACCCCTCCTGGGTCCATCTCATCAGCAAGTGCGTGTCCTCCCCCTGGTTCTCTATCCTGGTCAATGGGTCCCCGACCGGGTTCTTCCCCAGTTCCAGAGGTCTCCGCCAAGGTGATCCCCTATCCCCGATCCTCTTCATTATCCTGGCCGAGGCCCTGGGTCGCACCATTTCGAACGCTGTAACCCGCGGCCTTATCTCGGGCATCAGGCCGGCGCAGGATCTCCCCCCCTGTCCCATCAGCAATTTGTGGACGACACCATTATGGCCTCCTCGGCCTCGGTCCCTCAAGCTAAGGCCCTCAAGAGAATCCTTACCTTGTATGAGGAGGCGGCTGGGCAAAAGATCAACCTGCGCAAGAGCAAGATTTACTTCATCAACACCCCTGTGGCTAGGCAACTCAAAATCGGGCGGATCCTAGGCTGCTCCCCCGGCTCCCTCCCTTCCTCCTACCTCGGGCTTCCACTGTTCACAGGGGCGTCTTCCAAAGGGTTGTGGAGTGGGTTGATCGAGCGGATCCAAAGAAAACTCGCCCCCTGGAAAGGCCACCTTCTTTCTCAGGCCGGCAGAGCCACTCTCTTGGCATCCGTTCTCCAAAGCATTCCAATATACTTCATGTCGGTCTTCAGAATTTCGGCCTCCATTGCTAATCTCATCGAGCAAATCCAAAAACGGTTTCTCTGGTCGGGAGGCGAAGACAAAAAAAGGCTTCCCCTGGTCTCCTGGCCCCTAGTCTGCCGCCCCAAGGCTGAGGGAGGAATCGGGCTCAGACGGGTGGTTCCCATGAATCAGGCCCTTCTGTCCAAACATGCCTGGAAGGTCCATACCAATACCCCTGACGAATGGGTTGGCATTGTTCGAAGGAAATACTGTCACAGTCACCCCTTCCTCGGGGATTCCCAGCCCCGCGACGGATCTGCCTTCTGGAAGGCCCTGCTCTCCACCAGAGACATCGTTCAGCTTGGGACCAGATGGCTCCTTGGGGACGGCGCCAAGATCGACTTCTGGGAGGACGGATGGATCCTCGACGAGGCCCTGAGCTCCGACAGAGATCTCCTTCTTCTCAGGCCTGGGCTAGCGGGCCGCGGGCCCAGAGTGTCTGAATACATGGCCCTGTGCCAGGGGCAGATCACCTGGAAACCCATCCTGAACCCCAGGTTCCCGCTTCAAGCTGCCAGACTTCAGCGCATCCTCAGTGCGACAGTCATTCCTTCTTTTGGCGCCAGCGACAGAATCGTGTGGCATGGCTCTCCTAGCGGCATCTTCTCTGTCAAGTCTGCCTACCATATTCAGAGAACCCCCGGGGCTACCACCTTCCCGACCCAGATGGTCTGGGCCAAGAAATTAATCCCCAAAATTAGCCATTTCGTCTGGGCGGCCGCCCAAAACAAAATCCTCACGATCGAAAATCTGATCAAGCGTGGCTTCCAAATCCCCAACAGATGTTTCCTCTGCTGCGCCGCGTGGGAGTCTACCAACCACCTCTTCTTAAACTGCGCCTTCTCTTCCGTAGCTCTGGGCCTCATCCTTTCCCAGTTTTCCGTTCAGTGGGTGGCCCCCAATTCCATTTCCGACCTGCTACCCCAGTGGCCCACCCCCTTTGCCCATCCCCTCCTCCGCTTCCTCTGGAAGGCCTGCCTTCCCCATTTGCTCTGGCAGCTTTGGCTCGAGCGCAACCGGCGAGCCTTTTCCGCCCCGGCCTGCTCCCCCCAGAGGTTGGCCATCAAAGCGGTTTCCTTCGCCTCCGAGAATTCCCGCTTCATCCCCTTTTTTGCGGAGCCCAGGCGCTCGAGCGAAGCCTCCCTCCTCTCCTCCCTCGGCTTCCAGATCACCCCCCCTGTTTCCCCTCTCGCCCCTTCCCCCCGATCCCTGATCAGATGGACTCCCCCCCCCTCCGGGTGGCTCAAGCTCAACTTCGACGGCGCGTCCAAAGGCAACCCCGGACCCTCTGGGGCCGGCGGGGTTATCAGAGACAGCTCCGGGAATCTGGTCTCTGCCTTCGCGGTCCCGCTGGGCAGACAAACTAACAACTTTGCTGAAGCTGCTGGCATGCTCAATGGCCTGTCGGCTCTCAGGGGCCCCTCCCCAATTATTATCGAAGGGGACTCTCAAGTCATTATTAGAGGTGCCAGGCAGCCCGAGTCCTGCTCATGGCGATTTCAGAACTCCATCCGGGAGGCCCTCTTCCTGCTCCAGGGTTTTCCTGATCACACCTTCCAACATGTTCTCAGAGAAGGCAACAGGGCGGCTGACTTCATGGCGAACCTTGGCATCACCGTTGGAGAATTCACCAACTGGACCTCGCACTTCCCTGCAGGCCTAGTTCAAATTGCGCTGCAGGACCATCCCGATCATGTCGTTCGACCAGGTGTCTAATCTCCCCCGCGGCTGGGCGACGTTGTCCTCCCGGTCTGTGCCCCCGCTGTTCAGTACTTCCCGCCCCCGTGGCAGGCCTCCGACTCGCGGCCCTGGCAGCGCAAGGATCCTCCCCGCAGCGGCCCGCGTCACCGGTCTAGTCAGCTACCCTCGCCGGCCAGCTGGCAGCCCCGACAGTCTTTTTGCTCCATTTTTTGGGATTGGTTTTGTGGAGGTTCGCGGCTGCGCCCGGTTTTGTTGGGGTTTTTGTTGTTTGTAGGCTCCAGGGCCCCGTGGCAAGGCCCTTATTGCTTTTGTCTGTTTCCTGGGCCCCGGTTTGGGGCAGTCAAGTCTGGTTATACAGCTTACTGCTTCGGCTTATATTGTAAATAAGGTTTTGGGATCCTTTTAAAAAACCCGCTGTAAATATTTCGTTAACTATCAAAAAAAAAAATTATCCATGTGGCACTTTCTCCTTTGTCCACATGTTGCTTTCATGTTGAGTTTCTTTCAATGATTTTATGGCAAGAAAAATTGAGCGATGCCTTGATTGTTGTGCTCTTTGATTACTACTAGCAAATGGTTTTTATACCTTTCTTCTAAAGCTTAAATTTTTTTGGATAACTTGCTTCTATCATTTATATTGACGTCAATATTGGATGTCTTTTTTGATACAATGCTCTTTTATGGGCTTATATATGTCTTGTTTTGATCATTGTTGATGTTGTTTGGCCAATGTAGTGTTATTTCACAGGCTCTCTATTATGTCTTGTTTTGATCGTTAGCTCTATTTATAGTCTGATGAAATATTTTACTTCTTGTTCATTAAAATATCATCCTTGTTGAAGGACCTTTCTCTAAGATATGCCTAGTGCATCATCTTGATTGTGTGTGACCTCTGGATGTTGTTTGGGTAACTTGTGGATGAGTATCCAGGTTTTGCACCAGAGTTACCTGTTGGTCAAAATATCCTTTGAGTGTCCTTCCTTCTACTTCCACTTATAATTTGAAGTTTCGTCTCTTGTTGTAGGTGCTTTCGAAAGGTGTTTTACTTCTATTTTTTAGTCTCCTCAAATGCATATGTAGTTGTCTATAGTCGTTTCTTTGTCAAATACAACCAACTTGCTTTGGATGTCATTGTCTCTTCTTTGAGACGTTCTTTCTTCTTTCTCTTCTTGTTTCTAACTTACTTTGCACGTAATTGTCTCTGTTTAAAAACTATAGTCTCTTCTTTGAGACATTATTTCTTCTTTTCTTTCTCTACATTCTTCTTGTTTATTGCTTTGGATCGTTTATATCTTCTTATTTGAATCCTTGTGGGATTCGAAGCTCATATGAGCACTATGGTCATTTTGAACATGAGGTTTTCCTTTTTGTGAAGATTATTCACCTTCTATAACAATATTTTGGTAGTATGTGCCCTAATTCCAAATATAATTTCTTTGAATTTTCTAACTAAATTTCATGAGTGATGTCTTATTTTCATGCATATTCTTGTTCTTGCAATATTTTGAGTGCTTCTCTAAGAGTATTCTCTAGTTATTCAAACATTCTAAAACATTTTTCTATCCTTTTTTGTTAGAGCTTTTATTGCTCCTTTTTGGCTTGTATATTTACAAAGTTCATTGACTTTGTTGCTTCTTGGTGATTCACAAAGGCTTGGGCCTTTAAACTTATATGAACCAGATCTCTTTATGTTTTTTGGAACATAGCAATTCTTTTTCTTGGAATGTGCTTCAACACTTTGAAAGATATCTATTCTTTTTAAGGAGCTTATTGTGGCTTCTTTTATTGCCTCAATTGGACTAGTTGTATACTTTCTAGCTTTTGCCTTTGGTAGGGGTTTTCACCCTAAAATTGTTTAATTCTACCATGGAATTTTGCTTCATAGTGATAATTTTATACAAGGTAATTTTACCCTTGAAACCTCTTTTCTTAAACTTGAAATTTTTTCTCAAATAGAGTGCACCTTTGGCTTTCTCTATATCAAATTTAGAGGAGGATCAATAGTATGCACTACAAGAAGCCATCCATATTGATGAGTGGTAGACATGTGATGCCACTAGAACTTCCAATTTGGATTTTATCAACAAGAGAGAAAGTTGATAAGCCAAAATATCATTTTTTTTAAATTTGATCAATAACCCATTCCTACATATATGAGGATGGGACATTAATGCCAAAATGTATTCTTAGGTATCAAACAATTTGTCCATGTGAGATCACTTTTCATGGAATAGGAACATTACCTAGCATGGGTATATGGAATGAATCTGCTTACAACAATAAAATTAACACAAAATATATGCAACAAAATAGAAAATAAAGCATGAATTTTATTGATTTCTTGAAAGGCAACCCCCTTAGAAATCCTAATACAAAAATTCAAATTTCTTTCTTCTCTTATTACAATCCAATATATAATAAGAAACCATACAATTTCTTACAACCCTAATGGTAACCCTAAATAGACTATGGGTCCCACTAACTAATAATAACACTAATTACTACTAATAACATCACTAGTTATAATAATTAAATAGTTAGGATATAAGGGTCCTAACATGTCCTCCCCATTCAAAAGCTTTGTCCTCAAAGCTTAAAATACAAAAACTATTGTTGAAGTTGGAGGAGTGGCTCCCATGTTGTATCTTCCAACTATAAACCTTGTTAGTGCAACAACAATTTCATGAGAGTGTGGTTGCATAGTTGGAAGGATCAATAATCCAATATTACCGCTAGTTTGAGAGGAACTGCCCCTTCACTATCAAGTTTAGGCAAGGTTGTTTATAACTGAATATGTTAACTAAGGGCCTTCTTCAAATAAGAGACATGAAAAAATGGGTAAATCTTGAAGGTGTATGAAAGATCCAATATATAAGCCACTAATCCAATACATTGCAAAATTTAATAAGGCCCATAGAATTTGGGAGCTAATTTGTGATGACTTTTTATCTTCAAGGATATTTGCTTATAGGGCTACAAAATATAAATACACCATATTACCTTCAATGAAAGACCATTCAGAGCGATGCTAATTAGTTAGTTTCTTCATTCAATTATAGGCCATTGTTGGGTTGTCTTTGAAAACTCAAATATTGATCTCACAAGTGGATATAGATGAATCTATAGCTTGTTCCTTAGAGCTACCTATAAAGTAGAAAAGGAGTGTTTGTACACTACTTCATAAGGTGTCATCTTTGCTGCCATATGATATATGATGTTGTACCACCATTCTACCAAGGGCAACTATTTGGTCCAGTGAGTCTATTGCCTCAGACGTAAAGCAATTAAAATAGGTTTCTAAGCACTTGATAATTTTTGTTTGGCATCAGTTTGTGGATAATATGCTGAGTTCATGTTAAGGTATGTTCCTTAGAGTTGAAAGAGAACCTTCAAAAAGATGCTACTGAATATTGGATCCAAATCACATACTATAGAAGTTGGAATTCCATGGAGGTTTAAGATTTGATCAAGGTTTGGGTAACAATGGAGGATTTATATGGTGGGGAAAGTGGGCAAAAGTAGGCATAATTGGAGAGACAATCCTCCACAAAAAAATGACTAGTTTCCACTACACTTGGGTAATCCTTCAATAAAATCCATGGATAAATTGGTCCAAAAGTTTGCTGGAATTGGTAGGGGTTGCAACAACCTTAGGGTCTTGATTTTTTGTCCCTTATGATGTTGATATGTGTCACATTATTCAATAAAGCATTTGATCCTATTTCATCCTTGTCCAAAAGAAATTTTGATGAACACTTTCATCGGTCTTGCGAAATACAAAATTCCTAGTAGATGGAGAAGCATGACATTACTACAAGAGTCAATCATAGAGAACTGGATTATAAATCAACATAATGTGCCTTTTGTAGGATAAATAATTTCCATCCTAAGTAATTAGGTTTGCTACTCAGATTAAAAATTGTAGGAGTTGCTAAATTGAAACATTTTGATGTCATTCCTATTCACTCTCCTACATCCAATTGGGTATTGGTAAGGATAAAACACACAATGAAAACAAAGCTTTAAATTTGTAGGAGAGAGCATCAATAACTCATTATCCTTATGCTTCTTATATACAATTTTGTAATCATAGCCTAATATTTTAGAGATCCACTTTTGTTATTCTAGATAGGGAACATGCTGCTCCAAGAAGTATTCAAGGCTATGATAATCAATCTTAATATAAAAGTGTTGACCCACAGGATAAGGATGCCATTTGGTCATCGTATAAAGTATAGAAAAATTCTCTTTCTTATAAGTTGATTTGGCAAAATTCTTCCTTACAAAGACATTGTTGATAAGGGCCAAAGGTCATCCTTGTTGCACCAATACTACTCCAATGCAATTCTAAAGGCATCACTCTTGATAGTAAAGGGCTTACAAAAATATGGCATGGCTAAAACAAATATTGTACACATAGCTTGCTTAAGATCATCAACAACTTTTACAACTACCTTGGTCCATGCAAATGGATTATTTTTTAGCAAGGCATTTATAGGGTATGTAATCTTACCATTAGCCCTTCACAAACTTATGATAATACACTATGAGATTAAAAATCCACAAATACTCTTGAGGTTTTTTGGAGTTGGCTAAGTCTACATGCCTTCAGTCTTCTTATGGACCACCTTTACTCCTTCATATGATACTATATATCCAAGATACTCAATATTAGATTGCCCAAAGGAATACTTGGAATGCTTGGCAAACAATTGATTGTCAAGTGAACTAAGTGTTCATCCCGTGTTTTGCTATAGATTAAGATATCATCAAAGAAAACCATAATAAATTTCCTGAGGAATGGATGAAATGTCTCATTCGTTAAGCTTTGGAATGTGGATGTGGTATTTGTAACACATAAGGGAATGACAAGAAATTCATAGTGACCTTCATGTGTTTGAAAAGTAGCATTGGGGATATCTTCTTCTTAGATATAAATTTAGTGATGTCCTAGACATAGGTCCAACTTTGAAAAGAAATAGGTCCCACACAACTCATAAAAAAGTTTATTAATCATTAGAGTTGAAACTTTATCCTTGATTATGTTCTTATTTAACTCCATAAAATCCACACCTAGATGTCATGAACCATATTTATTTCTGACTAAGAGATCTGGTGAAGAATAGGAACTAACACTTGGCCAAATAATATTTACTTGGAGTAAGTATTACACCATCTTTTCAATGTATGTTTTTGGCATATAAAAATAGCGATATGGCCAAATAATATGGGGAATAATTTTTGGAAATTGCTAAATGGCATGGCCATGTGAATGATGAGGTAGAAACTCATATGACTTACTGAATATTGGGGCATGGTAGTCCAATAGTTTAGTCAATTCAACATATTGGCTCAAGTCGACCGACTCTATAAGCCTCATGGTACAAAACTAATCCATAGTGCCATGATAACCCATTTTTTAAAGCTTCTCGATGTAGTGGGAGCTTATGATGCTCTATGACCCTACTTGAAGGCCTCAAAGAGTATACCGATGACCATTCTTTGTAAATTGCATCCACATTTCAATAAAGTCATATGGTCCTAAGGTGTGTAACTATTATGCACCCAAAAATACATTGCAACTACCCAAGGGTAGAACAAACATATTTTACTGCAAGTTGTTGTCGCCTATATAAATCCAAACATTCCTACATTTTCCCTTAAAAGGTAGTGTTCTCCTATTAGTGATCATGACTTCAAAATTGAATCTTGGATGCACATAGCAATATGATTTTCTGGTAATTAGAGGATCCAAGAAGTTATTAGTATTACCACCGTCTATGAGAATAGTGAGGGAATGCTTCTTGAAGTACCCTAGAACCTTTTATGGTTTAAGGTGCAGTAATACCTACTAAGGCATGCACTGTAGGCAATAAATCCACCTCTCAGAAGAAGAAAAAATGAAAATGGGATTTGCACAATTTTGATAGTATTGTTAAATTTTATCATATGTACGACTTGTAAAAACGCACCTATAGAGGGTTTGGTCTAATTGTACACATGTGGAGTTATAAATTGGGTGTAATTGTACAAAGTTGTAAATGTGCAATTAGAAATTAAGTGAAATCAGATGAAATATGCATTTAAGGTTAATTTGGTAATATTCAAATTAGACTTAGGAGGACCTTAATGCAGGTTGATTGTTATGAGGATGGTAGTTGTCTCAGGAACCACTTTGAAATGGCTTGGAAAAGCATTATAAGGTCCCCTCGTTCAATTTTGGTGTGGTTTGTGATGGTTGATTGATAGTTCATAGTTATGGATTGTTCATCGATAGTTCATTCATGTTGTTGATCATAGTTGTTCATTGTGACTACCCATTGGTAATTGTATAAACATATTCAGCCATAATAATGAATGCAACATTACATTTGTGAGTTATTGTTAATTCTCTTGTGCTTGTGGATGGTAATTCCTGATTATGTGTTCAATGTAAGTATGGGTAGAATGATATGGAGGATGGATGTTGTTACAATGGAATTGTATTGTTATTGAACCCATAACATAGGAGAAGGTTGTAGAATTAACTCAGTGTATTATTATTGCTATACCAAAACATCATTCTAATGTTGTATGATTTTTGGAACCGTTGGTGATGATTCTAATTCAATGATGGTGCATGTTGCAAAACTATGTTGATAAGTGCACTAGAAAGATAATCCAAATCTTCCTTGTAGAAGAGTGTGCCTAAATTGGTAAATCTATGAATTGCGAATTCAACAAGGGTTTGGTGAAACTATACATCCAAACCACCAAATCGTACAACTGATCATTTACCCAATTTGGTAGTACAATTGCATAGTTGGAACTTGCCAATTAAGGAAAACTAGGGTTTTGGAGAAATTGATTACAAAACTGTTGAGTTTGCATCCCAAAATGACTTTCAACAAAGTGACTAAGTGGAAAATCGTACCTTCTACAGTGTTGTACAATTAGAATCGTACAATTGTATGATTTGGTGATTGTACAAGCAATTTTAAATTTTTTGTAAAATGTATATGGCAAATCATACAACTTGTACGATTTGGGCAAAAGCTATTATAAATCATTGGGATTCATATTTAAACCTCCCAAATCATCTCCCTCCTTCAAAAATACTCTCCCTTATGCCACATTTGGTGTCACTGCTTATAAAAATTGCTTCATATTGATGTAATTTAGAAGAACCTATGGCATTGTGACAAGTGGTGAATAAAAACCAATTGGAGGTGAATTATAGATACAAGTTTGCAAAGACATAGGAGACAACATCAAGGATATGAGCAAATCCTAGTTAGAAGTAGCACAAGAAATGCTCAAAGGGAGACTGTGGACAACTCTACAAATGTACCAGTAATTGAACAAGTATGGACTTCAGAAGAAGAAGATACTGAAAGGTGGGAGACGTTGTTGGTAGATACAAAAGAAAGGGTACAAGAACCACCAAGAGTCGACAATAATGTTAACATAAGAGAAGACGTTGATGGAAGAACCATGTGAGAAGATAGTGAGTGGATGGTAATACTTGAAAAAGGGACAATAAGGTTGCAAAGGGGTGTAGAGGATGGGATTCGGGCACCAGAGCAACAGGACATGAGGTCTTAGGAAGGAGAACCAGGGCCACAATCGAAATTCTAGCAAAGAAGGTCACGGAGTGAGGATGCACAAGAGGTTATGAGATGACTATTTGGTGAAAATAAGGTACCATGGATAGAAAAATTTGACGAAGAGTAGCATAGTGGAACACCCACCCAAGGAAGGAATTAGTTTAGAATTTTGGAAGATACCTCCTCAAGTGACGAGGAAGGAGATCCAACAATGGCTAGTATAGCTATGAAAGTAGGGAAACAAAGATGCCCACCCTTCATGGGGGAAGGGAAGGAGGACCCAACAAGACATATTAGGACATGCATAACCATTTGGAAAGTGAATGGTGTAAATCAACTAGATGAATGGTTGCAATTATTTCCTGCTACTTATGAGGACTCACAATAGATTGGTATCTAAAGCGAGAGAATACAACAACATTCCAAGCATAGAATACAATGAAGAATACCTTCATTGAAGAATTCAAATCCTTGAGAGATGATGGTGATATTGTCACTAAAATATACACCATGAGGCAAGGTGTCGATGAGGATATAAAGACATATAATCAACGATTAAAGCAATTGGTTGATAAGATGCAGATGCCATCAATTGATGCAATGGTGAAGAGATGGTTTTATGATGGGTTATTTTTAAGATAGAAAAAAAAGGTGAAGGTAGTACCATCCTCAACTTACAATGAAGCACTAAAAAAGTGAATAATTTTGAGAGTGAGGTGAAGCAGACGATAGTAGGAATCACATCACATACTAGGCATGAAGATTCAAATAACGGTGAAGAAGATACAATACGTCAGACCATTCAATCATTTTGAAAGGGAATTTGATAAGATCATAAGAGAAGCCAAGAAAGATACACGACAAGATTAGAAGGATATCTGGTGCACCGAATGTTAGACCGAAGGACATTCAACAATGATTTTCCCTCGAAATGAATATTGCCACATATGTAATGTGCTAGGACACAAAGTGGTAGAGTGTCCATTTAATGCGAAAGTCTGCCAATAGATCCTCACAATTTAATATCAAGAGGAGAAATTAAAACCTCAAGGGAGTGGATAGACTGCAACTAGCAGAGGTTTCAGGAATAGTCGAAGAGGAGGAAGGCCAAATCAGGGTAATTGACAAGGAGGCCAGAGTTAATTATAGTATGATTTGAAAGGAATATTGATCATACAATATCACAATTGCCAAGAGTGGGGGCATTTTGTGAAGAACTATACTTATCCTCAGACGACATAGTCAACACAGAATAAACTACACATGTGTAGATGGTGTGGTCTAGGGAACCACAAATAAGTTAATTGTCCTAAGAGAGTTTAAGTGGCTTGTAGAATGCGAATTTCTTAGACATTGACGTACCCTCAATGAAAGACGATAAAATTGAGGAAGAAGTACTAGCCATGACACAAAGTAAGGCCAAGAAAGATACTTGAAACCTGCCAAAGAGAAGCAGAGATGGCAAGTGATGAGGAAGGCACTTGAATAAGAAGCCAAGAAGGCTAAGTAATTAAAGGCTTGCAGAGCAAAAGGATTTAAAGAAACATTGCACATCGAAAGATAAAACAATTATACAATATCTAGTAGCACAAGTTTTGAATACAACCATTGAGATAAATGTGACAATTTTATTGGTGGCCATACCATCGTTACATAAGGCAATGGAAGAAGAAATACAACCACATAAAGTGATGGAGTTTAAGAGCAAACCTATATAGGAGAAATATCAAAAATAATATTTCATGGATCCAACTATCCTAATGATTGATGTTGGAAAGAAACCAACATTAGTTCATATGGAGATATTGGAGCACAAACTAACACAAGTGATTGTGGATGGAGGGTCCAGTTTGAACATGTTATGAAAAAAAACCTGGAGAGAGATTGACACTCCATTGTTATGGGCACCAAGCTTTTGGTTCTATGGTGTTGACTAATATGACATTGAAATAAAGGGAGTATTGACAACATAACAAGTGATAATAGCTAACCAAAAATTTGTCTTGGATTTCATTTTAATTATAATGTAGAAGCCTGCATATGATTCAATTCTAGGAAGAGGTTGGCTATGAGTAGCCAAAGTTAATCACAACTGGGTAAAGTATCAGATCATGTTCAAGAAGGGACAACACAAATATATGATTAACCTAAAGAATCAAATAATCAGCGAGGATGTTGCCATGATAAATGAGTCAGGCAGTTCTTCAGGCGAAGAAGAATATGAACCTAATGAAGAGGGGATGCTGTACTTGGAAGGTTGTAGTGAAGATGAAGCTCGATATGATAGCAGGCTTCTTCATTGGTGGATGGAGGAGTATTAGATGTTTCAATGCATGTTCATCATGATGCATGAAATCGAACAAAGACAACAACAAATAGATGAGTCTAGTGAACCTTGGGAAGTACTATTAAGCAATCAAGATCCACCGCTAGAGGATGACGATACGAGGATCACATGTCTATTTGCAAAACGGGCAGAGGCAAGACCAATTATAGAAAGGAAATAATTGGTACCTCACCCTAGCAAAAGAAGGTGAATGCAAGTACACATAAGGTTCACAGATAGGTTGAACCAAATAATAGAGGAAGAAAGGATCCCTCCAAGAGAAATAAGAAATCAAGAACTAGTACTGTTAGAAATTAATTGGGAGTAGCAGGAAGAATCCAACCAATTAGAAGTAGTGTATCAATGACTATAACAAAGAGAGTTGCCTCACATAATGGAGGGTCAACATAGGATATGATTGACACTATAGTATGAGGATAGAATTTGTAAATTTTCCAGCCCTAGATAACTATTGTCCTATGTTATTATAAAATAAATCAGATCTAAGAATAATTTATTCAAACATGCAACAGTCACACAGATGGCTGGAAAAATAAACAGTGTGAACAACAAAAGTTAAATATATTTCTAAACCTGAAATACTACAAATAAAAGAGGCTACAACTACAACATAATACTTTTGCTCTTTTTCTGCTTTTCTAGCCAACAATCATTGTTCTTCTCCTCCTAAGCTTATAGTTTTCCTTCAACAATCTGTTATCCTTCTTTTCTTTTTTGTGTATCTAAAACACTCTTGATATTCTCCTTTTATCCTTGAAAAAGTTAACCCCAATATTTCTAACCTTAATATTAGATTTCATCTCATATTGAGATGTAAGGTTAAAAATAGAAAATCACTTAAGTGAATATCAAAATAGAATCACTTAAGTGAATTACAAAATAGAATCACTTAAGTGAACTTAAAAATAGAAAATCACTTAAGTGAATTTCAAAATAGAATCATTTAAGTGAATTACAAAATAGAACCACTTAAGTGAACTTAAAAATAGAAAATCACTTAAGTGAAATTCAAAATAGAATTATAAATGTCTCAAACCACTTCTAGAACGTTCATACTGAAGCCTGTGCAAGAAGTTCCTGTTTGAGCTACATTTCTCAACAGAATTGACACCTTCGATATGGAAGTCCTAGATTCAAACGAAGGTGGATCTGTAGAAGAAGAGTTGGTAGAACTCACTCTATTAGCATATATAGGTATGATGCAACAAAGAATACAATATCAAGCACAACAATTGTAGGAGTATGAGGTATTGCAAGCACATAATTCAAGGCTTCAAGGATAAATCATTCAAGAAATGGATGACACTATGCAATGATTTTAGGAGCAACAGGATGCACGACAGAGGGAACTGGATACAAGCAGTAAGAGTAACGAGGAAGTACCTCAGGTAAGGGGAAGTCCACAAGAAGGTACAAGTTCTCAGGGAGAGGAAATATCCCAAGTAGAAACAAGAGATCCCACACATGAGCCACTAGTCATAGGAGAAGTAGCTAAGGTGGTATGGCAAGACATTGAGTAAGAGCTCACATCTTGTGAGCCCCAAGGAAACCTACATGCTGAATAAGTGATTCGAGTGAGGGGGGAATGCCCTATTTAGTAAAGGACAGTGACCATAAAAGTGGTAGTGATGACCTCTTAGCACAATCAAAAGCACTCCATGCTCAACAAAAGGAATGGATAGTCATAACAACTCGAGTAGAGTCTGATTTTTTGAATGACTATAGAGAAAATTTGGTAAATTATTCCCCACAACATTGCTTCAAAGAAATACGGATGAAACGAATGATGCGTGCACATCACCAGATTAGAGCATTACAACGATTGGTGCTACAATTACCAAGAAATGAGGGGCACCTAGCCAATGTAGAGTTGGTGGAGGTAACTCTGAGCACTTGCGAAAGAGGGGAACCTAGTCAACAACCGAATCAACCACAAAGGAATCCAAGTCCCATAGGACAACAAACAAGTTAAAGAGGAGGATTACGATCACTTAGAGGTATAAGAGGAAGGATTTGACCTCCTACTCCAATATGGTTTTGGGATACACCATTTACATGTTTGAATTAGACTAGAAATACACATGGTATTTATGTGCGAGGGGAACAAGTACCAAATCTTATCAGAAGGTACCCACTTGGGCGACCACCCATGCATCGACAAGGACCTAGAATTATGGAAGTAGGTAGAGGTTTACCCCAAGAAGAGGGTAACCCATTTAATATGATAAGAGGTCCACTAGCAAGAGGACGAGGCCATGAAGGACAATTTCAAGGTAGAGGACTTGCTAGTCAAGGGAGAGTACGCTTTACGAATGAGGAAAGTTAGGGAAGGCAAAGGACTCGCTCACCAAGTTTAGAGGAAGACTTGATCAAAGGAGATAGGAGTAGAAGTCAACCAAATGGAAGTGGAGTGGCAAGGGTACCCCTACCTCGATATTGGTCAATTGAACGAGAAAATGTAGCTTTGCAAGGAGGAAATTGTATAATTGCAAATCGTACAACTTGCAATTGTACGGTTTCAAATCATACAAATGGTGACTACACCATTACAAATCATACAAATGACACTCATACAATGTTATATTGTACAAAGAACCAACAAGAGAGAGTAAATCATACAAATGATCGATCGAAGCTCGATTGTACGATTTTACAACACCTAGTTGAATGAAATGAGGAAGCAAAACCTCCAAATGACCAATCGACGAAAGGGATCATACAAGTGAATTTAACTATATGATTTCCTAGAAGGTAAGTTGGCCAATTAGGTAATTTAAAAAAAGAGAGTTCAAAAATAGAAAAATATCTTAATTGTGAAAATCCCTCAAGAGGTAATTAAGATGAAAGGTGGTTGAAAACAAAAAATGGCAGCCCCTCTGAGAAAAATATTGTAAACCCTAGGGTAGAAAATTTATCTGGTAGAAGAGGGGAAGATGTCTCAACAATTCCATGTGGAAAAACATAAAGAAGACGGTCGTACAACAATTACACTCAGTCAAAATTGACACGTACTGGCGAAAAATTGCATAAGGAGAAGAGAAAAATTGCATGAGTGCGACAAAATTGCATTAGAAAGGAGAAATTGCACACCGATGGCAGAAAGGTACCAAAGAAATTGTGAAAATTTGAAATAACATTAATTTTTAGCTAAGTGAAGGTCTGAAGAGCTATATGTATGATATGATTTGGAGGTGAAACTATAAATTTTTGGGAGAGAGTGTACGATTTCAGGACAAGTTGGGACCCAATTTATGCAATTTTGAGGCATTTGTATGGATTTTGATGCAATCATATGGAATTTTATGCAATTGTATAGAAATAATGCATCCTTATATGATTTGGAGCTGATTTTATGGATTATGGGTGGAATTGTATGATTTGGAGCTCAGATTGTACATTTTTGTGAAGTTGTACAAAATCAAGTGCAATTGTATGATTTCAAGCATAACTATACAAATTGGAGGGAGTTTTATGATTTCTAAAGAATGCTTGTGCGGTTTTTAGGAGAAGTATATGATTGCTAGAGGCATATATACGTTTTGGGTGCAGTTGTAGGGATTTTGGAGCCGTTTGTGTTGAATTTATCTTGAATTGCCAAGTTGAATACAAGTTGTATGGAAGTGGTTTCAAATCGACCATGGGAGAAGAATGAGCTCCATGTACAAATTTTGAGCTCATTTAGAATGAATTATAGCCACTAGGGTGGAAAGCTCACCAAGAATGTTACACCAGAGAGATTCACAACCCAGGCAAACTAACGAGGCCTACCCAATACAAGGTCAAGGGTGACGATTTTAGCCACATGAGAGATGTGGTTATTGTCCTTGGAGAGGGAGAGTGTATAAGCCATAGAGAGGTCATAGAGACTGGCATGGTGGTATAGGAAGAGTGCCATTACAATTTGAGAGAGGAGATGGAACCACCAAGGGCACACCGATGGGAATTTTACAGTGATGTTCATCAGGAGACTATCCCAGAGGAGCAAGATGAACTGCTTAGCGAAGAGGAAGAAGAACAAGTTGATATCAAGGATATCACTTTTGGATAGTTGATAGCTAATTTTTGTTAAAAGTGGTGGGAAAATATGATAGAAAGAATCCATTAAGAGCAACACTAATTAAAGTTGGAGTTAGTATATTGGCACAGATCCCACCTCAGGATAAAGTATTCTATAGTGAATACTTGTTGCATATCATACAATCATACAAACCAAGTGAGAATTACACCTATGTGTGGGTGAAAAACTAACATATTAAGGTGGAATTATTGACTGCAGCATTTTGAAGGACATTTAGATTACTTAAGGAAGGAATTCCTCTTCTGAATAATATGGTGGACCAAATTGAGGCCCACAGGTTGATTATTACACTCACAGATGTTAAGTCTCTAGTAGAATCTAATATTTCTGGTCCTAGTAGTCACAAAATCAAACAAATCTAGTTGAAGATAGATGAACTTGCATGTGTAATGAATGTAGTTATGGCTCGCTTGTCATGAGAAACATGATATTATGAGATGCCAATATGGATGGCACAATATGTGGAGGGCATCACTCACAGAGTGCAATATGATTGGGGTACCTATTTGGAACAATGAATTCAAAAGCTATTGGCTAGAAGGAGAAATACCTTTGCCATGACTCTTCGTGTTATTGCTCTTATCCTGAATGCAGTTTCCCAACTAGGCATTCACTTTGCAGGATTGACACTACCCTGTGAATTACTGTCAGATCAACCCACTATATTGTGATGGGATAAGACTATGCCTCTTTAGAAAGTGACTCTAGAGAAATCTTGATTGAAGAAGACAATAAAACCCGACCATCCTAATATTGAAGAGAAGGGGAATTTATCATATGAGGAAGTTCATCCTTGAAGGAAGAGACAAAGACAACTTGAACCTACCTTGAAGTAGCAAGCACTTGAATAAAGGTCCCAGGAGTAGCCACTTTCTCAAGAAGAGGAGGTAGTAGCACCAATATGTAGTCTAGTGTGGATTAGGACACATAGGCAATGGAAGAGATAGATGATGGAGAAGACTCCTGTGTAGAGGGAGCCACCCGAGCCTATGCTAGAAAATCTAGGCAAGATGTACTTGGATTTGGAGGATTTGAATCTTATGGATATCAGTGTGCTAGGTGGCACAGGATACCTTGTACTACTTTAGAATGCTAATTTAGTACATTGAGATCATTTAGTACAAGATATCCCATCTCTTCTAGGTGGCACAGGATACCACCAAAAACAAAAGCAAAAATGATGATGCCTACTCCACCAGACGAAGCTAAGAAAAAGAAGAAGCCTCAGCTAAGGATAGTGATGCGAGGAGGCAACAGTAAACCAGAGTAGAAGTATACAAAGCCATCACAAGAATGGTCTAACCTGGTTTCGACAATTGCAACAAATATGGAAGTGCATTTGAATCCACAGGTCGAAGGGATGGTAGAAATATAGCAAGGGGACTTGCCTAAACCACAAGAGGAAGTCCATGCAGATGTGGTAGAGAAACAACTTCTTAAGGAGATTATCAATGTTGAAGAGGTCAAACCATTTAAAAAATAAGAGATAGATAAGATTGTAGCTTACATTTTGCTCCAACAAGGGAATGCAACATGTACAGTAAAAGGGATTGGAGGAAGTTTAGTTCCATAGGAGGAAGAGGAGGAACAAACTCCATCATAGGAAAGGGATGCAAGGCTTTGTACAAGATTTTTGCTTGAAGTGCCTCAGTTCGATATTGCAGGGAATGATGGTGAAAACTCTAATGAACAAGTGGAGCACTTATTCCAATAAGTGAATGAGATGTTCACTAGTACGAGGTTACAATTTGTTATTTGTGGTGTTGGAAAACTAAAGCAGTGAGGGAAAAAACCTTCACTAAATTTGAGAAGATCACAAAGTGGGTGTGTAGTGAAGAGCGTACAAGACAGATAGCTTGGATTTATGTACAACACCCATGGTAGTTACCAAGGGGAGAGATAACAACAATATTGAAAAATTGTAGATTTATCGGATGGATTGAGGACCAATTATAAGGTATATCGACGAGTGTATTTGGATTGGGCAATGTGCCAGAGCTATCCATTGAATACATTGGATACAAAATTTCAAAGGGCACCTTCGAAGTTAGTCTTCACCCTATGGAAATTGAATTTCCTAATGCATTGGATCGAGTGGCTAAGCTTGGGTCTTGAACAAATTTATCAGGCCAAGGAAGCACAAAAGGAAGAAGTGGATGCTACTCGATGAGAAATGGCTATGATTGAAGAAGAATTAGAGTGCAACAAGATCGAGGTCAAGGAAATATTGAAAAATGTAGAAGCTGAATGGAATAACATTATTGCTTATGAGGATAAGCTACACTCACAAGAACAGGAAAAGTAGCTTGTGATCTAGCAAGTGGAAGAGCACACGAAGCATCTGGAAGGACAATTTGCAACACAAAGAGAACAATTAGCCAAACAAGAGGACTAGTTGAAGGCAACTGAAGAACAATTGCAACAGAAGGATCATAAAATTGAGAAAATGACAACGGATGCGAAGCGCTATAATGATATGATCAGGGATCATAAGGCTCAGCTTCAGCCTAAGGATGAGCATATTTCAGCTTGTGAAGCTGACATACATCAAAATCTTAAGATCATCATAGAGAAGAACGAGGAGTTAGCAGTAGCAGCTCGAATGGAAGTAGCATTGATAGAGAAAATACACAAGGAAACATCGAAGCAAGAGGAGTTAGTTCAACTCTTGGCTACTACGGAAGAGAAGGCCAATAAATATGGGTTGAAGGCTTTGGAACTCAACAACTATGTGACCAAATTGCGAGATGAGTGTGTCATTCTTCGTATTCAGCTTGATGATTTTCTACAAGATCCATCAACCAAGGCCAATAAGACTGAGTTGGTGTGGACACTACCTAATGTAAAAGGAGGACAGATATAGGCAGCAAATCCACTTCCCAAAAGAAAAAGTGAAAATAGGATTTGCACAATTTTATCAGTTTTGTTAATTTTATCAGATGTACGATTTGTCAAATCATACCAATAGAGGGTTTGGTCTAATTGTACACATGTGGAGTTATAAAACATATAATTGGGTGTAATTGTACAAAGTTGTAAATGTGCATTTAAGTTTAATTTGATAATAATAAAATTAGACTTAGGAAGACCTTAATGCAAGTTGATTATTATGGGGATGGTAGTTGTAAATGGTGGTTGTCTTAGGAACTACTTTGGGATGGTCTGGGAAATCATTATAAGGACCCCCCATTCAATTTTGATGTGGTTCATGATGGTTAATTGATAGTTCATAGTTCTAGATTGTTCATCGATAGTTCATTCATGTTGTTGATCATAGTTGTTCATTGTGATTACCCATTGGTAATTGTATAAATATATTGATCCATAATAATGAATGCAACATTGCAGTTGTGAGTTATTGTGAATTCTCTTATGCTTATGGATGGAATTTTCCCAATTGTGTGTTCTATGCAAGTATGGACAGAATGTTACGAAGGATGGATATTATTGCGTAATTGCAGTCTCTGGATTTATTCAAAGACAAAGGATGGATGTTACAATGGAATTGTATTGTTATTGAACCCATAACTCGAGAGAAGGTTGTAGAAATAACTTTGTGAATTATTATTGTTGTACCTGAATGTCATTATGCTATTGTACAATTTTTGGAACCATTGGTGATGCTTCTAATTCAATGGTGATGAATTAGGGTCTGCATGGTGCAAAACTATGTTGATAAGTGCACTAGAAAGATAATCTAAATCTTCCCTGCAGAAGAGTTTGTGCCCAAATTGGTAAATCTAATGAATGATGAATTAAAAAAGTTTTTGGTAAAACCATACATCTAGACCACAAAACCATACAATTGATCGTTTACCCAATTTGGTAGTACAATTGCATAGTTGAAACTTGCCAATTAAGAACTAGGGTCTTGGAGAAATCGATTACAAATATGTTGAGTTTGCATCCAAAATTGACTTTCGATAAAGTGACTAAGTCGAAAATCATACCTTCTATAGTGTTGTATGATTAGAATCATACAATTGTACGATTTGGTTATAGTACAAGCAATTTTCAATCTTTTGCAAAATGTACAAGGCAAATTGTACTTGTACAATTTGGGCAAAAGCCATTGTAAATCACTGGGATTCATCTCCAAACCTCCTAAATCACCTCCCCATCCAGAAATACTCACCTCTGTTTTACATGCACAATTGTTTTTGGTGATGGGTCCTATTAGATGTCCTCCTCCTCTATGTCCTTTGGTTGTTAGTCTTTGAGTGGATGAAAATATTTAGAAGGAAGAGTTGAGGACACATCTAAGAGATATAATTTTTGTGTCATACATTTATGCTCATAGGAGTACTTTTCATCACAATTATAACACAATCCGTTGTCATAGGAAGTCTTCATTCAACCTTGTTCAAGCGCTTGATAAGTATCACATGTGTGTTCTAATTGGGTGCATGAACAATTGACATATTTCTAAGTGGTGGTTGTTTGTAGGTACATCACTGAGTAGTGAATTTATCTTCAACCAATTTAGCTAATCCAATAGCAAACATCATATCTTGAGGGTTGAAAATTTTTAATTCTGCCTTAATGTCCTCCTTCAACCCACTAATAAAACAACCATGAAAGAAAGAGTCATATAGGCCTTTTGTTCTATTTATCAAATTTTCAAATTGGGTTTGATAGTTGTAGACAGACCTAGTTTGTTAAAGTTAGGTTAATATTCATATGCACTAGGCCTAAAATGAAGAAGCAAATTCTCATAAAATTCTTCCCAAGTAGGTGTGCCACAAATCTTCTCAAATCATTAATTCCACTGAATGACTTCATGATCCAAATTAAACGAAGCAATGTATACCTTATGTCAAATAGAGGTGTGATTTAAAGAGAAATATTGTTTGACCTTATAAATCCAACTAGTGGGTTCATCTCCATCAAAGTGAGGGAAGTCCAACTTAGTTGATCATTAGTGGGGTGGTTGAAATGCAAGCATGCCAAGCCCTAAAGTGTGTCCCTATTTTGGACATGAAGTTAGTCCCTATCTTAAACCTAAATCTAGTCCTTGTCCTAAACCTAAAGTTTATCCCTCTCTTGAATAGGATTGTCCCAGTAGCAACAACTATGAGAATGTTGTGTAACTAATCCTATTTAGTGCTAAGAACAAGCATCTTAGAGTATTTAGTGCTAAGAACAAGCATCTTAGAGTTGATATCCTCAATTTAGTCTAATTTATCGAATTTGATCAAAGCTAAGAGGACATCCTTGATTTTATTGAGGTCTTCATTCACCTTTTCCAAAGAGAGTTCTTGATAATGGGTAGTTGGGGCCATATTTGGGCACACAAAGGGAGTCTAAAAAGTGTTACTAGGGTTATAGATCAAAGAAATCAACTCAAAGAGAGGATCACAAAGGGATAGGTATCAACATCACTAAAAAAAGTAAAAAAATGCCTCAAAATGCGGTTTTTGTTAATTTTGGGTAAGTGAGGATTTTGGGACTTTTTCTAAATTTATGGAATGAGGGAAGGACAATATTTTTCTAAAGTGGAAAATGAGTGAAATTGGCAAAAAATTGAATTTCAATTTGATTTTTTGGGCATGGAATGTGATCTAAAAATAATAGATTTGATTCTCCAACTGAAACACCATTTTGCATGGTATTGTTTGGCCCTCGATCTTCACAAATTGGAAAAAATCACCATACATAGTTTTAAAACCCTATCCTATATGAAACGTTTTTTGGCTTAGATATCATGAACGAAGAAGATCAACCTAATCAATTAGATGTTTTGAGATGTCTGTAACTTTTTTGAGATAAAATTATTAAGAACTAAGTAATGTGTCCTAGATTGTTGCTACCTAGGGTTAAGGAAAAAATTCCATTGGCCATAGATGTTGTTTAAGTAAGTACCACTCTCTGGTTACCAACAACTTACTTGATGTAGATAATTCTATTAATAATCTAACCATATATTTATCTCAAAACAACTCTATGTATACACTAAAAAGGAAATAAACTACAAGTAGGGTATGGATCCATCGATCCTTTTCACTAGTGACACAATCAAATCCATCTACTTGAGGGTTCCTAGGGTACTCGAAATGAGTTTCTAGGTAGATTTTGGGCCAAGTACTTCCTCTAGTTGAGTAGTCAAGATTTACATTTGATCCTACAAAAGGGTATTAACCTATTACAGGTGTTATTTAAGCATTGTAATAAGCTTATTTTTTAGATATGTGGTTGCTATTACTATAAGTTGCATGATGCTATGAAAAGCAACCCTAGAAAGCTTTCTAATACCAAATGAAATGAGAATGCCTACACAAATAAAATTAACACAAAAAATATGCACCAAATGGGAAATGAAACACAAATTTTATTAATTTCTTGAAAGATTACACTATCATAGGCCACTTCAAGGGGACTACCTCCTTCAAAATGCCTAATATAAAATTCCATTTTCCCTCTCTCTTCTCTCATTTTAATCCAATATATAATAAGGAACCATACAATTTCTTACAAACCCTAACCCTAATCCTAAATAGACTAGGTCCCATTAACTAGTCACAACACTAAGTACTACTATTAACATGACTAGTTACAATAACTAAATAGTTAGGACATAAGGGTCCTAACACTATAGAGAAGTAACTAAAACTTTTATTTTAAAATGGGTAATTATGGATCCTTAAATATCATAATGGAGTTGGAGAATATCTTGAATAGTGGAAATTTCTTCTTTTTTGTTTTATAAAAATAAAAGGGGATTCATTTGCAAAGTGTGAGTTCAGTACAAATATCCCATTGGGTAACCTTAAAATAGTTAAACGACCTTTTAGCTTTTTCATCAAGGCATTTGCAGTAATTACATACTTGAGGGGGGCTAAGAGGCAACCTTGTCTTATTGATCTTTGTAATTGAAAGCTATTTGATAGTATGTCATTCACTTGTAAATGTGCTAGGGCATCACAAAAGAGAAGTTCATTGTAACTATAAAACCCTTCCTCACACCTTAATCAACTGAATATTTGAAGAATAAAATCCTAATGAATTTTATCATAGTTTTTCTAAGATTAATGTACCAAAATAGCTAAAGATGCATTTTTGTGAAGCCTCCATGCTTTCTTCAATACCTAAGTTCATTTATCCTATAAACCCCTTCCTCCCTTTAGAAATTAAAAATGATAAATCCATACTTCGAACTTGGAAAATCATCCCCATATATTTTCTCTAGGGAATATAAAATAGTAAGAACAAGAAAATTTTCAAAGAAGCTCCCAATATAGATATAATCACAAAGTCTAATTAGGGATACTATTAAAGCCTATCCATGAAATATAAAAAAATACCTCAAAACAACTTCCTCAAGAAAAGATAGGCATAAAATTCCTTCTTAAGTTTGACGGGGCCTCTAAAGGTAACCCTAACATTTCTAGCATATGGAAACAATCCTTAATAAAGACAATAAGGAGCAATGGTTTTAGTTTTAATTGATTGGTTTGTACTATTAACATTTTTGTAGAGTTTTATACCCTTAAGACAAGAATGAAGCTGGTAGTGAGAAAAAAATTAAATTTATAGCACAGGGGGACTCTCAATTGGTTATTAACAATCTGAACAACAAAGCTAAGCCAAAATCTATTTGGCTTCAAAAAGTGTATAAGGAAGTGAAGGAAATCAACCTTAATTTTGACCATGTCCAATTTGAACACATCCCCATGAATCTAAATAAAAGAGTGAGTCAACTAGCCAATAAAGGAACCTAATTAGGGGAAGAAGTATTGGAGATATGTCAATCAAGCAATCTACAAAATAGGGATTAACAACAAGAAAAAAATATAGCAATAGGAAAATATGTAGCACCAAAAATATGTGTAGCATCAGTTGAACAACCAATGCTAATTGAAATTATCACGATAAAAGAGCATGCAATACTAGTAGGGTAAGCAACACCAACTAAATTTACAATATCAATAGTGCAAGCAGTGCCAACTAAATTTGTAGCACCAAGTGAGTATGTAGCAACAAGTTAATATGCAACGATAGGCAAGTATGTAGCGCCCAATGAACAAGTAGTGCCATCAGAACATACAATGCTTGAGAAACATGTAAGGATGTCGAATACAAAGTAACTAATCCAAACATGCAACACTAACATAACATATAAAGCCTCACTCAATACAAGTAAAACAGTCAGTGCGTACAACAAATGTGGTTCAAGTAGAACATACAAAATGAGGAACTATAGAAAAAGAAGGAATAAGACTCTATCAGAGTTAGGAAAAGCATGATCTGGAATAATTGGTTATCCAACCCTTGATCTTGTCTAATGGGAATGTGTATACATATTCTATAATTATTCATCCCGCCTATAATACAACTATATTTTCTTTAAAAAAATTAAGAGTTGTTTCAACAAGAACAATACATTCAAATTGTTTATTGGTATATTAAAAATAGACTATTGACTTAAATACATGTTTATATATACATCTTTCACTATTATATATTTCTTTAGAAATTAATTTAAATGTTGTAGGCATTGTTGTATTTTTTTAGAGTTTGATAACCCTAAGTACATATGTTATTTAGTACAATCTCATGCACATATATCTTTAGATTTGTCAAATTTTTGAAATATATTTTAAATTATCAATTGCAGGTATGATTATGGGTGCATCAGCTTCATCAGTATGGTACAATTTGCAAGTTAAACATCCCACAAAAAATGTTCCAATTCTTGACTATGATCTTGCGCTTTTGTTTCAACCTATGTTAATGATGGGGATTACAGCAGGAGTGACTTTAAGTGTGATATTTCCTTATTGGTTGATTACGGTTCTCATTATTATCCTTTTCTTAGGTAATGCCATAGTTCATAATATTTTCATTTTTATAAGAGAGATTTAAGAATAGTTCTCTTAATATATTTATTATTTTCTTACATTATTTGGTTTTTGAGCCAGGTACATCATCTAGATCATTTTATAAGGGGATTGAAATGTGGAAAGAAGAAACAAACCACAAGGCATTTCATCATAACACCCTTGATTTATTCCTATAATAAGTAGTATATAATTGACATAATTTTTAATATTATAATTTTTAATGATTATATTTCGTACATTATGTGTAGATGGAGAAGGAATCACCCATTTTGTCTTCAATAGGAGAAGGTTAGATACAATAACACTAACATCAAATTTTATATGTTTAAGTTATTTTTATAAAAATTAACATATTTTATTACACATTAAACCTTTTTATCATGGCAGTTCCTCTAGACGTAGATTACGAGGCTCTTCCATCTGACAAGGAAGAAAGTGGTACATTGGTAAGTTATAAAAAAAGTTAATTTCCTTTTGAATACTTAATAAGGAATTAATTAACAAGTTATCTAGTCCATCCAATTTTATTTTCCTATGATGCCACTTATAAAAGTATCTTTTGAAAAATAATAACCCATTTATATTTTATTTTATTTTATTTCAGAGAATAATTTGTTTCAACATTAGATGGGGTGGATTTTCAATCCTCATTGTAGTATGGATTTCATTTCTTGTTTTACAAGTCATCAAGGTTTGTATAATTCTATTTATATTCTTGTATTAATATAAAAATATAGATAATTTTATTATATGCATCAAATGATATTAGACTATTTCAAAATTACATACTCTAGTTGGTTGTACACTAAACCTTGCTATATTGATGCATTTTTGTGCAGAACAATTTAGTTGTTTGTGGTGGGGAGTATTGGATAATATCTATCTTACAGGTAAATTTTTGTGTAAATTGTTGATAGAATATAGGGTTGGAAAGTTATGATACTAAAATTCTTATGCTACAGATTCCAGTAGCATTTGGACTTTTCATATATGAAGCAATAGTCTTATACAAGAAAAGCAAACAAAAGAGAGAATGTGGAGATAGAGATCATGTTTGTGGAGCTTCTGTTGAGTGGGGAATAATTCAACTACTCCTTTGTGCATTTTGTGGTATTTTGGGTGGTATGGTTGGGGGTTTGCTTGGTTCTGGTGGTGGATTCATATTAGGACCATTACTTCTTGAACTTGGTGTAATTCCAGAGGTAAATTTATCTATTCTTCTTATTATTTTTGCCTTCTATTATTATTTGAAAGAATTGAATTCTTAAACTGATTTATATCATTTATTAATATGTAGGTAGCTAGTGCCACTGCAACCTTTGTGATGATGTTTTCTTCTTCACTCTCTGTGGTGGAATTCTATTTTCTTCATAGGTTTCCAATTGGATATGGTATGTTAACAAGTCTTAATAATTTAAATATTATATTATACCAGTAATTCTTTATGGTAGAGTTTATAGAGGTAAAATCGAGGTAACATTTACTTGTATATTTTCAGCTCTATATCTTATTAGCATCTCCATTCTGGCTGGATTTTGGGGTCAATATTTGATTCGAAAGCTTGTGAGATTTCTTGGAAGAGCTTCTATAATTGTTTTTATTCTTTCTGGAGTAATATTTGCAAGTGCATTAACAATGGGTAAGAAAATTTACATTTTTACTATGAAGTTCTAATTTAAATTTAAATATCATATAGTTTGTAGGTACTAACAATAATTTGTATGTGATATTTATGCCTAAATGTTTCATATCATGTGCAGGTGTCATTGGAATTGAGACAAGCATTCATATGATCAAAGAACATGAGTACATGGGTTTCCTAAATTTATGCAAAGAATCATAGTTGAATTATTTATTTTATGGAAGAGGTAGACAATAGGCAATTTCGATTTATGCCAACACCTCATTGTAAACAATAGACGATTCGATTTATGCCAATACCTCATTGGCATTCATTCAATTTTTTCCTTTGTAACAAAGGTGTATTTTTTATTGGAATCTTTTTATGTTAAAGCAAATAATTATGATCAATATCTTGTTGATCCAAATGTTGTCACAAGCTTTGTATGATTACATTGTAAAATTTTATAGCTAGTACCATTGTAATCTATTTATGGCAATATCAATTCTCCTCTTGATCACATTAAATCTCCTATTGTTTCTTTATTATGAGCGATCTTCACAAATCAAACTATTACATTGAATTTAACATATTTAGATATGTAATAAAATAATTTTATGCCAGTAGAAAGAGAGAAAATACATTAATAATTAACAATTATGTTCATTTACTTTAATACTTTAGGATTTATTTAGGATAAGTGAATCTTTATGTCCTTAAGGTCAATAGATAAAATTAATAGCCACATGGCAAAAGCAACATTCATGACTAAGCTTAAGCCTTTTGGCCAACATTATACTATAAGAAAATAGATGAGTTGCATGGTTATGCCTTTATTATACTTTAAACATACATTTTAAATACTTTAAATATTGAATGTTAATTAATTTTGGTTTAGATAATAACGATAATAAAGTACTCAAGCAAGCTTATGAATTTATTCAATCTCTTAACATGTTTTTTAAGTTTGGATATTTAGCTAATTGCTAACCTGTATTTGGTAGTCTTGTATCATCTCCACGCTATTAAAAAGCCAATTAGTTCATTAGTACATTTTGAGGATATTAATTTTGTGCAAGGTTATGCACAGGGGCGAATTTTGCAATTTAGCGTGAATATTCAGATTTTTGCAATTTTAATTTTGCAAATTTTGGGACCCTAGAGGTCGGCCCATTCGCCCGAAAATTTTGGGATGCAATTTTTTTAGGGTAAATTCACCCCGATACCATAAGGTTTCCCACCTAATTTTTGCCTTAAAATTATTAAAAAAAATTATCCTGCCCAATTCACCTCTTGTACCCCATTATATATAGGTAACCCTGACAGTGACACTCATCCAATTAAAACATTAATTTTCTTTGATAGCGAATGATACAAAGCAAGCGATTGATAGAAGGTGAATGACACAGACAATTGGAAGAACATGACTGACACAAGACGACTAGCACAAGGTGACTAACACAAGGTGAATAGCACAAGGTGACTGACACAAGGTGACTAGAACAAGGCAACTGACACAATGCGATTGACACAAGGTGACTGACACAAGGTGACTGACACAAGGTGACTGACACAAGGTGACTGACACAAGGTGATCGACACAAGGTGACTGGCACAAGGCGACTGACACAAGGCAACTGACACAAGGCAACTGACACAAGATGACTAACACAAGGTGACTGACACAAGGTAATTGGCACAAGGTGACTGACATAAGGCGACTGGAACAAGGTAATTGACACAAGGTGACTGGCATAAGGCGACTGGCACAAGGTGATCGACACAATACAATTGACACAAGGTGATTGGACTAAGCCATTTACCGATAAGTTTCTTTTACCATTAATGTTCCTTTTTTAAATATTTTTTTTCATGGACACTCAATAAGGAGGTTTTCCTATTATTTGGGCACCAATCTCAAGCCTGCTTGGGTCAGATATTTTGTTGTCTTGAATAATAGTTCTCTCTTTTACTAGTTATTTTCATTTTTCAAAATGATGTTCATGTTACTCTTCTGTTTATACAGGTAAAATGTCACTTGCTGGCAGTGGAAAGAAGGGAGGCCAGTCTTCCGATAAAAGGACTATCCTCAAATACTTTCATAATATTTCGAAATCTAGTCAACCATCAACATCTGCACAAATTGAAGGTATGAACGCCTTTACTTACTAACCAGTTAATTTTTGTACATTGTTAATTTTATATATAATGTCTTCATTCATTAAGAAGGGTGCTTTTTGGTTGATGGCTTTGTCCATTGTTTATCTATATTTTTTAATAGAAGGTATGCTTTTAAATGGAATAATCATAATGAGCCTAGTATTGACCCTAGTATTATCTCTATAGAAAACACTATTGACCCTGGTATGCCTCCACTTCCACATATCCACGATAATGAAAAGTCCACAGATGAAAATTTTCTTAATGAAATGGAACAACAACATGAAGAGATTCCTGAAACTAACATGCCAAATGGAAAATAAAATAATAGTTCTTATGCAGTCCCTACTTCCAAAGAATCTTCTTCTAAAAAACATAAATGTGCAAGGTTATCTAGGTGGACAATTAACAGATCATTTCAGCCTGATTGGGTATCAGAATTTCCATTTATTGAGCCAGTGTTGCCAGAGAATAGTAGTGAGGAAATAATAGAATTGAGATGCGTAATTTACAGTTGGAAACATGAAAAGGATCATAGATTGCAAGTTAAGAAAGATACAATAGAAAAACATTGTGGAAAGGTTTATATAAAAACAAAATAAAGTGATGGTGATGGACAAAAATCAAAAAATTATAGGTGGAAGGATGCATCAGAGTGTGCACATATCAGATATGCACAAGAATATGATAAAGAAATGAAACAAAAGCAAACTTTGGTTGAGAAAGGTGCAACGATTCAAGCCCAATTTCGAAAAATGAATAAGTGCACTTTAGCTTCAAAAAGTTTACAGTTTGTTATTGTACTCACTATTCTTAAAAAGGGTAGACCTATGTCTGATTTCATTGATTATAAATCTCTATTTTGACTAGCTGATGTGCAGAACTTACCCAACATCCATTGGTCAGATCAAAGTGGTTGGGAAATGGTAAAATATCTATCATTGGTTGAGCAGGATGACCTCAAAGAGAAAGTAAAAAAGGCCAAATTCATTTCACTTTCAATTGATGAGGTGACTATTGTTGACAACACATCTTGGATTTGCATGCATGTTTACACATTGGAAAATCATTTAAGGCAACCTCATTTACTTGGATTATGCAAGATGGTGGAAAATTGCAATGCAGAAAACATTTACAATGTTGTTGTATCTAGTTTAAAGGAAATAGCAGGAATGAATGAAATGGAAATAGCCACTAAGTTAATATGTGTCGAAGTTGATGGTGCTGCTACAATGCAAGGACACATGAATGGTCTTTGTGTTAGACTACAAACATCTGTTACCCCATATTTGATCCCTATTCATTGCATGGCTCATAGAATGAATCTTGCATACAAAATTGTGGATACATTTACAAATGTAGCGAGAGTGGAAGAGCTTGTCCGTGAAATTCATGATTATTTTTCGTGCAATCCAAAAATATTTTCAGAGTTTCAACAGTTTGCACTAGGAGTTATTGAAGGTAAAAAACTCTTAAAAGATGTAGATACTAGGTGGATTTCGATGTATCAACCGACATATAGAGTTTTCAAAGAATATCAATCCTTGGTAGGGTTTATGTATGCAAATCGTAGGGCAATTGATAAGGCTAAAGATTTGCTATTTTGAATGAGTGACTTTGAAACACTTCTCACATTGTGTGGTATTCTTCCAATGTTGGAAGAAATGAATACTTTGATCAAAATTGCACAAGAAAGATCGATTTATATTATGGATTTCATCAAGGTGAGAAAATAAATTTGCATACATATTGATACGATGTATGCATCTGGTCAAAGTTTTATGGATCCCATGTTTGAGAGTTGGAGAGCATTGACAAACGTGAATGATCCTAAGAAATTTTTGAAGTTCAATATAAATGATCATCTATGTATTAATGTCCACGGAAAGGAAATTCCTTTATATTGTTTTGGTCAGTGAATGGATATAGCTACAAATGAAGTTGAAAAATTGCCCATAACATACAATAGATTTCATGTAGTTGTAACAGATACAAAAATTAAACTGAAACAAATAGCAGAATCATTGACAAAAGAAATCAGAGATCGTTTTCAAAGAGATGAATTGCTTGAGGCTATGGGTGTGGTTAACCCAATGTTTTGGGATCCTTGTAATGAATACCAGATTATAAATGGTTTGTTTCTCAAATACATGGGCACTCTTGCTAGCCATTTCACTAAACGTGTGGTAGTCAATGGTATTGAAATCAATGGCATTCTCAACAAAGATCTCTTGACAAAACAATCAAACTATTTTGGAACAACAATGTCTGCTCAAGTTTCACAACTCACTAACCATCATGAAATAGGTTCTATTTCACGTTTGTGGAAATAATTACATCCCAGTAGTATCTTACAACATACTATGAGTGAATATTTTAGTTTATATGAATTATGTCAAACGATGATTTTAGGATCTATGGAGGATGAAAGGGTATTTAGTGCATTATCATATGTAAAATCTAAAGTTCGAAATAGGTTGGACAAAAATTTAGAAAATTTTTTGAGAGTATATGTGTCGACCTATGAGGTAGAGAAGTTTCCTTATGATAGAGCTTTGTCATATTGGAAATCTCTGGCAGAGAGAAGAGGTGTCACGAATACTCAGGATGATGAGGATAATGGTAACATTGATCAGACTGTGATGATAAAATTTTTGGGTATGAGTGTAGAAGATTTTGTACAATCTGAAAAGAGTTTGTTCCAGCTTCTAGCATTATGATGCAAAGATGCTTTCATTTGATTGATTTCACATATTATGCTATCAGTTTTCAATAAAATTTTGGGATTTGATTCATTCATTTGATTTGATTTCACATATTATGCCATCAATTTCCAATAGAATATTGAGATTTGATTATATTTTGAGACATGTATTTTGGAACATGATATTTTGATTTCAAATTCACATATTATGCTATCAATTTTCAACAAAATATTGATTACAGATATGCTATCAGTTTTCAATAGAATATTGATTACAAATATTATTGATTTTCACATGTATTTTGATTTCACATATTATGCTATCAGTTTTCAATAAAATATTGAGATTTGATTATATTTTGAGACATGTATTTTGGAACATGATATTTTGATTTCAAATTCACATATTATGCTATCAATTTTAAATAGAATATTGATTACATATATTATTGATTTTCACATGTATTTTGATTTCACATATTATGCTATCAGTTTTCAATAGAATATTGATTACAAATATGTTGCTTATGGAACACAATTATTTTTATATCATAGATGTGTTATTGGATATTTTGTATATCATGTTATTTAAGTCTTGTTATTGGATTATTAGTCTATGATATTCAAATTATTTAGAAGATTTGTATTGAATAAACCATGTATGGCAAACTAAATATCTGTGCTGCATTTCAGTCATTTCAAATTATTTCATAAAACATAAAAGAACATTTTATTGCATCCACATAATTCAAAATTATTTATTGCATCCACACAACTAATCAAAACATCACAATATTGAAAACAAAATATCAAAAGGTAATACAAAATTTATGGAAATTGTCTCTTTTATTGATTTCAAAAAGATACGAGTCTTTTACAATTTAAAAAAAAACTATGCAACATGTTTCTTTTCTCCTCAAATAAGAAAGCAGCAGTTCTACTTTTCTTCCTGCACGGTGCCTGAAGTTTCAGCTGCATCTACCTCAATATCCTTTGCTTCCAATGCACCAACCCTTACCAAACTTTCAGCTATAGTGTTTATCCCCGATAGCAATAAACCTTCTTCCTTCATGGGATCTTCTCTAAATGGTGCATTCAACTCTTTCTCATTTTCTTTTACTACAACCTCCACATCCAGGCCCTTATCTTTGATAAACTTCTTCAGCCAATTGTTTTCTCGAACAGTGTATTGTAATATTTTCTTCACTTCAATAGCATTATTCACACTGATTTTTGCAGTCCTGATCAACGTTTTCATGGTTGTGACTTGCTGCTTTAAGTGTTGATAATTAGACTGCAAAATAGAAGAGAAAAAGGTTAATATTTATAAACAAAATATATTTAAGAAAAAAATGATTTTCAGTTATATGTAAAACTTACATCAGTTGTAAGTCTTGCAGTTTCTGCAACTGCTACTTTCTTCTTATCTAGTTCCCATTCATTGAAATATGCCTAGGCTTTGACATTGAGGTTCTATAATAGGTCTACCATAATGTCTAGAAATTCATAACTATTTGTAGAATTTACCTTCACGGTGCCAGATTCAGCTTTATGTAACAAAGCATCAATCTTTTGTGGCTCATTCTCTACCTTTGAAAATAACTCCTTTCTATGTGCAAAGTTCTTGTATCGGCCATTTATTGCTTTGATCAAAACCTTGGCTCGATATTCCCATTATTTTAATGTATCAATATCTACAAGTAGACTATTCTTAACTGTAGCCTTACATCTATTAGCTAATAAAACAGTTTCTAAAAAATTAACTTTATCATCATCGTTCAGATGATGATGGGTGTCGACTTGCTGGTGGGGGGAAGAAACTCTGATGACATCTACTTCAACATTCTCCTCTACTTCATCATCGATCTCTATGCCCTGAAGCACATCACTTGCCTTTAGAGGGAAATTATTCATATCTTGATAAAGAAAATCATCATCGAGATTCCCAGAGGGCATCTGAGATGCGCTCTCTACATTTGATAAATTCTCAAGGGTTAATATTGGGAACGCTAAAGCAAGAGACTGAGACACAGTTTGAGTCTATGTCTCAACCTGAATTTTGGTTCCCAAAGGTGGTGGTGTGAGGAACTATTTCCCATGCATGCAAGATTGGTTCCTCATCGGTGGTACCTATTGTGTAGTTGTTGTGTGAGGACGAACTTGTTGTGGATGGACTTGTGGTGGCACTGGCACTTGTTGTTGCTGCGTTTGCGGTTGTGCACCCGATGGAGGCATCTATTTTCTCACTCTTTTAAATCTAGCCGATCCCTCTACAAAATTTCACATGAAAATATAAATTAAAACTAGTGTTAAAAACAATGCCATTAAAAGAGATTAATTTTAACTAAACATACCAGACTCAGACTCTGCAGCCATTGTCATTGATGATGCATCCATTTGCCTTTGCTCTAAAAACATTTAAAATATTTTCTCAAACTAAATATAATTTTATATCGTTAAAATACATTATTTGAAATAGTACTTTTGAATAATAAGTTTACCTTGTGAGTTGGAGGTTACTTCTTCAATGTCGACTATAAAAGATGCATGTCCAGAAGTAACAGGAGTCGTACGTGTATGTTGACCAGGAGACCTCCTACGTTTACTGGTATGAGTTACTGGTGATGATTGTGACTAGTGTCAGAATCGATAGACGCTTCTTGAATCCTAACGGTGGCATCCCTTTTACTGGAAGAATGTGTTGCTCTTCTCTGTTTTCAAAAGAAAATTAGAAAATAAAAAGATTGATTGAAAAGAAAGAAAAGAGAGATTATTCAAATAAATAATTTTACCTGTATTTCATTCTCAGCCATGCCAATAGCCAACAAAATTGGGTGCAATGCAGTTGGAGGATTGCTTATTTGAAGATTGAAATATGCTTCATTAAAAAGACAAAGAATAAAATTGTTGGTTGTTACTGTATAGGCAGATTGAATTTTTTGGGCACTAAGAAGGTCCTATTTCAGGCGGTTGGAAATGTGGGTGGACCAATCATATCTACCTCCATCAATACATCGAATCAATAATGACAATGCCCAAAATGGCATTTCTATAGGTCGCCCCTGCAAAATAAGCCTTGCTAGGAAAAATTCAATGCAGGCATAAAGAAATTTGTCTGCAATGTTGGAAATGTTCAAACCCTTTTTTTTATTTGTGGAAAACATCCCAAAAGGGATGCCACTTTCGGGTAAGACCCAAGGAGGCAGGGGTATCCATTCTACCAAAAATGCCCAGGACTCGGACCTGGCCTACCACCTTTGACATACTCAAGGAGCAAACAAACACACAAAACCAATTTAAAAATAAGTAAATAACAACAAAAATAATAAAATAAAATAAAAAACATGCTCCTTGAGTGTGTCAAAAACAAAAGCACAACCAAACACGCACAATAAGATAAAAGAAACCACAACACGAACCACATAGAAAAACATAAGAACCACATAACAAAACACAAACAAGACAAAAACAACAGAACACTACAAAGACATAACCCAAAAAAAAACATGAAAAATAAACACAACCAAAACCTAAAAAATAAAAAAAATAAAAAATAAAAAACAACCAACAACAAACAATAAACAAAAACAAAAAACATAGAAAACACTCACACATAAAAACACGAATTAACACAAACAAAGAGAAACCCAAGAACAAGAACGAAAAAAACACAAGAACAATAACAAAAAACATAAAAAAAAAAACACAAAACAACAAAAACACAAGAACAACAAAAAACAACACAAAGAACACAAAAACAAAACAAAACAAAAGAACCCACCCACCTTAAAAAACTAAACAAAAAAACAAAAAAGAAAAAAGAAAAGAAAAAAATTGAACATAACAATGACCTATCTAGACCAAAAGACTATTAAGGCAAGAATCAACAGAGGAAACAAAATAAAGAATAGAATGAGCTAGGGAACTAAAAAAAACTGAATGAACCAAAGAGAAGCAAAAAAAAAAAAAGAAGAAACTAGGTACCTTCAGAACTGGAGCCATCCAAAGAAATGATAGAAAGAAGAGCTTCCCTAATTTGAGAAGCCCACCATCTAGGAGGGTGGCCATAACAAGTAAGATCACCTTTGTCCAAAGCCCAATTAGCTAAAGCATCAACACTCTTGTTTTGATCTCTCGACCACATGATTGTAATCAACTTTCAAAAATCCCATCCGGATTAATTGAATCTTCTCAATAATTCTTTTTATTCTCCAATCCACCTTATGATTCTTAGAAGGAGTCTTCAAGAGATTAATCATAAGTTGAGAGTCGGACTCAACTAACACCTTTTCCCATCCAACCTTAGTAGCCTCCTGAAGGCCTCTGAGGATACCATACCCCTCAACAAGGTTATTGGAAAGAATACCCAAATTCTCAGCAAAAGTAAAAAACTAGGGAGCCATCTGAAAGTCTACCAATTCCTCCCACACTGGCTTTTCCAGGGTTTCCCTCTAGAGGCTCCATCAGTATTGAATTTTCCAAAATCCTTAGGAGGAGGTTGCCAATTTCTTGTCCTATCCATCTTACTAATACTCACATTCCCTTTAAGTTGGTTGCCCTTAGAAGATTTAATCTTCAATATTTGCATCACTTGATCCCATATTTGGTGGGAGTTTTGGGGGTGATTAAGGAGTTGATGGACTGATTCAACTAAGTTGGCTATGGTCTTTTGCCAAATATAGTGAATATCCTTCCTATCTTGATTAAAAATTTGGTTGTTCCTTTCATTCCAAATATTCCAAAGAAGAATGGTAGAACCCATCCAAACTAACTGCCTAATAAAATGATCAACACCCTCTTGATTAGGCCAATCCCTCCAAAGTTGTTCAAAAGTAAAAAAATTGGACCACTGTAAGCCAAGTAAAGTGGCCATTCTCCTCCATAGCTCGAAGGCTAAAGTACACTCAATAAAAATATGGTTGAGAGTTTCTACATTCTCTTCACACATTTCACATCTAAAAGGGCCATGAAAACCACGCTTCATAAGTTGCTCACCAGTAAGCACCCTACGATGCAATAAAAGCCAATTAAAGAACCTCACCTTAGGCCGGAGCTTTTGAGCCCACAATCGAGAAAATATGTCAGAAGAATGGTTGGGATTATTATGGCATAAGGTCAAATAACCTTGAGCAACTGAATACTCACCCTTAGTAGTGTTGTTCCATCCAAAACAATATTTTTCATGGGACCAAGAGAGGGATCTCATATGAAGGATGCCTTGGATATCTTGTCTTTGCCTTTCGAGGATTTGAATAGGCCAGTCCTCAATAGGGATCCAATATCTACCAACCTTTGAATTACCACTATGGTACCAATAGTAATTAGCCACCTTTATCCAATTAGCTCGGTGAAGCTCCTCCATCCAAGGCCTCCAATCGGGAAACTGAGTTATCAAAGGCTTGTGACCATCCCAAGAATATATCCAAAAATTTGCCTGTTGACCATTATGAATGATCCAAAATAAATTTTTCTTTATCAAATCCTCACCAGTCTTAAGAACTGCTAAAATGGGAGAACCTTTGGTAGGAAGTTGATAGCAAACAAGGTCTTCAGGACTTTTGTTCTCAACATATTTAGCACGGAGATTATTGGCCCAAAGAGCATTGGGGTTATGCAACATCCTCCAATATAATTTAGTAGCTAAAGCTTTGTTGTTATTAATAGAAGACCGGAATCCTAACCCCCCTTCACTCTTAGGAAGACATAAAGTATCCCATTTCACCAAGGCCCATTTTCTTTTCTCCTTAGTACCACTCCAAAGGAAACAATGACTGATTTGATCCAATTCTCGAAGAATAGCCTTTGGGATATTCAAAACGAAAGAAACATAAATAGGAATAGCTTGAAGGACTGATTTTACCAAGGTGATTCTACCCCCAAAAGAAAGCCACTTGTTGGTCCACTTTCCAATTTTCTTCTTGACTTTGTCCAACAACCAATTCCAATATTTATTTTTTTGCCTTTGAATATTTATGGGAATACCTAAATAAGTGATTGGAAGGGAGGTCTTCTTATATCTTAATTTATCCAAGACCATGGATTCCTGTCTAGTAGAGCAGTGAAAGAAAATAACTTTAGATTTGTCTTCATTGATCAACTACCCAATAGCCTTAGAAAAATAGCTAATGATTTGCTTAATATTAGAAGCTTCCTTAACTGTAGCTTTACCTAAAAGAGTAGAGTCATCCACAAATTGAAGATGAGAGATAGGTCTAGCTCCATGAGCAATGGTAACTCCCTCAAGGGTTTTGTTTTCCCTCTTTTTGGTTATAGTCCTACCCAAGCATTCAACAAGAATGATGAATAAATAAGGGGATAGCGGGTCACCTTGCCTAATACCTCTGGAAGCTGGGAATGACTGAGAAGGCCTGCCATTGATAAGAACTAAGTAGGAAACTTAAGAGATACATCCCATAATCCAATCCATCCAATCCTTAGAGAAACCAAATTGCCTCAAAATTTTGATAAGGAAGTGCCAATCCACTCTGTCATAAGCTTTGGATAAGTCTAACCGAATGAACATGGAAGGAGATTTTTGCATATCCATGGAATGGATGGCTTCCTGAGCAAGAACTATCTCATCTACTATTTGATGTCCTTCCACATAACCCCCTTGCTCTGGGGAAATAATCTTATGCAAAAGAGGCTTCAACCTTTCTACCATGATTTTAGTAATGATTTTGAGAAGAACATTACATAAAGCAATAGGTCTAAAAGCTGAGATATGATCAACCTCTTGAGCTTTTGGAACAAGAGTAATATAAGTTTTATTGATAACCTTCAAAATTTCTTTGGCTTTCCTGGCTTCTTCCACCACCTCTAATAAATCAACATGAAGGATATCCCAGAAATCTTGGTAGAACTCAATGGGAAAACCATCAAGACCCGGGGTTTTCCATTTTTGCATTTTAAAAACTACTTGTTGAAGCTCATTGATAGTAACAAGAGCAAGTCAAAATAGAGTTCTCCTCAGAAGTGATAAGAGAAGGGATTGCTTGAAGAATATTTTGTTGTGAAGTCGAGTCAAGAGGAGTAGCAGGAAAAATATTGGAAAAGTAATCAACAACAATAGAGTTCATGCCATCCCAAGTATAAACAACATCTCCAGAATCTGATTTTAAGGAAGAAATAAAGTTGTGAGATCTTCGAGCTAGAAGATATTTGTGGAAGAAATTTGTGTTTCGATCTCCTTCTTTGAGCCATTGAATTCTAGATTTTTGCTTCCATAATATTTCTTCTCTTTTTTCCCATTCCTCTAACTGAGTTGTGAGTTTAATTTCATCTCGCACTTCTCTTCTCTCGTGAGGCCATCTAAACGGATTTTCTTATTCAAATTTTCAAGATGAGCAATAACTTCATGTTTTTTTTATGAACATCCCCAAACTCTTTCCAGCTCCAAGTCTTGATTTTGGATTTAATGTATTGCAGTCTTTTGGCAAAACAGAACATCTTAGTCCCATGCCTAGGTTTACCTTCCTTCCACCATTGTTGCACACGAGGTCTAAAGGAAATGTCTCTAAGCCACATTAATTGAAAATGAAAAGGAGAGAAACTCACATTGGTTTTCCACATTTCCACCATGATTGGCCAATGATCCGAACCAAGCATTATTAAGAGTCTTCACTTTAGGAATGTGACCATGGATTAAGAAATTTTCAGAGAGCAAAAACCTATCCAATCTCTCCATTATACAAGCTAACCCTTGCATTCTGTTAGACCAATTCATAAGGCCATTATCTGGTTGGATATCCACAAGATGGAGGTTTGCAATATATTCTCTCATGAGGTCAGTGCTTTTGTCCAAATTTATATTTCCCCCCTTTTCTCATCCAGAGAGAGGATGGTATTGAAATCTCCTCCAATCAAGATCCAAGCTTCAGGAAAATGAGAGATAATATGAGTAATATCCTTCCACTATCTTCTTTTTTCCTCCAAAGAAGTCGGAGCATAAACAGTAATGCAGAGCATAATTTGGTTGGAATGTCTACTTTGAATAGCTATAGCCAAAAAATCCCAACTGCCAACCATATGGTGAATAACTACCTCTTTTGGGTCCCAAAGACAATAAATGCCACCCGAAGTCCCTTGGGAACTAAGGGAAACCACTTTTCCAGCTGGCCAAATTTTACTGGCAATTGAGTCCATATCCTCCATTGACATCTTTGTTTCTTGAAGGAAAACAAGATGTGGATGATTTATCTGAATCATTCTTCTAATTTCATTTTGTTTTGAAAGACTCCCTTTGAGTCCTCTAATATTCCAAGTGATGATCTTCATTAATACCAGGGCTAAAAAATTTGGGAATGGCATTAATCTTACCTTCCTCTACAAGCTTTTCACCTTCTTTTACCATATGATATTGATTGGTCTTGCGACCTGCTTTTTGATTAGAATCCATCTTCAATTTGTTTTTCCCCTGTTTCTTGACTTATTCCAATTGAATCTGAGATGACTTCTAACCTTGAAGAATGCTCGTACACGACCAAAATTTTACTAGATGGTTCAATGGAGTCTATATTGGGACCTGCATTATTTAAAGTTTTGACATTTGAAAGATTGTTTTTCTTGTGTAAATTTTCTCCTTTTTTTTCTGTTGAAAACCTTTGATTTGTTGGTTTGTCTTTGAGTTCTTCCCTTCATATTTAAATTATGTTTCTAAGATTTCAGTTTCCATTATTTCCTCTTCCTTGCTTGGGACATCATGTGTGGAAAGGATTTCAAACATATTAGCAAATGACTTTAATTGATCCTTCATAACTTGGAACAAGCTTCCAAGTTTTATTCTTCATCAAAGACTCATACTCTGTATCCATAGCGGCCTTCCACTGAGGCTCACTGAGAGCATCTTGCACTGATGCAGGTTCAAGACTATCTATGGTAGACATGAATGTCCTGTCATCATCAATATCCATATCCTCAACTTCTGTACTTGGAGTCACAGAAAGTTCCTCAAAAGATTGACAAAGATCATCAACCTCACCAGTTTCTCTGGCTTCTCTTTCCTTTTGAGCCATACTGCGTGTACGAGGTCTATCCAAATTCAAATTGGGAGGAGTGGATAAATTTGCGTCTCTGATTGTATTTGTACACCATTTTGGATTCTTCTTCGGTGGTGGTG
Organism: Wollemia nobilis; assembly: GCA_028583015.1. Classification (NCBI taxonomy): domain Eukaryota; kingdom Viridiplantae; phylum Streptophyta; class Pinopsida; order Araucariales; family Araucariaceae; genus Wollemia; species Wollemia nobilis. The sequence goes on along the minus strand of JAQPPZ010000523.1, from coordinate 487,379 downwards.
AAGAAGATGTAGAAGGACCTCCTGTCTGTGCTGACGAAGGAATCATCTCTTCCTTAGTTTCCACAATATCTTGGTGTACTGTAGATGTGCTCTGTGATTTGAAAGCTTCATCAAAGACAACATCTCCGCTGATATGAATTTTCTTGGTCAAAGGATCTATCAACCGATATCCTTTAGAGTGCTCAGAATATCCAAGAAAAATACATCTCAGTGTTTTCTCATCTAGCTTCTTCCTTTTCTCTTTCGGTATGTGCATGAAAGCTTGACACCCGAAAATACGTAGATGAGATATGGAGGGTTTTTGACCACTCCATGCTTCCTGTGGAGTCATTCCTTTTAGGGTCTTTGTGGGTGCCCTATTCAACAGATACACTGCAGTGGTGACAGATTCTGCCCAATATTGTCACCCAAGAGTAGCTCTTGTGAGCATACAACGAACCATTTCCATGATAGAACGGTTCCTTCTCTCAGCAACTCCATTTTTCTGAGGAGTATAGGCAGTTGTTAACTGTATCTTGATCCCATGCTTATCTAGGAATGCAAAAAATTCATTAGAGGTAAACTCTCCCCCTCGATTTGAGCGGAGGGTTTTGATAGAAGCCCCTGACTCCTCAAAAAATTTCTTGAACTGCTGGAAGAATGCAAAAGCTTCAGATTTCAGTTTGAGAAAGAAAACCCACATCTTTCGTGAGTAGTCATCTACGAATAACGAAAGTACCTCTTCCCTCCAACACTGTTGGGTGTGAAAGGACCACATAGATCGGTGTGAATTAGCTCTAGAGGTTTTCGTGCTCTTGTAGAGCTCTTCTCAAATGGTACTCTATGCTGCTTTCCTGCCAAGAAGTCAGAGCACACTGGCAATGTGGCAGAAAGGGAAGGAAGACCCTTTACCATCTCATACTTGCTGAGCTCAAGTAAGTAGCCAGAACTAAGATGCCCATATCTCTTGTGCCATAGGGAAGTTGCCTCCTTGGTAGAGACAGTCATGGCAACATGTGGAGTAGAGATAGCATCTAGTGCAAATAAGCCATGCTTATATGAAGCTATTGCAATCTGCTTACCCTTCCTGGTAATAGTACAACACTTCTTTCCATTCTCAACACGAAAGTTGACAACCATATTTCTGTCCAGGATTTGTGTGACTGACAAAAAATTGTTAGCCAATCCCGAACATAGAGGACTTTGTCAATATGACACTTGCCATTAGGAAGAGTGACTGAAACTGTACCCTCTCCCTGAACCTCGTAGGTTTTATCATCAGCAATGGTGACAGGTTTGCCCTCTTTGGCCACAAATGATTCAAACCACGATCTATCGCCAGTCATATGTTTGCTAGCTCCAGAATCGACATACCAAATAGGATCCCTCTGAGTGGAATCTGTGGTAGTCATGAGCACCTTGTGTGCCCATTTAGAATCTGAGTCAGATTCTTCAACAACAACATTCACCTGGGGTTGCTTGTTCTTATTTTGTGGTTTGTTTTGGCCTTTCTGCTTGTTCTTATGCCAACACCTGTTGGTGTCATGGTTGTCTTTCTCACAGATCTTGCACCACCTCTTCTTTTATTGAGGTTGTTTACCTTTTCCTTTCGTATCCTGTTGAGAATTTCCTCCTTTCTAAAAGTTGCCTCCTTTTTGCCCATTACCTTTCTTCCTAGAACCCTTCCTGTTGGTGTATAGGGCTGTATTGGAAGAATCATCCTTGTGAAGTTGGTGTGCCTCCTGTTGTTGAAGCAAATTGACCAACTCGATGTAGGTAATTTGTCGTTGAGACACCTGGATGGAGGTTATCAACATATCAAATGAAGAAGGTAAAGCTCTCATCACAAGTGAAATGAGAAGCTTTTCGTCCACAATATCTCCTAGAGAACTCAATTTCTCTTTCAACTCAGACACTCTGCACAGAAAGAGTTCAACTGTTTCACCCTGTCTCAAACTCAAGTTATGAAGTTGTTGTTGAAGATGAAGAATGGTGGATTCATTCTTCCCCTCATAGATGGTTCTAAGGGCATCCCATGCCTCTTTACCACTTTCTTTGTCAGCTATATGAGGTTGCACTTCATCTGAAACAAGCAAACAAAATGAGCACCTTTGCTCTACCGTCTTTCTTGTCAAAAGCTATCTCGATCCGTTGAAGGACCCGTGGATCCCGCTTGTTGGTGAAGGCCTAGTTGCTACTCCAGTAACAATATCCCACAAATCTTCCATTTGGAGAATAGCCTTCATCTTATGTTTCCATGGTGTATAATTTGGACCTTTCAATAACTGATGCGGATCAGTCATCAACTTTGCAACAGCGGCCATAGTGAAGGTTCCTTATATCACCAAATTGGTCCCCCTTTCGATATACCTTTTGCTCGACCAATATACCATACAAAATACCCGCCCTTACGTGAGGGAAACTATAGGTATTTAGAAATATCAACAAAAATCACCCGCCCTTACGTGAGGGAGACTATAGGTGAGGTTTAGAGATCATACGATACGTGGAACATAAGCGGTACTGAAAGGGAATCGCCTTGTTGATGGCACCTACCATAGAAGATTCTTCTCATGCGTGGGGCGTAACTTCCCCTAAACACTATGAAGAATACTTCGTCGGGATTTACGCCTAAACACAAGTGCGATAATGGGTAGTGGATGGAGTAAAAAAATGCAAAAATGGCGTACTTATTCCTCCCCGACGATTTATAGAGAACAAGCTCAGACGTCGTTGTAGCAGCTATATTAGGCGGCGGATACAGTAGCCAAATCACGACAGCTTTACCTGTAAGTGCTGGCCAGAGGTATCACAAATACCAAACCCTGCAGTGCAATAAAATTGCATGGATGGGTTTTATATTCCGGGGAATTAGGGAGTGTTTGTTTTTAAGTTTTTAATGTTATAGTGCAAAAATGAAATATGCAACATACAACATAAAAAAACTGCCCACAAGAATAACCCACAAGGTGTCGGTCACAGCCGAAAATGCACCTTTTACAATGCCAAATTGCTATTTTTCAAAAAATTACTCAACATCCCCCTTTGATTTTTTGAAAAAATATCCCCCCTTAAAAGGCTTTCTTTAACAAAGCATTTTTAATAATTATTATTTATTTAAAATTAAAATAAATAATTTCAATTTATATAGTTTTAAAACTTTAGAAAAAATAAATTAAAATTAAATTTTAATTTATAAAGTTTAAAACTATATTAAAAAAATTAAAATTAAAAATTTTAATTAAAAAAAAAAATAATTAAAAATGACTTTGAAAAAAAAAATATACCTTGGGGGGAGTCGGCGGGATTTGAACCCCCGACCTGTAGGCTCCCTGAGCCTTACCGCACAGCTCACTGCCAAGTGAGCTTGCGGGCTGATCCGGAAGAGATCAAGAGCCTCCTCCTTTTTGAACACCTTCTTCCTCCTCCTCCTCTGCTGCGGCCTCCGGTTGCTGGGCCACGCGTTGCTGCTTCCCAGCGATCTCCGTGTTTTTTTTTCTTAAAAAAATCGCAGCTCCGCTCCGCAGGTTTGGTAATTTTTTTTTTTTTTTTTTTTTTTTTCAACCAGGGGGGGGGCGCGCGGCCAAACCCGCCGCTCTGCTGGTGAAATTTTTTTATTTTTATTTTCCAACGATGGGGGGGGGGGCGCGTCCGTGCGCTCCTCCTCCGCGTTCAGCTGGCGGACGGGCTGACCTCTGCCTGGACACTGCTGCGCGTTCGGTCTGCGCTTTGCGCGGACTGTTAATTTTTTTTTTCACTGTACGTCACGCGATTGCGCGCGACGTGTAAAAAAAAATTTGCCTCTCAACAAAAATTCCCCTGCCCACCAACCTTACCAAACTGGCTCTGATGCCATGTAAAACCAGCGAACAACATTGCATTGCATTAAACCATGTTTAAATAGCGATTACACAGCCGGGAATAGCACCGACGGAACGGCTGAACAAGAACTGTTACGAAGTTGTAACAGTCTCAACAAAATGTCTAAATAAACTTAGACAAAGACAAAGTACGCTAACAGTATCTGAGTTCTTCCCTTCATATTTAAATTGTGTTTCTAAGATTTCAGTTTCCATTATTTCCTCTTCCTTGCTTGGGACATCATGTGTGGAAAGGATTTCAAACATATTAGCAGATGACTTTAATTGATCCTTCATAACTGGTTTTTTCTGAGTGTTCTTCTTCTTAGGTATTTGGAAACATGTTGAGTTTATATCTTCTTTCTTTTGATTAGGAATTTTATTTGGGCAAGCATTGGCCAAATGACCATATTCATGGCAAATTCTACAACGAAAAGGAATGTTCTCATAGTCCACTACTTGCTCCCAAGTGTCTTCCCCAAAATTTAATGTGATATTTTTAGGTAGGGGTTTGTCAAATCCATTAAAACATAAATTCGAGCATAAATAATATGTTTAAAATTTTGAGTACAATCAGCAGTCATCATAAAAGTTCCTAAAGAGTTTCCAATTAAAGAAAAAATAGTAGGATTCCAAAATTCAATAGAAATGCCAAAGAGTCTAACCCACACGAGAGCTATAGAAGGCATCTCTTCTTCGGCTTTAAATTTAGTATGCCAGGGCTTCATGAAAAGCCCTGCCCTTCTAAAAAACCAAGGACCCCCTTGAAAATTTTTCTCTCTATCTTCATTATTGGCAAATAAAACAAGAAAATAATCATTTGGATAAATAGAGATTTGTAACTCAACTTAAGTTTTCCAGCTTTTTGCAGCCCGGACTTTGAAAGCAGATAGACTCGGACGAAAACCCACGAACCGACAAATTAGTCCTCTTTTTTCCAAATCTTCAATGCTAGTTTGAATGTTACCCATATCAAGCTTAACAATAGGAGTTCCATCAACTGCTTTAAGACATCCTGACTCTATTTTCCTAGGATCAATATTAGGCATTCTTAGAGGTTTATGGGAAGCCCTAAGATTGATATTAGCATTGGGCTGAGGTTGTCCACCATGGAGGGCATCCCTAAAATTTATTTTTGGGACTGAGTCTTTGAAATTCTTACCTTTGACAGGGATTTTCACAGTAGAATTATTTTGTGGGTGCACCTTAGCACCAGATTCACTTGAGATATGAGCCATTTTTTGATCAACTGCTTGAAACTTGTTTCATGATCTCTTTAATCCTTGCCCTAGACACTGTGGAAAGGTATGGTTTTCACTTTTATTTTGTGCAACAAATTGGAAGCCGTTGTCACTCAAGTTCACAGTATGATTTGTTGAAAGATAAATTTTTAACCCATCTTGGATCCCTTGCAACATTTTTTGCTAAAATATTGAGCATAAACCACAAAAATATTAGCCTCTAGGACCCAAAGGCCTTAAAAACCAACCTCTGGAGCTTCTTGCACTCAACCCAGATGAAACCCTCACATAGCCACTTGCCAAATATCTCGTTCACACATAGGGTTGTGCTAGGATCTATGTTTCTCCAAATGATATGAAAATTGGTGGATATGTTCTAGGGTTTTTCAGGTATCTACCCTCAAAATTTTAGCTCAATCCGAGTCCGAATGAGTGAGATATGGCCAAAATGAGTTCGATAGTTTAGGCAGTCCTACGAAAAACGTCCCTCCACAAATTTATCGAATAGATGTTTCCTAGAAAGGTTTTAACAAATTGGATCGTTCAAACCCCTTTTTGACTTTGAAGAATTAACTAAAAAAAGAGAGAACATTATTAGAAAACAAAAATTACAACAGGGAGAAAATTATAATAGAATGGAAACTACAATACATCAAAATTTAAGATAAATGAAAACTAAAATTTAAAAATATACCTTTCAAATGGTTTGAATTCATAGCATATTTGGATGCTAGCATTGATTTATCATCTAGTACACCATCCAAAAATGGTAGCCCTGTTAGTCGCTGCACATCCTAGGGTTTCACAAAAAAAACAATATCCTTGTTATCCACTTTGATCTGAATAGTGGACATGTCATGGTTGTAGCAACTAACCATCCATTGCATCAGGAGGACGTTGATGTTCAACTGTGGCATCTTCATTACTCCAGCAAGTTCGAAGGTGTAAAGCCATTCAGAATCTCTTCCAGGAGTGCTAAAAATATTCTTGATGTTGGGGCAATAGAAGTTCTTGAATGTCACTTTGGAAGGCAAAGGAGAGGAAGAGCTAGCCATTTTTGCATTGAAACGGTTTGAAAAAGGCTCTAAAAATAGTCTTTAAATGGTGTGGAAACACCCTAGAAAATGCTCTGAAATGCCTTGGAAAATGCTATGAATTGCCTTGGAAAATGCTCTTAAAATCATCTAAAAACACTTGGAAAACCCTCAAAAAATGCTACCAAAACCCTCAAAAAATGCTCTGAAAACCGTCTGAAAAGGCTCTGAAACTGCTCCAAAAACCTTCTGAAAAGGCTATGAAATCGCTGTAAAAATGCCCTGAAAATGCTAGAAAATACTCTAAAATTACTCTGGAAAACGCTGTGGGAAAGGTGAAAAATGACCCTGCATTTCTATTTATAGAAGTCTACATGGTTGAAGTCAATGAAAGTGTGACATGTAGCAGAGCTAAGGATACGTGTCAGCTTCTTCTAGTTACCATATGTCAGTCGCCATTTTCTAGTTGCCCTCTTCCAATCACCTTATGATAGTCGCCATGTGATAGTCACCTTTTGACACTCACCATGTGATAGTCGCCATGTGACAGTCACCTTGTTATAGTTACCATATGATAGTCACATTGTGACATTCACCATGTGACAATCGCCTTGTGATAGTCGCCTTGTGACAGTCGCCTTGTGATAATTGCCATGTGACAGTCACCATGTGACAGTTACTTCTATCGGTCACCTTGTGCAAGTCACTTTTGTTAGTCGCCTTGTGCTAGTTTCTTCTGTCAATCATCTTGTGCTAGTCACTTTAGTCAGTCACCTTGTGCCAGTCACTTCTATCAGCTGCCTTATGCTAGTCGCTTCAGTCAGTCACCTTGTACCAATCAATTTTTTTAGTCACCCTGTGCAAGTTGCTTTTGTCACTTTTGCCAGTTGCTTCTGTCACTTTTACCAGTTGCTTCTGTTAGTCACCTTGTGATAGTCACCATTTAAAATTTTTGAAAATTTCTATGCAAAATTTTGAATAAGTCGCCATATTTTGATAATTTTTTTATAAAATTTTGAAAAATTCACCTCGAAGTTTATACACCTTTTTGAAAATTTCTATGCAAAATTTTGAATAAGTCGCCATATTTTGATAAATTTTTTATAAAATTTTGAAAAATTCACCCCAAAGTTTATACACCGTTAGCCTAGATTTACCTTGATTTTATAATTACTTTTTCGGTACTACCCCTTACATAACCTTGATTTTGTGCTAAAATACCAATATGAAAATGTTAGTAAGATATTTTAAAGCATCATAGTAAGGTAACATCATCTTAGCTTCAAGAATTTGTTCCATTCAAATGTTGTGTTAGTTCCACCTTGTTATTTGAAAAAAGGGGAATCTTACACTAGGCCTCTAAGCTATAGTAATGTAAAGCATAACAAGAGAGGAACTAATCGAAGAATCAAATCAATAGTAGTAAACTACACTAGATTTCTACATTTATGTAATAAAATCAACAATAGTAAACTATACTTGATTTCTACGTTCATTTTGTAAATATTGATAAAACAAAAAACGTATTACGATAGAAATAAAATGAGCAATGAATGAAATGGAATTCAATATACTAAACTACACTATTATTTAATATTATCTTGTTGCAATAAGAAAAAATATAAAAATTAAAGAAGAGATATGTTGATGGAGGGCTCAGTTGGAAGCTATGTTGTTTAGTGGAACACTCCATCCTCTTCTGTTGCATAGTCCCAATTTAGTATCAATAAGCTTGATAGCCTACAAGGGTTGAGGGATCCATGCAAAAGGAGTGTGCTTGCAAATTGGAAAGAGAATTCACAATATTAAATATAAGAAAGGATAATTAGAAGACAAAGAAAGAATGTAATGTATAAAATATAAACATCCAAATGAAAAATATTTTATGATATTTAAAATTAGAGATTTTTTTTTTAATATAGCAAAAAACCCCTTGTGGGGCTACTTTGGTCTGAGAAACCACGACCAGGGAATTCTACACCGTCAAAATCATCTGGAAGTCATGCCCGATATTGACCACACTAGCATTATCAACAAGATTTTGGGTATTCGATGTGCGTTTGGTAGGGTGGATATTCAAACTAGGGACCTCTCTTGGAGGATTGCCCTACCCTCTCCAACTCACTTACAACATGTAGGTAATTATAGAAAATTTAACTTTTACAAAAATATTCTTTTCTTTTACCAACTAGAATACATACGTTTTTAGGCTATAAATTATAGTCATTAGCCAAGTTAGTATGTCACTTTTTTTTGACATGTTAAACATGTTAGGGTTTCTAGATACACTTCTCAAAACCTTAGGTTTTGATGAATGAATGATATTACAACTTAAATTTTCAATAGTGTTATCCATTATTTTTTATGACTAACACACTAGAATACACATGACATTCACCATGCATATTGTTCCTGTAGTGAATTATCATTACACTTGGGCAAAGTAGAGCCACTTGGCTAATTTTAAGAGCTAGTTCTGGTAGAAGGCTAAGTTGCACAAGGACCAAATGGAAGCCTAGGTAAAAACTAAACAACCAGATCTCCAAAGAAGCATGGTAACTAGACCCACATGGTGAAAACTCACTATAATGAGACATAACTAGAGCTCTGATAAAATCCCAAGACACTACAACATACCAAGTTATCAAAATTAAGAGAAATCAACCTATGGTAATAACTAGAGCAATGAGAGAAGTAAAAAAGGAGAGACCACCATAAAGAATCCCAATCAATATGTAGGGTAATGGTCTTCCAATTAACCCAAAACTAGCTATGGTCTGATATTTTGGAAAACCTATTTTTCTTTGGGGGCTCCCACCTCTAAACCCCTACATGGAGGGTTGATGGACCCCCATACCCCCTAGCTAGGGTTGGTAACCATTGCCCTAGACCCCACATGTTGCATAGGACTATACGATCCCCTAAAGTGTGACTCTCTCTCTCTCTCTCTCTCTCTCTCTGTGTAGGAAGGTAAAATATTTAAAGCCCCATAATAAGACCCTTAGAGAAGCAACCATAGATATAAGAAAATTAATGGCAAGGGATCTTTATAATAGATCTCCAACATGGGCAACATTCTCCATTCATTCTAGGTCTGAGTAACCTTGAGATTATGCACCATCAATGAAGAAGTACCATGATTGGGAATTTTGAAGGAGGAAATTTCAAATTTTGAATATTAATTGTAAATAATATAAATAGTAGTTCTTGTGGGTAAAGGAAGGAGTTTTGAGTTGTTGCTATGTCAAGTATCTAACCTATGGCATTTTCTTTCTCCCTTTTCTATTTTCTTGCTTAGTCTTGACTCGAACCTTGAGCTAGATATATGCATAGGCCTTAAGCCTCTTTTGTTTATAAATATTATTTGTATGACCAAATATGTGTTCACTTTTGGTCGTGCATTGTTAATGTGTTCATTTATACCACTAAATTGAGATGGAAATTGTATCTTCCTCTTTTTTGCATCACCCCCATTAGATAGGCTAAATAGGTTTCAATTTTTGAACTTTACTTTTCACTGTAATGCATGTTTTTTCCTCTCTCCTTTTCCTTTGAAATAACCCAATTAGGATTAGAATAGAGTAGCAACAAAATGATGAGCTCGAAAGAATATATCTAGAAGAAAGGAACTAGCCTTGGGTAAAAAACTTGAAGGTCATCCAATGAGAGCCACATCTTATGCTCTCCTAGACTTCCCAAGACTTGTACCCCCACATGAGGCATGGGGAACCATACACACCCACTTAGTAGAGGTGGTAAAATACATAGAGGTTGCAATAGTGGGGGTCACGACGCCTAGGGAGCATAAGGAGGTCACAAATGCCCCCCCAAAATTTTAGACTGACATGCTTGGTGGGACCCAAATTTAAAGACATCCATCCACTAATCTAGAAGTTAGGCCATGGTTCTAATTAAGGCCATAATCATTTAATTTTTGAAGCACTCTATAGATTTACTTGTCAACTATGCTACTAAAGAATAACCTAGAAGAAGGAAAAGCTACCATCCCTAGATCGAGGCTATGATGAGAAACCTTATCTAAATAATAGCATCTTCTCCCTGACAACTTCACTGTAAAAGGACCCAAGTAATCTATTGATAAGATCACAAGGTCAAGGTTTTAATGGAGGCACCAATCCATTCTCTTTTGAGAAGCTCAAACTACATCCACTAAGTGATGCTTCTACAACCAAAGGGTCCAACATAGCTATCTTATCACCCCTACCAATCCAAAGTGAGAAGAGTCCACTAAAACCCCTAGAACCAACAACTAAATGGGGAGAGTTACCAATATTAATACTAGAATTCCTACAAAAATATGATGACGAATGTCTAGTCACATTGCTAAAACACCTATAGGATATGGTCTTCATGTTCTATATACACTACAACATCGAGAAAGATGCGGCACTTAGGTTATTAGTAGCCTCTTTATGAAGGAAGTTCCATCAGGGTTTTGACTTCCTCCTACCTTATTTCATTACTAGTTTAGACTAGCTAGCTAATCTCATCATGGATAGGTTCATTATGAAGGTAATCATTAAAGAAAACCAAAGTCAACTGGAGATGCCAATGCCTCCCCAACATAAGCACACCTTCTTCAGTGAATAGGTTGCTTCAATATAAATCATGAACTAGGAAAAATTGAATATCTGATTAGATCCACCATAGGAAGAACCTAAATACAACAATCACACCTACCCTAGGTAAGCAACTTAGTTTTGGTTGTGGACCTTTTTTTCTAAAGAGAAAATGGTCCTATAGGCCAACCCAAAAGGAGTGTAAAACACTAAAAGTTGATGATCCAAGGAGGAGAACCTAGGCATGCCTGATAATGGTAGGGGAAGCCCAAGTTTCCAAAATAATGATCTACCCATGCCAAATTCCACTGCAATATCTAGCACAAGCCTAGGGATTCATTCTCTGGTGTGGCCAACTAGTAGGAACCCTTGGAAAGTAGTTATTTATGTTTTGAAAAGGTTAAACATACAAGATAAGTAAAATTTTGGTTCCCTTTGGTTTGGGTATTGTAGATTTTGATGAGAGAATGACATGTGATAGACCTAGCATTTAAAGGGGTGCCAAGTTCTATGTACTATAATATAAATATTTGGCTACTATAAATAAAGCTGACAAATCCAAATGTTACTTATATATTGATATAGCCAAGCGATGACATGTATAATGGGAACCTATTTAGAGCTACCATGCAAATAAGGAATATTTAATGATATGTCAATAAGATCATATGAGAGGAGGTTGCATAGACTATAGAGGCTAGGGCATTAGCAAAAAAATCTAAGATCTAAAAACCAACATCATCACTAATTCACTCGCAACAAAGATCACCGTAAAATGGGAGTGGGGTAAAAAATGATAATGACTTACCTTGTTTGGTAAGTCTATATAAGGATAACTATCCATCTATATTTTACTAGTCCCTAAGGAGAATGACCTTTCTAGTTGAACTCTGTTCTTCGGTCTGATCTTCCTTCATATAACTAAAGGAAGAGGATTTTGGGGTGATGTGAGAGGACTAGAAGCCTCCATATTCAAAGTAGCTAATGCAACGAAGATGATCAACATACCGAAATAATAAGACTTCCAAAGTAGTATCCTAAAAATCCCTATGCCATAAAAGCAAGTCGACTCATAAGATTAAGTGGGAAGGTGACTCATAGTCATTTTGGTATTATCTAAGCCTTGCCCTATCAAAGACAAAGACCTATTAGCTAACACCAAAATGGTTTTGAGCCTCATTTATTTTGTAGGGATCCTTCTTATCTAGGTAGGAGGATGTGAAAATTGATCTCTTTTTATAGAAAATTAACCTTGTAATCCTTGGTAAGGATCAGGGGCAATGGAGAAGGAAGAAGAAACCTAGGCTAGCCATGTAAGATAATACTAATGCCAATGTGAGCGTATGATCTATGGGATAAATGTCCAAGCTTCCATAGAATGTGTGTCTTCCTCGATCCTAAGAATTGATCAATTTTGTCCCATCTCCAACAAAGAGAGAACCTTAGGGTCTTTATTCCAAAAGGCATAATAATTATCCAAGCTAAAGGTCTAGAGGTATGGCAGAAAAATATTTATGTGGCATAATTAATCAATAAAAAAGGAAAGTCAACTAGAAGGATAGAATCACACTAGAAAGAAGAATCAACAAAAAGAGTGCAACCTAAACTTGTCACACCTTTTAGAAGCAAGCGAGCCCTAAAAAAAATTCCTCAATTTTGTATAAATCTAAGAATTCTAGGGGTAAATACTTCTCCAAAATCTTGAATCCATACCCAATGGATAAGGTGGTGGATTTCTAGGTTCCTTGTCCCCATAGATCTAAGGATCCCTTAAGAATCACCATAATTGTAGTGAATTCACACTATACTTGGGCAAAGTAGAGTTATTCGACTAATTTTGGGAGTTGGTTTTAGTAGAAGATTAAGTTACATGAGGGTTGGATGAAATCCTAGGTGAAATTTAGAACAACTAGACCATCAAAGAATCTTGGTAACCAAATACATATGATGAAGAGTCACCACAAGTATACATAACTAAAGCTTCAATAAAATCCCAAGACACCATGACATACCAAGTAGTCAAAAATAGGAGAAAACTTAGCTTGGGGATGCTTGACCAAATAGATGACCGATCATAATCAATCTATGATAATAACTATAGGAATAGGAGAAGTCAAAAAGGAGAGACCACCATAAAGAACCCCAATCAATATGTAGGATAATGGTCTTATAGCCAACCCAAAACTAGTTATGCTCTAATATTTTGGAAACTTATTTTGCTTCAGGGGATCCCACCCTTGAACGCATGCATGGAGGGTTGTTGGCCCCCCATGCCTCCCAGTTGGGGTTGCTACTACTACCTTATATCCCATGTGTTGCACAAGATTGTACGATCCCTAAAGGTGCAACTCCGTCTTTTGAAAAGGTACAATATTTAAGGCCCCATCATAAGACCCCTAGAGAAGCGACCATAGAGCTAAAAACATTAATGGTAGGTGATCTCTACAATAGATATCTAGAATGGGTAACATTCTCTAGTAATTCTAGGTTCAAGCATGATGGGCTCTTAAGCATTAATATTAAATTATATCTCATAGGATCAAATATAATATATCCACAATATAATAAGATCAAGATAATGAAATAAGTAGAATAATATGAACAAATTAATATGTAAATCAAGGCTTAAAATATATCAACTAACATTCACTAATAAGAAACAATATGAATGTAATAGCCTGAATCATACATGTACAAAGCATGTAGCACAACTTACAATATTAATTGCTCAAAATGTATGTAGTATTTATTACTCCTATTTCTCTTACAAATGTATCACATAAATCTTGATCATTATAGTGATGATATTGATAATTTATTCTATATCTCTAATGATCCTCCATGGAGTAATATATAGCCATTGTAGAATGACTCTTTGTATACTTGACTATTCCTTTCCTTATGCCAAGTCTCATGACTCTTGGCTTCTCTACTTGATACTTGCATACACATGACTCTATTTTGTATGCACACCTAAACATGACTCCTCACTCAGTACACTCTAATCTAAGGACACTTGTGCACACTTACTCACATGACACTTGTGCATTTCTTGCACATTCACACTTACATAACACTTGTGCATTTTTTGCACATTATTACATTACATAAAATATTACTCACACTCTAAACTAAGACTCAACCCTAGTCTAATATTTACAAGGTGTACCATTAAGGTACCAGGGGGATACATTAACATGTACCAAATAATGTAATATACTCCAACACCCCCTTGTATTATATTATTTGGTTATTGAAGACTTTAGTCTTCAAGTGATCTTGGGACTTGTGCTTGCTCTGCTCTCTTTTTGCCTTCTTCGAATTTTTCCTGATCTTCTTTTTCTTCTTTAGTTTATTTTTTTCTAATTTTTTTTATCAAGCTATATTTCTATATCTTGATCAATTGTAATATTAGTAGCTTTCAAATTCTGTAAGATAAATTCATCTTCATTGATTATCAATTTTTCTAAAAGAGATTTGAATTCATTTTCTTTAGTAGTTTCTTCTAACTCTTGAATTTCATAAATTTCTTAAGCTAGATGTTATTTTTTATTTCCTCTCTATATTGCAATTGAGGTCGACTATACTAATACTGAGGAGGATATTGACATTGAAATTGTTGTCATTGTGGATTATATTGAGATTGATATTGTCTTTGCTATATTGACCTATTTGTTTGACCACTTTGATTCATTTGATTTCCTTGAGATCGATTCCTTGGATTATATCTATAGAAATTTGTGCTATGACCCCTCTTCTTACATATTTGGTAATATCTATTATTCCATTTGAACTTGTCTCTTGAAGTTGAAGCAATATTCCCTTGTGAATTATCTTTTGATACTAAGGAATTGTTAGTCATTTCATATTTGGCTAAATTTTCTACTTCATATTCTTGTAGAATGTTGAATATCTCATCAAATGTAGAATATTTTCTTAAAACTTGCAAAAATGTGACTAGATGTATATAACTTTATGGAAGAGATCTTAATGTAACTTGAACAAGAAGTTTATCTTCTACTTCTTCTCCTAGAGTTAATAGTTTTGCTTTTATATCTACTACCTTTCTATGAAAAAGTTCAATACTTTTCCCACTATTAGCTTTTAAGGAGTATAACTAAGATTGAAGATTGAAGATAGTAGCTATAAGGATTCTTTAATAGTAGAATTAATCTACTGAAGATAGTAGAGTTAATTTAGGGCTAAGGTATTTAATAGTAGAGTTATTAGACTAAAGGGTTGAAGATGGTAGAATCCTTATAGTAATTAGACAATTATTCCACTTATGCATCCATTAAGTAAATCTAAAAATCAGTTATTTTTTATAAAAACACTTATATCTTATCACTCATAATTAAACCTTAGCAAAGACCTTTAACCTTAATAATTGACTATTCTTATTAGTCCTAAGGTTAACACTTTAATAAATTCTTTAATAAATTAGATCAAACCTTATCACTTCTATGAATCAAATTTAAATTTAATACCTTTGAAAAATGTTGAGAGTCTTTCTCTTCTCCAAGGTTATAGAAAGAATGTATGATGTGAATGCTTGAGATGCTATTCCACTTCGTACAAACTAATTTAACCTACTTGGTTGAGTGCTACATGTGACCAAGTATCTTCATTTCATGACATTCAATATTTAGGTAGATAGATATAGATGTTAGGGATTCTATCGTGTCATTTCAAATGCTATCCAATAGATGTTACTCTGGTGCTACTCCTTTCTTCTTCCCTTGACATTAAAGAATATTGATGATCCATTACTTGTCTGTGTGTTGCTTGCCATTACTCATGAACATACCTTCCATGTTATCTATCTATTACTAACTGATGTTTCCTACACATTTATATGATGGTGTTGCCTATTAACATTACCTAATTGATACTTGATGATGCTGATTAAGTATTGCTTGGAAAATAATTGTAATATTTTATATCCTTTTCATTTCAATTTCCTAATATTTCTTGGCTCTTGGTTTTCCAACTGGTTTGACCATGAGTGCTTGGAATTCCTCTACACGTTAGATGTCTCTATTTCTAAAGCATTCCTCGATACTAGTTCAAACTATAACATGCTTCAACCTACGTCGTGCTTCATCATTGCTATTTGGAAATATGTGAGGTGTTGTGCTAGGTGCTTGGATATATTACGTCGTGTGCTATAGCTCTTGGTTGTATTACTCCATGTATTATGGCACTGCACTTTGATTAGAACTCCCTTTCTTTTATTATAATCTTACTTAGACTATCCTACAATTGCATCTTAAACATTAATATTTATACCTTTATTTCATGTGCTAGTTCTATGTCAAACCTAAAATATTATCTTAGTGAAGTGATTTTATTCTTATGTCTGCCTTATAGCTTCATTTTATTCTCTTATAGAAAGTTTTTTTCATTTATTCTAGATCTTGGCCAATCCACTATGCATGTCCAATTGCTCATTTTTATTTACTCTAGCAATAGTATATGGTCCTTATCTCTTAAACTTATTGATGTCTTATCAAAATTTTGATGTAACTGCTCTTTTCAAGTCAACTTATCAAGGTCAATAACTAAAGACCGAAATCTTCATTCTTTTATGTCAAGATCTCTTTCCAAGACTTGTTCTTCTCTTAGATTCCCTCTATTCCAAATAGTATCTTCAGAATAGGTAACCTCAATCATTTGCTTCTCTTTCATATCTATCTTTAATATCTCTAAAATTCCTTAAGTCAAGATCTCTCTTCAAGACCTAGAATTTTAATATTTCGCAAATTAATCTCTACTTAATGAAAGATAGATATATCAGTCCTTGATATATCCTTCTCCGCTTACTCTTGCATTTAGAAGATGAAACTCTTCTCTATTTGTTGTAGGAAGCTTCTCACTCTTATGACGATAATTTTTTTCTATAGTTCTATCTTCAACTATGTCTTAGGTTGCACCTAAGAACTCAAATAATGTCAAGGTGACTCTAATTTTCCTGATGCCTCAATCAAAATTAGAATGAATTTATTGTACCGAATCTATAAAATTTCTTCTGAATTGATAGAAATAAATTTCAAGGATTATCTATCCTTAAAATCCTTATGATGTCAAGGGTTGGTTACTTCCTTGAATTATCAACTATCTTAAAGTTGATTCACCCAAATAGTTGAGTCCTTGTCTTTAGTGGTTATAATTGTGGAAAGACCCTATAGATGAGTCCTAGTCTTCACTAGTTATTCTACAACTGTGAGAAGACTCTATAGCTAAGTCCTAGTCTTCACTAGTTGTTTCTACAATTATGAAAAGACTCTAGTCTTTCTACTTACTTTGCTATTACAATAGAGTCCACGTCTATCTCCCTTTAAATCAAATAGACTCTAAATCAATTTTATCAAAATGGAAAAAATCAATTTTGTATGTAGCTAAATAAATTCAACCCATGCAATGAACTATTTGTTGTAGCTATGATACCATTGATGATTTTTTAAGCCTTAATATAAAGATAAATCTCATAGGATAAATATCACAGGATCAAATATAATATAGCCACAATATAGGAAGATCAAGATAATAAAATTAGTAGAATAATATGAGCAAATTAATATGTACATCAAGGCGTAAAACATATAAACTAGCATTTACTAATAAGTAATACATACATGTACAAAGCATGTAGCACAAATTACAATTTTGAATGCTCAAAATGTATGTAGTATTTATTACTCCTCTTTCTCTTACAAATGTATCACATAACTCTTGATCATTATAGTGATGATATTGATAACTTCTTCTATATCTCTAATGATCCTCCATGGAGTAATATATAGTCATTGTATAAAGACTCTTTGGATACTTGACAATCTTTTCTTAATGCCAAGTCAAATGACTCTTGGCTTCTACTTGACACTTGCATACACATGACTCTATCTTGTATGCACACCTAGACATGACTCTTCACTTAGTACACTCTAATCTAAGGACACTTGTGCACACTTACATATAAGACACTTGTGCACATATACTCATATTACACTTGCACACTTACTTACATGAAACTCATGCATTTCTTACACTTTCACACTTACATAACACTTGTGACTTTTCTGCACATTATTACATTACATACAATATTACTCACACTCTAAACTAAGACTCAATCCTAGTCTAATATTTACAAGTTGTACCAAGAAGATACCATGGGGGTACATTAATATGTACCAAATAATGTAATATACTCCAACAGAGCAACCTTAGGATTAAACACCATCAATGAAGAAGTACCATGAATGGGAATTTTTAAGGGGGAATCTCAAATTTTGAATTTTGATTATAAATATTAGAAATAGTAGTTCCTATGGATAAAGGAAGGAGTTTGGATTTGTTGCTATGTCTAGTATATAACATGTAGTATTTTATTTCTCCCTTTTCTATTCTCTTGCTCAATTTGGACTCGAATCTTGAGATAGCTATATGTACAGGCTTCGAGCGTCTTTTGATTATACATATTATTTATATGAACAATTTTTTGTTTAATTTTGGTCATGTATTATTTATGTGTTCATTTATCCCACTGAATTGATATGGATATTGCATATTTATTTTTGGCACATCTCCCCTATTAGATAGGTTTCCATTTTTGTACTTTACTTTTGACTGTATTGCATGTTTTCTTTCCTCTCTCACTTTTCCTTTGAAGTAATCTAATTAGGAGTAGAATAGCATAGTGGTATAATGAAAACTTCTAAGGAAGATATCTAGAAGCAAGAAACCGATCTTGGGTAAAAAGCTATAGAGGTCATTCAATGGGATCCATATCCCATGCTCTCTTAGACTTCCTAGCATTAGCACCCCTACACAAGGTATAAGGCATTGGATACACCTACTTGTATGAGGTGATGGAAGAAGCAGAGGCCATAAACATAGAGGTTCATAGAGCATAAGGGGGTCACAACTGATCCCCCAATAGTTCACATATATAAAACTAAATATTTAAAGGATTGTTTAGACATATAATGACTAAAATAATGATAGATAATATTATAACATGGGGAACAAGGTTCATGTAGGGAAATAAGGTATTTGGGCCTACTAATTTTTCATTGTCCTATCAAAGGACAAACAAAGGTAATCCACCCCTATCACATATTAGGAGTGTGAATATTTTGACCAATTGCAAGTTTTCCATTAATGCTCTATTTTCAAATAATCACCCCTTCACAAGGAACATATATGACACCATACAAGATAGCAAAGCATGAGTCCTTATGAATAAATATTGATGATAAATATGCCATAGTTGAAGCAATAAAAATAAAATATCATCTAAAAGAAGAAAATTTTCCAATTTCTTTATTCAATTATCTATGTAAAGATCACAAAATGTTGAAGCAAATAGTTTTTGTCCATGGTGAATAAGGGGAGGTGTATTAGATCCTCCTCCTCATGCCATATTCATTCACTAATTTAAGAATATAAGGAGGTAAATTAGATGTGAGTCTACATTTTGTGTGTTTATTGGAAAACACCTATGTTTCCACTAAAATTTTTAACATACCCTACATTTTAGGAGAGAAACCTAAGAGCAATTTAACTAAAAGCTATTTTTCTATTCTAGACTATGGATGTGAATATACAAGATGTACACAAATAAACTCATTGATCTATATGCTAATTTTGTTTCAATGCTAACACAAAAAATATTTTTTTTAGAGTAGAGGTACAAGAAGAATTCATGCAATAGACAAAGCCTACCCTATCCTATATGTAATCTTTCACTTTTTTTGTAAATGTAGTGGCTAATTAATGATCATATAAAATTAGAAATAATTTTATTTTTAGATGTGGCTTTCATCTAAATATTAGATCAAAATAATGAGATTAATATTATTTTTCCTAGACTATATGTTTTTCCTTTCATTTTTTCTTGCACACATGGATCTATCCTAAGACAAACAATGTACAAATTCTTCTTAATGCAATGTAGAGTCTAACATCTATTAGTGCATACAAGATAATTCAAACCATATTAATCTAAAATAAAGGAGATTTGAAATCCTCAAACTCATTGATCACTTCAAATAACCTATTGTTCTAATTTGAATGCTTCTATTTTCTAGCTCATTGCTATGTGCCTTAGAGTACTTGTACAAAAATAATTAATAAAAAATTAGGTTTTAATGTGTCTATATATTTGTCAAACCCCTATTTTAAATTTTCTAAAAAGAAAACCAAAAATAAAAATAGATAAAGAGATATTAGGTTTCAAACCTTACAACAAAAACACTATAGATAATAGCACTAGTGATAACACAAATTATACTAATGATAACATTGTCAGGAGGTGATGCATTTGCCTATAGATACAATGAAATAAATTTCTTAATCTATGATCCTATAATAGGAGATGATTATACATAATTCTAATTAGTACAAATATAGATATATGAATACTATAGTGATTTCTCATGCACTCAAGGGTCTTGCCTCATATAAAAGGTAAAACAATTGCAATTTAGTGAACCTAATCACTACCTTATTATACATAAGATAATATTAAAATATAGTATTAAGCATATAATAAGGTATTGATTAAAGGTAGTGATTAGTGTTAGATATAATATTAAGAGGATATAATGTCACAAATTTAAAAAAATAGTTAGATCCCCCTATTGCAACAAACATTATAGGATGACTAACATAATTAAGCATGTAGATACATAAGGTCATGGGCCAAACAACAATTTTCTCCCATGATGATAAATTCAAGTTAAAAGTAATCTATGAGCAATTCAACAAATACAATGGCCATTAGAGGAAGAATGAGTAGAAATCAAGTAAGTGTTGGACAAGTTATTAACCTTATAATTTTTTGTGTGTTTTATTTTTAAAATGTTTATAAAATTTCGATCCCACACCTAAGGATAAAGACAACAATTATTGGCAAATGTATCTAATTATCTCATAGGTAAAAAATTTCAGGATCATACAATTATACTCACAATAATACTCACAATAATGCACACAAAATACTGAAAATATTATTAATAAAGTTTACTAAAGCATGCATGAAGTAATGTTAGTTCAATATTTGTTTTATGATGCTTTGTCATCAATATATAATTTCACAGGACTCTTCATATGCAAGTCTCTTTATATTTTCTCTTCTCTCATAATGGTAAAGTCACTCATAATTATATAACTCTCATATTACAACTCACACAACTCTTCACCTCCTAACTAGACACCTCACTCACACTCTTCACTTGCACACTTGACACATCTTCACACTCCACAACATGACACATGTTGGAGAATATAACATTATTTGGTACATGCAAATGTACCCCATGGTACCTTTATAATAATAATATAAATATGTAATAGATTAGGGTTTGAGTCTATAGTGTAGGTGAGTGATTTGTATTTCCTCTCTATGTAAGTTTCTATGTGCAGGATATGCACAAGTGTCATGTGTCTAATCTGCACGATATGCACAAGTGTCATGCATGTTAGGTGTGCATGTAAGTAGAGAGCAAAGAGTCTTGTATACAAGTGGTAAGATGAGAAGCCAAAGAACATGAGAGTCTTGTCTTATGTAAAGAATACAAAATATTGCAACTCTGGATATGTGAGGAGTGCAATAGTCAAGTATTGAAGGGTTACCTTTTTATGTCTATATGATGGAGACAAAGCTCCATACATTGTATTGGGATGAGGAGTGCAATAGTGAAGTATTGAAGAGTTACCTGTTTATGTCTATATTATGAAGACAAAGCTTCGTCCATTATATTGGGAAAAAGGTCTATAAGAGATCACCAACAAGCATTGATAATATTGAAGTTTGTATACATATTTTTTAGCAATTTTATTGTAAGTATTGTTATTTATTACATGATTAGTTTTTGACCATTTACATTCATATGTGATATTATAATGAATTTATTATAATTTATATTGACCAATATATGTTTTAATTGCTCATATATATATAATTGCTCATATATATAATATATAATTCTACTCTTAAATATTTATATTAAGATGTAAAATATTATGCCTTAATTATACTAGTACTTGAGATAATTTAACTTAAAAAACCAACAAACACACTATTAATCTAAATATTAAACTCATAAAAAAATGTTTATGGATTCCAAAATACAGTAGCTCCTGTGGTTTTAGCAAAGCTTTGAACTACATCAGGTTCCACAATTAATATTTCTATAAAAATTCATGACACTCCTTATGCATTGTTTTCTGATCTTCTTCGCCAACTTTGTCAGATATGCTTAAAATTTTCCAATACACTGGATTATAATGAATTCAAGTCTGAATCACTTCCAAGATCTGCTCAATATATTTTCCATTTAATTTTATTCCAAATTTCTCCCTT
The DNA here is from genome assembly GCA_028583015.1 of Wollemia nobilis. Classification (NCBI taxonomy): domain Eukaryota; kingdom Viridiplantae; phylum Streptophyta; class Pinopsida; order Araucariales; family Araucariaceae; genus Wollemia; species Wollemia nobilis. The sequence continues at coordinate 465,317 of JAQPPZ010000523.1, read as the reverse complement.
AGCTCAGATTTCCAGAAGCCTTTTGGCAAATTACACTCTAGTAAATATACATTCAATGTACATCCCAACAGGTATTTGGTTTCAATGATTAATGCATGGTAACAAGTATGAATAATGTCAAGATGTAAAAATGGATCTGCAATTTTAGGTATGAGCATTGATGATTTGTCGCATGGTATCTAGAATGAGTATTATTAGGGCCACAACATCTGCAGCACCTATAGCAACATGGAATTCCTACGAGGGTGTAAATGATATCAATGCTCCAATACCTTAGTAGATAATTAAATAAACCTACATAAATATGTTTTGTATTATTTTTTTTGATGTAAGGCTTGTTTTATTTTTTAAAGGTGAAAAACAAGACTGTTTGGAGGTGTTGTTTTGTACGGAAAGTTTGCTGTAAGTTTTCTGCAAGAATATATAAATGGATGTTGAAAATTGTATCTCATCCCTTTGAAAGAGTAATATAAAAAAACATAAATAAGAAATTTTTGTTGCAGTAACAACTAAGAACTAATAACTAACAACTAACAACTGGTGTTTTCATATTCTTCTATTTAATATCTCTTTTGCATAGTTAAATTAACCCCCAATGCATTCCAAATATTTGTAGTTTAGCGCAGTTAATAGCTTGTGCTTGCCACATTTGTCCCAAGTCTACCAATTGCATTTTCGAGAGTCATCTGATAAGCAAACGTTTTCATCTTTGCCTTTTAAATGCCTCTGAAATTGTTGTTGATTTGTGAAGCTCAAATTGCTTTATCATTAGCTGCACTTTGTGCTTCAATCTGCTCTACATTAAAGTCACACATTTCTTCAATCTATTCAACTTGCCTTACTGTCGTTAAGGGTCATTTTTATTTTATTTTTGAAATGTTCATCAATTTCGAGGCATTTAACATCATCGATCAACAATTGTTTTTTAATCAAATCGTCAACAGCTGAACCATTTTCAGTAATGACCATCCCCTAATCTGTGTCCAAATACATCGAACCATTTGCATTAAACCTAATAGGCATGCAATATTCTCGAATAATATTCAATAAGTTTGTTTCCTCTGGGTCCTGTGACAGATGGGCAGGCAACAAAAAAAACTTGCAAATCATCTGTCTCCATCTCCATCCTGGACTCTGCTTTTGCGATTTTGAAATCTTTCAAATAATTTTATCCTGGCAATTCATCTTCTCTTTTACAATATGGATGACCTCATCCTTTAATATTCTTTCTTCTCTACTTTTGCTTTCAAATAGAGTATTTTTCTTCAATTATGGACGCGACAAAAAATGTTTGTAATCACCAAATATTTTCTGGAACATAAGAATCTTTGTCCACACCAAATATGAAGGATAATCTCATAGGATTCACTTCTAATCACTACAATCTCTCGTTGTTGCTTCTCCAAATTTTTTCACGTCGTCTCTCCTTCCAATTCACACCAGATTTTGGTGCTAGTTATTCTTTAATCTTTTCTCACAATATCTATCTCCATGTTCAATATGCAATCTCTCAACCATAGCTATGGATCCAGATGACTCTATACCACTATTGGCAAATGCACCTAATTATCTCATAGAAAAATATTTCCAAGATCATACAATTATACTCTCAATAATACTTGTAATAATGCACACACAAAATACAAAAAATATTAGTAAGAAAGTCTAGTATAGCCTGCATGAAGCTATGTTCAATACATTTTATAATGCTTTGTCATCAATATATATATATTTTTTTGACATTTTTCATATGCATGTCTCTTGACCTTGTCTCTTCTCTCATAATGACACTCACTCATAATTACATAACTCTCACATTACAACTCACACAACTCTTCACTTGCACACTTGAAACATCTTCACACTCCACAATATGACACATACTATTAATCTAAATATTAAACTCATACTCTAAATATTAATCACTCCCTAAACTAATAATCACACTTCCTAAACTATTACATGACCAAATAATGTAATATTACCAACAACAATTCTGATTTCTCCTTTAACAAGTAGGAAGGCCTCTGTGAGTCATCATAACTATAGTGATTTCTCACTATACTCAAGGGTTTTACCTCATATAAAAGGTATAACAAAGGTAAGCTGGAATAAGGCACAAAAATTTCGATCAATGGTGGTTGCTATTTTGTAGAAATCCTGAGCAAAATAAAAAGGTAAAATCTTTGTGTGCTTACGTGACATAGATCTCCAAAAGACCAAAAAGCAAAAAAGAAGGCCAATCAACACAGGTGAAAGAAAAACTCCCAATAGTCAAGAGTTTTAAAAAAGGTTTGAAGGAGTAAAAAGAAAGAAACGTTTTGAGAGGTAGACTATGTGAAATAAAAACTCTCAAAAGGTGAAACACTAAAATATCCAATGGAAGGACATAAGAAGAAAATTTTCTCAAAATATTTTCAATTAGAATTATAGTTCAATCTCTAAGGTTTTGAATAATCTTGACACAAGCTAGTAGAAGAAAGTTCTGACAAGTAGTTGGTAGATTGCATTAGGATCTAAGAAGACTAAGAGTGTGTTAGGAATAAAACTGATGAGATACTATATTTATACAAAAAAGTACAATATATAGGCATAAGCCTATATGAAATTATGACAAATATCAATGAACATGACAAGTGTCAGAAACAGAAGGCATAGTGCACATTATAATCTAACATTCCCCCTTAATGTGCACTGTCCTAAAAAAAAAAAGTCAACATTAGGTAACATTCCCCCTTAATGTTGACTTCTCTAAAAGAACCCTAACATCCTCATTTATTACATGATTTGGACTAGGCTCGTGCTCTTTGCGCTTGGCTCTCCAACTGTGAATAATGCTAGATCAACGGTGTATACATATCGGTTTGTTGCCATAGGGTTAGCCACTTCCTTGGATCTGTTGCCTCTAGGTTAGCCGTTTAAGTGCCTCAGGGTCATCTTGTGTGCCTCAGGATCAACCACTTTTGGATCTGTTGCCTCTGTAGGTCATCCTCCAGGTATGTTGCCTCTTGTAGGTCACTGACTAGATTCACCATGAATATCATCCCCCCTCATGGTGAACTCAATATAGAAGGTGTCGGTATCTACCGAAAATGCACCTTAATACAAAAGAAATATGAGCCAAAAATACAATAAAAAAATGAGTCATAGAATCCAAGAATGGAGGAGAAGAAGAAAGCAAAGAATAAAATCTTCTGAAGTATCTTCGTCTGTAGTCTTCAGAAGTTGATCCGGAAATGACCTCAAATAGAGTCTAGGGTGTCTACGTCTGTAGTCCCTAGAGTAGGTATCCTTATGGTGACCTCCTCATCCCACATGAATGCATGGGTAACCAGCCGCTACATCCGCTAGGTGATCTAGAGAAGATGACTAGGTACAAGGATCACTTACATAGAGTGTCGAGTTCAACCAAAAATGCACTCTAAAATACAACAATGTTTGAGGCTAAAAAAATCTTGCTAAACTACCTCAAAACTGAAAAAGGACATCACCATTGTGTTAGTATCGAAAAATATTTCCGACGACTATAAATACCCCTATGTTTTTTTTTACTTTCAATAAGACCTTCATCTATGATAAAAAAAACATACTTTCAATAAGACCTTCATCTATGATAAAAAAAACATGCCTCTCTAGGCAGCAAATAAACATCAGGAATCAATGATTCCTCATCCCTCTCAAGTGAAAAACAAGGCTAAATTACAACATATCAAATCTTTTTCACACTCACTGAGTGACGAAATAATAAACTTCAAAGGCTTGTTAAGCCTTTCACTTAAAAAAAATTCCCCCTTAATCATCTTTTCACTATCATCAAGGTAATATTGATTGTTTAAAATATGCATTTAGAAAACGTAGTAGAGGCCATAAAGTATAATGTATAAATTGTGTGTCGTAAAGCAATCTAGCACGTGGCCATTAAAGCACACCACGAAAACTTTTTAAAATATTTAAAAAATCAACCACGCAGGTCTGTGGCAGTGGGTCCACATGGGCAAGGGCCCCACCTCATGTGAAAATCCCTCCATCAGCGGCCTGCTCGTGTTGATCGATGTCGGCTTTCGCTTCCTCCACAACGGCTTCCCGACTTCCAGAAAACAAGATACCACTCACATCTACCTCCATAACAGATGTAAATTGGTGTGGATAATTTTGCTGCACTCATAGGAATGTAATCTATAATAAAAATATACATGATAAAAATACATATTTTTTTCTTTTATGTGGGAAATGACCACATACATCAATGTTCACGACACAAACTACATGTAATTATCAGCACGTCTGCAAACAAACAACATGTTTGCAATAGCTCCAAAAAACCGTATGATCTACTCATCTCTTCTAACAGTGATCGATCTAAAAAAAAGATTTTTCTTCCACCGTCGTCCTCATGACGCCAACTCCACGATGAAAAATGCCACCACCAAAACAATGGTGTAGCTCCTCCATTCTAGAATCATCCCCCTCCATTACGAGCAGCGTAGTCCACAGTCTGTCGTGTGTCTCTTCGCAGGTATGGCAGCAACGTGTGAAGAAAGAAAAACATATAACAACCTAGAGTGCAGCAGAAGAAGCTTATTAGCATTCGTAGGCTTGCTCGCCAGCTACGATCGGCCAGATTTACCAATATCACAAAAACATATGTGAAAAGTAGAGAGCAACTAAACGCCTTCACGGAAATCATTCTACACAGTATAGAAGGCTATATCTCGCCAAAAAATTAGTGTAAAAAAAAAACGAGCAGTGCAAATAAAACACAGCAGCCCCATCAGGGGACCCGTCCAGCCTAGAGATTAATACATACGTGCATTCACCTGCTATATCAAAAATATTGCTCATTGTGATGCTAAGATCACCACTTATCAGGCTAGCAACTTCATGCTTATTCAGTTAACAACAATAAAAATCATTCCTGAAAGTTCCTCCTGTTCGTCACAGCTCCCAGTCTTACACAACACTGCAGTCATCGAAAGCTCCGTTGCTAGTCACATATGGATCATCCTTGTGCGCCAAATGGTTGAGGAAACTCATCATCTCGGTCACACTAACAGTAAAAAGCAACAACTAATGCGGATTCATTCGCATTCGGATCCATCCATTGAAACTTTGATATCATGTCCGCTTTTGTCGCCTCTATCCGATTTGTTCATCATTTCGTTAGGACGATATCACAAATCACTACTGTTTCAAAGAATCGGGCTCCTTGGATCATAAAAAAATTATATCTGCCATGTGAACTGCTCGGAGGTTGAATCGGATGCCAGCAAACTTTCCCATGATCTTCATTTAATACGAACATGAAGATGACCATTTGGCGTGGTAAGGGCCATATGGAGAACGTGAGTGACTATTGCGCCATTACGAACTGTTTGAAATAGAACCATTGATGTTGTTCCAGTTTCATCCACAAATTAGCATGATCATTGCTTTCGGCGATTCCTCCACCAAGGACTACAACCATCAAATAGAAATAGTATCATGAGAAAAATATTGCACCGCGCGATCCACAGAGCCCTTTGATCACAACAACAATGCTAAGTGCTCATTTTAAAAATGTGGTCAATGTGCCCATTGACGTGCGTCAGTAATCCACAATTTATTTTTGATTGATAGTGGTGGGTAACATCGGGTAAGTGGATATTCTACACCACATTCTAGTGCCTCTTCTCTGCTCTTGCATTTCTCGACGATGACTAAAACAGACACAGATCCTTTGTATTTTGGAGCTGCCAAACAGGTACCCCAACGTTTGTGTTCTCCTCAAGTAGGAAACTAGTCAATTTATGTTGGGGGGAAGATATCAATCTTTAACCACAAAACGGATCCCACGCAGGCAAAAAAAAAATGTTATTTGGTGACAAGTTGTTATTCTGTGTTGGACCGCCTGATTTGTACGTGTGCCATATGCAGTGTCACCACAATAGCAAATGAAATCAAGAGCCACGGTAGACCTGATACTTGTAATCTTACGATATCGCTCACTGAATCCTTCACAATCTTCATTACGCACAATGATCTTCATGAGGGATAGTTATCAATGGCTCTTCCTTGTGATTTTGTCGTATATCTCAAAGGCCCTCTGATCAGAATCTTCAGTTGTGGGTAATAATGCACAAAGGCAGGATAAATTTTACTCTTTTATAGCAATCAATCTCCATAGCCTGAAGATATCCACAAAATGGTGATCCGTCTCAACAAAGCTTGTTTCGAGCATTCAGAAAAAAATAAACCAGAAACTTGCCTCCCTTGGCAGAAAACTAAAAAACTGAGATAAATTATAAAAATAAAAAATATATAGTAAAAAAATACATCTACTTCTCAATATCTCATGGCTCCAAGCAACAAAGCTTCAGGGAAGCCATGAGTTTTTCTCCATTATTTTCTAGTTTCTATTCCACAAGAGTGGAGAACATACTCCCTAAGTAATGAAGAGAAAAATGATGGAGAAATGGGGGGAGGGGGGATTTTCAATGAGGAAATCCCCCTTAAGCTCACAAGGGCAGAGAACACCTGGAGCTGTGATACCAAATTTTAGGAATAAAACTGATGAGATACTAAATTGATACAAAGAAGTACAATATATAGGCATAAACCTATATGAAATTATGACAAATGTCAATGAACATGATAAGTGTTAGAAATAGAAGGTATAGTGCACATTATAATCTAACAGAGTGCACCAAAATTTAAATCATAGTGCATAAATTAATCAACTCTAAAGAAGGATCAAATTATGTTACGAATTAGTACTAATGGTGCACAAGCTCACATGAAAAGTATCTAAGATGAGTTGATGCCAAATTATTAAGAAAAGGTAGGGATCACTTACTGATGCCATTTTAGTTTACCAATCCAAAAAAGTGGGTGATCTTTTAAAAATAAAGTCATGGTGGTTACAGTCTTGTAATTGATAACATTGATTGCAGTATGTGCTCTTATTCATATACTTAGAATCCCTAGAAAGAGTAGCTAGATTTGTTAGACTTTTCTAAAAAAATTAAAGGACAATTCTTCCTATATGACAATCTATATATAGTAGTATTCTTAACATTTAAAATATGGGCAAGTTATATCTCTCCAAGTTGTATAATTTTTTTTTTCATTTAATTTTTTATAGTACTCTAATCCTCTTGGGTGGTCTTGTAGGCAGACTGAACCCCCACTTCTAGTATAATATTGTAATATATATATATTTTGCTAAGTTAATTATATTTACAGAGATGGGTTTTGAAAGGGTCCCCAAAACCTTCTTACAAAATTCTTAGAGAAGCCATGCAACAGAAATAACTATGGCAACGGATCTACCACAGAAAAAAAAATTCCTCTTACCCCTAGAAGAGGACACTTTAACCCAACCTTCAACCATACTCCCCGACAGACACAAGGGACCCTGCCCCCCAAAATACCTCAGCCCAACTGAACCTTCTAGGCCAAACTTACAGACCAGACAGACACACATATAGCATACGATGAAACCCATGCAGACAACCTGCTAACACACCACACCCATAGACAAAACTATTGCAAACCCAAAAAAATCCATTAGGGGCCTATCCCCGTCAGTTCTTGCCATCGCCCTTCTTCAAAGCAACATACTTCCCTAGAATCCTGGATGCTTCCTGCAGTTGAGTGATAGCCATGTTGATAGATGAGGCCACCAGCTGAAGCATCAACTGACTCCCTGAGACCTCCTTGTCACTCTCCATCTCCGAGATGATCTGAGTGGAAGAAGAAGATGCTTCCAACTTAGGTTTCTTGAGTCTGGCAGAGGATCTGCAAGCCTAGTGAATTTGGGAAGACCCTCGCATCCTCTGCTCACTACGCTTGGTATTACGGTTTGGAGTAGCTTTGGGCCACCCTACGACCTGGTTAGGGCCATCTAGGGGCTCCTAGGGAGGGGAGGGGGGATTATCGACAAGGGGCTGGGAAGCCATGGGCTGAATATTCTGAATAGGAGGTTGGTGGGCCAAAGCATGCTTGTAGATAATGGCGAGGAGTCCTTGGTGCCTAGGTCGCTCGCATAACTTTTGGCATTTTTCCAGGGTGAGGTTGATGGAATACATGAGGTAGTCAGGGACACTTACGAGCCTCCCATCCCGAAGGTGGTTAAGGAAAGCTACATGGAAACTATAGAGGGTTTGGATGGGTCATCATAGGTGATGTATTGCATAATGGGCACGATGGCAAAATTCCACGGGGCTGGGAGGGAAGACGCATACAGGTTAGATTTGTCCCACCCAAGGCTTTTCCCTTTGTCAGGGAACTATTCTATCTCTTCTTCCCAATTATGCTTGTCGCGTCTGATGAGATGACCAAGTAGGGGAAGGCTAGTGATAGCCGCCAACAATTCATTAGTGACCATGAAATGTAGCCCTTGGACAGTTACTTCGCCCTGGTTCCAGGAACTGATAAAATCATCAGTAATGGGATCTTCAACTCCGATAAATTTCTCCAGAAATGGGGTAAAATTCTTAGCATCCATGAAGGTTTTGGCATTGGGGTTTAGTTGTAGAAATGCTAGCTCAATGTAGGTCATGATTGGAGAAGGGAGGCTACGATGCATAGCCTTGGAGGGGAAGAACCAGGGGCCGAGAATGGGCTCTATCACTACAGGCAAGGTGAAGGTAGACCAGCTAACAGAGAGAAGGAAGTGGGACACTGGCTTAAAAAAGGAAGGCGGAGGCATGACAAGGAATATGGACAGGGTGAGGTGGGTTTGAACACACGAATGGTGATGAGCCACCTAGGATGGCTCGTGAGATGGGTTGGGAATGGGCGAGCAATGAATGATGAGAGTGAGTGGGCCAGCCTTGCCATGCTTAAGACTTGGATTATCGAGACATGCTCGAAGATCAAGGTCCCTGTTCGACGACATGTAGAGGGATAAACAGAGGTGAATGAGAGGAATGTAAAACATCAGAGATAGGCTTCAGCGCTGGCTCCACATGATAGCACTAGCTGGTGGTCAAACCTACTTCTTTTTACGATTATCCACATTGCTTTTAGTGATGGTGACCTGGAACCCATCAACCTGGTTAGTGCACATGCCAAAGCTTTTGGATTTGGATGGCCACCATGGCTTGAATTTATCCTGTAGGTGGGTGACTTCCCATGATTTTCTTCTCGCTTTCTTGAACTTAGATCCTGACATGATCCACATGTGAACGTTACCCAAAAAACTAAGTAGACCTCAAGAATGCCCTACCACGGGGGTGGGCACTCCTGGAGTGATCTGAGTGGGTCTTAGGACTTTGAGAATTGTCAACTTGACTTGTGGCGCTTTCTTGCTTAGCCACATTAATGATGACCTAGGGAAAGTCCTCCCTCTAGATTTTGAGCCCATTGGTGGAGGTTGCCAAGTTGGCCGCCAGGTCAGCTACCTGATTGGCTTCCCTAAAAATATGGTGAACAATTGCTCTTGGGCGATTCTGAAGAAGCCTCTTGGATTCTAGGATGGTGTTGTAGACTTTCCATGATGGATCCTTGCCATTGGTCATGTAGTTAATGATATTTAGTGAGTCCCCTTCAATGATCGCTTCCCTGGGGTCCTCTTGGAGTAGCAGTAACCCCTTATCCAAAGCCATAGCTTCTGCATAGTTGTTAGACTGATGTCCAAGGGATCCCGCATAGACCAAGATCAAATTGCCTTGGTGATCTCTGATGACCCCTCCTACCCCATCTTTGCCTGGATTTCCCTTTGAAGCCCCATCAAAATTTAGCTTGATCCATCCTTTAGGAGGTGGGCACCATTTGGCATTGGTTCTGGGATTTGGCCTTGGTTGGTCATTGGTATTCTCTAGGGTGATGCCAAGGGACTTGAGGATAGCCCCCTCAGAGGCTGAGGGAGGGGGTGTGGGGTAGGGGTTGAGCCTAGAGTTTTCAATGGCAAAGGCTATGGATTTAGAGGCCATAGATAGGGGATCCCTGGAAGGGTTCGAAAAGGCTATCTTTGTGTTATGCTCTAACCAAATTTTCCAAACAAGGTGAGGAAGGCACAAGGACCACAGGGTTCTGAGCCTGGGATTGTGGAAAAGATTTGGCCATTGGACAAAAATGTTGACAATTGATTAGGACTAGATCCATTGGATGTTAAATTTATTGAATATGTTCCCAAAGGCTTTAGAAGAAAACCCACAAGTGTGAAAGATATGGTTTGTGCTCTCCCAACTGGACAGGCACAAGTAGCAGTGGTTGGGGATCACAAATCCTCTTTTGGACAAGTTCTCGATCATGAGGATCTTGTTTTGGATGGCAGTCCAAAAAAAAAACTGATCTTGGGGATGAGCTTTACCTTCCAGACTAGGTTGAAGGGGATGCTTGGTTCCGGGGCTGGGCTCAGGGAAGCATAGGCCGACTTGACCGAGAAGGCTCCACTATCGGTTCCTCTCCAGATGGGTCTATCTTTGGCTTCTCCCCCCGGGATGGTGATCACTTGGAGAAGGTTGGACAACGTAGCAACTTGATCAGGAAAGGTGTCCACCTCAATGGTTCTCCATCTCGGCCTTCCTTCACCATGGGTTATGAAGTTGGCTACCTTGGTCCCCACGGTGTCATCGATGAAAGGCTTCAATGCTGCCAACTCTTTATTTTTACTTAGGGGATCCTCTTGCATCCAATGGTCATGCCAAAAGTCAATAATGTTCTCTTTGCCTAGGATCCATCCACTACCCTTCTGGATGAGGTTTTTGGTTTGGGTAATGGACTTCCAAAATGTCAAACCATTTTGGGGCCCTTGGGCATCCAGGAACCTATGGTTCTGAAGGTATTTCTCCTTGACAATCCCAATCCATTCTGAACTATCACTGGAGTAGATCTTCCAAGCATGTTTGGCTAGGAGGGCCAAGTTCATGAGAGCTACTCATCTGAGACCAATGCCCCCCTTGTCTTTGCTATGGTAGGCCCTATCCCAAGCCACTAGAGGGATTCTTTTTTTATCTTCGCTCCCCGACCACAGAAACCTCTTTTGGATTTGCTCAATCTTGGAACTTACCGATATTGGGATCTTGAAGACGAAAAGAAAGTATATCGGGATACTTTGGAGGTAAGCTGAAGTGAGGGTGGCTTTCATTGCCTGGGAGAGGAGATGGCCTTTCCAGGAAGCCAACTTTTTCCTTATTCTATCAATGACAAAGTTCCACATGGATGCAGTGGGGTTGTCGGTGAAAAGAGGGAGTCCAAGATAGGTCGTGGGAAGACTTTCGGGGGAGCATCCCAGGATCCTGGTGATTTTGGTCTACTGGGAGAGGGGGGTGCTGAGGAAATAGATTTTTCTCTTGAGGAAATTTATCTCTTGCCCTACCGCTTCCTCGTAGAGGTGCAAGATGTTCTTGATGGTTCAATCTTGGGGAATAGAGGCTATGGTGGCAAGGATGGTATCATCCACAAACTGCTGGTGAGTGACAGGGAGAATCCTGGAAGCAGTTATGATCCCTGAAATGAGCCCTCTTCTTGCTGCACTTTTGATGGATCTACCCAAAGCTTTGGCTAGGATAATGAATAAGATGGGGGACAGGGGTCTCCTTGCCTTAGGCCCCTTGAGCTGGGGAAGAACCCAGTGGGGGAACCATTGACCAGAATGGAGAACCAGGAGGAGGATATACACTTGTTTATGAGGTCGACCCAGCTAGGGTGGAAACCAAACTTGAGGAGGATCTCAGATAGGAACCCCCACCGAACTCTATCGAAGGCCTTGCTCATGTCCAACTTGAGGAGGAGAACTAGTTTCTTGGCTAGGGTGGTGGAATGGAGGGCCTCATGAATGGTAATGACTCCATCAGTGATGACCCTACCTTTGACTGAGCTTCCTTGGCATGGATCAATGATGAGGGGGAGGATTGTTTTGAGTCTGTTTGCAAGAGCTTTGGTCAGGATCTTGTAGAGGACATTGTAGAGGTTGATGGGTCGAAAGTCAGACAAAGTCTTGTAGGCTAGGATTTTGGGGACCAGAGCAATGAAGGTTGAATTGATCCCTCTGGGAATGGATTTGGACATCTGGAGATCCTTAACTGCTTTGCAAACCTCAGCCCCGATCAGGTCCCAGAAATCCTGGTAGAAGCGGGGGGAAATCCATCCGGGCTAGGGGCCTTGTTCGACTGCATGGAGAAGAGGGCCCTTTTGATCTCATCCATAGAAAGAGGGCTGATGAGCATTTTGTTGGTGGAGTCAAAAATGGAATGGGGTATGTTGGCCAGGAGAGCCTTCATAGCCTGAGGAGACTCTAGGGTGGAGGATCCCAGGAGGGTTTGAAAGAAGTTGACAACTTCGTCTCTGATCTCCGAGATATCATTGGTGACCCTCCCATTGGAGCAAGTGAGATCTATGATTTTGTTGGAACTTCTGTTACGCAATGTGGAGGCATGGAAGAATTTGGTGTTAGAGTCACCGTCCTTGAGCCACAGGGCTCGAGACTTCTAGCACCAGAAGGTTTCTTCTCTTGCCAGGACATTGTGGTACTCAGCTAGGAGCTGCCTCTCCTCTATTCTGATATTGCTCTCATGGTTGCCTTCCTGGATTTGTTGTTCAATGTATTCCAACTTTTCTTTGATCAAACACTTTTTTCAAAGATGTTGCCAAAAACCTCTCTGTTCCAAGTTCTTAGTTGCCCTTTGACGAATCTGAGTTTCTGGTATAGCTATCCTATCGGGGATCCCTGAAAAGGTTACTGCCACCATTGGGTCATCTGGTTTCTAAATTTCGGGTGGTGAAACCACATTGAATCGAAATGAAAGGGGCTCTTGAAGGAGGGGGTTGAGGCTCCTTCAAACAACAAGGGGCTATGGTCCGAGCCTATTCTAGGGAGGGAACGGAGGGTGGCATCCCCAAATATAGGGATGGCTTCACGAGAGAGGAGGACCCTGTCCAACTTCACCTAAATGAGGTTGGTGCCCGTTCTTCTATTGCTCCATGTGTACTTTGCTCCCTTTAGCTGAACATCCATCAGTTCATTTGTATCTATGAAATCACCAAAATCTTCCATGCTTCTGGTGTCCACCACGTTGCCCCCTCGCTTATCATATGGGAATAAGGGGTAGTTGAAATCTCTTGCCAGGATCTAGGGGATAGTTTTGAAGGAGCTCCTCATGCGGCTTATTGAGTTCCACAGAGCACCTCTCTCTAGGGGGTTGTTTGGGGCGTAGATACTAGATAAAATCCATGTTTTGTTATTGATTTTACAATGAATCAACAAATTGATTATCCTATTGGAGGATGAGATCAACCTTCCTTCTACTTGGGTTGGATCCCACATGCAAAGTAGCCCATCGAAAGTTCCTTGGTTGGGGATGAAAACAAAATCGCTCTTGGGCCATATAGCTCTGGCAGCTATAGGGGAAGACATTTCATTCACCTTGGTTTCTTGAAGGATGAAGATAGTGGGGCAATGATATTTTTTGAGGTCGACCGCAATCCGCCTCTTGGGGGCAACATTTAGCCCTCTCACATTCCATGTGAGAACCTTCATTTCAAAATTTTAGGGGGTTTTTTGCCTCCCTTCCCATGCTGAAGGGGAGGTTTGGGAATCTTTGGATCTTCTCTTATCAGGTTAAGGTGGTCGGCTAGCAGGGTAGACTAGGAGCCATTGGCTATATCATCCGCTACTTCTTTCCTTCTTTGCTCCACTAGGGAAGGCCTTCCCCTCTTCTTCTCACTTCCAAAATTGATGAGGGATGTTCTTCTATGGGTTTTCTTTGGGCTAAAGCTTTCAGATCGAGCCAGGGAGGGGACGGGGCTACCTTCGTCCTCACTATCGATATGAATGGATGCTAGGTCAGATTCCTAAGGTTGGATGGAAGGCCCAGACTTGGGCGGGGATTCTGGGGGATCGGATCCCACCAGATCACCCTGGGTAAATATTGGGGGGAGGGGTTATTGGCTAGAAGGGGCTCCATAGGACCCTTGGAAGAAATCTCAGAGGGGATGACTATGTGACATACCTGGTCCACACTCAAAAGTGGAAGGGTTTCAACCTTGCTCTTGCCTTTTCTTACCACTAAGGTGGCCTCTCCTGGAGTAGATACCTAGTTTGCATTGGTTATGGTACCATCTTGGGTTGCATGCCCTGCAAGACCAACCTGGTTTGAATGCACTAAGGCCAGTCCTAGCCAAAAGGCTCTACGGGATCCTGGTTCGACTGCACTATGGGCCCATATTTTTTGGGAAATTTCCTGTAGGTGTTGGGGTTCCAAGGAGGGAACCTATTTTGGGGTCTAACCGACACTTTTGGATCCAAGGGGTTGGCAACTTCGTCCACCCTAGGCTAGTTGGATAGAGGGCACTAGTTTTTGAGGTGGCCTTGCATGTTGCATTGGGTGCAAAAGGTAGGTTTGTTTTCATATTCAAGGGGCTGGTGCCACCTGAAGGATCCTAAAACTAGGTTTACAAAGGAAGGGAGTTCCCTCTCTAGATTGGTGTTGACACAGATGCGGGTATGGACCATCCTGGATCCTGCTTTGGTTGTTGGGTCAACAGCTACCAGCTCTCCTACCACCCTTGCAATGGCTTTTAGGACCTCTTCTTGCCACAGGTGGAAGGGTAAGTCAGGGATGCAAACCCACACTGGTGCATAGTTGATATTTTGGGTATTGGGGTTGAAATCTACTACCCACCATCGAAGGAACAAGCTTCTCCTACCCAAGAACCAGGGTCCACCTGTTAGGATCCGACTAGCATCATCGTGGTTGCAGAGTTTAATGATGAAAAACCCCATAGACAGGGCTATGATCTCCATATTCCCTAAATTTTTCCACTTGGAAAAGGCCCATCACCTTATGGTCTCCATGTCAGGTCGTCCCCCCACAAACTTGTCGACTAGGGAATAGGACGATTTGGAAATGTAGGAGGAAAAAACCTCTATTGGGATCATGATATCCACCTTGACTAGGATAAGGGGGTTTCCTGAGGGAGATGGATGACCCCCTCTTCCAAGAACCTACACATAAGATGCCACACCATGGCTGGACCCTTCGGATGCATCCTTATCGGGAGGGACTTTGTCTTGAGGGCCCTTCGGGTGACTCCCGAGGGGATTGGGAACCTCGAGGCCTACTTCGGCCTTACTTGGCCCTGTTCTTCCATCCATCGATCCACCTGGCTGGATCTTGCCATCGCCATCATATCCTTTCACTCCTACCGCCCCTGTTGCTCCTGTTGCTTCTACCATATTCAACATTACAATCTTGTAATATTTTCATATTCATCTATCTATCGATATATATATATATATACACACACACACTAGAGGCTTGTGACTATTTGGTTCCAATTGGTTAATTCTCCCTATCCCATTTCTTTTATGTATGTATGTTTATGTTTTAGTCTATGCTTAATAATTCTCAGAGGAGGAATCATTTATATTCCTAGCTAACAGTGCATTACAATGAGGGAAGTTGTCCAAGAGAATCTTATTATGATCTTGCACATTGCCTTTATTAGCTTAGATTTTTTTCACTATCTTTATTTTCTGCATTTCTCTAATCCTTTTTCTCTTGAAGCTGGTGTATTAGGTTAGAGTAGGAAATATTCACTAAAGATCATATCTTAAAAGGAGTTAACCTTAATCTTGGAGCCCCCCAATAGATCCAAACCCCATGCTCTTAGAAGTGGTCTTGTTGTGTTGCTCTACTTGGTATGCAATAGTACCAACCATCTAGAACACCTATCTAGTGATTGGAACAATCAAAGAGGATAATAGTTTAATGGTATTCTTGGTGGGACCCCATTGATTCATCATTGGTCCTACAATAAAAAAATAGGCTTTGAATCTGGTGAAGGTCTCTGCCTACTGCTTATGTGAAGCACCTCAAAACTCTCTTGGAAACTTTTCTCAAGATGAACATCCGAATATAGTTGCTCTAGAAGACATTAGATTAGGATTTTGGTGAAGATCTCAGTATATTAGCTTAAAGGGCACATGCTACATTCACCTCACAAATAAACTTGAATCAAAGTACCATAGGTGTATGAATAAAAGACCTACCACTAGATCATTTGTTGTTGCTAATCCACAAGCTCTATTACCTCAGCTCAACACCATTCCTCAAAGAAGAGATCAAGACCAAAATATGACCACTTTTTAAATTAGATTATTCCTTGCTTACAATTATAGAGAAAGCCACTAGTTAGATGAGGGGATATTTCAATGTCAATACTAGAGTCCCTACTAGACTACACCAATGAACATCTGATAACCCCATTGGAACATCTATAGCATATGGCCAACTTGTATCACTTACATAATATTATAGAGAAAAATGTGGCTCTTAGACTACTAGTGGTATCATTTAGAGGTAAAGCTTTTGAAGGATATGCCTCTTTTTGTTAGAGTATATTACATCATTTGGGTTATGTAAATGTACCCATTTTGATACATAACTAGAGTAGGAGTTTACTTTAGAGTGAAGTAAGTTAGTAACTTCAAGTATTGTAATAAATGCACAAGTATCAATGTGCAAATTGTAAATGTGCATGTAGTCCACATGTACATAAGTCCTAGGTAGAGTAAGGGCTAAGGAATCTATCTTCCTATATAAAGGTCTCCTAGATTTAGTAGTATAGTACAATGTAGTCCTTTCATTTTTGTTCATGAAGTGTTCATGTCCTCCATTATATAGCATTGTACTATTTTTTGTCACTCTCATTAACGATATATTTATGTGTTATTTGCAGATGTTATTTTTATTATTTTCTTACATATTATTGTACCATTGGTTTACATTTATATCAGATTAGTTATTTTACATCTTGTGGTTATACTACCTCCCATAAAAAGCTAACAATGGTATCAAAGCACATGGTAGATCAGATAGGAAATAGGGAGAGCCACAAGTGAGACTGAGAGAAATCCAAAAATCTCATTTGTAAAATTTTTGAGATTACATTTGGCTAGAGTATTTCCACATGGTTATAGGAAAACTCGTGAATACTAGGACTCATTTTGGATTCCACTAGATTGATAAATCAACTAGTGAAGATTTGTCATCTCTAGATTTAAGAGTTTCTTACATTTCAGCTTCTAACATCTTGTTGCAAGAAAATGAATATTCAAGAGATTTGGGAAGCTTCCTACGTAGATCTAGGAAGAACATCTTCATTAGAATCATTCCAACACTTATAGCAACAAGTAGAATACTGAAGATTTTAGAGACTTGAGAAAAGGTTCCATTAGTAGAGATGGCATACCTATAGAGTGTAGAAGAAGAAAAGACCATAGTAGCCTTACAATTGATTTAAGAGACTCCAAAGAAGAGTCTAGAAGAATATTGAAGGTTGGTGATCTCCATTAAAGACTGTAGATAACAAATTAAAGAAATCAGCCCGAAGATATCCTTAGAAGGTCTAGTTACAAAACTTACAATTTTGGAAGATTGAAGGTTGATGATCTCTATTAAAACCTACAGATTACAGAAGTAAAGAAGGACCAATAAGGTTCTATTCTAGAATTCCAACAACAACATATTTCAAAGATCTGAGAGGAAGATCTCATTACCAACACTTCCATAGTAGAAAGTTGAAGGAATGGTCTCATTTGGAAGACTAGAGAAGTTGCAATATTGAAGACCTTGGTGAGGTCTCAAGGAGAAATAAGGACAAGGCTTGGAGAACCTTAGTTCATAATTTAGAGAAGGCCATTAAAGGAGTTCCTAGGAGAACTCATTGGATAAATCTACCAATAAGAAGTTACTAATAGAGCAAAATTTGGAATAATTATTGCCATTTGATAGCAAGCCCAAAAGAATAAGAATTTGGCAAGGAGTGCCAAATCCTAGAGGATATTTCTAAAGAACTCAAGAAATTAAAATTCTTGAGAAGAAGGCCTAGATTAAAGTCAAAATTTGATAAGGAGGTTGAAGAAGATATGATCCTAACTTTACTATCAAACTTGAAAGGTTTGAAGATTTTCATTGAAGGCTATAAGGCTCATTCAAAGATAAGGGCTTGTTGAATCTTCAACATAATACTGAAGGGTTCTTGAAGAAAAAATGTAGCTATGATTTGGAGGAATTCTCTACCAAACTTTTGAGTTTCAAGGACAATATTTTAGTGCAAAAATTAAATGCGAGAGAGCAGCAATCAGGATAGAATTACAAGCTACAGAACTTTAGAAGGTGTAGAGTCAATCCTAAAGGAGAATTAAAATCATCATACTACAGTTTCAAGTAGCAAGATAGAGGAGTTACTAATCTATAAATTGATGAGTTAAGGAGCTGTTACAAATAGCCATGAAGAGTTGCAAGATCATCAATTCAAGGACAGTAATTTGGTGAATCAACTCACCAAGATATCCACCATATTCAAAAATTATTAAAGGTAAGCAACTTACGTGTAAAATATTCATTAGTTGAACTCTAAAACTATTGTTTATTATTTTTTTAACACCATATTAAAGTTAAAGTTGTAAGAATAAATTTCAAATATAGAGTTGGGTAGCCGAAGAGATTCCTGGTTACTGTGGATTTGAAGACAAGATTGCTGCCCCAGGAGGGTCCAATGGGGACACCTTCAGATCCTCTTCTAGAGAGACAAAGTTCTTTTACAGATTTGTTAAAGGATAAATCTCCATCAAAGACTGAAGAAGCACAAAAAATTGCATTGAAAATGCTCTTTACGACTACTGGAAATAGATCAACATCTCAAAGAGTTAATGGATGCTTGCCACAGTCAGAATCAAGGCCAAAGATTGTCACTGAGCAAAGGATGGTTGAAGAAATAGTTTTATATAGATCCAATCATGATTAGATCTGTAAATTCATGGGTATTCGCCCTACCCTGAATTTTTTGCATTCTTGGGTCCGAAAAAATTGGGAGCCTCTTGGTGAGTATTCTTTATGGTTTATTAGCAATGGATATTTTATTGTTAGTTTTTCTTCACTTGCCGATAGAAATAGGGCTTTCGAATCAGAAAAGAGGAATCATGGTTCGATAGGATTATTTGTTCAACCCTGGAAAGTGGGATTTGATCCTCGAATTGAACCCACTGCTGTCCCGGTTTGGATTCGTTTGTATGCACTTCCAATGGAGTTTTGGAGTGAGCATGTATTGGAAATTATTGGTAATTCCCTTGGAAGATATTTGGGTGTTTCCAAAGACACAATAGAAGGAAACATAGCTTTTTATGCAATATTATGTGTGAAAATGGATCTTAGCCAGCATCTACCGACAGAGGTTGAACTTGAACTTGCAGGACTATCTTGGATTCAACAGCTGAATTATGAGGCATTGCCCTTCAGATGCAGATTTTGCCACAAATATGGGCATTTGGCCCGATCTTTCCCAAATAATATGAACATAAAAATGGAGGCTCCTCTAGGAATGTCAAATTTTCCTAAGGAGGGTAATTCAATAATCAACAAAGAACCAACCAATATTTCTCAGGGTAAATAAGCAAAGGGAGATGGTTTTGAACAACCCAAAAGAAGAAGGCAAAAGAAAAAAGATGGTAAAGAGCAAACCCAACACAAGCCCTCCAATAGGTATGAGATATTTAAGACAAAATGGACCAAGAAGAACAATTCATGGAAGGAGTGTATGGGAATAATGAAAATAATAACATCTATGTTCAAGCTCCTCTTTCATCTCCCCCCATCATAGAGCAGGTAATTGAGTACAGTGAGTTATCGTAGTCAGAGAGTGCAGGGGCATTGATAGTGCATAACCAAGAGCAGCCAATAATTAAGGATGTCAGCATGAGCATAGCAAAAAAGAACAGAGAAAGGCCAACTTTAGGGATAACTCAAGTGGAAAAGAAATAAAAAAATAGCAACTCTCAAGGAGTGGGTAGAAAATCAAATAAGGAATTGATAGCAGTTCAAGGAGACAAACTGATCAATGGAGGATCAGTGAGGCCAATAGATTTTTACTACTCTCAAGGTAACCAATGATTATACAATCATGGAATATTAGGGGTTTAAACAGTAGAACCCATCAATCTACTATTCGAAGACTCTTAGAAAAATGTAAAACAGATTTTTTGCTTATCCAGGAGATAAAAATATCATTAGATATTATGTGTAAAACAGTTAACAGAATTTGGAGGGGTGTTGGTCATATGGAAGTGGCTGCCCAAGGTGCCTCAAGGGGGATAGTTACTATTTGGAACTCTCTTTAATGGACTGCAATAGAACATATAGCTTGGAGGGGTGTTCTCACATCACATTTTAGAAATAATGTCACAATTGAACATGTTTTAATCATAAATTTTTATGGGGCTCAAAACCTAGATGGTCAGATGCATCAATGGAAAGTTGTGCATAACATGAGAGTCTCAAGGGAAGATTTAAACTGGATTATTGCCAGGGATTTTAATGCTAAATTATCCTCTAGATATCAAGAAGGGGGAACCCAAATTTTGGACCCAGGGGATCGACTTATGATTGCCCAAGTCTAGGCAGTACACCTGGTGGATATTAAATGCCCTCGAACCAACTATACTTGGACTAATAAAAGGAGGGATCCACATAGCAAGAAGGTGAAGTTAGACCATTTTTTGGTTTCGGAGGAGGCATTTATAAAATGGAATATAAAATTTTAGATTTTTGAGGGTCCAGTTTTAGATCACTTTCCCATTTTGTTGGAAGGAGGGATCAAGACAATGCAGCATCACAAACCATTTAAATTTGAAAACTTTTGGTTACAAAAATAGGAACTTCGAAAGAAAATTCCACAGTGGTGGGAATAAGGTCGCCCAACATATGGGACAACAATGTTTAGATTCCACAAACAACTTCATTATGTCAAAGATCAACTAAAACAATGGAGGCAAGCTAACAAGACAGACTTCCAAGTCCAAAGAGCTCCATTGGTGGCCAGATGGGATAAAGTTCAAAAACACTTTAGGGAAGGAACAATTACATAGCATCTCAAAGAAGAGGATGATGCATTGCATAAAGCGGTTGAGGACATTGACAACCAAGAGGAGACCTACTGGAAAAAGAGAGCAAAAACCACTTGGTTATTAGAAGGTGATAAAAATACCAATTTTTTCCATCGGATTGCTTGTGCTAGGAGACAAATGAACAACATGGAAGCTCTTCAAGATGAGAACGAACAATCCTTTGATACAATTCCAGGTATGCATTTCCATTCAATGGATTATTTTTCTAAACTATTTAAGGAAAGTATGGTGCAAGATGAAGAGGCTCAAAAAGAAGTTATTGCTGTCATACCCTCTGTTATCTCTGAAGAAGAAAATCAGACCCTACTTAAACCCATTGATAGAGAGGAACTAAAGAATGTAGTCTTTGGAATGAGCATCGAAAAATCACCAGGTCCAGATGGATTTCTAATTGAGTTTTTTCATGCTTTTTGGGATAACTTGGGGGAGGATGTAATGGCTATTATAGAGGAGTCCAAAGGTGGTAAAAGAATGCTTAAAGCATTAAATCATACTTTCATTACCTTAATTCCAAAAGGGGAGGAGGGGGTACATATTTCAGATTATAGACCTATTTCCTTATGCAATGTCATCTATAAAATAATCACAAAGGTAATGGTTGAGCGGCTAAAATCTCTTCTACATAACATTATCTCCTAAGAGCAAGGGGGTTTTGTAGAGGGTAGGCAGATCTTGGATGGTGTGGTTCTAGCTCAGGAGGTAATCCATTCAATGCAAACATCTGGTAATAGAGGAATGTTCATAAAATTAGATATGTCAAATGCTTATGATAGAGTGGATTGGAGATTCTTGTCAAAGATGATGGCAGCCTTTGGTTTCTCTCAGGATTGGATAGAATGGGTCATGAGTTGTGTTTCTACTCTGACATACTCTGTGTCAATCAAGGGTCTTCCCTCGCAACCATTTGGAGCTACTCGAGGCCTTCGTCAAGGAGATCCTTGCTCTCCCTATATTTTTCTCATATTGGTTGAAGGATTGGGTAGACTTATCTTGAGGAGAAGACAACAAGATTTTCTAACAGGTATCAAGGTGGGTGAGGAAGTTTTGACTCACCTACAATTTGTGGATGACACAGGATTGGTGGGAGTGGCCAGCTTCAGGGAAGCAAGAATTATTAGAGATACACTTAATGTCTACATTAGGGCTACAAACCAAGTCATCAATGATAAAAAATCTAAAGTGGTCTTTTTCAATCTTGATCAAAGGCTTTAGGATAGAATTTTAGAGATCTTGGGATTCGCAAGGACTTATCTCCCAGTGGTATACTTGGGGGTCCCTTTGCATTTTAAAAAACTAAAAATAGATATCGGGAGGAATATTTTGGATTGTATCAAAGATAGAATTAATCATTGGTCTCACAAATGGTTAAGCTATGGGGGTAGATTAATTTTTTTATAGTCAATCATTCAGGCCATGCCAATTTATAAATTATCTATCCTTGTCGCCCCACATACCATATGGAAAGAGTTGGACAAGATGGCTAGAAAATTTTTATGGGAAGGAGTAAAAGGAGAGAGGACATGGGCCTTAGTAGGTTGGGATAAAGTAAACCAGCCCAAGGTAAAATGAGGTTTGGGACTAAGAAGATCAAAGTTAAATAATAAAGCTTTGGTTGGAAAGCTTTACTGGAGGTGGATTTCCCAACCAACTTCTTTATTCAGTAGAATATTAACTACTAAATATTTGGGACATGTAAACCCAAATGAGGTGGGTCGTTTCCCTTTGGATGGTAATGGATCCTTAGTGTGGCAGGCTCTAAAGTTAGGATCTCAGGTAGTAAACGATAGATTATTTTGGAAAGTGGGGAGAGGGGAGAAGGCACGATTTTGGACAGATTCATGGGATCAATACCCACCTATCATTATTGAATTTATTGAATTGCAACCAATAAAAATAGCCATAGAAACCAAGGGATGGGTCCAAATTGAAAGTTATTTCAACACTAGTCAGCTAGGGGATTATAAGTTTAAGCAGTTTAAGAAGTTGGATGAGTGGCCAATTTCAATCCCTCCAGATTTGACACCCATCATGACTAAAATCTTGGTAGAAAGATTTCTCATAGGTAGAGATGAGGAGGATGAATTAGCTTTGGGCTATGGGAGCCTTGGTGTCTACATAGTGAAGGACGAATATGATAAGATCCTTCCAGAGCCTCCTCCTCATACATATCAGGTTGAGGATTGGAGAAAGATTTGGCAGTCCAAGGGTTGGCCGAAAGTAAACTTTTTGCCTGGAAGTTCATGCATAATGGAATTCTTACTTTTGATAATCTCAGATGTAGGAGAATCATTGGTCCATCTCAATGTGTTTTATGCTACAAGAGTGAGGAAACAGTTGATCACTTGATGTTTGAGTGCCCATTCATGCACCAGATTTGGGAGAGATGGTTTTTATATTATAAAATTCAAGTTAATGGTGATTTGAATCGGATTAATATTTTGGAAAGATGGAAGAGGGGTAGATTTAAATCTAAATCTCTTTGTATTGGTTGGGAGCTTGGATTAAAATTTATTTGGTGGCAAGTGTGGTTGGAGAGAAATGCTAGAATTTTTAGAGAAACTTTTTCTTCTTTAGATGGATTTTGGCAGGTCATTTGGAGCAAAGTCATAGAAACTGTGGCAGTCTATGCTAAAGAGGAAACTCAGGTTATTATTGGTGCAATGGAAAATGAAGTTGAAGTGCAAGAGGGACGGAGACGGAGCTAGTTGGAAACCATCCCCGGAAGGTTGGATTAAAATTAATACTGATGGAGCTGCAAAAGGCAATCCGGGTAGAGCTGGAATTGGAGTGGTTTTCCGGAATCATGTTGGAACAGTGCTCTATTAGGAATTGCAAGGCTTGGGAAGAGCCAAAAACAAAGAAGCAGAAGCCTTAGCTATCAAATATGCTTCTATTTGGGCAGTAAAACAAGGCCACAAGAGGATAATCCTAGAATCAGATTCTCAAATAATGGTTGGAGCTCTAGATTGCATGAGGAACTTTGCTTTGAAAACATGGAGGTTGAGGATTCTTGTCACTCAAATTAAGGAATTATGGAGGGAATTAGATGATGTGATTCTAGTTTATGTGAGTAGAGATCTAAATAAAGTGGTAGACTTCTTGGCTAAGATGGGTACCGAGAAGGAGGTAGGGGTTCAGTGGCATAGTGACATGGCTATTGAGGATGAGGTGATTAGGCAGGTTGGTGAGCAAATCTAGTGCTTAGCTAATTTGGATAACCATTCCATAAATACTATTTAGGAGATTTATGTTTCAATGTAGATCTTCTTTTATAGTTGTAAACAGGTGAATAGTCATTGTAGAAATATGGTTTAAGAGATTTGGCTCCAATGCAAATATTCTTTTACTATTGTAAACATGTGTTCTCTCTAACTAAGGCTGGGAAAAGTCTCATCCCAACTTGTAAATGATCTTTGTTTTAATACAAGTTTTTTCAAATTATTTTTCAAAAAAAAAAGTTAAAGTTGTAAGAAGTGGATTCATTTTAAAGTCTTCAAAGGGAGTGCAGAAGTTAGATCAATACCTGCACATTAATAGGAGTTATATATATTTAGACAGAAAGAAAATTATCATCTTTCTAATATCTAGTTACAACAGAGAAGACTACATTTACAAATATTATAGTTCTCTACAAGGAGACTAAGTGCATATTTCAAGTTCATTTGAAGGAGTAATAAGGTGATGTTAATATTGCACTATACTAGTTGTTCTTTAGATGCACTAAGTACTTTTAGATTTGAATGAAAATTAGTGCATACTTCAAGTTACTTTGAGAGTTCATTTATAGGAGTAATAAGGGAAAATTATTATTGCACTATATTAGTTATTCAAATTTCACTAAGGAATTTAGTTAAAAGTGAACAATAGTGCAAAGTTAAACCTCTTGAATAGCACATTAGTTGCATGATTGAGAACTTGGATTTATTCTTACTAAGTTATCCAAGTACAAAAACTAGAGGTTAGTGTTATCTAGTAAGGAAGACAACATAATTTACTCTCAAGAAGTTATCTTATCAGAGAAGTTAGAGCTTGAAAAAAGGAGACTTTTAGTCCAAAAACTTAGTGCAAGTTAAGATACACTATCTTAACTATTACAACTATATTTATATTGAAAAGGAGCACCATTCTTGTCATTTAAAAAACACTAGAAGGATAAAAATTATAGCCACTAAAAGGTATTACAACAACCAATATTATACAATCATCAAGTGACCACATCATTGACGTCAAAGGGGTAGACATCAAGACAGAGAGATTGAGCCATTGAAAGGGTTCATAAGCTAGTTTTCAAAGGTGTATGCAAACACCAGATCAACACCTACATAATAAGAACCTACGACACATAAATGGAGGCATAGCACTCATTGTAAGGTAGATAGCTCTAAGGATAACTAAGCTCAGAATACATAAAATAAAGAGGTAGATAAGGGGTGCATTCTCCAAATGATTACTTGGAAAAACTACTAGCTAAAGCTATCAAAAGTGAACATCAATTGGAGATGAATTTCCAACTAGGAAAAGAGTGACCATAGAAACCAAAAGCGATCATTGATTGAAGTCTTATCATCTACAAAAAGGGTAATGTTGGAGCATCCTAGAAATTCCATATATGGAGGCAACCGAGAGGAGAATATCATCATCATTTTCTAGAAAAAAATACAGGCTTGCACTCACTATAAGGATAAAAGCATTGAAGCCAAGATTTAATAGCTTGCACCTATTGGAGAAAAAATACTAAAGGATAAGGAGATGTTGAAGACATCCTCACATGCAAGTGCCACTTTGTAGAACAAAAGAAAAGTGTTACATAACACCTATGTATGGAGAGAGCATCCATAATGGATATAACACTCATATTCGAAGTGCTAAAGGCATATTTTCAAAGGATTGAAAAGCGTAATAATAATTTTAGCCAAACGAGAGCATTGAAGACTCATTGACCAATTTTTGAAGAGAATATAACGTCTATCTACCATCCTCATATTCAAAAAACGTATGCACCAAGTTTTGAGAGAATCATTGGGAGTTTACTTGCCACAATTTTTCATTACAAGGAGGAATGAGTGTTGAAAGAACCTAAGTGCCATTTTTCCAACATCGAAAGGTATCTATGCTATTTAAAGTACCTAAACTCAAGGTGGATAAGAGTGTATCCATAATGAGTAGGAAAGTGTATCCATACACAATGATAGAGGGGTGGATGACATTAAACAACTAAATTCAAGGTTTCCAAGAGGGTCAAAGAAACATTAAAGACTTGCTACCATTATCATATGTCTGCCATTGAACGAGAACAACACACAATAAGACAACGTCCAATGCTCGTGCATTATAAAAGTAAGATTTTTTTTTAAAGTGAAAAACCCCTTGCGGGGCTGCCTTGGTTTGAGAGACCATGAACAAGGGGTTCTACACTATCAAAGTCACCCGAGAGTCGCACCCGACCCTGCCCGCACCAACATTATCAATTGGATTTTGGATACCCAATTCAACTTTTTGGTAGGGTGGAGATTTGAACTGGGACCTCCCTTGGAGGATTGCCCTCTCCTCTCCAACTCACCTACAACACCGGGTTATAAAGGTAATATTTTTATCTTAATCAAATTGCTTTCATTAAGGATTTATAAGGAGTATGGTATAAGGTTGAAAATATTCTATTATTTACCTTGGACATAATAACAAAAACAACCATACATTGAAAGCAAATTTAAAGGAAATTTATATACTTAAATAGTTTAATATTTGTAACTAAATATTGTAGGAGATATAAGGGTTTCTACTTGGAAAATTAAAACTCTATTATTGCAAATATTATTATTTTCTAATATTCCAAATTAGGGAGTTATAAGGAATACTACACCAAAAATAGTTTATTGGAATTTAGAAATATTAAACTATTAAATATTAAGGGGTACAAAAGGAAGTTTATTATTTACTTAAAGGATTTGGAATTATATACTTACACTTGTCTCATACTCATACTAAAGGGATAAAAGAAATACAACCATAGAGAACTTCAAATTAAGTGAATAGTTCATTAGGAGAGATAAGGTGAAATAGAAGTTGATTATTGTTATTTATAAAACATTACAAAATCAACTCAAAAGGTGAACTATTAATTACTAAGCACTTTATTAAGCTTATAGCTTATTCTAATAACTAGGGAGACATAAGGATTCTACAAAACCTAAGCCTTGGATAGGTTTTATCAAATTGGTTCATATACTCAATTTACTTGAGAAAGATATAGTATTCTACAACACCCTTAATTAAAATATTAAGGAAGCAAAAATAATACTACATATCAAAATTTCATAGCTAGTAGTTTGATCATAAACTTAATCTACCAAGGAGTCATAAGGTAGACTACTACAAAATAATCTATCAAAACTTTAAAGAGGTAGAGGAAAACTATTATTATGGATGAGATAGTAAGAAATGTTTATAATGGTGATGAGTTATTTCATGAAGTAGAATTCTACTCTAAAAACCTAATAAAAAACTTTGAAGGATACAAAATTTTGTCCACCGATGAAAAGGAGAAATTTTCATTATTCCTCAAAGAAGCAAAGGAAGGCAAGTTCACAACATTAATTAGTTATCTCCATGGATTCCTTTTCAAAACCTGGTGGAATGCACAAAAATCAGTTATAATCACTCCAGAAGAATGCTTGATGATGTATCTATCATTAATTATTTTTGAACTTGTTCAAAACATGAATCTTAGTCAATATTATTGTGATGATAGACTAACTCATGAAGCATATATTCCTCTAGTACCAACACAAAAATGAAGAAGAAGGAGGAAGAGAAAACATAATAGAAGAAAGGACATAGACAAAATGAAGATCAAAACTAAGGAACATTAAGTTAAAGCTATGTCATCCAATATGACATCTTATGACACTAACCACTTCCTTGAGCAAGACACACACATCAAAGAAGGAGAGTATATGTTTTTGAAAGAAGAAGATCCATACTGAAGAATAAAATCTTCAATACCCAAATTATGTAATACAGGTGGGTGTTAGAGTATATTACATCATTTGTGTTATGTAAATGTACCAACTTTGGTACATAACTAGAATAGGAGTTTACTTTAGAGTGAAGTATGTTAGTTCAAGTATTGTAATAAATGCACAAGTGTCAATGTGCAAGTTGTAAATGTGTATGTACAATGAATATAGAGAGTGTGTGTTATAGTTTAGTATTATGGTACAATGTAGCCCTTTAATTTTTATTCATGGAGTGTTTATGTCCTCCATTATATAGCATTGTACTATTTTTTATCACTCTCATTAATGATATATTTTTGAGTTATTAGCAGATGTTCAAGTTATTATTTTCCTACATATTATTGTGCCATTAGTTTATATTTATCTTAGATTATATATTTTACATCTTGTGGTTATACTACCTCCCATCAAAAGCTAACACTTTTCCCTCACACTTAATTGTTGACTAGTACCAACTTGCTTCCCTACTCATGGAAATATTTGAAGAAAAGCTAGATATAACAAGTGTCTAGGCCAAAAATAATCTAATCCAAATAGCAAAATCACCTTCTAAGCCTCCCATACCTCAATCTCCAAGTAGCCATCCAAAACAAGTCATCCAACTTGTTTCTCTCCAACATATCTTCACTCAGTAGCCCACTTCTTACATCGGTGAGAACCCATAAATTTAGAGGTAATCACTTCAATTTGATACAAAGGGTATTTTTTTGGGGATAAGTTCTATAACTCTTGACTAGATTTAGCTAATCTAGAATAAATAATAAGTGTATGTTGGAACAAATAGAGCAAATAATTTAACACCTATCGGGCTTGAAACTCTTCCATTCTCTCTACCTTTGACCTACAAAGATAGACTTATTTGTAAGAGTAAGAGAAATTTTGGAACAAGCACTAAGGTCATACTAAAAGAAGTGATGAATGACTTAAGTTTAGACTATTAGCCCATGCACAAGGAAGCAATACAATTTAAAGGTACTATGGTCAAAATATTAAGATTAAAAAAGGATAGTCTGCTCATATTGTATGCCCACCCAAAAATTATTGACACATAGGATACAATGGTGATTAATATTTCTGCATATTTTAGTATCTTTAAATCCAAAATCTTTGCTACTAAGATGAAATCAAATAAATAATTCCATTTAAGCCACTTTTCCTGCATGACATTGAATATTTATAAATATTCAGGCCAAATCTTAAACAAAATTTCATAAAGGAGAATGAGTCATTTGAGTTGGAAGTACCGATAGATAGGCACTCCATTATCCTAAGCTATCAGATGGACCAATGGGTGACTATGGTATGGGAACCTAGTCCTCCTAAAATATATGAAGTTGCTAGCATGGGCTGAGCACAAAGAAAAATTATGCATTGATCCAATTAGGTAATCTAAATATCTCTCTATCTCTACATATACATATATGTATATATATGTAATTTTTTGTTTTTGTAGGATTAAATCCTCTAGGAACTGTGCCAGATGCTTGCACTAGCTCAAATGCTCCTAAAAAAGACCATATCAAATATTTGAAAGCTGCCTCACTCTAACAAGAGGGTTTTTCCTGAAAGGAATGATAAAGATTCAAACCTCAATGATGAAGGACATGGTGGGAAGCCCTTGGGTAAGAAGAAGGTTGTGGCCTCCCAAAGGTCAAATATTTGTAATCCCCAAAAGAAAGTGTCAAATGTAGATGGTTGAGTCAGCCCCAAGTTTACTGTAATTAGGAAGGGTGTTAGAATAGTGATACACATGGATGAAATATGGCTAAGTGAGCCAACCAAAGGAAGATATTGAAATCCATTAAATGGTTTAAGAGGAGAACCAATGATGAAAACCAATTTAAAATTTCTACAAACGACTAGCTGTGGAGGAAAATGATACATTTTCCCTACCAAAATTTTCTTGGTAGGTGGAATTAATGCTCTATGTTTGGTTAGGTTCATTAAATATTATATCCAAATTCCACCTCACCCTTGGTTAAATACTAACATGGAAGATTGAACAAAAATAAATTTGTCTTGGGAAAAGTGGAAATTTATGGAGGTATTTTTATAGGGAGAAGGATTGGTCATGTGAGATGACAAACCTTCTACCATAAATTTAATAAGCATGGGGTCATAAATGAATGATATGCAAATAAAATGCAATGAATATACTAAGCAAGAAGAGAAGTTTCTATAACCAATTCTTTACTAATCTAACATTGTCTAGAGCACAAAGCATTTGGAATCCTCTAAGGCAAAATTTGTGAAGAGTGTAGTCATAGAAGGAAAATAAAAAGGAAGCAAAGGCTCAAAATAGTTGACCACCAACAAAAAATGAAGAAGAAAACTTCTAGCCACACACTAGCCTCTAAGGCCAATTCCACCATGAGAGAAGTGTCCCACTCATTATAACATTTGGAAGAAATTGTGTCAACCTATTATTTCAACATAAAATATAGAATGACCCAATTACAAAATTATTAGAAATAAAGATTATGAAAAGGACCAATAATATAAGGGTAGGTTCATGGGAATGTTTTTAAGATTAGTAAACTAGCAAACTTTGAAGTAATAATTTGGACTAGCTACTTGGCATAGTACATGGTGCTTGATGTTTATTTCTATTATGAGCTAGTTATAACATGCATAGAATTTTATGAGCCCACCACTCAAGAAATTAGGTCCATGGATGGGAGTTTATAAATATTTATGGACCCATTATCTAAAATATTACTTTTATTAGAAGGGAAAATGCACATTAATAAATAAGAAGAAGAGTCTTTCAAGGCACTGCCAAACAAGGTCAAAATAAACTTCCTAAGTATGGAGCGTGAAGACCTAAACCTATATGACCTAGTACCATAATGTGTCATGCCCATAAATATATTGGGATATATCTCAAAGGATGCTTTCAATGTGTTAGCCTTCATTTTAAAGATGGAGCATGAAAAAAATATTAGCCCTTCCTAATTAGGGGTTCTAAAAAATGAAGTAAGAGCCAAAATATGGGCATATAACACTCGACTTTGTCGAACTAATTATTAAGTAGTTGATAAAAGGTTTGAGCAATTTTGTAGCCACCTAAATATTTAGGTATTTTTCATTCCTAGCACATCTAGTTTAATTTTAAAACCCATAAGATTTCCTAGAATTTAAACCCAAGGTGGATAGATCAAAAAGGAAAAGAGAAATCAATTTATTATTGGATGAAGAGCTTATGAAAATATCTTCTTATTATTCTTTTTTTGAGCATTGTTTTGCTATAAATATTGCATTATTAAGAAATTCCCAACTAGAGCACCTTTCACTAGATTCTTGATCATTTTTGGAAGAAACACTTCTCAGGGTACTAGTATTTTTTTGAGGAGGGGACAATTGTTAGAATGCATGGATATAGCTTACCCTTGTATCTAATTTCTAAGTACATTTCAGACTAAGATTTTGCTTTAGAATTGTTCAGGTAATTGGACCTGCTAGATTACAAATATAGAAGTAGGAAGAAAAAATATCATATAATAGGTTGTCAATTAGCATGGAAGGAATGCTCCTACATAGAAAGAAATTTACTTCCATTTTATAAGATAAGCTAAAATATCTAGGGCTCATATAGATAAAGGATTGATGGAATTATGATCTTGAAAATAACTTTACCTCATATCTAAAAAGCATCAAAGGACTAAAGTTCATCCATGAATGAAGGCTTGGAATTGAGATCCTAAGGAATCTATATGATGAATAAATGATACTCCCTCTCAGCATGCTCATAAATCCTCCAACAAATCTTAGGACATATGAGTATTTTTATAAGACAATAGGCACAATTGACCCACAAAATAAAGTCAACAAGAAGAACAAAAATGAGCTAAGGAAAATATACTGGAATATACCAAAGATTGAATCTTGGTGAATAATGAGGCAATGAATTGAAAAGAAGAAAGAGAAGCCTGATTTGATACCAAAAATTGGATATTCAATGACTGTTATAACGAGCACCTATATGCAAAAATCTTAGGAGTAAAGTGGTGGAGCAAGGAGGAAGTGAATGTTGACATACTTCATAAGATAAAAATAGCTAGATCAATAATAGAAAGAATTTAGGAACTACCATCTGATGTTCTAAAATAGGGCTTGCCTACCACCACTCCCTCAATTACTCTAGCATCAACACCACTAGTATAACACACCTCTCAATAGGAGACACCATTCTAAGAAATCAATGGGAAATAGAAGCAAAAGGTAGAATCAACAATCAACCCTAGTAAAATAAAGAAGACAAAAAGAGATGCAATCAAAATGGAGCTAAGTATTAGTGAAACTTCTATCCCAATTCTATCATCCTCTCTTGTTGACAAGGAAACAACCCTAGGATCTATGGGAGTCCCATCAACCAAGGCTCATAATTTCCTTTCCACCCAAACTATCCCATCCCCTACCATCCGTGCAACTTCCCCCAATCAAAAGATAATGAGAGTGATGCACTCTTTTAGAGTTGTTGTAATAGCTATCACCCCCACCTCTCTAGTTCCCCCTCCTTCAATACTTTCATTATTTAATCCAATGTTAGCATTTCAGTCACCCCTAAGGCAACATGAAGGAGCACAAGAAACCCTACCATATTTAAGCCCATGATAAAAATTTCATAAGATTCAATAGAAAATAACTTAGCATAATTAGGAGAGGTAGGCCAAGCTAGCACAATAGTTAGCCACAACTTAGGTAATTAGCCATTTTGACTCTTAAAATAAGTTATTGTTGCTCACAAAAAGGGACCTATTGGTATCAAAACCAGAAGGGGAATGACAAACCAAGATTGCTAGGTGGTCAAAATTGGGTTTGAATTAAAATATGCACAACCTTAAGATATCTTGGAACTCACACAAGAGACCAAAAAAAATTGCACGTGAAGAAGAGTTGTTGAGCCGAAGACTGGAAAAAAGAGAAAGGGAGCTAGAAAAATGTTAGGGCAACATTTCCTAGAAAAACATCTCATATTTTGGAAGTTATATCTTTGCGAGTTGTTTTTCAATTCAGACGATTCTTGGACCATGTTGTGCAAAATTTGAAGAGATTTAAACTGAGTGGTTATTTATAAGAATCTAAACAATATTGAGGGAGATGCAACCTTATAAAGTCATCCATATGGAATAAGGATTGTGATAATTCTTTAAGTCATAGAAAACAATATTGTAGAATACTTTCAACTAGGTTAAGCAAAACTATTATAGTTTAATTTTTTTGAAGAAAATTTGTAGAATTAATTGTTGGTAGAAGGGATAAGATGAGAATTGAGAAAAAATATTTTTGAGAAACCCTAGCTGTTGTCGATATTTGTTTTTGTGTTGAGGTCATGTAGTTAGATAATTTTTTTGAGGAAGAAGAGATAATATTGGTAAAGATAAGAGAAATAATGAACAATTGAGATTCATGTTACAAGATTGTAAAGATATCAATAAATTGGCAGAAGAAAAAAATAAAGATAATAATATGCAGATGAAAGGAAGCACGTATTTTGTGCTAAATAATGCATGGAGTGGTTGGAAAGAATTGTTTGAGCAAAAAAAATCTATTTTGTGGGTTTATGGATGCATCAAGAGGGAAAGGGTTGTTATTTCTATAAAACCTAGTAGTAGATGTAATTTCATTAATATTTTTTTGGCTAAAAGGTTATAGGTTCAAGTAAATAAAATAAAATATATAAAGCTTGAGGGTAAGAATATTAAGATTTTTCAATATTTGAAAATTAACATGGACAAATATGTTTTACATTTATATTTTCATGTGATTAAGATGGATGATTTGGATATTGTTCTTTGATATCCTTGGATGAATTCTTTGGGTACTATTAATATTAACTTGTAAAATAAGTTTATGAAGTTCTGGTACAGGAAAAAAAAAATAATAGTACAAGATATTTCTCAATGTAAGAGGTATGGATTTGAGGAAAAATAGGAAACTATTATAGGAAAACAAATTGAGGAAGAAGTAATAGTAGCAAAATCTAAGGAAGATATAGAAGAGAACAAGGACATACCAAATTAAGGGCACATGAGAGTACAACATCCATGAAATACATGAAAGAAGTAATAGTAGCAAAATCTAAGGAAGATATAGAAGAGCACAAGGACACACCAAATGAAGTGCATATGAGAGTACAACATGCAGAGGAATTTAAAACAAAGGAGGATAATATAGAGTCAAAGAAAGTAGAATATTAGGATAAGGTTGCAGTGTATCACCATCCACACCACCAAGAGTGGAAACAATCTTAGAGACATGGCCAAGGGAAATAATATTATAGTTCTACATGGAATCAAAAGGACACTAAGTATAGCAGTGTTTGGAAAATAAAGCATAGTGATTTTGGTTTTTAGAGGGTTGCAGCAGCATCAAGTAACAAATGGACCCATCACTCAAATTACTAAAGTATAGTAGCAAAAGCGTGGAGCCCACAAAACAATTTTGGATGTTCATGTGGCATGAGGAGAGCTTGGCATCAACATAGACCATCACCAAGCAAGATTTCACTAGGATGGATGGATGATTGTGATTGGTACCAGTTGCTAGCATTGCTTAGCAAATCCTATTATTTAGTTTCTTTTAATATTTTGAGGATGAAATATTTTGTAAGGAGGATGGAATGTAAGGTACCTAGGGAATAGAGATATGGAATATAATATTATATTATATGGGTGTTATGGATAGTTGGCATGGACCACACATAAATCCATGGTGGATTATATTTTAATATTTTATTATATTAATGAGTGTAGTAAGGGTTTAGAAAGAGAGTTATATAAAGAATAAATATTTTCATTATAAAGGACAAACAATATCAATTATTCTTTGTATGAGTCTTGGCTTGAGGAGAAAAGATTGAAGTTGTTCATTCCTTTAGGAATATTATTTGGTGTTACCCTAACTCAAGCGTATTTTGATATTTATGTGTCTATTTATGTGGATTATTTTGTACGTAATTCATTATTAATGGATGTTTTTTAATAATTTGCATAAAACATAAATTATTTCTGTTAATAAGAAGTGAGGTTCATAACAAAAACTTTTCAGTTAGGCTAATCAATCAAGATAATCAACTTACTTGAGAGAGATGCTCTATAAAAGGAAATGGAGGAGTTTAAGAAGAAAAGCAAAAGGGAACATTGGATGAAATTAGAAGCATCATAAAGGAGGCCAAAGATGCCTACTAGAATTAAATTGGTGACACTTCAATAATGTTATTATAATTATTTAGATTTATAGATTTAGTTATAAATTTGGGTATTCAGGTGAGCAACGATTAAGCAAAGCCTCAATGAGGTCGATGCAAAATTAGGAGAGGCTAAAGTCTATAGGGTGAAATTGGCAATGATGTTAGACTTTGAGCAAGCATATACAAGGATTCAAGATAGATAGAAAACTATGTGGAAAGTAGTTAGTATCCTTCAAAAGGAATAAGCAATACAATAATATATGAACCAAGTACACACCATGTATGTTGCAATTCAAAGACTCAAAGGGTAGGTTGACTATTTAATACAAGGAGGGATTCCATCTCCTTGACACTAAATAATTCAACTTTATTCAAATCCAAATATTTGGATCTGATTAAGCAATGCAAAGAAAATATATTTGATTTTAAAAAATGGTTGGATCCCCTACTACAATAGACATAGCTTGGACTGTAGAACTACTAGCAGAGTTAAGAATGCAAATTCATGAGGTCATGGACCAAAACCAATTTATCCTATGATAAATTTTATTTAGAAGTAATTTATGAGAAATTTGAGCAAATACAATATCCATCATAGGAGGAACGAGTAGAAATTAAGCATACAGTAGACAAATTGTCAACCTTATAATATTATTTTTTGTTTTTTTTTGTATTTTATTTTTACAAGACATAAAATTTTGACTATACACTCAAGGATAAAGGAATTGATTCTTATTTCTTCTTTAGCAGTAGGAAGTCTCCTATGAGTTTCCATAACTATATGTATTTCTCACTACACTCAAGAGTTTTACCTTAGATAAAAAGTAAAACAAAGGAAAGTTTGTAGAGGACAAAAATGTCCTAATAAAAAATTATCACTATTTTGTAGAAGCCTGAGTGAAAGAAAAAGGAATTTTTTTGCATTTTTATGCAACATAGATCTCCAAAAGGGTGGAAAGCAGAAAAGAAATCCAATTGACATGAGTGAAAGAAAAGATTCTCAGTAGTTAAAAGTTTTGAAAAATTATGAAGGATTAAAAAGAGAAAATTTTTGGGAGGTAGACTATGTGAAATAATAAGTCCTAAAAGGTGAAACACTAAAAGACCTAATTGAAGGACAAAAGAAGAAAAATTCTACAAAATGATTTTGATTAGAATTATAGTTTGAATTGGAGGTTTTGAATAGTCTTCATACAAGCTAGCAAAATTTTTTTTGACAAAGGCATGGTGTTTATAGTCCTATACTTGATTGATGAGTGTTAAAACAACACGTATTTTATGCAAATTTAATCCATTTTTTCTATCTATAAATTTATGAAAATAAATGTATTTTGATGATCATTTTGTCTTGATTGTATGATTTATGAATGAATTTGATCCATAACGATAAAAATGATTTATGCTTGTGTTTTACGCAAAAGTGTGCAAGTTTCTATGTGTTTTTGGTAGGAGAACGTTGTAGGAGCTTCACAGGAGATGATGCGGTAAGGCACGGACCAGATGATAAGCATGGACAGACCAACCATGAGGATGATGTGCTAAGGAGACTCGTGGACAAATGTTATAGAAAGGTGCTACGAAATACAACTACAAAAAACTGTCTACTGAAAGGCATTACAAAAAGAATATTGACTAGGTCAAACCATCCAATGCATTGTTGTGCCACATCTAGTGACAATGTAGCATCCTTATGAGGCATATACAATCAACATAATTGACTAACATGTTGGCATTATGCACGAGATTGTATATTTATTAAAGTTGTTATAAAGTTGTTATTATAAAGTTGTAAAATTATTACGTTGTTAAGATGTTTAGATTCTGATGCAAGCCTATTTTGTCTCTTCCTAAAATGAAGGATGAATAGTTGTATTTGTTGCATCATTAGATTATTTAAATTAAGAACTTTTGTTATGTTAGTTCGTCAATTTGCCACTTGGACCACCATGATTGTGACAAAGTCCAAGGAGATTATGAAGTAGCATTAGTTTAGATTATTATTGTTAAAAAGGTTAGGAGTCACATCATCAAGCCGATAAGACACATGGCAAAATATGTGGAGGAATTTCATTAAGAATGTCCAAGCGACATTATAAAATACAAGAGAGACATTTGAAAAGGTCTAATGCCAATTCTAAATATTGAATTATCGAAATAGTGGAATTCTAATGTCAGATGTATTTTACTCTAAAGGCTTGATGTTTGAAGATCCTGTACACTTGAATTTTCAGCAATAAAGTAGCATCACTTTTCATCATGTATTTGGTAATTGTGTCATTTACTTCATTATGATGTATTTGCTTATGTAGTCTTTACTGTATTTTCCTGCATTCATAAATTAAAATAATGTTAGTAGTTTTAATGCACATTAGTTACTGAAGTAAAATAGTTTAGGGGAGAAATATTTACACTGTCCTCTAGGAGGCAGGGCCCACTCCTACAACCAGTCCCTATTCTCTCACCCCTGAAATAGGTTAGGAATAATTAGTACATAGAATTAACTTTAAATTATCAATTAAATTAAATTGCATCATTTTAGACTATAAGGTAAAAGCAAATAGTTAAATCAATAGGTTGCACATGGATCCACATCAATAAATATAAAAAGCATTTAATTCATATAAATCATAAAATTGCATTTTATTTTAATTCAACACAATTTATTTTCCTGTAACCTTTATTATTTTTTGCAAACCTGAAACTAAGAAAAATAGAATTAAGTCTAAGATTAATCATTTGGTATAATCTATATTGGATTACTGCCCTTTAAATCATTCACCCTGGATTGATAAATAAGTGTAGAGTTTACAGCTAGATATTTTGGCATCGTTGTCGGGGAGAGCAGTGCCATAATTTTTAATCAAAAGACTATTGGTTGTGCAAGAAGAGAGGCTTACTTGTATGTGGGAAGAGGTACGAGTCCTTGGCATGCATATGGGTCAGAGTGGCACAAGAAGTCCCAACAAGCCCCTTTGTTCGACGTTGCTAGGTTCTTTTTCTTAGGATCATTTTACTGCTTTCGTAGTTAATATTTCATTTCCAGCAAATTTTCAAAGCATTGGGTGGTTGTTATTGCTTGCTTTGGTCTGGGTTCTCTGACCTATGGAAACAGGAAGTAGGTATGATTGAGTGACACAATCATAGTGAAATGCTCCTTAAAATCAAAGAAGTAACAACAATTTAACCTTTTATTTCAGCAATTTTATTTCCAACAAAATTTACTTTTCAAGCAATATTTCATTTTACTTTACTATGCTAAGAATTAGCTGTATAAATTCATTGACTATGAATTGCACCTAGTTTTAAGCGATAGTAAAGTTGTTTTAGAAATAGAAATTTTATTTTCCTCCTATTGTGCTAAGATTAGTTGTATAAATTCATTGGTTGTGAATTGCACCTAATTTTAGTAATAGTAGGATTGCTTTAGAAATAGAAACTTTACTTTTCTCCTATTGTGCTAAAATTGGTTGTATAAATTCATTGGTTGTGAATTACACCTAATTTTAGTAACATAGGATTGCTTTAGAAATAGAAATTTTACTTTTCTCTTACTATACTAAGATTGGTTGTATAAATTCATTGGTTGTGAGTTGCACCTAATTTTAGTAATAGTAGGATTGCTTTAGAAATAGAAACTTTACTTTTCTCTTACTATACTAATATTGGTTGTATAAATTCATTGGTTGTGAATTGCACCTAATTTTAGTAACAGTAGGATTATTTTAGAAATAGAAACTTTATTTTCTCCTGTTGTGCTAAAATTGGTTGTATAAATTCATTGGTTATGAATTACACCTAGTTTTGGTAATAGTAGGATTGTTTTAAAATTTTATTTTTCTCTTGTTGTGTTAAGGTTGGTTGTAGAAATTCATTGGCTATGAATTACAGATTGAATCTTAACAACAGTAGGATTGTTTTAAATTATTGACAAAAATAAAACAAAAATAGAACCAAAAGAAAAGAGAATATATCTATATATATATATAAATTTTATATATATATATATATATATATATATATAAAAAAAAATGTGAAAATTGAAAAAAAAGAGAAGTAAAAACGTTGCTAGATGGTAGAAAATTGCATCAAACAGTCTACTCTGATTGACCTCAGAAAATTACTACTAGAACAAGAAGTTAACCTTATTTTTGAGCAAAGACACCAAACATCTGGAAAAGAGTGGGAATACTTGTGCGAGCACCTTGATATCATAAAAGAAAGATT
Source organism: Wollemia nobilis (assembly GCA_028583015.1). NCBI lineage: Eukaryota > Viridiplantae > Streptophyta > Pinopsida > Araucariales > Araucariaceae > Wollemia > Wollemia nobilis. The sequence goes on along the minus strand of JAQPPZ010000523.1, from coordinate 425,995 downwards.
AGACGAATTGGGTAGAATCAAGAGAGTAAACATAGCTAAAATTCTAGGGCCAGATTATCACTCACCCTACCTTGACCTTATAAGGAGTTGTGAACGGTGGCTTGGGGATAGGAGAGCAATAAAGTCACTTACCCATGGGATCAGTATTTCGAGGATTCCCTTACCATTCATAATTTCCTAGAAAAAATAGAAGATAGGGAAGTGAGCCTAGAATATAGCAAGAGATATCATAGGGCACCTAGAGTAGTACACTTTAGAGAACTGTGTCAAGACTTACGTTGTGAATTATAGTTTGAGAGCCCTAACCCAATTCTAAAATAGGCTTTTATTATCCAATTGATTACTCTAGTAATAAAAGACTTTGGATTTGATGAGGAGCATTATATGACTCCTGAACAACTCGATCCAATTAACGATATCCATAGGTTGTTCAAAGAAGATTAAAAAGGTAAAAAATTGTTGCAAGAACCAAATAACTTGGAAATTTCATGAACAAACCTAGAGATTCAAAGGGAAGATTTATTAAGATTAGTGAACCAGAAGCAGATTGCCAAAGAAACCTTAGTAAGAAATCTAAAACTTTTGAGTTAAAAGAAACTAAAACTACAATCCAAACATCTACAAATTTTGCATCATCAACAAAGTAGATTGAATTCCTAGAACAAGATCCCAAAATATATCTACTACCCGAACCAGAGTTTGATGATCATATAGATCCCTCATCTATCTTTTCTAAACCTATACCTGAGCCAATTCTTGAAATTTTATATTCAATCATGGCTGATCAAGCTAGCGAACAAGGGGAAGTAAATAGAAACCAAAGGGAACATATGCAAAGGACTAATGATCAAGGAGAAGTAGAAAATCAAAGGGGGTGGACAAAGAAAGACTTTTGCCTTCCCAATTCCTTCTTTCGAAGATAGGCTAACAAGAGAACCAAAATCGATCTTTGTTGCTATTTTGCCTACCTTCCATGGGAAACCACATGAGGATCCTGATGCATTTCTCTTTGAATTTGAAGTGGTGTTCCAAGCCTATTTTTACACCACTAATGAGCAAAAATTAAGACTATTCCCTTCTACACTTAAGGATGTAGCCTTAATATGGTTCATGGGTCTAGGAGAAAGCATTTGCAACCGATGGGATGGAGAACATGGATTAAAAGACATATTCCTCGAGAGGTACCAATATTATTGTAGAGTTCAGGATAAGAAAGCCGAGTTGTTTCGCATGAATAAAAAATATGATGAATCCCTTGAAGATTATCTCAAGATATTCCAGTTTGTGGGATCAAGAGTAAACATTGAGTTGGATGAAGAAATTCAAAAAGAACTTTTTCTTAAAGGGCTAAAGGAAGATGTCCTTGACATACTAAACCTTATGGCAAAGGGGGATATTCATCAGATGGGATTGGGAGAAATTGTAAATATTTGCAAAAATTACTCAAGAAATAAGCCATTAAGAAGTAATAAGCACCCATCATCAGGAGGGGAGTAACACGAGCTGAAATTGGCAATATGCTAGAGAATCTCAAAACTGATTTATTGAGTACATTAACATCATCTCTCAACCTCATGGATAAGAAACCAAAAGAGCAAAATATTGAAGAAATATATTATCATAGATGTAGAAAGAAACACAACTTGAGGGAATGTCCTCTCAACATTACAAAAATTTCCAATATCTCTGTTTGTTGTAAGATCTATGACAAGAACCACAATACAAAAAATTATAAATATATTTCGGCTATCAAAACTACTATAAAAGAACCTGAGGTCGAAGAAGTAGAAGATGTTTACTTTAAAGCTCAAATGAGTGGTCCATTTAATGGTCCAACCAATTAGTCAAACTTTTCCCAAAAAAAACCCATGGTATCCCGTTGGATGAATTGGAATCAATCTAATAAAGATTGGAATATGCCTCCTTGGGCTCAATTCATGTCCAATCCATATGGAAATTCACCTCCATGGACTCAAGGGATGGCAAGACAAAATCAAAATGCATCTAATTGGAATATGAGTGGCCAATACAATCAGACAGGACCTAGTTGGTCTCAAGGGTAGCCCCAACAACAAAACTTTCAAAATCAATTTAGGGGGCAAGTACCTCAAAACCAACCTCAAAACAGACTCCTTCCACCTCCAAATAATGTAAACAATCCTCCTAAGCAGCCACCTTTACCAGCTCAACCAGTGCCTAATCCTAATAATAACAAAAATGTTCAACAGGTCTATGAAACAAATGAGACATGCTCAATATCTATGGTACCTTGCCAACAGATTCAATTAAGATCTAGAAAAATATTGGACAATACTAGAGCTACTCTCATAGAAATTGAAGAACCCACAGAAAATCTATCTGAAAAAGTAAACGAAGATGAAAGACCTAAAGAAGAGGTGGTAGCTTTACCAGAAAACATTCTAGAAAAACAAAAAGAGATCCAAATTCCTCAAAGGAAAGAAATGGAGATACCATTTCCTAAAATATTGGCAATACCAAAGGAACCATCTAAACCAACTTTCAATTTCCTTCAAGAGTTAGAAAATGTCACCATTAAAATTCCTTTGTTACAAGCTATCAAGGATATTCCTATCTATTCCAAATTAATTAAAAATATATGTACAAATTCAGGAAGGAAAAAGAAGAATGAATCTCAAACCATTCAAGTCATTGGACAATTGTCTGAGATAATGACTGGAGGTAGGTTATTACCAAAATACACAGATCCTGGAATACCTATACTCATAGTTCACATTGGTAAAATAGCCTTGCACAATATTTTGGTCGATTTAGGAGCTGCTATTAATGTCATGACCAAGGAAATAGTAGAATCCTTAGGAGTACACAAATTGCAACCAACTTCTATAGTACTCCAACTTGCAGATAGGTCTACTATCAGGCCAGAAGGAAAACTAGAAGATGTTATAGTCTTTATAAGTTCATGGGAATATCTTGTAGACTTTGTAGTCTTACAACCCAAGAAGAAGTTAGGGGGACATCCCTTAATTCTAGGGTACCCATGGCTTGCAACATTTGATGCCTACATTAGCTGCAGATCCGGAAACATGACTATTTTTTATGGTAAGAACACTAAAGACCTTAGCCTATTTCCTAAATCAACATTAGATAGAGATTTTCTAAAACAACTATGGTATGATTTCCCTCATGATTTGGATGATATCCAAACCTTATCAATCAATGTTTTGAGTGAACACCTACAACAAGAAATTGAGGGACCATTATCATTGCTACTAGGAGATCAACAGGAAGATCAAGGTCAAGATAATAGTTGTTTATCTAAATCTACTATGGTCATTAATGAAGCAAGCACAAGTCAATCTCAGCAATTGGTACCATACGACTATCACTTGAATGTTCTTGAACATGAAATGATGGGAATAGATGCAAATACAAAAAGTTGCAAATAAATAGATATCACACCGAGAAGAACTTTGAACATTAGTAATGAGCTTACAAGCATACAAGAATCACAACTGATAGATGTGCTTAAGAAGCATCAACTAGCATTTGCATGGAACTATGAGGACATGAAAGGAATACACCCGAATGTTTGTACCCATCACATATTTATTCAAGAAGGTTGCCACCTAGTAAGACAACCCCAAAGAAGGTTGAATCCAGCTATGAAAGACGTAGTTCAAGAAGAAATCATTAAACTCTTAAACGCAAGATTTATATATCCAATTTTTGACAGCCAATGGGTATCACCATTAGTGATAGTCCCTAAAAAGAATGGTAAATGGAGGATTTGTGTGGATTACAGGGAACTGAATAAAGTGATAAAGAAGGACTATTTCCCCTTACCATTCATTGATCAAGTTCTTGATACCTTGGCTAGGAAGAAATACTTTTGTTTTTTGGATGGCTTTAGTGGGTATAATCAGGTTTCCATAGTTGAAGAAGATCAAGAAAAGATAACTTTCACATGTCTTGTAGGAACCTATGCTTATAAAGTCTTACCTTTTGGATTATGCAATGCACCTACCACTTTTCAAAGGGTTGTTTTAGCTATTTTTTCTGATTTTATTAATGAATGTGTAGAAGTCTATATGGATGACTTCACAGTCTATGGTAATACCTTTGAAGAAACTCTATCAAGCTTACAAAAGGTTTTGGTTAGATGCCAAGAATAAAACCTCTCTCTGAGTCATGAGAAGTGTTTCATGATGATGAGAGGAGGTATTGTTTTAGGACATTACATATCAGAGGAAGGTGTTAAAGTAGATCTTGCAAAAATTCAAGTTATCCAATCCCTCCAACCTCCAAAAACACAAATAGAGGTAAGAAGTTTCTTAGGACATGCAAGATACTACCATAGATTCATTAAATATTTTAGCAAAGTTGTTGCTCCTATGCTTAATATCTTAACCAAAGAAAGTGAATTTAATTGGACTGAAGCATGTCAAGAAGCCTTCAAAATTATAAAGAATAAATTGACTACTGCTCCAATCCTGAGAGGACCAAATTGGGAATTACCCTTTCATATACATTGTGATGCTTTAGGATATGCAATAGGAGCAATATTACAACAGATAGAGAATAAAATACCTTATGCTATCTATTATGTAAGTAAAAATTTGCATGGGGCTGAGCTGAATTACATAGTTACTAAAAAAGAGTTCTTAGCTGTAGTCCATGCTATCAATAAATTTAAACATTACATAACAGGGTATGAAGTATTCGTTCACATTGATCACTCTACCATAAGATACTTAATGAATAAAACTATATTGGGAGTTAGAGTGGTTAGGTGGCTTCTCTTATTGCAAGAATTTAATATCATAATTATAGACAAAGGAGGCAAGGATAATGTCATTGTAGATCATTTAAAATGTTATCAGGGTAATAGAATACCCAAAAATTGGCCTATATTTCCTTCACGTGGATCCTAAAATTCAATAATATTTAATTCACACTAAAGACTTCCTCCAATTCTAGCTTCAAACCTAGAACTTATCACTCCATATTCCTTTAAATATTCACACCAAAAAAAATTGATGCTAGCTTTAAAGACTACTCAAAGTAGCTCTGATACCATTATTAAATTTTTTGTTAGATTATCTCAGGTCCCAATATTCAAGATCTTGAGTAGTCTCAAATATAAGAGCAGTCAATATATTAAATGGTCAAAATCAATGAATATAACATTCATGAAATAACAATATAATGAATAAAATGGCCAATATCATCCATGAAATAACAAGAAAACTTATAGTATAATTGCTCAAAATATACATACAAGATTCAATATTTGAACACAATATTATATTGAGAGGGGGTGAACAGTATAAGATCAACTTTTACTTTTCTTTCCCAAACAATATTATCCAATATAATCAATGGCAATATCAACAACAGTAATCAAAGTAATGCACAAATCATCACACACAATAGAGATACTAATTTAACGTGGTTCACCCAATGTGGGCTACTCCATGGAGAAAATATTTCACTAAAATTTTCTCAATAAATATCTTGGGAATTCTTCCCTATTACAATGTTTATGGACCTATGTCCAAAGGAGACACCAATCCCTTAATGATCTTCTTTGTGGATATCTATCCATAGGAGCACTCTTTTTACTTTTTTAGTTTATGGAACTTAACCTAGGAGAACTCTTTCTCCTCAACTGATTTGTGGATATCTCTCCACAAAAGAATTATATCTTTCTAGTTGCTTCGTGGATCACACTCCATAGGAGAAATTTTCCCCTTGCACTGGTTTGTGGAACTCTATCCATAGGAGAACTCTTTCCCCTTTACTTTTGCTGATGATCTTCTAGAAGACTAATATCCCCACTACACTAGCTTATGGATATCTCTCCATAGAAGACCTTTGTCCTCACTCAGAAGACCTATATCCTCACTTACCTGGCTAATGTATCTCTATTCACTAAAGACTACAATCCTCTGCTCTGTCACCTCCAAAACCTGCTCTTAGCTCTGTCTCAGATCTGCATTAAACACTGTCCTTGATCTAGCAAAAATTTGCTCACAATCTGTCTTTGGTCTAGCACAAATCTGCTCTCAAATCTGCACCAAAATTTGTCGTCAAATTTGTTCTCAAGCTTTAACACAAAGCTTGATCCAATCACAAATCAACTCTGCTTAGATTTATCCCAAGCCTTAACACAAATCTTGAACAAATAAATCAATCAACTCTGCTCACAAGTCTTCACCAAGACTTACCTCAAATCTACTCTCAAGTCTTCACTAAGACTTACCTCAAATATGCTCTCAATTCTTCACTAAGACTTGTGTCAAATCTGCCTACAAGTACTCTCAAGAATTTGCACAATCTGCTCTTAAGTCTTCACTAAGAATTACCTCAAATATTCTCTCAAGTCTTCAATAAGACTTGTCTCAAATCTGCCTACAAGTCCTCTCAAGAACTTGTACAATCTACTCAACAAGTCTTCACCAAGACTTACCTCAAATTTTTTCAATAAGTCTTCACCAAGAATTACCTCAAATCTGTTAAACAACCTTTCACAAAAGCTTGCTTAACTCTTTCCTTAAGATTTCACAAAATCTTGCTTAACTCTTTCATTAAGCTTTCACAAAATCTTGCTTAACTCTTTCCTTAAGCTTTCACAAAATCTTACTCAAACCTTCTCAAACACATTTTAAAAATAGCTCATAAGATATGCTCAATCAAATATTAAATTTTGCACACAATGCTCTTAATTGCTTTGTCTAATCTTCATAGTAATTTTTTTAACTTGAAGCAGTTAGACATATTCTACTCAGAATTCGTTTAACCTATGGAACATATAGAGAATGATGTACTCTATCAAAAATTCAATATTTTCTACTAAATCATTAAGTGTATCTCTTTCACAAATCTGATTTCTAATGTTTGCACATTCACTTTCAATATCACTCAAAACCAATGCTCAACCAACTTCACTCAATGAAACACAACTTGCTTACAAACCCTAACCAAGTGTTTTCAATCTTCTTCAAACAAAATGCACAATGTGGGTCTCAAGACCTAACTCAAATAATCCTCAATCTCTAACTCAAATATTCTCTTAAGCATTCACCAATCATGCATATGAAAACTCACTCAGACATTTCCAACAATGCTTATTAAACAATCCTTTTCACTCCACCTTTGCATTTCACAACATTCAATCCAACATAATTTTAATCATAAGGATGATGTACCCATACCTTTTATTTTGATGAAGATATGTCTTCAAAACCTGTCTTAATCACAATCAAATCTTCTTTACCAATTTCTAGGTTAGATAGCAATAGTCTATCTCAAAATATTCACACAAATATTCTCCTCAATAATTATTTCACAATTCAAGAAATACAAAAAATATCAAGTCTCAAATACACCTTATTATCTCCAATACTCTTAAAATAACATTCAACCCAAATTTCCTTTATTAACACTTTATAATCTTCAATCCTCTCAAAATAATATTCAATATAAAAATGAAGTTCCTTTGTTAACACCTTATAAACTCCAAACTTCTCAAAATAACATTCAACATATAAAAATCAAGTTCCTTTGTTAACACCTTATAAACTCCAAACTTCTCAAAATAACATTCAACATAAAAATCAAGTTCCTTTGTTAACACCTTATAAACTCCAAACTTCTATAAAAGTCAAGTTCCTTTGTTAACACCTTAAAAATTCAATCCTTTTTATTTATTTCTCTAAGCAAAAAAATATATATATTTTTCAATTATCCTTATGACTCCCTATTCATTCCACCTATGCACATTATAATTATCACATGGCCTCTATATTATTTGCGCCTTCCAAACCTTAGAAAATTTAAAATAAAATATGCATACCTTATAATTGGTTGCCCACGTCTCAAAAAGACTCTTGTGCACATCTTCAATTGCGCCCAAACTCGAACTTGCGACCAATACACCGTAGCACCTTAGCCCAAGGCTAAGCTATTGCCTGGGCTACACGCCCACATGTGAACCTAAGTCCACACTCCTGCTTATCTCGTCACATCGATTTCAGCGAAAAACAAATCTTCTTCCTCCTTTGCAAAAGTGAATCACGTGGGATTTGAAACCATGACCTCCTCTACGCGAGCGCCTTAGAAATCCTTTGACCATCGTATGTGCTACCCAACGCCTTGGAATATATTTGGTGCTTCACTTGGATTTCAACCAAAGTCTACCTCTTTAAATTTAAAAACCACGAATATTCTCTTCTCCCTTCAACAATGCAGCGCATGAAATATTATTAACCTTTTGGCATTCAAATAGCATAGATGTTTGGAAATGAAAATCATTTCCCTTTTTATACATTGTCCTTTGCACTCCAACATGTCGGCACATTCAAAATTCGATTTTTGAATTCAAATTTAATTTTTAAACTTTGGCATCTTTTGTCTATTTAAATTAAAATTTTAACCATAGGTTAAAATATTTTCATTTAAATATATTAAATTAAATCCTTTATAATCTTCTCAATGGGTCTTTTCAAGGATATCGTATTTTAATGATTCCTTGGACCTCGTTTTTCTTCACTTCATCCTTTTGCCAAAAATATTTTAATATTAAATATAATATTATTTATTTTTAAATTTGCTTCTCTTTCCTTGGGTCTTCAATATTTTAGGCCTCTTGAGGCATATAAAATTTAAAATAAATATTATATCTTTTTTCCTTTAACCACTTCTTTGCCTTTTGGAAAAAAAACCTTATGACATTAATGATGACGAAACTGAACATCAAACTTCTTGACATCAATGACAACAAATCTTGCTCAAATTTCCAACAATATTATCAATGCTTTAATATGATACATTTCATGGAGCTTTGAATCCATAATATAACCTTAGAATGGTGACTCTTGGATACTTTATATATTGCTCCCCTCACATATCCAGGAGATATAACCTTTCCTATTGCATGCATAAGATAAATTTCACATGTCCTTTGGTTTCACATCTTACCACTTGTATACATGACTCTCGACTTTCTATTTACTTGCACACTTGACTATATGACACTTGCACACTCCTACGTGCACATTTGCACATTTTAATCTATGATAATTGCACACTTCTTCATGCACTCTTACACACTTTCTCACTCTACATATTTGCACATATTGTTACTTGACACTTGTACACATACATACATAAAGAAAAATATAAATCACACTCCTAAACTATTGAATCAAACCCTATTCTAATATTTACGTTGTACCATAGGTACCATGGAGGTATATTAAAATGTACCAAATAATGTAATATTCTTCAACGCTAATTAAATGAGTCTTATAGGTCATTCTAACATATTATATGTCCTTGTATATTATGCCAAAATCAGTAGAAAAAAGGTTAATCTATATTATGAGGTCATTTTAATGGTCAATATTACATGATAAAAGGAAAATTTCTTTTGTGAAAGGGAGAAAGGTGTGTGATGATAAAAGTAAGGTAGATCACACTTTAAGAGTTCTTACTGATGCAAACATAGCTTTAAGGGGAAAATTAATATAGTGAAATTTCAATACACTAGGAAAATCCTATCAAAGAAGGTAATTTTGATCAAGAACACCACCTAGAGTCAAAATGAAGAGACCCAAAGCTCTTGATATTTATGAAGTAATTGAAGCTAGAAGATCATCCAAGGTGCAACTAAGGAAAAGCATCCATCACCGATTGATGTTGGATCTAAAACTCCCCATGCCATGAATCTTAGCTAACCCACTAGACCAAAATAGTAATTATTCATCAAGCCTTTCTAGTGCTAGAAAAGGTGAATTTTTTCATGAACCAGAGCACTAGAGCCCTTTTTGTGACAACTAAAGGGACTCTACTCATGGCAAAAATCTATCCTATCCAAATCTCATGAACCTCTCTCCTACTCAAATAGAAGGTATCACTTACCTAGATTCCCTCTACGTCTCCTAGTATCTGTGGTTCCCTAGTGAGGTCATAAGTCATCATTAGTTAGTGACCTCCAAGATTTGAACCTAGTTACATGGAGGAAGAAAGTATGGTAACTCAAGGTAACTAGGCAGGAAAGAGGAAAGGAAATCTCCCTCTCCTCCATGAGGATCTTGATGCTCAAAGAGCATCTAAAAGCATAGAATTTTGGAGATTTCAAGTTGTGAAGCCTATGTTGTACTTTGAAATATCTTGGCCCCCTTAAGCTCCACCCTAAAACTCACAATGGGAGAGTGATAGAAGGCACAAGAGGATACCACCCATAGAAATGCCCACTATATAAATATTAAATAATAAAACACGAGCAATAAAATACAAAATAAAACACATAAGAAATAATGCAATACACAATAGACACAGATTTACGTGGTTCACCCAATTTGGGCTACGTCCATGGAGAAAATAACCAGGCCTTTTATTCCATCCAAAAAATTTCTCTGTACACATTCGTGCACCAAACATTACAATCAACCGTCATACAACATCCTCTTATAAAAGTGCATTACAATTTTAGAGAAAAATCCCGCCTAAAATCTATTGTCCGATCTGTGACCTAATAACAAACGGTCCAAATTTACATAGAGGAAAAAACATCTATTTTTCAACCGCATCCCATTGACCCCCTTGGCAGAAAATAGTAGAGGGGGCTAATGCCCCCCCTACACCCCCCTCTTTCGCGTGGTGGGTCCAAGTGTAGCTGAAAACAAAGCCTTCGAATTAATTAGGTTCCACAATCAACACACTAGAGCTTGAAATTTTGTAATCTCAATTATCATTGGGATGCCTATGAAATAGTAAAGGATGGGCCTCTAACAAAGGGTATATTCTCCCAAAAATACCAAAGGTAAAAACAATGACCTCTAAGGAATATGCAAGAGGAGATCTTCATCAAAGGAACCTGTTAGGAGCATAAAGTAGACCAAGTTTTGGATACCACTAGAACCACCAAATAAACCCATACCAACTAGATGTGAGGAAATGGATGATGATTTTGTTCTAGTTTTAACACACCATAATTGGACATGGTACCCTAGGAAATAACTAAAGCATTTAAAGTGGTGACACAGAGGACAACCCAAGGGACAACACCAAATCCAAGACATTATGAACAAGGATCCTAGAGGTCTAATCATGGGATATTTATAGCATAAAAGAGCTTGGATTAATGGTGAGAAACACATCATGCCAAACAACCAATAATATTTATGGCTATAGATCCCCAAGACCTCAAGGATCATTCATTGTTGATGCTGACTAGCCTATGAAAATTTTGAACTAAACAATTTTTAATTCCTATAGAAAATTTAGGGGAAAATTTTTCCCGCTTCTTATAAATACCTCTTTCTTCTTCATTGTAAAGGATTGAATGATTTTCATACTTGTGCCTAGTGTATATTCTCATATGGGATTTTCCTTTATTCTATTTTGTATAACAACCTAGGTCAAGCCTTGTATCATTTTTATTTATTAGTTTTGAGCCTCTTTCATTGGCATGTATGTAATATAACATTTATATATATGAGATGTTGTGACTATGTTGTTGACATTTATATATATTTAAAATTTCTCACAACTTTATGATTATCTTCTTCTATGGTTAGGCTTACCAAAAGATGATCTAAATAAATCCTATTTATGACCCTCGCTTGATGCTTGGTATGAAGAACACAAGCTTATACTGATATGGGGGTGAACAGTATAAGACCACTTTTTAATTTCTTTCCAAATCAATATCAATTAATGTCCTTAATTGCAATAACCAAATATAGCAATGTGCATTAATAACTCAGATAGCATTAGTAAACAAAAGCACAAGTCACCACACAATTGAGATACAACAATTTATATGGTTCACCCAATATGAGCTACTCCACGGAGAAAATATTTTACTAAAACTTTCTCAATTAATATCTTTGGGAATCACTCCCAATTACAATGTTTATGGATCTTTGTCCAAAGGATAACTCTTTCCCCTTCTGCTCTGGCTATGTGATCTTCTAGGAGACTATGTCTCTCTGCTGCACTAACTGGTGGACCTCTCTCCACTTGAAGACTCCTCACTCATATATGTCTTCAACTATGCTGGATGTTGGATCTCTATCCACTTAGACTCTATCCTCTATACTATGTCACCTCCAAAGCTCTATAAATGGGATCACTAAGAACCTGCTCAATAGGTTCACACAAAACCTATTTAACAAGCTCACACATAACCTATCCAATGTTGAATAACAAGCTCACATAGAACCTATCCAATGTTGAATAACAAGCTCACATAGAACCTATTTAATATTGAATAACAAGCTCACATAGAACCTATCCAATGCTGAATAACAAGCTCACATAGAACTTGTCCAATGCTTCTCCAAAAAGCTCACTAAGAACTTGTCCAAATATGCTCTAGCAAGCTCACCAAGAACTTGCCCAAATATGCTCTACAAAGCTCACCAATAACTTGCCCAAAACTGTCCACAAATCTATCCCAACACTATCCTCAAATATGTCCCAACATTGTCCTCAAATCTACCCCAAATCTATCTTCAAATATGTCCCAAAGTTGTCCCCAAATCTATCCCAAAGGCCTTATCAAAGGCTCAATCAATCATGCTCAAGTAGTACTCAAAATGAACGTAACAATGAATGACAATCTCAACTCAAATCCACTTCATAGAAGCATAAAGAGAATTGTTAGATACTCAATATGTTCTAATCTCACTCTCAACCCAAATCAATCTCAACTCAACTCATAGAAGCATAAAGAGAATTGTTAGAGACTCGATATGTTCTAAACTCACTCTCAACTCAAATCAACCTCAACTCAATTCAAGTCAATCTCAACTCAACTCAAGTCTTATAGAACCATAAAGAGAATTGTTAGAGACTCAATATGTTCTAACCTCAATCTCAACTCAACATAGATGATGGAATAGTTTATTTCATAGAACTTGAACAATCACTTCACACATCATTTGACTAGGCTCAATCGACTCAACTCAACCAATCATCATAAGGGATAACTCTTTCTCACACAACCCTAGTCCAAGTATGTATCAACCAACTCAAATGTTTCCAATAATGCTCAACCACAAATCTCACATAACAATGATACTCATGTTCTTTTCTAACTCAATTTCTTTCACAACCAAAGGGCTTCAACCACTATGCTTATAAAACAAGGTTTAAATACAACTCTCAATTCAGAAAACCTTCTGTTTGCAATATCCTGATTTGTGATCTCTTTGACCACACACAAAGCACTGTTCTCTTTCACCTTCTATTCATAGGAATAGATGTTCTCTCTTTTATTTCATAACCATAAGTGTTCTTTTCTTCTTGTGTCTCATGCTTCTACTCTTGCCTTTCTTTGTCATTTTTACCTTGGAATATCCTTCATAAGTATTTCGTAACTTTGTCCACATCTCATTAGCTGAAGTACATACCATGACTTTTGCAAAATCTATCTCACGAAGCCCACTCAAGATACAATTCATTGCTCTTGCATTTATCTCAACCAATTTCCTGGTAGTTTTATTTTCCTCAGGACCACCTTCAACCCTATACTCTTTTTCAACCATCTACCATACCTCATATCCTTGTGATATCAAGTAGTTCTTCATTCTCATGCTCCAGAAAGCATAATTGTTACCATCAAATAATGGAGCCTTATTTGTAGATAATCCATTATGTGAAGCCATATGTGTTCTTATAGAATTTACCCTCAAGTTGTTAGCATTTCCTAAGGAACTCGCTCTAATACCAATTGAAGAACACAAGCTTATATTGAGAGGGGAAGTGAACAGTATAAGGCCACTTTTTACTTTCTTTCCAAATCAATATCAATTAATGTCCTTAATTGCAATAACCAAATATAGCAATGTGCATTAATAACTCAGATAACAATAGTAAGCAAGAGCACAAGTCACCACACAATCGAGACACAACAATTTACGTGGTTCACCCAATGTGGGCTACTCCACAAAAAAAATCTTTTACTAAAACTTTCTCAATCAATCTCTTTGGGAATCACTCCTAATTACAATGTTTATGGATCTTTGTCCAAAGGAGAACTTTTTCCCCTTCTACCCTGGCTATGTGATCTTCTAGGAGATTGTGTCTCTCTGCTGTACTAATTGGTGGACCTCTCTCCACTTGAAGACTCCTCACTAAAATTTGTCTTCAACTGTGCTGGCTGTTGGGTCTCTATCCACTAAGACTTTGTCCTCTATACTTTTTCACCTCCAAATCTCTATCAATGGGCTCACTAATGACCTACTCAATAGGTTCACATAGAACCTGCTTAACAAGCTCATACATAACCTGTCCAATGTTGCATAACAAGCTCACACAGAACCTGTTCAATGTTGAATAACTAGCTCACACAGAACCTATCCAATGCAGAATAAAAAGTTCACACAGAACTTGTCCAATGCTGCTCCAACAAGCTCACTAAGAACTTGTTCAGATTTGCTCTAGCAAACTCACCAAGAACTTGCCCAAATCTGCTCTAGCAAGCTCACCAAGAACTTGCCCAAAATTGTCCACAAATCTGTCCCAAAACTATCCTCAAATCTATCCCAACACTATCCTCAAATTTGTCCCAAAGTTGTCCTCAAATCTGTCTCAAAGGCCTTCTCAAAGGCTCAATCAATCATGCTCAAGTAGTACTCAAAATGAACTCAACAATGAATGGCAATCTCAACTCAAATCCACTTCATAGAAGCATAAAGAGAATTGTTAGAGACTCAATATGTTCTAATATCACTCTCAACCCAAATCAATCTCAACTCAACTCATAGAAGCATAAAGAGAATTGTTAGAGACTCAATATGTTCTAAACTCACTCTCAACTCAAATCAACCTCAACTCAATTCAAGTCAACCTCAACTCAACTCAAGTCTTATAGAACCATAAAGATAATTGTTAGAGACTCAATATGTTCTAACCTCAATCTCAACTCAACATAGAATGATGGAATAGTTTGTTTCATAGAACTTGAACAATCACTTCACACATCACTTGACTAGGCTCAACCAACTCAACTCAACCAATCATCACAAGGGATAAATCTTTCTCACACAACCCTAGTCCAAGTATGTATCAACCAACTCAAATATTTTCAATAGTGCTCAACCACAAATCTCACATAACAATGATACTCATGTTCTTTTCTAGCTCAAGTTCTTTCACAACCAATGGGATTCAACTACTATGCTTATAACACAAGGTTTAAACACAACTCTCAATTCAGAAAACCTTTATGCATTCAACCAACCACTTTCGAAAAGGAAACCACAAACAATCATTTTCCCTCTAATGATATTTCAGAAATCAACCACCATAAACAATCAATAGGAGAATGTACCCATACCTTTTATGAAGTGAAGAAACCCCTTTGGAAATCTGCCACACTCAACATACTTTAAAACAAAACAACCTTCACTTTGAAATCCTTTACAAAAATAGAAATATATCTCTACATACACCTTATTTCTCCTTCTAAATGAGTTAGTCAAATAGCCCTTGGAATAAGTTTTCCAACGATATATAATATGATATACTTTTATAAAAGGAAAATACCAAAAATATCTTATTTTCTAAAAGTGCTTTTTAACTTGCCTTCCAATAAAAAATCAAATCAACCCTCATCACCTTATTCTTCCAAAATTAGGTAATAATAAAAAATTTATTAATAAAAATGTTACTTGCCTCTTAGAGGGAATTGAACCCTCATCTCTGCCCAAACAATCCTCAACCGCGGTGCCAAAGACCACGCGAGCTACGCGCTCACATAGGACGAAGAGCGCAGAATCCGCTTTTGTCCTTCTCCCCTTGCTCACGTCAAAATAATGTGGGCCAATTCTCTTGCTCGAAACTCTAACCCGTGGGAATTGAACCTCGTCTCTTTCACAAGCAAAAACCTTTGCACTCCCCTCGCTTGTCGTTGGACCACATTGTCACACGAATATTTCAGTGCTTTTCGTCTTATCTCCTCTGCATTCGATTCCAAGGCTTTTGAAATAAAAGCCTTTGCATTTATATGCAACTTCCCTTTAATTTTGCAAATGTCGGCAACGCTTTTAAATTAATTTATTTTTGATGATGACGTTGGCGCTGAGGTAATTTTAATTTTAAATTTTAAAATTGAATTTTAAATATTAAAATTTAAACCAAATATTCAAAATTAAATATTTTCCATCTTCGGGGAACCTTTTTCGATGAAACGAAAAGCCAACCTAGGTTTTAAGAAAAACCCATTTCAAATCTGCCATCCATAGTTTTAAATAAAACCTTTTATTTTACCTACCTTGGTTTTCACAAAAACCTTGTATATATCCATGCTCTCCAAAATATGAATGCTTTGGTCATCAAAACTCAATGTTACCTTGTGACATTAATGTGACATCAATGAAAACATAAAATAACTCAAATTGCCAACATGGTATGCAAATATAATTCCTCCCCCATGAAGAAATGATCCAAGCAAGATTTGATCATCTCCCCTTCCTTTCTTCTATTTTTCAGGTCATGGAGCTATCCACAGTTGGGATATCTATTAGATTCATTTGACATGTTATTACTGGAAAAAACCTATCCTTTTCCTCCAGCATGGCTCTGCCTCCTTGTTGTTCCTCTATTCTAACCTTTGCATTGAAGTCTCCTTCTACAATCCATTGGTCCTTCGGGTAGTTGTATCTAAAAGTTTGGATGGTTGTCTATTTATCTCTCTGTAATCTAACTATCTGTGCTCCATAAAAATTAACTATAGTCCAAATTTTCCCAGTTTCCCTATTTTGTAACCAGACCATCAACACCCCTCTTGTAGAGGCTCCTATATCTAGGAACAGTTGGTGATTCTACATAGTGACCAATCCACTTGATTTTCCCTCTGTCTATTGAGTAAGGATCTCTCCTTTTTGCCATATCCTCCTATTTATTTTTTGTAAGTTTTCTGCTTGCATTTTTGTTTCTTGTAATAAAATTATATCTGGACATATCTATGATAATATTTTTGACTACCTTTTATCTGGGATGACTACCTAAACCCCTCACATTCCAAGTGATTAATATCATTTAGAATTATGAGAGAAAAAATTAGCCATCGATTTTACCTTTATGTTCTGGCTCAAATCTCTTCCCTGTTCCTCCATCTTTTCCTTGTTTGACTTCCTCCCTGCAGATTGGTTCACTTTTTTTTTCTTCTCCACTTGATGAATCCTAAAGTAGGGCTTTCTTTGTTCTTATTTTCTTCTTTCATATATATTTTATGTGTTGAAATTATCCTCTCCTCTACCCTCCTATGGTCTCCCTCATGGGTTGAATCTCCTCTTCCATGAGAGAGGTTGTGTATGGTTTTGCTTCTTGCTTATTCCTTGAAACTAGATTGAAATATTGTTCCTGATCAATGACTTGTTGAGTATCCTCCTCTAACCCTTCCATTTGAAAATCCCCTTATGTTTCCAAATTTCCCAATTGTTTGAATATCTCATATTTGTTTTTTGTTCTTAGTACTCTTTCTCCTTGTATCTGGTTACTAGGTTGATTTATTTTGTTTGGCCTTCTCATTACTTTTTGAAAGCCTTCAAAGTCTGTTGGGCCTTTTCCTTATGATTTCCCTTTTGCCTAAGAGATTGACCCACCATGTTAATATTTTCTTTTGTCCCTTCTTGTTCAGATAGATGATCCTTAACTGTTGGGCACATTCTAGCCAGATCTCTATGAGCGTGGCACACCTAACATCTGAATGAAATAGCCTCATAATCCAGTTGTTAGTGCCAAAAAAAATTCCCTATTTTTAGGTCTATCTTTGTTGGAAGAGGTTTGTTGAGGTCCATTTCTACACAAACCCTAGCAAACATTATCGATCCTCCTAAAATTATTTCTCTTGATCTACCTTGATAATGCCCTAGTAAGTTGCCTATTGCCTCGAGTACCTCCTCTTTCTAAAATTCAAGGGGAAGGGAAAATAATATTACCCATATTGGTACTACAGTTGGTTCCACCCTCGGGTTGAATCCCATATTCCATGGTTGCAAGAATAGTCCTGCTAACCCATGATGATACGACCCTCCCTCAAATACTTGTTGTCGATCTACCACCAATGTGAACTCTACAAAAAATACCCATTTGGGAGAGTTAGAATTTCATATTCTCCTTACAGATGCCATTGTTTCCTTATCCACGTGTGGAGGAAGTGCACGGATGGTCTAAAACCCACGAATTTACCTATCAGGTTGTGTTTTGACTTATAAATAATATCCTTAGCTATCCAATCCTCAGCTATTTCTAATACTCGTATTTATTTTACTTGTGTTAGACATATGTTCACCCTCCCAGATAAAGAATCCTCCTTTTTTCGCTTCTCCATGGTGTTTATACTTTTCTTTTCTTATATTTGATAGTCGTTGAAGCTATCTTGGGTTCCACATAGCTTATCCCGAAATGAGATTCCTCCATTTTAAGTATTTGGTACCGCAGTACCTATGTCCCCCATTCTTAGTCGTGATCCTTACTATTGATAAACCTCTTCCTTAGCTTTTGAAACCCCAATTTGATTCTTCATATCTCCTCTCAGGCACCTTCCCCTCCAATCACGATCGATATCCCCAACATTGCATGTTAAATTATGCAAAAATTGCTTTGAAATATAGTAATTGTTCCCTAAAAGTAAACAAATTTATGAAATTAAGCTAGAAAGTAAAAATGTCAAAAAGATCCACAATTATTAAATGTTATCGTGATTCTTGCAAAGGTCTGAAAGAGTTTATGATTGATATCTACTATTTACAAAAACATATAAGACATACATAAAATTGTCTGATGCTATATTTTTTTTTCATTTCTAAGAGGATATTATTTTGCAAGTTTTGAAGTAGAACATATTAGCTTTTATTATATATATATATATATATATATATATATATATATATGCTTGGAAATTTAATAAAATAACTTATTTATAAATCTAGCATTACATGAAATTTATTATAAAAAAAAAATTAATTTCAAAGATAATTTTAAAGGATATATATTTAAAAACGCCAAAAGTTATCAATCCCGAGGCGCCTATCTCAACGGTTGGTTAGTTGGTTGTTTTCGTTTAAATATTTTAAATGTTTTTGTTAATGTCAGCTTTTTTTTTTTTTTTTTGCCTCTCATCCCCCTGTCTGCCATTGTAGGAACGCCTCTCCACGTATAAAAGTTAAAAAATAAAAATAACATGAAAAAATATGGACAAAAAATCATTAATAGCAAGTTTTATACAATATTTAAGTTAAAATGTTCAAAAATTATACACAATATTTCAAGATAAGTTAAAACAAATATTTCTTTTATAAAATTAAAAGAAAGGTTTTTTTTTTAAAGAATCCTAACCTTTTTCCATTATCACACAATAAATATTTATATATTTTTTATACAAAATAAGATAATACATAAACCTTCCTATTCAAAAATACAACCCATATATTTTATACAAATATAAAACAAAATAAATCATATTTTCATACATAAAAATAAACTTAGATTAATAAAAGGTAAAAGAGTTTGCACTGTAAAATAATAATACTGCAAAGTTATAATATTGTCAAACTAAATAAAATTATTCTAACTTTGCTTTGGTTACATTTATTTTAATGTAATATTTAAAATATTCAAATGAAGGATTGAGTTGACTTTTAAATGATAAGATTTACAAATGAAGGACTGATTTAATTTTAATTTTTTTAAAATATTAAAATGAAGAAGTGATTTGATTTTTTTTTAATTCAAATGAAGTACTGATTTGATTTTTTTATATATAAAAAAAAAAAATTCAAATGAAGGACTGATTTGACTTTTAAAAGATAAGATTTACAACCTTGTAGCTAATGTCTATTAAGAAATGCATGATTATAATGAATCGAAGGTTGAATAGCTACATAATTATAATTAATTAGAGGTTGATGGAATGTTATATCAAATTATTATATAACTATTATAGTGGTCGTCGTCATTGATATACGAAAATTTGTGTCTATAATAAAACATAGAATCAAAATATTATTAAAAATATATAAAACATACATCATACCTTTGGCTTCTACGGTTGTGGTTGAATGAGAATCCCATCAAGAATCCATGAGAAAGGGTCCAACAGAGAATCGTCTTATCATGACCTACCGAAGTAGCTATCAATCTTCTTATTATCCCACACCCATCACTTAAACGTGGACTATTCCAAGCCATACACATATGCCCTTTGCTGGTTCTTAATATCTTATCAATGGAGAAAATGGTAAGGTGGAGCAAAAGGCTGGCTTAAATGATTGCTAAGGAACAAGGATGGTTTTGTGGTGAACCAGCTCTACTGACTTTTTTTGTAGCATGGCCCCGCAAATGAAAGCTACTACACTTGCACAAATTCCATGTACAATTTCTTTTAAGTGTTTTTTTTTTGTTTTTTTTTGGCTGAGCCCCATGACGCCCTGACAAACTTGTCGTGCCTGCGCTTAAACATGTTCTGCGAAGATTCCCTATGATCGGAGTGATTAAAAAATAATTCGTGGTGATTCAGTGGAGGTCCCAGGTCCCCGTCCTACTGTTGACAGATGGACGTATACGGGAACGTCGGATTGTAATTAATGTGTTGAAGGGGAGGGGAATGTCCGGGGAGGGGGGGAATCCACTTGAGAAATGCTTCAAGCAAGACTCGCATTTACATCATTCACTGAATTTTCGCCTTAATTGAACCTTATCTCTGATTCTTCTCTCTTGATATCAAATGGTCGCTCTCATGCTATCAAATTCCTTGCAATTTTCAAGCCACTAAAATCCATTCCAAAATTTTATTAAGACCTATCTATCTATTAGACGACATTTTCTGTGGCCGGTGTACACCATGAAGAGGATAGACTCATATGGGTCCTATATAAAGACATCGTTCCCTAGTTTCTATCCACTGGAAAGAAGAATGGAGTGCTCAACAACGCTTAGATTGGTTTTTGTGGTCTCTGCTGCTCTCACTGTATTTCTTCATCCATCAAATGGTGAAGGGGAGAATTC
Organism: Wollemia nobilis; assembly: GCA_028583015.1. NCBI lineage: Eukaryota > Viridiplantae > Streptophyta > Pinopsida > Araucariales > Araucariaceae > Wollemia > Wollemia nobilis. Next base: position 404,992 of record JAQPPZ010000523.1, on the reverse strand, counting down.
CTTCGTTGTTGGGAGGGGAAATCAATTCAAGCTCGAGGGTCATATTGCTGGAAATAATACAGATGTTGAGATTTTGGGATTGTTCGATTTGTTTGAGTCTAGATCTGTTTCGAGCTTTCTGGGATTGCCCATGCAGACTGCGAGAGTGTGGCCTGTAAGAGTACTTTCGCCGCTCAAAAGCTGAATTTTTTTTTGGCTTTTTTTTTTTTTTTTGGTTAAGCTGTCCCAGGGCGTTGATGTGAAGAAAATCGATCTAAATGAAAAGAAAAACTATATGCAGGCATTGAAATTTAGCTGGAGGATTGTTGTGGCAACGATTATTGGGTTTCTCGGTTCCGCTTGTGGCACCGTCGGTGGCGTGGGAGGGGGCGGCATATTTGTTCCCATGCTCAATCTAATCGTCGGTTTCGATACCAAATCTGCCGCGGCCTTATCCAAATGTAAGCTACCCATGTATCCCACTCTCTAGATCTCCTTCTATCGTCACTGCATTTTTATTTCTTTATTTAATAAATATAACATCTAACAGAAATAGAATCCTAGTTCTAGTTGAAGACGTCGAACTACCCACAACGAATGTATTTGTTTAGTTCATTCCAGTTGGAAAAGATTGATTGACCCACAGCGAAGAAGATGAAGGAAAATGATACAAATTTATGGAATTTGGTTTGTTTATGTGTTGTTAATTCAAACTATTTATTTTCAATAACATATTTCTATAATTTCTATAATAAAATTTCGATGACATTAATATCTCTTCTCCGCTCCAATTCCGTTGTCCCTAAGGCTAAGGCTGTTAGTTTCAGGGAGCATGCGATCTCATATGAACAAATTTGATTATGTTTTAGAAGCCCTTTGTGAAAAGGGGTCTGAAAATATGCGAATGGCAGGTAAAAAACTTGTGTGTTTCTGGGCGAGATAAAAAAAAATGAATGGGTGAGATACAAGACTCTAAGCCGTTTGTGAAAACAGGGGCTAAAAATACAACAGCCAAATTAGAAATTTTTGTTTTCAGTAGCCCAAAAACAATGAATGGCTAAATGTGCTTCTGAATTCTGTGGTGCCCTCTAAAAAATACTCATCTGAAAATGTGCGAAAGGTTGGTCAAAAACTTCTGTGTTCCTGGGCGAGAAAAGAAAATGAATGGGTGAGATAGACGACTTTAAGCCATCTGTGAAAACAGGGGCTAAAGATACGACAGCCAAATTACAAATTTTTGTTTTCAGTAGCCCAAAAACAATGAAGAGCCAAATGTGCTTCTGAATTCTGTGGTGCCCCCTAAAAATTAATCATGGAACCAAGCTCTCGCTAAAAAGGGTGGTTCCTAAGCCTCCATAAAATATTCAGAAGAAGAGCAGCTCCGTGAGACTGCGGATTAAATTAAACCCCCTCTCTATTTTTTCACAAGCTAGAAATCAAACGATTTTCTATGCCCTTGCATTTTCCTGGTCATGCCCAGTAGACATGCGCATAATCACTCCTTTTTACTACATATGGATTATTTTTTTTTGGTGTGGTGATTTACCGAAATGTATATAAAAAATATTACCTAAAAAACATATTTTATATACCTAATTTTCATCACCAATAATGTACTGTACTTGTAGTAGACCTCAGGCGGATGAACCTCTCATACTTCTGGCGTTTTTCTTCCATTACTTGCGGTCCTACTTTATAGTCCCTGCTAAATCTGGAATCTTGACAGAAGCGAAAGAAATCCTCGAGCAGTGGGCCTCCAATGCAAGCCGGGCATGTCTTATAAGTAAACAGCTGACAGCTGTGACGAATATTTGTGTGATTGCCATGCCATATTTATCCTGGATTTTTATTATAATATAAGTTTGTGGGTATATTCTGTAAATCAGAAACGTCGATTGTGGTTTCTCTTGTATAAACACGTTCCATCTCTGGTATTAAGTGCTAATAATTCGTATTAAAGTCATTCCATTCTGATCCAGAGTCACGGGGGTTCCAATGAAATTTTATGCCTTCACTATTTATCCGTGGTACAACGCACGGAAGAGTAGGTGGACTGGGAAATTTTATGCCTTCACTATTTATCCGTGGTACAACGCACTGAAGACTAGGTGGACTGGACTGCTTGTTTGTTAGTACATACGGCCCAGCTGGCATGTCTTAATTTCCTAGTCGTAAACCATGGTATCTACGGACACGTGAAGACGAGGACAAAACATATCGAATCACGAAAGACCAGTACAGACATGTCTATGGTGTTTCTGCTATTCGGACTCTCCGGTAGGAAAGTTTGTGAGTTACCTAGGTCACTTGTTTTAAACTTAGGAAAGTCTGTCAAGTTTACAATCACATTATTTTTAGTAATTGTTATTTTTAGTAATTGATAAGTATAAGATTTAAATTAGAGGGCATTCCCATCAAACTTATTCGTCTTGTTATTGTTGCCTCGACATGAAAGGACCACCACACATAAGATCTGTACCATCATTGCTCACTCAATTGCTGCCTTGGCATGAAGGCCGTCAGTCTGGTTGCCTGGCATGAAGGGGACCATCACATACAGGATTCGTACCATCATCGCCCACGCAATTGTTGCCTTGGCATGAAGGTCGTTAGTCTAGCACGCACTCAATTGTTGCCTTGGCATGAAGGGGACCACCACACATAGGATTCGTACCATCATTGTCGTCAGCCTGGCGCACACTCAAAAGATTAAGAATCAGACTAAACCTTTACAAACAGGTTGCCCCAAGGTTTGAACGTGTCGTCAGTCTCACGCGCACTCAAAAGATTCATAAGACTAAACCTTTACAAACAGGTTGCCCCAAGGTTTGAACGTGTGTCTTCTTGATAAGTACTTGGCCAGAAAAATACTTACCAATCCACTAACCCTTACCTTAATAGTAAAGGTAAAAAAATAAATATAAAATAATAGATTATATGAAATTAGATTATAATTTTTTTTTTAATATTTAATTATATTTTACTTATTAAAATATAATATAAATTTATACATGTTAAAGAAAAGAGCATAGAGGGGGAGGGGGAGGGTCTTGCTCCCTCTCCCTCCTCCCCCTCCCCTGGTTCTTGCCCAGTCCCTGGCTCATCCCGAGTCATCCCGTTCTAGGAATGCTTTGTAGAAGATGATCTCCTTGGGAGGAGATCCTTCTCGATTTTCTGCTCATTTTCTAGCAGTTTTAGGGTTTCCCTGCCTGAGCCCATGGTTTGGTGCATCCCAGGGGTCTCCTAGGGTTTCCTGCATGTTTTCGGGATCCCTTCCCCGATCTCCCTCAGGCTTTCCCCTAGGGTTTTTTGCAGGTTTTTTGCTTGGATCTGGTTCCCAGGGCTTCCTCGATCGATGGTGGTGGCAGGTTGGGCTTTGGACTACTCCTTGGGGCATCCTGTGAGGTCCTCTATGCTTCGGGGTTGGTCTTGGGGGGCCAGTTTCCTCTTCTGCCAACGACTCCTCTTTGGGATGCCTATGGTTGTTGTTGGTCTCGTCTTGTTGGGAAGGACCCTTTTCGTTTTCCTATTCTGAGGCTTCTTCTTGCTGGATCTGCGATTTGGTGGACACCCAGGGTATTGGTTGGCCTTCGGGGTGGGCCTCTTCCTCTGCTTGGGTTGTTCCCAGTCCCAGTACCAGTTCCCTAAAGCTATCCATGAGCAAGGATGGGGGGATCTTGGTCCCTTCTTCTGGGGTTCCTAGGGTTTCTATTGCATGTCTAGATCTTGGGGGACCCATGATCAATGCATGTAGACCCTGGTTCCCCTAGGTTAGGCTTTTGAGGATCCCATCTTTGTGCCTGTTGTCGCTTCCCACCTGGGATCCTTAGGTTGTTCGTTTCAATTCCTGTTCAAGGGCTTCTGGTCCCAGTTCCCTGGATCTGTTCGTGAGCAAGGATAGTGGTTCCTAGGCTTTTCTGCTTGAGTGGTGGGGGCTTCCTTCTGTATTCTCTGGTCTGGAGGTGGAGATCAGTGTGTTTGCAGCTGTGGTCCCTCCTTCCTCCTTCAGTTTTGGCTTCCAGGATTGTCTTTGTGCCTGTTGTTGTTTTCCCTACATCCTTCCGGCTTCCTCGTATTTCTCCTTGCTATGCATAAGGATATCTTGGCCTGTAGATATCCCCAGTAGTGTTGTTCCACTTTTCAGGCTTATGCGGAGGCTTCTCGCTTTTTCTTTGAGGATCTTGATGCCATTTCCTAGGTTGATCCTTGGCCTGTATCCCGGTGCTGCTTGTTGCTTTGCTCGTGCGGCTGTTTGCTGCTCTACTACTCCCTGGGTTGCATCTCGAGCCATCCTTGGACAAGGATCCTCTCCAGTTTTCTATATATTCCCTACTTTTGGTTTTTGGGCAGGGATTCTGATTACAGGCTATTCTTGGCCTTCCCGCTCTCCCTACGCAGGTCTGGGCAGGTGCACTGTATCCACCCTCGGGAGGATCCCAGACTGCTGTATCCACCCCCGAGTGGATCCCAGACTATTGTATCCACCCCTAGGAGGATCCTAAACTACCAGCAATGGGAGGATGATATTTTCGCGAAGTGGGCCTCACTAGTTGGTACTAAAATCTAGTCTTTTTGCTAGATCAATGATTGTTTCTAGCCTTTTCCCTTTCAGTTTGTGTTTATTTTCATGTACTAAGAAATTGTTTTAAATCTCGCTACTACGACCCTTTTGTTATAAGGTTTTGGGATCCTCTTAAAAAACCCAATTTATATATAAAATTCTAATTACTTATAAAAAAATAATATAAATTTATATAACTTTCAACTTTGAATAAAGTTTTTATAATTAGACTAACCAATTAATACTATAATATTTACAAATTAAAAAAAAAATATATATATATATATATATATATATATATATATATATATATATATATATATATATATGCTGCTATTTACCCACGACGTTGAATTAACCTGCACACCCTAAATTTTTTTATAGATTTAACTGCAATATTGTACCAAAAAAATCAGGATCTTACTATTTCCACCAAAAATATTTTCGCGCCATTAGAAGTATTTAGTGGCAGTCCGCACTGTTATGCACGCCTGGATTTTAACGTTTATTTAGACTTTTTAAGCTTTTATCGGTTTTTTGCGGTGTTTTCTTAAGTAAAAACTTATACCGTGAGATCTTCCAAATCATAAATAGTTTTTAATAAATTGAAAGGGGTTGGCAACGTTTGTTGTTGCATTGTTTTTATTTTTATTTTTGGAATGATTAGAATTTTTTTATGATTTTATTTTTGTTTAATCGATTAAATTTATAAAAATTCTTTATACAACACAACAAACCGGAAATATATATATATAATTAGTAAATGACATCTTACTATGCAAATTAAAAAAAATGTATATTAGTATATGAGGTCTTTTAAAACTTGCTTTGTTAGATAAGTTAAAATTGAACATAAACGTTAGTTATTGGTTGCTATTCCAAAAATAAGATGTACTTGTTTTTTTTTAATATTTTAAATCAAAGTTGTTAAATTAATTTATAATTTAAAAATTATTTTAAAAATAAAGTATAAAATTATAGAATATATATTTAACATACAGATTAAAGTATTATATATATATATATATATATATATATATATATATAATGAAAAAGTAAGTTTATATTAAATTAAGATAGAAGCCTTTACAATAAAAAAAGGTGGGTGGGTTAATACACCCTATGGGAATCAAATTAACTTTTATCGACAAAGGTTAGGAAACAAAGCTGTCAACAAAACACAAGTTTACCAAACATGATCATTACATCAAAGAAAGCATATCATATTCATATGGAGTAATGTGTCGTAGAGTGTTGTCCTGCATAAACTGCTAGTGATTATGAGATGTGAATCCACCCTTCTGTATTGCGATTAAGGCTTAGTACCTAGGTCGCTCCAACCAACAATTAGTTACATAGGGGAGTTAATTACTTAGAATATATTTTATATTATAAGTAATAAAATTTTATAAAATATTTTAGTGTATATAAGATTTGATAAAATAATATTATTTAAATATAAAAATGCAATATTTTTATTATAAGTAAATTTATTATCAGATTTTATATCAATAAAATGAAGTAGAGATACCAACTAAATTTAAGGATATTAAAAAATGATGGACCATGAAATATACTTAAAGCAGTATAAAATAATTAGTGGTATGTTACACTTGATTTATTAATCAAACATATATAAATTTTATGTATTAACACGGTCTTTAGGTTATTTTTTTTTTTTAAATTTAAATATTTTCATTAATAACTCATATCCCAAACTAAAAAATACAAGTAAACAATTGAAAATGTTATCTTTAAGAACCTTCTACCAATAAAAACATAAAAATAGATGAACAAGATAAAGGGTCCATAAACCTATAGTTAATAATAAAAAACAAATAAAATAATTATATTTAAAACCAATAGCATACAAAACATGAATATCATCTTTGCATTTGTAAGATCATATTTTCCAACATTTAACGTCAATACATCTAAACAAGTCTTTTTTTTCCTTAATGGTTACCATAGCTTTCTTGATACCTGATAATGATGAAGAAAAACATCTACTTAATCACGAAGAAGACGAGGACAAAACGTACCCAATCATCTACTTAATCACGAAGACGAGGACAAAACGTACCCAATCACGAAAGATCAGTATAGACATGTCCATGGTGTTTGTAGTCGTTCAGTATTCGGACTCTCCGGTAGGAAAGTTTGTCAGACATGTCCATGGTGTTTGTAGTCGTTCAGTATTCGGACTCTCCGGTAGGAAAGTTTGTCAGACATGTCCATGGTGTTTGTAGTCGTTCAGTATTCGGACTCTCCGGTAGGAAAGTTTGTAAGTTACCTGGTTCACTTGTTTGAACTTTACTCTGTTTTTTGAGTTATATTGGAGAGTTTTTTTTATTGATAATTATATTATTTTTAATAATTGATAAGTTTAGGGTTTCAAACTATAAGGTTGCTTCCATCAAATCTATTAAGTCTTGTTACATCATGAGTTGCAACTACATTGCCTCGTTATTATTGACACAGCATGAAGGGGACCATTAATGCATAAAATTTGTACAGTCATTGTATTTAGAGGATTCAAATCATTCAAATCAAACTACTACTTTTACATACATGAATGTCTTCTTAGTAAGTGTCTGACACTTACCAGTCCACGGATGTTCTTAAATTTAATGATAAAAATAAAAAAATAAAAGTATATAAAATTGGATTATAATTATTTTGAAAATTATTTAATTATAATATAAATTTTTGCAACCCTAAACTTTTCTTTAAAGTTTCTATAATTAAACAAGTCAATTAATACTATAATATTTATAATTTAAAAAAATTATAATTTTATCTGCTGCTTTTTACCCCGACGTTGAATTAACTGCACATCCTAAATTTTTTCTAGATTTAACTGCAATATTGTACCAAAAAATCAGGATCTTACTGTATATATATTTTCCACCAAAAAGATTTTCGCTCCATTAGAAGTATTTAGTGGCAGTCCGCACTGTTATGCACGCCTGGATTTTAACGTTTATTTAGACATTTTAAGATCTTATCCGTATTTTTCGGTCTTTTCTTACGAAAAACTTATACCGTGAGATCTTCCAATTTATAGTTTTTAATAAATTTAAAGATGTTGGTAGTGGTAGAATGCTTATTGTTGAATTAGTTTTTGCCAAACCAAAGTTTATAGAAGTTTCCTACACAAGAATCAGAACAAAGGACAACGGTTTATAGAAGTTTCCTACACAATAACCAAAACAGAGAAAATGTATATATATTTTTTATCAATACTTATAAAAATTTACAGGATTTGAACTTAGGTCTCATCCAAGAATGTATACATATTTTTGTCAATACTTCTTATAAACATTAGCCAAAAAATTATATATTAGTGTATGAGATTTTTAAAACTTGCTTTATTAGATAGGTAAGTTAAAATTAATCATAAAGGTTAGGTATTGGTTACCATTCCAAAAATAGGATGGACTTCTTTTTTTTCTTATATTTTAAATTAGGGTTGTTTTAACTAATTTATAATTTAAAAATTATTTTATAATAAAATATAAAATTATCCGCGTGATGTGGTTTACCGGCATTATGATATGTATATGTATAAGAAGTATTTACTCAATAAAATAAAATAAAATATAAAATTATAGAATATATTTTTTAATAATTTACATATACTAATGGTAGTTAGGTATTATAGAATATATTTTATATTATAAGTAATAAAATTTTATAAAATTTTATAGTGTATATAACATTTGACGAATTAATATTATATAAGTGTAAAAAATATAATATTATATTATAGGGTAGACTTATTATCAAATTTCAGACCAATAAAATGAAGTAGAGATGCCAACTAAATTTAACGATATTAAGTAATAGATAAATAATAAATGTAAAGATAAGTTTATAAAAATTATAGGTTATGAAATGTACTTAAAGTAATATTGAATAATTAGTGATATGTTACACTTGATTTATTAATTAGTCATATATAAATTTCATGTATTAATGTGATTTTTAGGTCGTTCTTGTTTAATTTTTTAATTTTTAATTTTATTTTTAAACATAGGTATTTTCATTAATAACTCATATCTTAAGCTAAGAAATACAAGTAAACAATTGAATATGTCATCTTAGGACTCTTCTTCTACCAACAAAAACATAATAATAGGTGGACAAGATAAAGGGTCTATAAGCCTATAGTTAATAATAAAAAACAAATATAATAACTGTATCAAAAACCAATTGCATACAAAACATGAATATCATCTTTGAATTTGTCAAGATCATTTTTTCTAACATTTAACGTTAATATATCTAAAGAAGTCTTTTTCTCAATTATTATTATCTCTTTCTTAATACCTAATAATGATGAAGAAATACATCTACTTAAGTTGTGCATAAGCCTTGTTTGCTCATGTATGTGAAGATGGAATTGATAGTGAAGGCATTCAAATTTATTGTTGCAACGAGGATGTTAGAAGTGTTATGAACATATGTATGAATGTTGGACACATGCAAAATAAATTTGTAAATACTTTCAACATCAATGTCTTTAAGAGCTCGAACCTATAAACACTCCTTGGCACCTCCACATCCAAATAAATTTGAGGACAACTAGTCTACGAGGCTCCTATAATGAGGTGACATTATTAGGCTTGGGCTTGCCAAGGAGGGTAATTTAGTAATAGATTTGGAGGGTAGGAAAAATAGAGGCTATAATGTGCAATACCATAAAAGATATGATATGGTCTCCTAAATATCGCAAAAAGCACAAAAGGGAGGACAACCAAGCAAAGGGGAAAGCACTAGATTCTCTAAGCAAAAGTAAATAACTAGAAAATATGTGGGATGGTCTCTTGACACTAATAGAAGACACAAAAGGGAGAAGAACTAAGCAAATGGGCAAGCATGACTAAGGTTGGATGCTTGAAATTTAGTGGTCTCCATCCAAGAACTTGAAAGTTTGTTTCCACTCTAAATTTCATCTATGATGCAAGAAAAGATACTTGTCATTTTAAATTCCATCTAGCAAAAAGGAAAAATGGTCCAAAGCAATTGGGAACTTCATGGTCTAAGTTTATAGTTTTGAATGTGAGCATTGCTAGGCCATCTCCAATCATGTAAAATATCTGTTGCAAAGAAGTCTAATTTGATGATATTCTATCAAGAATTAGGGCATATATGGAGTCAAAGAATGAATGTAGTAAATTGGCATATTATGAAAAACTTTGGCCAACTTCCGTGAAATGATCGAGTAAGATGAGTGATCCCAAAAGTCTAAGATAATATTCATTCTCCTTTTCCAAAATGTTAAACCTTTTGGATTTGGTTGTAGAGACTTCAACTTTTGGTTTCAAGAACTACTTAGCTCCACTAAATACTTGACCTTCCAATACTAAGGCCTTGTCAAAGAGTATCACTTATCCACAAGGAAAGGGATATTTTACCCTAAACAGAAAAATTCTTGATAACAAGTAAGATCGACCCCCTTGATCTAGGAGTGCTTTGCATTCCAACACTTTATCCTCCCATAGAGTACTTTGCCATTTTACTTTAGATGATGCTTGTGATATTTATAAGTATATTAAAATTAGATGATTGATTTAAATATATATTTACACATACATATTTGATTATTATAATTTTTTTACAAATTAATTTAAATCTTGTAGGTCTTATTATATTTATTTAGAGTTTGATAATCCAAAGTACATATGCTATTTAGTACAATCCTATTTACATCATTTTTTTTAATTGGTTATGCGATCAAAATGGTCCCCTTGTATTACATCATGACCACATAGTGGTATTATAATAGTTTTACAATTATGAATCTATCACTTAGCAAGGTTTTTTAGGATCCTTATGTCCTAACTTTTTAATTATTATAATTAGTCATGTTATTAGTAGTAGTTAGTATCGTGACTAGTTAGTGGGATCCAAAGTCTATTTAGGGTTAGGGTTAGTGCTTATAAGACATTGAATGGTTCCTTATTATATATTGGATTGTAATGAGATAAGAAGAGGGGGAAATTGCATATGTATATTAGAAGTTTTGAAGGAGCTATCCCCCTCAAAGTGGCCTATGATAGTGTAATATTTCAAGCAATTAATAAAATTCATGCTTCATTTTCCATTTTGGTGCATATTTTCTGTGTTAATTTTATTGTTGCAAGCATATTTGTTTAATATGGTATCAGAGCACTTTCTAGGGTTTATTTTTAGAGCATCACACGACCAATTTATGTAACAAAAACAACCATAGATTTGAAAAATAAATTCATTATGGTGCTTAAAAAATGCTTGCAATAGGTTAATACCCTTTTGTAGGATCAGGTGTAAGTCTTGACTGATCAACTAGGGGAAGTACTTGGGTCAAAATCTGCCCAAAATATCATTTTAAGGAGTACCGCCAAGTGGCTGGATCTAAGTATGTCATCAGTGAAAAGGGTCAACGACCTTGTACCCTACTTATAGTTTTTTTTTGTTTTAAGTGTATATAGAGAGTTGTCATATGGAGATAAATTTATGGCTAGATTAACAACAAAACTACTTAGATCAAGTAAGTTTTCGGTACCCAAAGAGCAGTACTCGCTTAGACAACATCTATGGTAGGTGAGATTTTTCCTTAAACCCTAGAAAGCCATAGTCTAGGGCCTATTACTCAATTCTTGATATCTTTAGCTCAAAGCAATTATAGAAATCTTAGAGCATCCAATTCGTTAGGTTGCTCTTCTTCAATCATACAGATCTAAGCCAAAATTGTTTTGTATAGGTTAAGGTTTCCAGATTGTGCATGATGTATTTCTTCTAATTTGTAAATATCGAGGTTCAAACAATATTGTGCAAGTTAGAGTTTTAAAACCTTGCTAAAAAATCATTTATTTATTTATTTTAAGAACAATGCATCCCATGCCTAAGAAAATAAAAAAATATATAATTGCATATTCTATCTAATTCACTCATTTTTCACTTTAGAAAAATATTGTCCTTCCCTCTTTCGATAATTTTAGAAAAAGTCCCAAAATCCTCAATTCCTCAAAATCAATAAAAACCCTTTTTTTGAGGCATTTTTTAAACCTATCCCATTCTGATGCTCTCTTCAAGCTAAGCATTTAATATATAACCCTAATAACACTTTTTGGACTCCCTTTTTGTGTCCAACGTGCCCCAACTATCCGTTCTCGATAAATTTCCTTGGAAAAGGTGAATGAATTCCTTAATAAAATCAAGGATAACCTTAGCTTTGAGAAAACTCAATAAACTAGACCAAATCGAGGAATTTTAGTCTGGTATCCTTGGGCTTAGTGCTAAACAAGACTAGTTATAGGATGCATTCTCATAGTTGTTGGTACCAGGAAAATCCTATTAAGGACAGGGACAAGCTTCAGGTTTAGAATAGAGACCAACTTTAGGTTTAGGACAGGGACCAACTTCAGGTCCAGGATAGGGACCAACTTTAGGTTCAAGATAAGGACATACTTTAGGGCTTGGCATGCCTGCATTTTAGCCACCCCATTGACAACCAACTAAGTTGGACATCCCTCACTTTGATGGAGATGAACCCACTAGTTGGATTTATAGGGCAAAAAATATTTCTCCTTAAATCACATCCGAGTTTGACAAAAGGTATCCTTTTCTTTCTTTAATTTGGAGCATGAAGCCATTGAGTAGTATTAGTGGTTTGAGAAAATATTTGGGACACCTACTTAGGATGAATTCTATAGGAATCTGCTTGTTCATTTTGGTCCCAATGCATATGAATATTTCATGGGTGCACCATACTTCAACAAACTAGGTTAGTCCATGAGTCCATGACTATCAAACATAATTTTGAAAAATAGGAGAATATGATAGAAGGCATAAATGATACATTTTTTCATAGTTGTTTTATTAGTGGGTTGAAGGAGGACATCAAGGTAGAAGTGAAAATGTTCAACCCTCAAGATATGATGTTTGTTATTGGCTTAGCTAAATTGGATGAAGATAAATTTATTGCTCAGTGATGTACTTACAAACCACCACCACTTAGAAATCTACCGTTTGTTTGTGCACCCAATTAGAACATAAGTGCGACACCTATAAAGTGCTTGAACAAGGCTAAGATGAAGGCCTGTCATGACAAGAGACTATGTTATAACTATGATGAAAAGTACTCCCTTAAGCATAAAAGTGTGAAACAAAAATTCTCTTAGATGTGGGGTCAAATATTCCTTTTGAAGATTTTGATTCACCCAAAGACCAACAATTGGAGGAGATAGAGGAGGAGGAAGACATCCAAGAGGACCTAGCACCAAATTTTTTGTGTATGCATTAGTAGGGATTAGTACACCTCAAACCCTAAAATTTTGAGGGTACTTCAAGAAGCATCCCTTCACTATTCTCATAGACAATAGTAGTACTCATAACTTCTTGAATTTTATAATTGCCAGAGAAATAGATTGCTATGCATATCCAAGCACCAGCTTTGAAGTCATGATCGCCAACGAGAGAACACTACCTTGTAAGGAAAAATGAAGGAATGTTTGGATCTCAACTTGTGACGACAACTTACAGTCAAATATGTTTGTTCTACCCTTTTGTGGCTATGATGTGGTTTTAGGTGCCCACTAGTTTCATATCTTAGACCTGTCTTATGGGACTTTATCAAAATAGATAACGACCATAAATATACTCTTCAAGACCTTGAATTCATGGAGCATCATAAGCTCCTATCACATATAGGTGCTTTTAAAAAAGGGTTCTCATGGCATTCAAATTAGCTTTGCACCATGAAGCTTGTAGAGACTATCAAATCGAGCCAATCTATTGAATTGACTAAACTCTTGGACCACCAGGCCCCAGTATTCAATGAACCATATGAGCTTCCCCCTCACTATTCACATGACCATATCATTTAGTTGTTCCCAATAAGTATGCTCTCTAATATTTGACTCTACAACTATCCTTATATGCAAAAAATAAATATTGAAAAATATGGTGCAATATTTACTTCATGCAAGGATTATTCAACCAAGATCAGTCTCTATTCTTAACTAGCCCTCTTAGTCTAATAGAAATATGGTTTATGGTGTCTACGTGTGGATTTATAGGAGTTAAATAATATCATAGTAAATGATATGTTTTTATTTCCACAAATTGATGAACTTCTTGATGAATTGCATGTGGCCTATTTCTCTTCAAAGTTGGACCACAATCAGGATATCACCAGATTCATCTTTATGAAGAAGATATCCTCATGATTGCTTTTTGTACCCATGAAGGTCACTATGAATTATTTTTCATGTCCTTTGGCCTTACAAATGCACCATTCACATTCTAAAGTTTGATGAATGAGATATTTCATACATTTATCAAGAAATTCATTCTAATTTTCTCTGATGATATCTTAGTCTATAGTAAAACATGGGATGAACAATTAGTTCACTTGGATCAAACACTCTAAATTCTAGTTGAAAACCAATTGTTTTCTAAGCATTCCAAGTGTTCCTTTGGGCAGTCAAAGATTGAGTATCTTGGACATATAGTACCATCCAAAGAAGTAAAGGTGGACCACAAGAAGATTGAAGAAATGCAAACTTGTCCAACTCCAAGAACTCTCAAGAGTCTTTGTGGATATTTAGGGCTCATAGGATATTATCATAAGTTTGTGAAGGACTATGGTAATATTGTAGTGTCTCTGATCGCCTTGCTAATAAAGAATGCATTCACATGGACCAAGGCAATTGTAACAACTTTTGATGATCTTAAGCAAGCTATATGTACAACACCCATATTAGCTATGGGAGATTTCTCTAAACCCTTTACTATTTGAGAGTGATGCTTTTGGAATTGGCATAAGAGTAGTACTAATGCAACAAGGAAGATCTTTGATCTTTAACAACAAAGCCCTTGTAGGGAAGAATATGGCCAAATTAGCTTATGAGAAAGAGATGTTTTCCATACTTTATGTGGTGACTAAATAACATCCTTATATTATGGGTTGACACTTTCATATTAAATTCAATCATTATAGTCTTAAATACTTCTTGGAGCAGCATGTTTTATCTGTGGAACAACAAAAGTGGGTCTCCAAACTATTAGGCTATTATTACGAGATTGTATATAAAAAGGGTAAGGATGAATCAATTATCAATGCTCCTGTTAGGTAGTGTAATTACATTATAGTTACATGGTTGTTATTTTCATTCACCCATTTGAAAGTGAATGTATGATACTATATATGTACTATTAAAACAATAACGAAGATTGATTGTTTTCTTGGTTAAATATTTACTTAATGTTCAAACCAACATCTCATATCATATCATAATCTTCCTATGGAGAAGAAATTTTTCTTGTTTGTTTCTATATGCAGGACCGACTAGAAATATTCGTACTAATCAAGTTGTTACAAGATGTTGCTGAGAGGACTTGTTCTCCCAAAAATGAAGAGTAAATTACAAAAGGCATGCATGAGGATGGAATGAATGAAAAATTTTGAGCCTCATAAAATGGTAGAGGTCTTCCTGCTTGCCAATAATAAGAATGGACTCTCCATTTCCAAAGCATTGTGTGCCCTTTGTGATTGTTCCCCTAGTATTCCTACAACACATTTGTGATTGCCATGAATTCCATCACTAACTGTTGTGAATTCCATCATTGATTGCTCTACCAAAGAAAGTGAATCCTATGAAAAATGAACTGATAGATGTGTTCTGTGATCTACACCACCAAAGAAAATGTTATCAAACAATTTTTTTAAAACAACAAAGCCAGAGGAAGACAACCATTGGTGGAAGAAGTGCAGCCACAAGGAGTCAACAATGAGATAAAGGTGTCAATGATTAAAAATATTAATATATGCCAAGAGATCATGGTTCAAAACAAATATTATAAGAAAGGCATGTGCAATAGTGATCCTATTTGATTTATTTTTTTGTTTATGAATGTCATGTTGTAATCAAAGTGACAACCGAGGAACCTCATCCTATTTTAAAAATAAACAAAAAAAATAGATCCTTGTTGTGGTACTTGAGTTAGCTACCAAGTGTGAATGTTGTGTTGCTTGAGTTAGTGGTCAAAGGACTTCAAAATCCATATGTGAAGGAATTTTGTCTTAAGCAATTGTTATATAACGTGTAAGATGACTGTTTTTTACTACAAAATAAGGCTACTCATGAGTTTAGAATAATTAAAATAGATCGATGAGAAGTTGTGACATCAAAGATAAGGCATGCGAATAAGTTCTTTTTTGGACCTCTTCAAACCGAAGACATGAACGAGATAAATAAGAGGCAAGGCACTATTTTTTTGGTTACCTTCAATGAGAGCTACATAGAATATGGTCTTGTAGAACATGATTGCTAAGAACATGGTTCATGGAGAATGCATAAAAATTTATTTTAGTTCTAGAACAGAGAGATGTTCTTGCTTGCTAAGATAGGGTATTGTTAAGAGGTCCAATATCCAATGTGTTCTCAACATTGTTGAGAAGTTTGATGAAATTCTAAGAAGACTTTAAAAATGGAAGTATTCTAGATAAAAGCATTGTGGAAGAGCATAGAGTTAAATTGAATGTGGAGTTGAAAAGGTTGTGAGATGTTTAATTGGAGGATTGACATCTTCACCATCTAAAGTAGAAGCTAAATATTAATTAACCAAATGCAAAAATTGTAGATAACTTATTGTTCCAAGCAAATATATTGATATTATGAGGAGCTCAGATTAGTTGAAATCATGCTAGTTTAAACCATGTGGAGTTGCATATCAAAGTATGTGTTGTAGATAGATATCTGAGATTCTAGAATGCCTGGTTGCATTGTTTAATATGGGGGAAAATCCCTACATACTGGAAAATATTATTAGGCTATTGCCACATGTTGCCATAATGTCTTGAGATAAGAGGGGAGATGTCCAGTTGAAAACAAACAAAGAACAATGTTGCCCAATCAAGCAAAGTTTTGAAGCAGTACATGCACATGTTTTTAGTTTACCTGAGATTTTATTTCTCCATTCATAAACTCTAACAAAACATATCATCATTCATGTGTAATTTATAGGAGATATAAGGTACCCTCATCATGGCAATACCAAAATGTTTTCTCATCAAATCCCAATTGCTCAAAGGCCCAAATTTTGCACCTTGGAATACCAATGAGGATCATCCTAGTGATTGAAAAACTCTAGGACATAGTCACTAGAGAAGAAACTCGACTTGAGGAGATTATAGACCACAAAAATTTTGATAAGGGAGATGTTAGGGTGCTAATGCTCATCACTTTTGGGGTAGTCGATGAAATTCAACCACACATCAATGAAGCACAAACATCAAGAGAGTTATGGAATATCCTTTTCACTATATTTGAAAGGAAGAATGAAACCACAATTCTTCACCTTCAATCCCAACTTCATAAATTGAGGGTTCAAGATGGAGAAAGTGTTGAGTAATTTCTTCATGGAATTTTGGAGTTGAAGGTCAAATTGAATACCATGGGGGAGAAAGTAGAAGACAAGATATTTGTCTCCATTATACTTAGGGATCTTCGTGATTTATTTCACATGTTGGTTACTTCTTTATAAGTATCAAACAAAATGGTGTCATTTGAAAATTTGGCAATATCCTTCAATAGAAGGAAACAAAAAATCAATTAAGGGATCAATTGTCCAATAATGCACTCATTTGTACAAAGAAACCACAAAAGGATCCAAAAGGTCCTTCCACTTCTTCTTCATAAAAACAACCTAAAAAACAAAGAAGGTAAATGTTTTATTTATGAAAAATGACATGGTACCAAGTTTTGTACATACAATTCCTTAACTAGAAGGAGCCAAGCCAACAAACCTCCTCAAAAACCACCACAATACAAATTAGAGCAGCAACAAGGGCATGTTGCACATGAGGACCCAAAATTTGATTGTAATGAAGACACTGAACTCACACACAAGGTTTTTATGTATAAGGCAATAACGCAACCAAAGGATGAAGTTTGGTATATTGATTTAGGGGCTAGTGAACATATGACTAGAGGCAAAGACTAGTTTTATTCCCTACAAGCCAAATATGTAAAACCAATCACCGTTTCTAATGATAAGACCTATAAGGTTAAAGGAATAGGTAATGTTCCTATCAATCTATCTAATGGTAAATGCACAATTGAAGATGTGATATATGTACTAGGGCTAGCAAACAACTTGTTATTGGTATCCCAAATGCTAGACCATGGTAAATGATAGTTGGATTCAAAGTTGTTGATGGCGAGAAGTGTTTCATTACACAACATGGAATATTTGTGGCTACTATTTCCTACAAAAAAAAATTGTTTGTAATTGATGCTCTATCATCTTCTAACATCACCTTGTTTGTTTGTTGATGCTCTATCATCTCCTAACATTGCCTTGTTTACAACCACAATTGATGCTAGCTCACTATGGCATAGGAGATATGGTTATCTTAGTTTCATATATTTAATCAAAATAAATAAAAATCACATGGTGAAAGGTTTTCCCAACCTCTCACCTACATTACCAATTTGTTCATGTTGTTTGGTTGGGAAGCAATTTCAAGTTTCTTTTGAGTTGACCACTCACATATTAAAGGCCCATTGGATGTAGTGCCAACCAATTACGATGGACATAGGTACTTTCAACTCTTTGTAGATTATTACTCATAAAAATATGGGTATATTTCTTACCTTTAAAATCAGATGCCTTCATGCATTTCAAACAATTCAAGCAACTTTTTGAAACATAAACAAGTGTTCTATTCAAGTCCTCTGCCTAGATCAAGTGGGGAATATACATCCAAAAATTTCTTACACTTTTTGTTATAGAATGGGATCAAACACCAACTTACAACTATCTACACTCCATAGCACAATGGGGTTCTTGAGAGAAGAAATCGTTCCATCATGGAAATGGTTTGATGTATGCTCATAGAAGTAAATATCGAATATCAATATTAGGCTGAAGTAGTGAATACTATGGTGTATCTTCAAAATAGAGCACCTAAAAAAGCTCTTCAAGGGATTACACTTGAATAAGCTTGGTCTTGGAGAAATCCCTCTGTTGCACATCTTAGAGTCTTCGGATGCAAGGGATACATGCATGTGCCAAAGTAGAAGAGGATAAAATTGGATACCAAAACTTTATCTTGTATTTTTCTTGGGTATGCTGAGGTGTTAAAAACCTATCAACTAATTATCCTTATCATCAACAAAATTCATGTAAGTAAAGATGTAGTATTTAATGAAGACTTTTAAGACAAACATTGAATATTCTTGATAATCTAAGGACAATACACCTCTAATTTATTCTCCTATTGTGTGCATTGAGTGAGATGAGGAAACTCATGAAGAATTTTTAAAAGCTTAGTCCAAAGTGCTTGATCAACTAGTTATAGAATTAGTAGTGGTGGCACCATCTCAACAAAATATGACTCCCACATACTCTCAGGGATGCAAAGCTTGATACACCACCTAATCTAACTTCCAGTAGACCTCGTAATCTTAGTAATATACATGAATATGTATATTTGGGCTTGATATCTTTAATAATGAAAAACTTAGAACCAATATCAATAAAGGATGGAACTAGTTCACTTGAGTGGAAGAAAGTAATCGAAGTAGAGTACACAGATTTGAGGAAAAATGAAACAAAAGAGGAAAGAAACCCATATTCAAAAATAAATACAAGGTAGATGGTTCTATTGATAAGTATAAGGCTCATCTCATTGCCAAGTATTTTGCACAAAGGGAAGGTATTGACTATGTAGAAACATTTGCACCTATAGCTAAGATGACCACTATTTGTACAATCTATGCACTAGTAGTGTAGTTTGGGTGGAAAATTCATCAAATGGATGTTAAAAGTGCCTTTCTCAATGGTGATCTTGAAGAAGTATATATGACCCAACTTGATGGATTTTTTTTTAATAGGCAAAAACAAAAAAATTGTAAATTAAAGAAATCACTATATGGGTTGAAACAAGCTCCTAGAGTTTGCTGCATCAAAATTAATGATCATATTTTATAGCATGATTTTACAAGGAGTACCTTTGCTTCAAATCTCTATATCAATAAAATTGTTTTTGACATAGGAATCCTTGTGGTGTATGTTGATGATCTAGTCATCATAGGAAGTTTAGATAAATTGGTTGATAATGTGAAGAATGATTTGCAACAATCATTTGATATGATAGACTTAGGACTTCTACACTATTGTATTGGCTTAGAAGTTTGGTAGAGGAAGAAAATATGCCAAGACATTACTTAAAAAATATAGGAAGGCAGATTATAAATCTAAGGAAACACTCATGTTGCAATGGTTACAACTGTCTAGGTATGATAAATCACCTTACGTATCTACTGATCTGTATTATCAACTGATAGGGAGTCTCGTATACCTAACAAACACATGCTTGACATTGTTTTTATTGTAATTTATCTTTCAAAATTCATGTAGGATCCTAAAGAGAGTCACTAAAAATATATAAAAAGGATACTATATTATGTTCATGGTATAGTAAATGTATCCTAGAATATAAGAAAAATGATATATTTTCTTATAGGATACACAAACTCAGACCATGTTGGATCTATAAATTATAGGAAGTCAACATCATGATGTGTTTTTCATCTAGGATCTGGACCTATCTCATGGCATAACAAAAATTAACATGTAGTGACACTATCATCCATAGAAGCATAATATCTCACTACATGAGGAGTTGCGTTTGAAACACTATGGTTGCCATTCATTTTATTAGATATGGATGTGTGCAGAAGACAACTGATAATGTTGAATTGTGACAACTAAGATGTTCCAAATTGATCAAGAATCCAATATTTCATGAAAGGATAAAACACATTGAAGCACAATTTCATTTCATTCAAGAACAAGTTCAAAATCATCAAATACAACTCAAATACATTTCCACTAGAGATCAACTTGCAAATATTTTCACGAAGGCACTTGGACAAATTATTTCATAATTCTCTTTGTATACCAAATAATGTAATAAGGGGTGGTGTTAGGTAGTGTTGTTATTACATTATAATTACATAGCAGTTACTTCGATTCATTCATTCATGATACTATATATATACTATTGAAAAAATAATAAAGATTAATTGTTTTCTTGCTTCAATGTTTTCTTAAATCTCAAACCAATAGCTCTCTCCTACAAATTTTAAGCTTTGCCATTATTGTGTGCTTTATCCTTGCTAATAATCAATTGGGTATATAATATTCAACAAGAATGACATCAAGATGTTTCAGTTTAGCAACGCCTTTAGCATATCACTTCCAATCTAAGAAACAAACCTGATTACTCTTAGGATGGAAATTATTTACATTACAAAGGGCATGTTATGTTAATTTCTAATTCAACTATCCTTGCTTGACTCTTGTAGGAAATTCATTCTTCTCCATCTGTTTGATATTCTATATTTCTCAAGACCTATGAAAGAGTTCATTTTGGATAGGGATGAAACAAGATATCAAATGCTTTGTTGAAGAATGTGATACTTGTCATTGTCACAAGAGAGAAACGATCAAGACCCCTAGGGTTGTTGCAACTTCTACCAATTTCAATGAGAGTTTAGACTGATATATCCATGTATTTTATTAAAGGATTGCTCAAATCTAGAGGAAAATTAGCAAATTTTGTGGTGGTGGACCATATTTTCAAGTATACCCACTTTTGTTGACTTTCCCACCCATATAAAGCCTCCATTTTTGCCCAAACCTTTCTCAATCAAATATTCCTCCTCCATGGAATGCCAACTTCTATAGTATGTGATCGGGATATGATATTCACTAGAAACTTTTGGAAGGAACTCTTTAAGCTCTAATAAACACACCTTAACATGAGCTCGACATATAATCCATAAATTGATGATTGGAAAAACATTATCAACAAGTGCCTAGAGATCTAGTTGCATTGATTTATCTCTGAGAAACAAAATCATAGGGCCAAATGGTTGCCCTTGGTAGAATGGTGGTACAAAACCACACATCATATGACGATAAACATGATACTTTATAAGTAGTGTACGAGAAATCACAACGCTCACTCCTTTCCTACATTCTAGGTATCTCTAAGATACAAGATATGGATTCCTCTCTCCACTTATGAGAGTATTATTGGAGTTCTCAAGGACAACTTGATAGTGGTCTGGAATTGAATGAAGCAACAAGCTAATAAACACCGCTTTGAGTGGTCCTTTATTGAAGGTGATATTTAGTTTTTATGTTTGCAACCCTATAAGAAAACATTCATGAATATAAAAGGCCACCACAAATTTACTTCCAAATTCTATGGGCCTTATTGCATTTTTCAATGCATTGGATCAGTGGATTATAAATTGGACTTTCCATCCAGCTCCAAGACCTACCTAGTATTCTTGTTACCTATTTGAAGAAGGTCCTCGATCAACATGTTCAATTACAAACAACCTTGCATGAGATTGATAGTGAAGGGCCAATTCTTCTCAAACCAACAATAATCTTGGATTGTCAATCCCACCAACTTTGCAGCAACACTCTCATTAAATTGTTGGTGCATTGGCAGGTTTACCATTGGAAGGTGTAACATGAGATCCACTCCGCTAGATTTAATAACAATTTCCACATTTTAAGCTTTTAGGACAAAGCTTTTAAAGGGGGGGGACATGTAAGGACCCTAATGTCCTAACTATTTAATTATTGTAACTAGTCATGTTATTAGTAATAGTTAGTGTTGACTAGTTAGTGGGACCCAAAGTTTATTTAAGATTTGGGTTAGGTTTTGTAAGACATTGTAAGGTTCCTTATTCTATATTAGGAGGAAAATTGCATTTTTTGTATTAGGAGTTCTGAAGGAGGTAGCCCTGTCAGAGTGGCCTCTAATAGTGTAAACTTTTAAGCAATTAATTTAATTCGTGCTTCATTTCTCATTTTGGTGCATATTTTTTGTGTTAATTTTTTTTTATTGTAGGAAGATTTGTTTCTAGATTCAAACCTAGGTCTCCTCCTTGGAATTTGAAAAATATAAATGGTTGAGCTAATGCCAGTTGACTTTGTATTTATCATTTTTTTTTAATTTGTTCTAAATTTTCAATTGTAGGTATGATTATGGGTGCATCAGCTTCCTCAGTATGGTACAATTTGACGGTTAGACATCCAACAAAAAATGTTCCAATTATTGACTATGATCTTGCACTTTTGTTCCAACCCATGTTAATGATGGGTATTACAGCAGGAGTGACTTTAAGTGTGATATTTCCTTATTGGTTGATTACGGTTCTCATCATTATCCTTTTCTTAGGTAATGTCATAGTTGATAATATTTTCATTTTTATAAAATAAATCTAAAACTAGTTATTTTAAGATATTCATTATTTTCTTACAATTATTTGGTTTTTGACCCAGGCACATCATCTAGATCATTTTATAAAGGGATTGAAATGTGGAAACAAGAAACAAAACACAAGGTCATTTCTTTCATCATCATTACCTTTATTTATCCTCATGATACTCAATATATCATTGTTATAACTTTCAATGTTATAATTTATTATTTGCAGATGGAGAAGGAAACACCCATTTTGCCTTCAATAGGAGAAGGTTACACACAATCATAGTTACATAAAAAAAATTTCTATGTTTGATTTATTTTATAAAAAAACATATTACATTACACATTATATCTCTTTAAAATTGCAGTTCCTCTAGGGACGGATTATGAGGCTCTCCCATCCAACCAAGAAGAAAATAACACATCAGTGAGTTATATAAAGAGTTAATTTCCTTTTGAAGACCTATTAAGGAATTAGTTAATGTATGATCTAGTCCATCCAATATTATTTTCTTAAGATGCAACTCTATTTTTTGAAAAACTATAATCCATATATTTTTTATTATCTTATGTCAGGCTACAATTTGTTTCAATATTAGATGGGGTGGATTTTCGGTCCTCATGCTAGTCTGGATTTTATTTCTTATTTTACAAATCATTAAGGTTTGTATAGTTTTACTTATGTTCTAGTCTCAATTTAAAAGCTAGATTTTGCTACATGCACCAAATTATATGGACTATTGTAAAACCACATACTTTGGTTGGTTGTGAACTCAAATTTTTCTATATTGATGCATTTTTTGTGCAGACCAATGCAGTTGTTTGTGATATGGAGTATTGGATAATATCTATCTTGCAGGTAAATATTTATGTAGAGTTGAGACAACTAAATCCTTGATAGAATATATGGTTGGAAAATTATGATACTAAAATTCTTATGCTACAGATTCCAGTGGCATTTGGACTTTTTATATATGAAGCAATAGTCTTGTACAAGAAAAGCAAACAAAAGAGAGAATGTGGATATATGGATGATGTTTGTGGAGCTTCTATTGACTGGGGAATAATGCAACTCTTCTTTTGTGCATTTTGTGGTATTTTGGGTGGTATGGTTGGGGGTTTGCTTGGTTCTGGTGGTGGATTCATATTAGGACCATTACTTCTTGAACTTGGTGTAATTCCACAGGTAAACTCATTGATTATTCTCATTGATTTTCCCTTATATTACTATTTGAAAGGATTGCGTTCTTAAACTAATTTGCATTGAATATTAATATGTAGGTAGCTAGTTCCACTGCAACCTTTGTGATGATGTTTTCTTCTTCACTCTCTGTGGTGGAATTCTATTTTCTTCATAGGTTTCCAATTGGATATGGTATGTTAAATTTATTAATTATTTAAAAACTTTTATTCCATTGATTGTCTATAGCATAGTTTATAGATATAACATTTAGGTAACATTGACTTGTATATTTTCAGCTTTGTATCTTATTAGCATCTCCATCTTGGCTGGATTTTGGGGCCAATACTTGGTTCGAAAGCTTGTGACATTTCTTGGAAGAGCTTCTATAATTGTTTTTATTCTTTCTGGAGTAATATTTGCGAGTGCATTAACAATGGGTAAGAAAAATTACATTTATTTTTTAAAGCTCTAAATTTGATATGAAAGATCATTAGTTTACGTGCACCAATAATAGTTTGTATTTGAAATTTATAACTAAATATTCTAATTCATGTGCAGGTGTCATTGGAATTGAGACAAGCATTCATATGATAAAAGAACATGAGTACATGGGTTTCTTAAATTTATGCAATGAAACATAGTTGAGTGATTCATATTATGGAAAAGGTGGATAGTAGGTGTTTTGTTTTATGCCAATTCCTCATAAGCATTCATTCATTTTTCTCTTTTGTAAGAGAGGCATGCTCTTGGTTGGTTTCCTTTTAAGGAAAATCAAATAAATGGGATCAATATCTTGTTGATCCAAATATTGTTACTAGTTTCTTATGAACCACTTTGTAAGTTATGTAACTAGTACCACTTTTTTTCTCTTTTGTAAGAGAGGCATGCTCTTGGTTGGTTTCCTTTTAAGGCAAATAAAATAAATTGGATCAATCTCTTGTTGATCCAAATGTTGTTACTAGTTTCTTATGTATCACTGTGTAAGTTATGTAACTAGTATCATTGTAAGGTATTTATGACAATATGGGTTCTATTTTTTATCATATTTAAATATCTTGTTGTTTCTTTATTATGAATGATCTTCAAAAATCAAAATATTACTTTGAAGTTTAACATGATAAGATATGTAATAAATTAATTTTATACCAATAAAAAGAGAATATGCATCATTGATTAAGACTTGTGTTCATTTATTCTAATATTTTAGGTTTTACTTAGGATAAATAATATCTTTTTGTCCTTAATGGCTATAGATAAAACTAATATCCACATGACAAAATCAACTTTCACACCTAAGCTTAAGCATTTTGGCCAACATTGTGCAATAAGAAAAAATATTAGTTGCATGGTTTTGCCTATGTTAATACTTTAAATATACATTTTAAGTGCTTTATATTTTGGTCTATTTAATAATGATGACAAAGTGTTCAAGCCAAGATTCTGCATTTAGTCAATTTCTCAACTTGTTCCTTAAGTTTAGAAATTTAGTTGATTGATAACTTGTATTTTTTAGTCTTATATCATCTTCATGCTATCAAAAAGTTAATTTATTCATTAGTACATATTGAGGGTGTTAAAATGGTCTTGAGATGTCAATATAACAATGCTAGCAAGAATTGTTTTAGCATCAGAGTTGGGTAGCATTGTCTTAGCTTGAAGAATTTGTGCCAAGCTAATGCCATGTGTTAGCACAAACTCAAGAAAAAAACAAATTTACACTAGGCCAATGAGTTATAGTAATGCAATGCACAATACAAGAGGAACTAATCCAAGAATTAAATAAACAATAGTAAAATAAACTAGATTTCTAACTTTATGCAATCAAATCAACAATAGTAAACTAAACTAGATTTCTAAATTTATGTTGTAAAGACAAGTAAAACCAAAAACCTTGTGCAATATAAATGAAATGAATAATTAATGAAATGGAATTTAAGATAGTTAACTAAATTAAATCCCTAAGTTGATCATATTACAATAAGAAAAAAATAGAAAACCTACAATAGAAATAGTAACACTAATTGAAATGCATAACAGGGAAAAAATACTAAAGATGGATTCTAATCAAAAGGTAGGTCGCAAGACCAATCAATATCATATGGTAAAAGAAGGTGAAAAGCTTGTAGAGGAAGGTAATATTAATGCCCTTCCCAACTTTTTAAGCCCTGGTATTAATGAAGATCATCACTTGGAATATTAGAGGACTCAAAGGGAGTCTTTCAAAACAAAATGAAATTAGAAGAATGATTTAGATAAATCATCCACATCTTGTTTTCCTTCAAGAAATGAAGATGTCAATAGAGGATATGGATCAATTGCTAGTAAAATTTGGCTAGCTAGAAAAGTGGTTTCCCTCAGTTCCCAAGGGCCTTTTGGTGGCATTGATTGCCTTTGG
This sequence comes from Wollemia nobilis, assembly GCA_028583015.1. Lineage (NCBI taxonomy): Eukaryota > Viridiplantae > Streptophyta > Pinopsida > Araucariales > Araucariaceae > Wollemia > Wollemia nobilis. The sequence continues at coordinate 378,585 of JAQPPZ010000523.1, read as the reverse complement.
GACCCAAAAGAGGTAGTTATTCACCATATGGTTGGCAGTTAGGGTCTTTTAGCTATAGTTATTCAAAGCAGACATTCCAACCAAATTATGCTCTACATTACTATTTATACTCCGACTAATTTGGAGGAAAAAGAAGATAGTGGAAGAATATAACTTATATTATCTCTCATTTTCTTGAAACTTGGATCTTGATCGAAGGAGATTTCAATACCATCCTCTCTCTGGATGAGAAAATGGGTGGAAATAGAAATTTAGACAGGAGCACTAACCTCATGAGCGAATATATTGCAAACCTCCATCTTGTGGACATCCAACCAGATAATGGCCTTATGACTTGGTCTAACAAAAGGCAAGGCTTAGCTTGTATAATGGAGAGATTGGATAGATTCTTGCTCTTTAACAATTTCTTAATCCATGGTCACATTCATAAAGTGAATACTTTTAACAATGTTGGTTCGGATCACTAGCCAGTCATGGTGGAAATGTGGAAAACCAATATGAGTTTATCTCCTTTTTTATTTCAATTAATGTGGCTTAGAGACAGTTCCTTTAAACCTCAAATGCAAAAATGGTGTAAGGAAAGTAAACCTAGGTATGGGACTAAGATGTTTTGTTTTGACAAAATATTGCAATACATTAAATCTAAAATCAAGACTTGAAACTAGGAGTTTGGGGATGTTCATAAAAAAAAACATGAAGTTATTGCTCAGATTGAAAATTTGAATAATAAAATTTGTTTAGATGACCTCACAGAGAGTACAAGTGCAGATGAAATTAAACTCACAAGAGGAATGGGAAAAAAGAGAACTCTTATGGAAGAAAAGTTCTAAAATTCAATGGTTCAAAGAAGGTTTTTGAAACACAAATTTCTTCCACAAATATCTTCTAGATCAAAGATCTCACAACTTTTTTTATTCCCTAAAATCATATTCTAGATATGTTGTCTACACTTGGGATGGCATGAACTCTATTGTTGTCAATTATTTTTCCAATATTTTTGTTGCTACTCCTCTTGACTCAGCTTCTCAACAAGATGTTCTTCAAGAAATTCCTTATCTTATCACTTCTGAGGAGAACTCTATTTTGATTGGTCCTGTTACTATCAATGAGCTCCAACAGGTAGTTTTTAAAATGCAAAAAGGGAAAACCCCAGGTCCTGATGGTTTTCCCATTGAGTTCTACCAAGAGTTATGGGATATCCTTCATGCTGATTTATTAGAGGTGGTGGAAGAAGCCAGGAAAGCCAAAGAAATTTTGAAGGTTATTAATAAAACTTATATTACTCTTGTTCCAAAAGCTCAAGAGGTTGATCATATATTAGCTTTTAGACCTATTGCTTTATGTAATATTCTTCTCAAAATCATTACTAAGATCATGGTAGAAAGATTGAAGCCTATTTTGCATAATATTATTTCCCCTAAACAAGGGGGTTATGTGGAAGAGCGTCAAATAGTGGATGAGATAGTTCTTTCTCAGGAAGCCATCCATTCCATGGATATGCAAAAATCTCCTTCCATGTTCATTCGGTTAGACTTATCCAAATCTTATGACAGAGTGGATTGGCACTTCCTTATCAAAGTTTTAAGGAAATTTGGTTTCTCTCAGGATTGGATGGATTGGATTATGGGATGTATCTCTTCAATTTCCTACTTAGTTCTTATCAATGACAGACCTTCTCAGTTATTCCCAACTTCCAGAGGTATTAGGCAAGGTGACCTCCTATCCCCTTATTCATCATTATTGTTGAATGCTTAGGTAGGACTATAACCAAAAAGAGAAAAAAAACCCTTGAGGGAGTTACCATTTCTCATGGAGCTAGACCTATATCTCATCTTAAATTTGTTGATGACTCTACTCTTTTAGGTAAATCTACAGTTAAGGAAGCTTCTAATACTAAGTAAATCATTAGCTATTTTTCTAAGGCTATTGGGCATTTGATCAATGAAGACAAATCTAAAGTAATTTTCTTTCACTGCTCTGCAAGATAGGAATCCATGGTCTTGGATAAATTAAGATATAAGAAGACCTCCCTTCCAATCACTTATTTAGGTATTCCCATCAATATTTGAAGACAAAAAAAAATATTGGAATTGGTTGTTGGACAAAGTCAAGAAGAAAATTAGAAAGTGGACCAATAGGTGGCTTTCTTCTAGGGGTAGAATCACCTTGGTAAATCAGTACTTCAAGCTATTCCTATTTATGTTTCTACCGTGTTGAATATCCCAAAGGTTGTTTTTCAAGAATTGGATCAAATCAGTCATCGGTTCCTCTGGAGTGGTACTAAGGAGAAAATAAAATGGGCCTTGGTAAAATGGGACACTTTATATCTTCCTAAGAATGAAGGGGGTTAGGATTTTGGTCTACTATTAATAACAACAAATATTTAGCTACTAAATTATATTGGAGGATTTTGCATAACCCCAATGCTCTTTGGACCAAAAATCTTCATGCTAAATATGTTGAGAACAAAAGTCCTAAAGACCTTGTTCACTATCAATTGTCTTCCAAATGTTCTCCCATTTTAGAAATTCTTAATACTGGTGAGGATTTGTTAAAGAAAAAATTATTTGGATCATTCATAATGGTCAACAGGTAATTTTTTGGACAAATTCTTAGGATGTTCACAAGCCTTTGATAACTCAGTTTCCCGATTGGAGGTCTTGGATGGAGGAGCTTCATCAAGCTAACTGCATAAAGGTGGCTAATTACTATTGGTACCATATTGGTAATGTATAGGTTGGTAGATATTGGATACCTATTGAAGACTGGCCTATTCAAATCCTAGAAAGGTAAAAACAAGATATCTAATGCATCCTTCATATGAGATCTCTCTCTTGGTCCCATGATAAATATTGTTTTGGATGGAACAACACTACTAAGGGTGAGTATTCAGTTGCTCACGATTATTAGGCCTTATGCCATAATAATACCAACCAATCATATAACATATTTTATCAGTTGTGGGCTCACAAGATCTGGCCTAAGGTGAGGTTATTTACTTGGATTTTATTGCATCACATGATGCTTATTGGGGAGCATCTTGTGAAGCGTGGTTTTCATGGCCCTTTTATATGTGAAATGTGTGGAGAGAATGTGGAAACTCTTAGCCATATTTTTTTTGAGTGTACTTTAGCCTTTGAGCTATGGAGGAGAATGACCACTTTACTTGGCTTACAATGGTCAAATTTTTTACTTTTAAAAAAATTTGGAGGGATTGGCCTAATCAAGAGGGTGTTGACTGGGTTCTACCATTCCTCTTTAGAATATCTGGAATGAAAGGAACAACCAAATTTTTAATCAAGAAAGGAAGGATATTCTCTATATCTAGCAAAAGACCATTTCCAACTTAGTTAAATCAGTCCAACAACTCCTTAATCACCCCCAAAACTCCCACCAAATATGGGATCAAGTGATGCAAAGATTGAATATTAAATCTTCTAAGATTAACCAACTTAAAGGTAATGTGAGTAATTGCAATATGGATAGAACAAGGAATTGGAAACCTCCTAATAATTTTAGAAAATTCAATACTAATGGAGCCTCTAGAAGGAACCCTAGAAAAGCTAGTGCAGGTGGGATTGATAGACTTTCATATGGCTCCTTGGTTTTTACTTTGGCTGAGAATTTAAGTATTCTATCAAATAACCTTGCTGAGGGATATGGTATCCTTAGAGGCCTTCAAGAGGCTACTAAGGTTGGATGGGAAAATGTTCTAGTTGAGTCTGACTCTCAACTCATAATTAATATTTTGAAGACTCCTTCTAAGAATCATAAGGTTGATTGGAGAATAAAAAGAATTATTGAGAAGATTTAGTTAATCCAGATGGGATTTTTGAAATTTGATTACAATCATGTGGTCAGAGATCAGAACAAGAGTTCTAATGCTTTAGCTAATTGGTCTTTGGACAAATATGATCTTACTTGCTACGACCACCCTCCTAGATGGTGGGCTTCGCACATAAGGGAAGCTCTTCTTTCTATCATTTCTTTGGATGGCTCAAATTCTAGAGGTGCCTAGTTTCTTCTTGTTTTATTTTTGCTTCTCTTTGGTTTGGTCAAGGTATTTTAGTTCCCTTGCTCAAATGAACCTTTCTTTTGTTTCCTTTGTCGATTCTTGCCTTAAAAGTATTTTGGTCTAGAAAGGTTATTGTGTGTTCTATTTTTTTTTTTTGCTTAGTTTTTTGAGGTGTGTGTGTTTTTTGTCTTGTTTTGTTTTTGTGTTTTTGTGTTGTTCTTGTGTTTTGTTATTTTATGTTTTTTTTGTTGTTTTGTGTTTTTTCTATTCTTGTTCTTGTGTTTCTGTATTTTTGCTTTACTTCATGTTTTTGTGTTTTGGTGCGTCAGTGTTTTCTATGTTTTTGTTTTTCTTTGTTGTCTGTTATTGGTTGTTTTTTTTTACATATTGGTTGTTTTTGTTTTTCATGTTTTGTTGGTTGTGTCTTCGTAGCGTTCTGTTGTTTTTTGTTTGTTTGTGTTTTGTTATGTTGTTCTTGTGCTTTTTGTATGTGGTTCATGTTTTTTTTATCTTATTGTGTGTGTGTTTGGTTGTGCTTTATCTTTTTGACTCACTCAAGGAGCATGTTTTTTTTTATATATATATTTTTGTGTGTTTGGGTTTGTGTGTTCTTGTTTTTTGTTGTTTCAGGTTTGCTCCTTGATTATGTCAAAGGTGGTAGGCCAGGTTCGAGTGCTGGGCAATTTTTGTGGAAGAGATACCCCTGCCTCCTTGGGTCTTACCCAAAAATAGCATCCATTTTGGGATGTTTTCCACACAAAAAAATTGAAATTCAAAGTAATGAAAATTTTCTCTTTTTAAAGGATTAAATAGATACTCCTTGCAACTAAACCTAGTTTGCTTTAAGTATTTAAGGATAAACAAGAGATATGACCTAGATTCCAGTAGAGAGAAAATGCAACCCACATAAAATATCCATTGATGATGATCTTCAATAGACGTTGTGTGGTTCAATGGAGCCCTACATACTCCTTTGTTGGATATTATCGAATTAGTGGTTAAGAAGCTTGATGGCACCTACAAGGCTTGAGGGATCCATGTGAAAGGATAGTTATTATAAATAGGAGAGAAAGAACAATAATAAATATAGGAGAGAGTAATGAGAAGACAAAGGAATGAAATAATGTTTAAAATATTGACATCCAAATAAGAAATATTTTTGGGTATTTAAAATTATAAAAATGTTAACTATTACAAACTCCCTTTCAATCAATGCTTGGATTGCAACTTTTTTAGGGCTATAAAATCATGATCAACATATTAACCTTAGATATTAAACATATTAGGGTGTTTTATACATGCTTTTTTAAATCCTAAATACTAATCACTTAATGATATTCTTATTTAAAGTGGTGATAATATCATCTATTGATTGTTTTCACTAACATGCTAGGTAGGATTATGCATAGCAGTTAATCATCATTAATTAATAAATATTTGGATTTTCAAATTTTAAAATTGGCTAATATGGGGACCCTTGACTGGGGCCCATTAGCTCAAAATTTTTAGGTTTAAAATTATTTTTGGGTCAGCTCGTCTCGATTTTAGAATAATTGATTATTTTAAGTTTAGATTGCCAACATTACCCTTTGATAATAGTGGATATTTTGGTTGAAGATATTTTAGGCAGCCATGGTTTTTTACCCTTCTTGAAGAACCCCCAATAGTACTCCAGAATCCCAATTTTCATCCCTGCTTCACCATGGCTCTACTTGAACCTGAGTCCCTCATCATCAACCCTTTGGTCGAAGAGATAATAGTGTACCTTGGTAATAGTACTCTAGAACCGCCAATTTTCATCCCTGCTTCACCATGGCTTTGCTCGAATTTGACTCCATCATCATCGACCCTTTGGTCGAAGATATTTTAGGTAGCCAAGGGTTTTTACCCTTCTTGAAGAAGTTCTCTAGCAACGACGACAAGGTGACTGAGGAGATAATGGAGACATGGGATAATGGTAATGTCATGGTTTGAGACCTCGAGTTCTAGATTAACATCCAATTGATGGTAGAAGTGATCGGGTTTCCAATTGATGGTCGTGTAATAAGACGTGATAGGCATTCAATGTTGTTGGAAACGAATATCTTTGCGAAGAAAGGTAAGGATCTGGTTAATGATAATGGTGGAATTGTCAGGACCTCCCTACCTAACCCTTAGTATCAGGATATGATCACCATCATGTAGTTCATCACCATAGATAAAATTGACAGCCCCCTCCGTAGCTTTCATATTGCCTTCCTTAATCACCTCTTGGACATAAAGAAAGTTGACAACCCCCTCCCTGACTACCTTTTTAGATCCATCAAACTTTCAATCACCAATGTTAGAAAAAGAAAATCCACTCAACCCATTCACGAAGGCCTCCACCTCATCCTCTATAAGCATACTCTCAATGCCTTCACTAAAAAGGTAGTGGTCTTCAGTAGTCTCCACTCGTCCAATCCGACTAAGAGTCTTAGATATAAAACCCTTGTTCAAGATGTCCCAAGTGATGAAGAAGACCCCAAATTTGTTTCTTCTTCTACCAAAAATAACACTCCAGGTTCCAAGAAAAAGAAAACGTACCCTTATACAGAGTATGAGTTCAGGTGATGGTCCCTTAGAAATGTCATGCATGCCAAGAGCCCTGCATCTGGCAAATGAGTTCCCACTTTTATCACCCCCAAGGCCTCCCCCTACCCCAAGAAGTAGAAGGTTGAAAAACCCCTTCCTAAAGCCTCCACTAATGAAATCCCTCCCATGGAATCAATTACTAATCTTAATTTGACCCCCCTACAAATTCAAGTTAGAATTTTATTCTCAGTCAACTTGTCAGCATTGTTATTAACCTATTCCTGGACCCCTCTATCAACAAGCTATGAAAGTGCTAGAAGAAATTCACAGTCACCTCAAGAATACAAGAGAAGCTTCAAACAACAACAAAACTAGAAAATCCAATGATGAGGAGTAATAGTGGTGCACACTCGCTCTGGTTTGCTAGGGGATCGCTTTGTTTTACCAATTTTGGGTTGGGATTGTCTTGTCAATATCATCCTGCTAGGATTCCCTTTTCTATTTTTTTCTATAGTGGTTGCAAGCCCTTGATTGTAAGCTCTATGCTCTTGAACTTGGTCAAGCTGGCCATTGAATTTTTGTAAAAGGTTTTGGGACCCATTTCAAAACCCATTTGTTAATATAATCTACTTAACAAAAAAATTAGTGGAACTTTTTTTGTTTAAATTATAAAGAATTTTATTTACATTGAAAAAATCGCCTATTATACCCCTAGTATATATACTTAATGCGATAACGATACTCCTACATCTTAAACATCATGTTAGGTACCTAAGTATATGCATGTGGGAATATAATATAATATTGTATTATGGCATGGGTCACACATAAATTATAATAATATTTAACATAATGCCATATTATAATATTATGCACTTTGTAACTCATGGAAGGTGAACCACCACATGGGTGACCTTGTAACTCATGGAAGGTGAACCATCACATGGGTGACCTTGTAACTCATGGAAGGTAAACCATCACATTCTTGTATAAAGAGAGATGTACCCCCTTTGTAAAAAAAAGTCATATATGAAGTATTCTTGGCTCATGGAGCTGGAGATCTTGTGGAGTGGCTTCCTTCTAATAAGGATTATTGTACGGTGTTGTTCTACCTCAGGGGTATTATCAATCTCTATTTTATTGTGTGTATTATTATTGTGCAATTTATTTGTGGATGCATGTTGAATATTTATGCATATTGGTGAATGATTTATGGTAATGAGAAGAGAGGTTCTTAACATTTGGATTATTATTAAAAGTCTTGGCTCATGGAGCTAGAGATCTTGTGGAGTGGCTTCCTTCAAATAAGAAGCATGGAACATTGTACGGTGTTGCCTTACCTCAAGGGTATTATCAATCTCTATTTTATTGTGTGGATTATTATTGTGCAATTTATTTGTGGATGCATGTTGAATATTTTTGCATATTGGTGAATGATTTATTGTTGATTAGAATATAGGTTCTTAACATTTGGTATTACAGTAGCGATTCTAGTAAAGTGGGGTTGTTTTTGTAGAGCTAGGGCACATTGTTTTAGAAAAACATCAAATTTTGTGGGAGCCATATTTTTTTAATAGTCATTTTTAGAATATTTTTGCACCATTGTGTAGATATTTTTAAGTTCTACAAAAATGATAGCTCATTTGTTAAATTTTAATAATTATTGAGAAAGTTATGACTATTTGAAGTTGGGTTATTTGTGTTGTTTTTTGACCACACACTTTTTTTTTTTAAATAAAACAATCATAATAAAAATTTTAGCAATCATTTTTAAAATATTTTAACACCGTCATGTAGATTATTTTGAGTACTATAAAAATGGTTGCTCATTTGATAAATTCTAATAAGTATTGAGAGAGTTACAACTATTTGAAGTTGATATATTTGTGTTGTTTTTTGGCTATGCAAATTATTTTCAAAATAAAAAAATTGTATTAAATTTTCTAGCAGTAGTTTTTAGAATCCTTTTGCATCAACATATAGGTTATTTTGAGTACTATAAAAATAATTGTTCACTTGTTAAATTCTAATAAGTATTGAGGGAGTTACAACTATTGCAAGTTGGAATTTTGGTGTTGTTTTTTGGTTGCACAAAAAATTCATGCAAAAAGAAAAAAATCATCTCTCAATCCGGGTAAGCAAATCAGTTGTCGTTTGACTTGTTTTGAAGAAAATTTGCATATTTCATTGTTTGAAGCAAGGAATAGATAAGATTTGAGAAATTTTAATTTTTGAGAATTTTTGGTTATTTAAAACCCTAGTTGCTTTGAAAAAAAGATTGATGGAGTTGCCAAAATTCTTTGAAAATTTTGATATTGATAGAAGGGAATGGTTGAAAATCTTTAAATGTTTTAAATTTTGTGATTTAGAATGGAAATTTGAGCTTTGCAATGCTTTGAAAGGGAAATTTTTTTCTTGGTTTTCAAACTTTGGTCAAGCCCATAATTATACATTCACATGGGAAGAATTTGAAGTTGCATTTTTAAGCAAATGGGGATTGAAGGAAAATGGTAAGGATATGCAAGCCAAGGAAATCACACCTTTGGTGCTAAACAATGTTCAAAGAAATTTGTTTGAATATAAAAAATTTATTTTGCAAGTTCATGGTTGCATCCAAAAGAAAAATGTTATTGTCTCCATAAACCCTAACAACAAACATAATTTCATTAAGAGGGACTTGGTTAATAGTTTGCAAGTTCCAACAACAAAAATAAAAAACATAAAGCTTGAGGGTGAGGATGTTCAGATTTTTGAATATTTGAATATCACCATGGATAAATATGTTTTACACTCATATTTTTATGCTATTGAGATGGGTGATATAGATATTATTCTTGGCTATCCTTGGTTGCATTATTTGGGAACTATTAACATAAATGTGCAAAATAAATTTGAGTATGGTATAGAAGAAAGAAGATAACTTTGCATGATATTTCTCAGCTTAGAGAGCAAGGATCAAGGGAAAACCAAGAAACCATTATAAGAGAACAAATTGAAGAACACATGAAGGAACTTGTAATAGAATTTGAGGAAGCAGTGGTAGAGATCAAAGATGAAGTTAAATCAAAGTGAAAAAAATCCAAAATAGAGGAGTATGAGAGAAGAGCATAAAATAGAGGCACAAAATATTGAAGCATATTGTCATCCACATCACAATGAGAGGCAACAATCATGGAAATAGGGATATACTTGGAACCAAAAGAATAAAAACTATGGGTATTCAAATGGCACAAGGGTAGCTTGGCATCACCAAAGAACAACACCAATTAGAGTTTCATTAGGATGGATGGATGATCAAGATCGGTACCAATTCTTATCTTCACTTAGAATATCATATTATTTAGTTTCTTCCTATGTTTTGAGGATGAAATATTTTTTTAAGGGAGATGGAATGTTAGGTACCTAAGTATATGCATGTGGGGATATAATATAATATTGTATTATGGAATGGGTCACACATAAAATTATAATAATATTTAACATAATGTCATATTATAATATTATGCACTTTATAACTCATGGAAGGTGAACCACCACATGAGTGATCTTGTAACTCATGGAAGGTGAACCATCACATTCTTGTATAAAGAGAGATGTACCCCCATTGTAAAAAGTAAGTCATATATGAAGTATTCTTGTAGAAGTCTTGGCTCATGGAGCTGGAGATCTTGTGGAGTGGCTTCCTTCCAATAAGGAGCATTGTACATTGTTGTCCTATCTCAAGGGTATTATCAATCTTAATTTTATTGTGTAGATTATTGTTATGCATTTTATTTCTACATATTGGTGAATGATTTATGGTAATGATAAGAGAGGTTCTTAACACATTGATTCTTCTCAAGACAATCGATAGCAGGAATAGATGCTTAGTAGTAGGAATAAATGATCGATAACAAGAATAGAAGATAGATGAGCGATAGTAGGAATAAACGACTGACGAGCGGTAGTAGAAGTAGATGACATTTTTATTTTTTACAATTTTTTTCAAATAATATTATAGATTTACCATATTTTTATATTTTTTGATGGAAAAAAAGGTAATTTGCCATGTCTTCTACATGAGTTTGGACACTATTCACTTGGATTTTGAAACTGATTTACCTTATTTTTATAAATAAATTTTGGGATCAACCCCTTATGCATAACCCTAATGCTAGGTGACACATGACATTGGCCATACACATCATTCCCATATCTAAAACATAATATTTAGGGAAATATTTAGGCATGTAATGGCTAAAAATATAATACATGGTATTGTAATATGCAAAAAAAGGTCTATGCAAGGCAAGGAAGCATTCAAGTTAGTTGATTTACCATTATATTAACTAAGGACTAACAAATTTAATCCACCCCTATCCCATTTTAGGAGGAATATTCTCTTCATCATTTTAAAGTCAAGCATTAGTGTTCTTTTTTCAATTACATATTGACCCTTCCCAAGGACCACCTATGGCACCATATGACATAGAAAAACATGAGTCCTTAGGAATAAATAAAATCCAAAAATATGTCATAGTCAAAGTAATAAAAATAAAATCTTGCCTAAAAGAAAACATTGAACATTTTTTAATTCAACTACTTATACAAAGATGACCAAATTTTAAAGTAAATAGCAAAATAAGTAAAACTACAATGCAAAATATGAGAAAAAACATACCTAATGCTTTCTATGGTACATTTCCCAAATTCTTATGGATGAAAATATTTATTTGTTGTCCTATGCAATTGAATGTGAATTTTACTTGGAAAGTGGCAAAAACCTTACTTTGACATAAAATGGAAAAAAATAAAGCATGTGAATGGAGTTTGGAGTAGGAACCAACCTCTAGAAGTGTTATCCCTTTGATGTTCCTATAAAATTTAATAAAAAAATTGCAAAAAATGCTAATTTTGTAATAAATATATTTAAAATATAAATAAGAGGTAATTTCCTAGTTTTCAATTTCATCTTCATATGTGTGTTTACCCTTTCTAAGCGTACTTTTTTATAATTCTAGATATGCTATAACATGAATTTCTATATGATAAAATACCATAGTTTATGGATGAGGAATTTATGCTAATATGGGACCCCCTACTTGACATTTAAATTTTATACTAAAATAAAATATCACCTAAATTTAGTGATGTCAAGGTAGTTTGGAGATCTCCATCCCAGTAAGCTCCTATAGATACCTAATTATAGGTGATGTCATCCTAAATATAGATGATGTCATGCTAGGGAGAGGATATCTAAGGGGTTGAGGGGACCACCACCTTTATGACCATAAGGCCCATTGAAACTAGGGATATAAAAGAGCCAATCTTGAGACACAAGTGAATGTGATCCACCATCATAGAGGACATGTGGTCCAATGATTACTATCAATGCCACATCACTATGATATTGTAGACAACTAAAAATGTCACATTATCCCTTGTACAGTGTTAACGATTGATTAATTTGCAAAACCCTACAAAATTTGCATAATTTTCCAAAAATCACTATTCATCCTTTTTAGCCCCTTTGGGCACTTAATCCCCTTCCTACACTTATCCCATGGTCACCATGCTACCACCCCTTAAGCCTAGTCTATCTCCATCCCACCCTAGTCTACCCTTTGACTAGCGTATCTTCCACCTAATTCTAGCCTCCACCTCACCATGGTCAACCTTAACTCTTGCTCCCCCACATCCCTATGCTCATTCAATGCCATAAATGATATTTGAAGACTTTCCTATTCAAGGTATTCAAGGCATTAAACACATTGATGAGTCATCATCCACCATGTCATAATGGAGTGAAGACTTCATCCCCCATGCATTTATGAGGCAGGGTGCACCCATGCCTATTTACTACATGTGGATGGGTGAGGACTTTCCTTCATCCAAAGCTATTTATGAGGTATGACACACCATGCCACCTCATGGGATACCTCATTGGAAACCTCATAGGACACCTCAATCCCCATAATATTGGCCAAGTCTATAAATACAAGGCCATTTCTCTCATTTCTAAGGATCACACACTTGCATACCTAGAATCTACATAAATCACTCTAGACACCATCACACTCACACCCTCACTTGCCATCAATCACCATGGATGCCTACATGTGCCCCTTGATATCTCCTTTTGTATTGTAAACTAATCTTATTTATAGGTACAAAAGACCAAAAAAATTGAGTAGGAGCTCCAACAAAACCCTCCTCATCAAAGAATTTTTTTCCTGGATAACACAAAGACCATATAAACAATTACGATAAGATTGGACCATACCCAAGGGTATGATTCCTTTCAGGGACCAGTTTCAACAACTCACAGATCAACATACCTCAAAATTATGTAAATAGCATTGTCTTTATCAATTTTATGATATTTATAATACTTTTATAATTTAATAGATTAGATTTCCTTTTTATTTATCTTTTATCATAAAGGGTTTGATTGAGATAGGCCCATAAATACTACTAATAGTTTTTATTGGGTTGTGTAGGTTTAAAGGACCTATACAACTAATAGTGGCTTACGTACAATAAGCCCACTCCCCTTGAGGTGCTCACAATAAGACTTTTGGTGCCATAGCTTGTCCACTAAAAGAGGACTTACACCTTGGAAGACCCATATTGTAGCCCTTGTGACAAATATTATAAAATTAAACATCTTAATGGCATAGAATACTACCACAAATTCTCTTTTAGTTGTAGTGTAATTCTTCTCAACAACCATTAGGTTTTTACTAATATAATATATAGCATTATTTTTTCCCTTTCTTCATCTTGTTGACCAAGTACAACACCTATTATAGTATTGGAATCATCAGTATGAATATGGAATGGAAGCTTTTAGTCAAGTCCTCTTAGTATTGGTGCAAAGGTTAATTTTTCTTTGATGGTTTCAAATGACTTTTGACATTATTTGGTCTAACTGAACTCAACATTTTTATAAGGAAGATAAATAATGGAGCAAAGAGTTGGCTAAAGTTTTTGATAAAACACCTACAATAATCGTATCCTAAGAAGCTCCTAACATCTGTTTGAGTTTGTACTGGAGGTAACTGACTTATGACTTATATTTTCTTAAGGTCTACTTTGATGCCTTGTTCTAAGATATGATGGCCCAGTCTTCATCCATCATCATTGAGCACTTTTCATTGCTTAAGGATAGATTATAGGCTTCAAACTAGGTAAGGACTTGGTCAAGATTATGGAGAACTTCATCAAAGCTATCTTCATAAACCATGAAGTCATCCATGTATACTTTGACACACTTGTTAGTAAGATCCACAAAAATAGAGAGAACTTCTCGCTAAATTTTTTTGGGAGTGTTGCACAACCCAAAAGGTAAGAACCTATAGGTGAATGTTCCACAGGGGCATGTGAAAATAGTTTTAGATATATCTTTTGGTGCCACCTATATTTTATTGTACCTGCTAAAACCATATAGGAAGGAAAAATAGTTCTTCCCATAAAGGGTATCGAGTACTTGATCTATGAAAGGTAATGGAAAATGCTCTTTCTATGTGGCCTTGTTAATTTATCTATAGTTGAAACACACTCACAATTTTCTATTATTTTTGGTAATAATAACCAGTAGTGAGACTCATTCACTATCAAATATAGGGTAGATAAATCCTACATCTAGTAGCTTTTCAATCTCAGTATTTACCATATCCCTTAAAGTAGGATTTATCTATAATTGGGGTTGGCATATAGGTTTCTTCTTAGTGGTATAGATTCTATGAGTGCATATGTTAGGATGGATTCCCTTCATATCACTATAGTCCCATGCAAATGCATTAACATGTTAGCTTAAAACATCAAATAACTTAGATTCTTCTACATCCAACAACCAACTATGAATGTTGACATATTTCCTTGGTTGTAATTCTATTTTCTTGGTGTCCGGTAGCATTGAATTGACTCCTTTGCACACCAATGATTTTAAAGCACAATGGTGGGGTAGCAATGAATGAATTTTTTTTAGTATTTCATTGAAAGTAACCCATGTAGGATTGAGGTTAGCTAAAGGATATTTTATGTGAGGAGATTCCTTTGTTGTTTATGTGGTAAAGTGAATGAACTATCCTATAGTGATACATGTGACAAAGGTTTAGAGGTTTCATCATAATATTTCCATAGAAACCTTTTATTGGAGTCCCCTCATCATTTGAATATTGTTTGCTAAAATAATCCATAAAAATAGTTTCATCCTTGAAGAGAGTTTGTTCCAATAGATCTAGCTCTTCCGCATGCTCCTTTATTGTCACCATAGCTAGATGAGTAAGATTATTTTGTTCTGTAGGTTCATCCACCTATTAGATTTCTATAAAAATCCATGGTAGGTTTAGTTGGAGGGTAAAGAGACATATTTTTAGTATTAAACCCATTAGAGATAATCATATCCCTAGAATGACAATATTTGAATGTGACAACCATATCCAACCAAAGTCTTCCAAGGATTAATGTGTAACCACTTATTCTAGTTCTTGGTTGGAGAATCATGAAATCAATAAGGTATTCCTATGATTCTATGACAATGGAAACATCTTATATTATTTCCTCAAGTTTTGTTATAGATTAATCTACTAACGGAAGGATATTGGAAGGAGGTTGCATATTAGGAAAGGATAATTGATTCATCATTTTAGTAATCATAACATTTATTGCAACTCCCAAGTCAACTAGAACATTGGGTATTTTTGTTGTACATATGGAAACAATAATAATAGGGTTTTAGGATATTGATATTTGGGTGGAATGAGCTTACCTACCAAAAGGTTAGCTAATTTCCCATCCACTTGTATGGTTTTTGGATAAGCCTTTTGTCTCCTTCCAGGCTTCTTAACACACATATCTCGGGATGACCTTGTTGAAAATTGGTATATCCTTGATTGCTTGGAGTAAGGGGATTGTTATGTTTAATCTCTTTGATTCTCCTAACATATTAGATTCCTCATAATTCTCTTCTCTGGGCTCCAATATTTTAGGATATGGTGCTTGGTGAATTTCTATAGGAATACTTTTTGGAATATTGTTTCCTTCTTTATTTGTTGGCTAAGATTTGGTGGTGTATATTGCCTTTCCTCCTTAAGTTATTCTATTTTGGAAGGTTCTAGATTATAAAATACCTTTCTCAAGAAAATTTGCATGTTATCATAGTCGATGGCATTGATATTAATTGTGATATTCTGCTCTATATTGTAGACAATAGCTACCTATCTATTATTATTTGGATTGGTCACAGGTTAAGCCAATAATTGAGATTGTTTTGGTGGTTGCGATTCTACCTCTTAGAAGCCACCAATAGGTCTTGGTAGCAATGCTTTTTTTTGGCTTTGAAACCTTCACTAGCTCCCATAAGACTGTTTGGCATTTGTTGCATACATGGTGGATTAAACCATCCTTGGTTATTACATGCAAGATATGTGTAATAGCCCCATTATTGTTATGTTGGGGTATGTTCCATGGAGTATTTCATGGATTTTGTGCCCATAGTACTCTTTGATTATGGGAAAAATTATTTTGTTATCCCATGTAATTGAGTTCTATATTAGGACTCCTTCCAAGGTTAGACTTAATTTTTGACAAAATATCACATCGATCTGTAGGATTAATTTTCTCATAAATACTACAGATATTGGTTTTGTTAAGAGGGCACTATTGTAAAGCATATTTTTACCTACATATTGAATATTATATGGCCAATGGTTCATTGGCTTTATTTTTAACTTGTATTTTATTAAATTTAGTGTTTAAGTGTAGGAGAATATTAGTTTTGAAATTAGCAAATTCTTCTAATAGTTCTCCTATATCACTGCCACTCTTTCCTGCTCAGTGTTATGTGTTCCTTTCCTTGTTCTAAAGTAGTTTTGAGATTGTTCCATAATATTATAAAGGTCTAGTTTATTCACATTATATTTTCCCATGAGGTTCAAAATCTCCCTTGATGCATCTTGTAATCCTTGTAACAAGATTACTTTGATAAGTTCAAAGTCCATGTTTTCCCTACATCTTTCCTAAACAAAAAGGAATCCATTTAGGTAATCCTCAAGAGTCTCATATTCATTTTATTTTATCCTAAATAGTGCTTCCTTTTAATCTCTAACATGACAATACTCTTGATATTTTTCTAAAAAGACCTTTTCCATATCATCCCAACTACATATGTATTCTAGAGATAACCTCATAAACCGTTGCATAGTTATATCTTTAAGCATGGAAGGAAACAATTTAAGTTTTTGATTGTTGGTTGTGTAGTCATAAGTTTAACATATGATTTTGAATTCAAACAAGAACTGGTCTACGTAATCTATGGTAGTTCCTCTAAAGATAGATAGGTTTGATGGATAAATGTTCTTTGTAGGGACTTGTACAGTAGGGTTCAACCAAATAGGATATATAAATATCCTAGAGCCATTACTAGTATTACCCTATTGTATGTTGCTATGTCCATCTCTTGCATTATTTCCACCTTGTCTATCTCCCATCTAGTTATCTTTCCACCAAATGTTATAGAATTTTTTTTATTCTTGAAGAGTTATAAATGGAATATGTGGAGCACTATCAAGTTCTTCTATTTTAAATAATCCTTCAAATTCTAAAGTTGATGATTGTTCACTAGAGCTTTCTTCATATACTTATAATAAATTTTCTAGAGGCTAAATTATAGGTATAGGATACTCTTTTGCAACCTCTTGGTGTGGTTGTTGTGCTTCTATGGCTTATTGGGAGTTTATTTTGATAAATCTCCCCTTGTTGTCTCTAAACCTATTCATACACTCTAACTTTTCAAATAAACCTTTCTCTTTTCTTTTCTAATCTAATTACCTCTACCTTCCCCTCTCAACATCACTAGCTTTGCTTATTTTTAACTTATTGGTTTGCTATTGGAATAAGCACGAATAAGGACACTAGGTATCTTGTTCTATATGATTGGCTTTTAGGATTGTCCTAATGAATACTTATATCAATAATGGCCACTAAGGAGGTAGATTACCTCTGCAACTAAATCAATTTACTAAGAAAGAGTTTTGCAATGTTGGAATGGATCTAAATGTTCCTAGCAACACCATATTCCTTGGCCATGACACCAAAACATGATTGATGTCATCAAAACCACATTTTATTAAGGTCACTTTTAATTTATCAAACCAAGGGTGGTGTCCTATGGGCAATATGCACTAGGAAATATCTAAATTTAGGTATGGTTTTGGCTCTCTAAACTTCAACAACTTAGAAAATATAGATTAGATTTAACTATAGCTAAAAATGAAAAGGTTTAAGCTTATCTAACACACTTGTAATACCTAAAAATATTGAAACATGAAAATAAAATGAAATAACATTAAATAAATTCAATATAAAATAAACAAGGACTCAAGCTAAACTATGGAAAAGTAAATATAAAAATAATGCAGCTAATTAATCTTTTCTCGGGAAGTAAACAATGTAGCTAATTAATTATTATGGGTGCAAGAAAATAACAACAAAACTTAATCTAATAATGCAACAAATAAAACATAAATAAAAGTACCTTCCACCTTGCTAGGAGTGGGCCCTTGCTCACAATAATATGGAAGGGAAAATGACTCAATTCAAATCTCAAAAATGTAGTGCAATATCAAACTTAATATCATACTTTTATTGCAGGTTGAAATCAACAAAAAGCTAATGCTACACTAGAAAGAAATTTCACACTGTAAGGAATATGTGAAATGTAAAAACAAATGGGTGTTTATATTCTACGTAGACCACTATTCCACCGTGTGATTTTTGGGATGTGGTTTATACGACCGTTGGTGTGAGGGTCCTGATTGACCAAAATTAGGGTTTTTTTTCTTGGATGAAATTAGGGTTTATTTGATTTCGGATGGAGGGTTTCAAAAAATATGCATGCATTGAGCCAAAAATGAATTTTAAAGAAGCAATTTGTGGAGGACCACCTCAAATAGGATGGGAACGCAATCGATGATTTCCAAGGAAACCATTGAGGATGCCAAAGGCCAATTCAAGGAAAACAGATATAGGTTGCATGAAAGCAACTAATGGATCCCCAGTAGTGAAGTTGGAAATAACAAATGTCTAGGAAGGAATATATGCGATAGAGAGGAAAGACCTAATTTGTCGATTCATGGGATTCTGATAGACTTTTGCTACCTTTAAGCAATGGGTTGCCAAAAGCTGGAGCACTAAAGGTAAGTTCCAAATTTCTACTTACCCTAATAGCTACTTTCTTATTTGTTTCATTAATGAAGAAGATAGGGAGAAAATTTTTCAAGGGGGCCATGGTTTTTTGGTAGGGCAGGGCTCTTCATGAAGCCCTAGCATACCAAGTTCAAAGCTGAGGAAGAAATGCCATCAACTACCCCTGTTTGGGTCTGTTTATTTGGTCTTCCGATAGAATACTGGCATCCAAAGATATTCGCAACAATTGGAAATTTTTTAGGAGTTTACATGATTACTTCTGATAGCAAACAACACTTAGAGCATATGATTTATGCAAGGATTTGTGTTTTGATTGATTTTGACAAACCACTTCTAGATAAGATTACTTTACAATATTGGAAAGAAATATGGGAGCAAGTAGTAGATTATGAAAATATTCCATCTAGATGTAAAATTTATCATGAATATGGCCATATAGCCAAGGATTATCCACATAAGGTCCCTAAAAAAGAGAAAGAGTATGGGGACTTGGAAGGGTTTCAAATCCCTAAACCAAAAAACACAAAGAAAAAATAACAACAAAAGAGAAAACATTAATTTCACCTAACACCTTTGAAATTCTCTCCACGGATGAGCAAGTAGATGATGAGGATGATCAAATGGAAACAATTATTATGGAAACATAGTTTGATGAAGAGAGGGAATAGGAAGGATTGCATGATGAGAAATCACTAAAAGAGCTTGCCTTGATGCTGAGAAATAACAGTAAAGAAAAAAAAGTACAATGTAGAAAACCAATCCAAGTACAAAACAAAAGGACTGATTCAAACTACAAACAAAATAGATCCTCAAAAAGACCATACAAATTCCAATAGTAGTGTCGTGGCTCCAAGTAACCAGCCTATAGTCCCAACTGGAATGAAGCAAGATACAAATAAAAGGATAAGGATGCCATAATCCTAAGGTTTATAGTTAGTCTCTTTATGGCAATGTTGGAAGCTTTGGCTATTTTGCTAAGCAATTTCTAATATTTTTGGTAATTTGTTAAGCTTTGGTTTATTTTTAGTGTTACCATTTTTTGTTCGATTTTTCATTAGCTCCTTTGACTTAGTTTTTGTTGTATTTGTTTTTCTTGATTTTTTTGTGGTGTTTTTTATTCATTTTGTTGTTTCTATTTTGGATTTGTTTTTTTTGTTGTTTTTGTGGTTTTTTCTGTGTTCGTGTTCTATGGTTTTTTGTTTGTGGTGTATTTGTTTCTTTTTGTTGTTTTTTTTTTGTAGTGTTTTGTTTATGCTGTGTTTATGGTTTCTTCTGTGTGTTTCATGTTTTTGTGTTGTTTTTTTTTTATCATTTTTTTTGTGTTTTTTTATTGTTTTTTGCTATGTTGTTTGTGTGTTTGTTCTGTGTGGTTCGTATTTTTTTTCTATTCTTTTTGTGTGTGTGTTTGATTGTGCTTTTTCTTGTCGATACACTCAAGAAGTATGCTTTTTTTGTTTTAGCTTTTTGTGTGTTTGTGTTTGTGTTTGTGTGTTCTTGTTTTGTGTTGTTTCAAGCATGCTCCTTGCATGTGTCAAAGGTGGTAGTCCAGGTGCGAGCCTTGGGTGTTTTTGGTGGAAGAGATACCCCTAGCTCCTTAGGTATTACTCAAAAGTGGTATCCCTTCTGGTATGGTTTCCACAAACAAAAAAAAATCAACAAAAAGCTCTTACAAAATATCGTACAAATCCAAAAACATAGCAATGTAATTCATATCTAACTCCCCCTAAGTCCTAGGTTGATTTTCCTATATATAATGGAGAGTAAAAGTCCCTCTCATACCTCCATAACTAAACAAATTATAAAATTTAATATGCAGCCAACAAATAGAGATCCAAATCAACAGGTAAAAGTAAAAAGTAATTGCATGTGGTAGTCAAACTTAGTAAATAGTTTTGGTGCACCTTAACTGCCATATTGGAGTTATTAGGAAATAGATAAAGTAAGTTAGAAACTATTCCTAACCCCAACATCCAAAATCTGGTGGTTTTTTGTCTTTCCCAACTTGTTGCCAACTATTAATTGCATTATGTTTTGGCTATTAAAACTGGTCAAAGGTAGTTGATCAAATTTAACAAAAATATGGATGGCTAATAATAACCCATTTGAAGAGGCTTCTTAGAAATGGTGACAACAATAAATTATCCACTACAAGGACCATCATGGGATTCTTGGATTATCTTTTGAGAATAAATATGGTCTAAACATCTAACTACAATGCCATCAAGGGTATAATAATAAAAAATAATAATGATGATATGTTTATAGCCTATTTGTTTAAGGTTCCTATGTTAATTGTGATTCAAACACTCATGCAAAATGTTATTCTCAAGGTAATAATAGATATCATTTATACCAAGGACCAATGGATGTGGTGGATTCAAAAGTAAATACCTCCAAAGGAATTAGACTACTTTAGAGGTTTGTGGGCTCTTTGATTTAACTGATATAAATTATAGCTTACTCATCATCAGGCTCTAGGAATGAGAGATGTTATAGATTCCATAGCATCTACATGATGATTAAAAAAATATAGGAATGACATCAATAGTGACTTTATGAAAAGTATATATCAATTTATCAATAATTTAGTTTAATTTATCATATTTGGTTTGATAAACACCATTGAATTGGTTAACTATCAAAAAGAAGTCTCTAGAGATAGAAAGTATTTTGACATTATAGGCTTTGGTAGAACAAAATCATAATATGAGGGATTCAAATTTTATTATTTTGTTAATACAAGGGAATAGTGCTTCATTGAAGTATAAGTTACAAGAATCCACCTTTTTCTTGCTCAAATTTAATGTTGATAATAGATTCATTAGGGAATTCTACAACTAGGATTGGATTTCTTCTAAAGGTCCATTTGTTAACTGGTTACCAATAACCTAGTCTTTCATAATTTTTTGCTAATAAACTATAAATTAAATTTTCTAAGCACAATGTTCCTCTTAGCATATTTCCTTAGGATATGAAGCTTGGACATGATATATCGTAATATACTCATCCAATAAAAAAGGTTTTATGACTTAGTATATAATGTATAACTCTTTTGGATGTAAAGACTATAGCTAAACAGGGATTCTCCAAAGGTATATATTTAACCTTACATCTAACTAGAGTTTGGTTGACATAGAAGATGACCCTTTCTCTATGTTGATCATCACATTAGGCCAACATATCTCCTAATCTATAATTAGTGGGAGTTAAGTAGAGCAACAAGTGTTTGCTAGGGTTGGACGAGATAAGGATTGGTGGTGACATGAGATAGGAATTTATGGCATAAAATATAGCTTGACATTCATAATTTCACTTGAATAACACATCCTTATTGAATTTATTGGCAAATGGTTGACATTTATTTGCAAGTTGAAAGATAAACCTCGTAATGGCTTGAATATTGCCATGAAAGTTGTAAACTTAGGTCAATGTTTCAGGGGGTGGCATATCAATAATTGTTGATATCTTGTTAGGATTCACTTATATGTCTATTCAAGACATAATGTATCCTACAAGATTTATTAACATCACCCAAAAGATATACTATTGAGGATTCATGCATACCTTGTACTCCCTTAGCCTTTCAAATATGCATATAAATTCTTGAATGTGATCTTTGCCCTTGAATGATTGATCAAAAATATCAACATAATCTTACATAATGTCATGCATTAAATAATAGAATATATAGATCATCCTTCATTGGTAGGTATTTCTTGTGTTCTTTAGTATAAATAACATGACCTAATAGAATAAGGTTTCCCACAGGGTAGTGAAAGTTCTTTATTGTTGGTCTTTAGGAGCAATTTGGGTTTGGTTGTATTCCAAGAAGTCATCCACTAATGATAGGATTTTAAAAGATATTATAAATTTATAGTAATGAAAATATTGGGTAGAGGAAAGTAATATTTGGGACAAGCTTTATTTATGTCTTAAAATTCTATACACAATTTAATGCTTCCAATATTCTTGGTTACAAATATAATGTTGGAATTCTATCTAGAGTGGTCTATAATCTTCATAAAGTCAATATTAAGGAGCTTTTATAGCTCCTCTTTGAAAATAAGAACACCCTTAGGCTATATTTTCCATAACTTTTGTTTTATAGGTTTTACATAGGAATGAAAATCAGATGATGAAGCACCAAAGAAGGGTATAGACTTGGAATATCTACATACAACTAAGAAATATATCTTAATTATTATTATTTTCTATAGAACAAGGGGTTGCACTCGAGTCCCCACCCTTGAAAAATAACAACTCTCTTCTTTAGAGCTTGAATTTTATAAACAAATTCAATTTAGAATTTGTTTGTAAAGTGTTTTTAATTTTTTGTGTGAATACAAATATTCCAAAATTTAGCATCCTTCTTGACATTTTCCTACAATAGCCTTCAAAATACCAAAACTTCACCTCTACTATCTATGCATTACATCTTAGTAGAGTAATATTTCCAAAACATAACACTCTCATACTTCACTTTACCAAATATGGATTACTAGTTTCCTTCCTAAAGCACAAGTGCAACCACAAAAATCATAATAAATAGTTTATATGAAATTACATTAATGTTGTTAAATAAAGTAGATATTACCAATGGAAAATATTAAAGTTTTAATCATAATTTGAATTAGGTAGTCAACATTTTCTTGCCAACTTCATCTAAACATAATACTTCCTCTAACCATATAGAAGAAAATTTAACTTCATGATTCTCAATTAAAATCCCACTATTGGCTAGCTTATCTTCATATTTATTTCCTTCCCTTAACATATGTGTAAACCTAATTTCTTCAAACTCTATAGCAAGGTTTTCAATTTCCACAATTATATCTTGTATGTTCCATGGAGCCTTTGCTTTCCTCAAAATTGTATTTATTACTATGAGTGAATCACCTTCCATCCATACTCCATTCCATTTCATTTGTTTACAAATTTTTAACCCTTCCAAAGTCTGCCCAAGCTTCAACTTCATTATTTATCTTAAATCCACTATTGAAAGCATAATGAGATAAAATCTCTCCTCTATTATTTCTAATTATTCCTCCTTCTACTAGTCCTAGATTTTCTGTAGAGGCTTCTTTAAATTATTTTAGGAGCTTGGTGTATTCTTCATAATTTTCCAATGTTAAAAATTTTCCTAATCTAAGGATCTTCGGATCATCTTGAATCACAATATTGATATCTATGGTCTTTTTAGTTACAATCTAGGATTCATCCTCTAATTGAAAAGGGGATGGAAGGACACCTAGACTTTCTAGATCAATAAGGTCTATATGTTAGATTCAACGAACACAATTGAATTATTCAGCAGCAGATTAAATA
The DNA here is from genome assembly GCA_028583015.1 of Wollemia nobilis. Lineage (NCBI taxonomy): Eukaryota > Viridiplantae > Streptophyta > Pinopsida > Araucariales > Araucariaceae > Wollemia > Wollemia nobilis. Next base: position 354,503 of record JAQPPZ010000523.1, on the reverse strand, counting down.
GCGATTACAATAGCAATTATCCCGGAGGTTGCCAAACCAACCAGCGATAATAGCAACTTGTTACAGCAGTTGTAACAGTGAGCTAAACTATGTAATAAAGACAAAATACATATTAGTACGCTAACATCCCCCTTTATTACATTATTTGGGTAATGTAATAATTAATAGCTATACTAACATCCCCTTACATTATTTTGCAATACAAAGTGAGTTGCGAAACAATTCAAATTTGACACGCCCAAGTGCCTTAGTGAAAATGTATCGCAACTTGAGCATCGGTGGGAATGTGCGAAGCTGAATTCGGTGCTTTGGAACTTCCTCTCGAATGAAATGACATTGTGTGTCAATGTGCTTTGTTTTTTCATGATGGACTGGATTCTTGACGAGGTTCATAACACCCTGATTGTCGCAAAACAAGTGTATTGGAGATTTTGATGGATGGCCCATACTTGTTAGAATGCGACGTAACCATATCACTTCGCACACGACTTCACGTGCGGCGCGATATTCTCGCCTCTCGTTGAAGAAATAGCAACCACCGTTGCTTCTTGTCGTGCCAAGAGACAGGACCGGATCCCAGATGAAAAATGTATCCGGAAGTTGACTTGCGATCATCAAATGATCCGGCATAGTCGGAGTCCGTGTATCCTTGCAAGAAGAATTTGTTGTTCCTCTTGTATTCTAGGCCATATTCTATAGTACCACGGACATATTGAAGAACACGTTTTGTCGCTTTCCAATGAGTAATCTTAGGCTCCCGCATGAACCTCGAAAGATAGTTTACAAGAAATACGAGATCCGGCCTAGTATTGGTCGGATATATGAGACTCCCAATCAACCGTCGATAGAGAGTGCCATCTACTCGGGGTGAGTCATCATGTCGCGATAACCGAAGTCCATTCTCCATAGGAGTTGCCATTGGCTTGCAATCACCATGCGATATTTATCGAGCAATGTCTTGGCATACTTTTTCTCGAGACACTTTGATGGTGTGCTCCTTCCGGCTGAATTCCGTACCAAGACAAGAATGGAGAAGTCCAAGATCCGTCATCTCAAAAGATTTGCACAAGTTTCTTTTGACAAGAGAGATCAAATCTTCCGAACTCCCCGTAATGAGCAGATCATCCACATAGAGTACAAGCAACACTATCTCGTAACCCTCGTTTCTTGAAATAGAGGTTTGCATCCGACGGACATCTCTTAAATCCATGCCGCATTAGGTGATTGTCCATTTTTATATACCAAGCTCGAGGAGCTTGTTTCTGCACCATACAAGGATTTAACCAATTTGCAAACTTTCTCGCCGTTGGCCTTCCACTTCAAATCCTTCAAGCCGAGTCATATAGACTTCTTCTTGGAGATCACCATTAAGAAAGGCACTTTTGACATCCATTTGGTGAACTTTCCACCCATATTGTGCTGCCATAGCACACATAACCCGAATTGTGGTCATCCGAGCAGTAGGTGCAAAAGTTTCTTCATAGTCGATGCCTTCCTTTTGAGCATAGCCCTTTGCAACAAGACGGGCTTTATGCTTATCAATTGTTCCATCCGCCTTGTACTTGACTTTGTATACCCATTTGCAGCCAATAGGTTTCTTTCCATGAGGCAGATCAACAAGCTTCCAAGTTTTATTCTTCATCGTAGACTCATACTCGTATCCATAGCGGCCTTCCACCGAGGCTCACTAAGAGCATCTTGCACTCGATGCGAGTCCAAGACTATCTATGGTAGACATGAATGCCCCGTCATCATCAATATCCATATCCTCAACTTCTCTACTTGGAGTCACAGAAAGTTCCTCAAAAGATTGACAAAGATCATCAACCTCACCGGCTCTCGGCTTCTCTTTCCTTTTGAGCCATACCGCGTGTACGAGGTCTATCCAAATTCAAATTGGGAGGAGTGGATAAATTTGCATCTCTCGATTGTATTTGTACACCATTTAGGATTCCGCTTCGGTGGTGGTGAAGAAGATGTAGAAGGACCTCCTCGTCTCGTGTTGACGAAGGAATCTCCTCTTCCTTTGGTTCCACAATATCCCGGTGTACTCGTAGATGTGCTCTGTGATGTGAAAGCTTCATCAAAGACAACATCTCCGCTGATATGAATTTTCTTGGTCAAAGGATCTATCAACCGATATCCTTTAGAGTGCTCATAATATCCAAGAAAAATACATCTCAGTGTTTTCTCATCTAGCTTCTTCCTTTTTTCTTTCGGTATGTGCATGAAAGCTTGACACCCGAAAATACGTAGATGAGATATGGAGGGTTTTCGACCACTCCATGCTTCCCGTGGAGTCATTCCTTTTAGGGCCTTTGTGGGTGCCCTATTCAAAAGATACACCGCAGCTGGTGACAGCTTCTCGCCCAATATTGTTGCCCAAGAGTTGCACCCGTGAGCATACAACGAACCATTTCCATGATAGAACGGTTCCTTCTCTCAAGGAACTCCATTCTCATCGAGGAGTATAGGCAGTTGTTAACTCGTCTCTTGATCCCATGTTTATCTAGGAATGCAGAAAATTCATTAGAGGTAAACTCTCCCCCTCGATCTGAGCGGAGGGTTTTAATAGAAGCCCCTGACTCCTTCTCAACGGATTTCTTGAACCGTTGGAAGAATGCGAAAGCTTCAGATTTCAGTTTGAGAAAGAAAACCCACATCTTTCGTGAGTAGTCATCTACGAATAACCGAAAGTACCTCTTCCCTCCAACACTCGTTGGTGTGAAAGGACCGCATAGATCGGTGTGAATTAGCTCCGGAGGTTTTCGTGCTCTTGTAGAGCTCTTCTCAAATGGTACTCTATGCCGCTTTCCCGCTAGCGACGGAGCACACCGGCAATGTGGCGTAAAGGGAAGGAAGACCCTTTACCATCTCATACTTGCTCGAGCTCAAGTAAGTAGCCGTAACTAAGATGCCCATATCTCTTGTGCCATAGGGAAGTTGCCTCCTTGGTAGAGACAGACATGGCAACATGTGGAATAGAGATAGCATCTAGTGCAAATAAGCCATGCTTATATGAAGTCATTGTAATCTGCTTACCCTTCCCGGTAATTGTACAACACTTCTTTCCATTCTCAACACGAAAGTTGACAACCATATTTCTGTCCGAGATTTGTGTCACCGACAACAAATTGTTGGCCAATCCCGAACATAGAGGACCTTGTCAATCCGACACTTGCCATCGTGAAGAGTGACTCGAAACCGTACCTCTCCCCGAACCCCGTAGGTTTTATCATCAGCAATGGTGACAGGTTTGCCCTCCTTGGCCACAAATGATTCAAACCACGATCCGTCGCCGCTCATATGTTTACTAGCTCCGTAATCGACATACCAAATAGGATCCCTCCGAGTGGAATCTGTGGTAGTCATGAGCACCTTGTGTGCCCATTCGTAATCCGAGTCGATTCTTCAACAAAGAACATTCGCCTCGGGGTTGCTTGTTTTTATTTTGTGGTTTGTTTTGGCCTTTTTGCTTGTTCTTATGCCAACACCCGTTGGTGTCATGGTTGTCTTTCTCACGGATCTTGCACCACCTCTTCTTCTCGTTGAGGTTGCTTGCCTTTTCCTTTCGTATCCCGTTGAGAATTTCCTCCTTTCCGAAAGTTGCCTCCTTTTTGCCCATTACCTTTCTTCCTAGAACCCCCGCCTCGTTGGTGTATAGGGCCGTATTGGAAGAATCATCCTTGTGAAGTTGGCGTGCCTCCCGTTGTTGAAGCAGATTGACCAACTCGATGTAGGTAATTTGTCGTTGGGACACCCGGATGGAGGTTATCAACATGTCAAATGAAGAAGGTAAAGCTCTCATCACAAGTGAAATGAGAAGCTTTTCATCCACGAAGATCTCCTAGAGAACTCAATTTCTCTTTCAACTCGTACACTCGCACGTAAAGAGTTCAACTGTTTCACCCTCGTCTCAAACTCAGAGTTATGAAGTTGTTGTTGAAGATGAAGAATGGTGGATTCATTCTTCCCCTCATAGATGGTTCTAAGGGCATCCCATGCCTCTTTACCACTTGCTTTATCAGCTATATGAGGTTGCACTTCATCGGAAACAGAAAACAAAATGAGCACCTTTGCTCTACTGTCTTTCTTGTCAAAAGCAATCTGATCTCGCCGAAGGACCCGTGGATCTCGCTCGTTGGTGAAGGCCTTGTTGCTACTCCAAGAATAATATCCCACAAATCTTCCATTTGGAGAATAGCCTTCATCTTATGTTTCCATGGTGTATAATTTGGACCTTTCAATAACTGATGCGGATCAGTCATCAATTTTGCAACAACGGCCATAGTGAAGGTTCCTTATATCACCAAATTGGTCCCCCTTTCGATATACCTTTTGCTAGGCCAATATACCGTACAAAATACCCGCCCTTACGTGAGGGAAACTATAGGTATTTAGAAAGATCAACAAAAATCACCCGCCCTTACGTGAGGGAGACTATAGGTGAATTTTAGAGATCATACGATACGTGGAACATAAGCGGTACCGAAAGGGAATCGCCTTGTTGATGGCACCTACCATAGAAGATTCTTCTCATGCGTGGGGCGTAACTTCCCCTAAACACTATGAAGAATACTTCGTCAGGATTTACGCCTAAACACAAGTGCGATAAAGGGTAGTGGATGGAGTAAAAAATGCAAAAAATGGCGTACTTATTCCTCCCCGACGATTTATAGAGAACAAGCTCGTACGTCGTTATAGCAGCTATATTAGGCGGCGGATACAGTGGCCAAATCACGACAGCTTTACCTGTAAGTGCTGGTCAGAGGTATCGCAAATACCGAACGCTGCAGTGCAAATAAATTGCACAGATGGGTTTTATATTCCGGGGACTTTAAGGAGTGTTTGATTTTAATTTTTAATGTTATAGTGCAAAAATGAAATATGCAACATACAACAAAAAAAATGCCCACTAGAATAACCCACTAGGTGTCGGTCACAGCCGAAAATGCACCTTTTACAATGCCAAATTGCTATTTTTCATAAAAAATTACTCTCAATCCCCCTTTGATTTTTTTTGAAAAAAATCCCCCCTTAAAAGGCTTTCTTTAACAAAGCATTTTGATAATTATTATCAATTTTAAAATTAAAATAAATAATTTTAATTTCTATAGTTTTAAACTTTAGAAAAAATAAATTAAAATTAAATTTAATTTATTAAAGTTTAAAAACTATATTAAAAAAAAATTAAAATTAAAAATTTTAATTAAAAATGATAATAATAAAAAAATGACTTTGACAAAAAAAAATTATACCTTGGGGGAGTCGGCGGGATTCGAACCCCCGACCTGTAGGCTCCCTGAGCCTTACCGCACGGCTCACGACCACGTGAGCGCCGGGCTGATCCGAAAAGATCGCAGACCTCCTCCCTTATCAACCCGAATCCTCCTCCTCCTCGGCCTCTGCAGCTGCCGGCGCTCCTCTCTGCCGAGGCAGAAACACAGAAACACCGCTCCTCTCTACGGCCGCAAAAAAATCTTCCACAGACCAATTTTTTTTTTTTTTTTAACGGGAAGGGGGGGTGGCTCTGTGTTTTTTTTTTTTCTTTCCGGCCGCGCGCGATTCGCGCCGTGCGCCGGTGGGGGCCGTTTTTTTGGGTCCCCCCCCCCCCCCCCCCCCCCCCCCCCCCCCCCCCCCCCCCCCCCCCCCCCCCCCGCCCGCCCCCCGCTTTTTTTTTTCTTCGGGGCCGCCGCGCGCGCGCGCCGCCCCCCCGGGGGGGGGGGGGGGGGGGGGGGGGGCGGGGGGGGGCCGTGCGTCCCACACGTCCACCGGACGTCTAACGGCCGGGGGGGGCGGGACAACTGTCCCTCCTCGCAGGACGTGACGTGACGTGACAGCGCTCGGCGCGCTGCGTCCTGCGGCTGGCGCTTCGGACGTGGCCGTCGCGTGCTGTCCGTGACGCGCGCAGGTCTGTGTGCGCGGGGCTCCCTTGCAGCGACAATTTTTTTTTTTTTTTTTTTTTTTTAAATTCTTCTCCGGCTGATATCGCGCGACAGACAAATCACGTCGCCGAGAGAGATAAAAAAAAAATTAAAAAACCACACTCTTCTCTGCCTCTCGTTGCTCCCTGCTCGTCGCTGGCTCTGATGCCATGTTAGATTCAACGAACACAATTGAATTATTCAGCAGCAGATTAAATAGCGATTACAATAGCAATTATCCCGGAGGTTGCCAAACCAACCAGCGATAATAGCAACTTGTTACAACAGTTGTAACAGTGAGCTAAACTATGTAATAAAGACAAAATACATATTAGTACGCTAACACTATAAGGGGTTGATCACTATCTAGATTTTGTGATAGTGTTATATTAGCAATTTAGGAAAAATATCTCTAAAATAGAATTGATTTTAGTTAAGATAATTATCATATCTTGATTGGCTTACTAGGGAAGAATCAAAGTCTATATCCTCTCAATTATAAGATATTTCATCAATGATCAATGTGGAATAATCTAGTGTTTGATCATTTACGCTAATCTAGAAAGTGAATTTATGGTCATAGGTATTGATATGGATGGTATTTAGGCTATTTAAGGTTTCATAATTTCAGTTAAGCCTGGTTAGAGATATAGTGATATTTAAATAATTTGGATCATAATGGTGTTTATGATCAATGTCTTTCTCCTTATCAAGAGAGCCTTAGATGGAATGCATTATGATTAGCAATATACCCTATCAAAAAATACTTGGCCAACATTTAGTTTGTAATGGCTCCTTGATACCTTGTTCATGCAAACCTAAGCCTTTACCTTGATATCCCATGTTGATCAATAGTTCCTTTGGAATAAGATATGCATTTAACAAAATGCATGAGGTGTACTATTATTGATCCAAATAACAATCTCTACCATTTTTAACAACCCACCAAACCAAACCAAGATATATATCATAAGATTCACAAAGAAGTCCTAATATTTTCTAGCATTATAAGGCATAACCATAATTTGAGTTCATTATCGCTAAAAATGACACTTAAGTGGATAGAAGTGGCCAAAATATTATATTTATAGGGTTCACCTTTCTAAACCTAACCATTTATAAAGGATGCCAATAGTGCCACCCCCCACTTTTCCTATACCCTCACCAGTATAGGACAACTTGATCATGATGTAGGTATTATCCTTTAAGGCCCATAACACTTAAAGGGGGACACCATTTCCCTAACCCTAAATAATTTTATCTATGTAGAATTATTTTGGCGTAACGCCTTAGTTCTTAGTTACCACACCTCCATGGGCTAACTAAGGCTATTACCACTCACATGGTAATAAACATGGTCACCCAATCCTCATCGTTCAAGGTGCTACCACTATACTATCTTGTGAATCATTCTAAATATCTCACTGCTTTGGAACACCCAAGGTGTAATATTCATAATTATATGGTTATTGCATCACCACAAATCCTTCCAAATTTATGAATACCTAGTTATTGCATCACCATAACTCCTTCCAAGATTCTCATCTTCTTGGTTATTGCATCACCGCAACTCCTTCTCTAGGATTGGGTTATCTTATTGACTCAAGGGTCCTATTATGGCTCTAAATACATGCCCAAAAACCCCCAAAAAACTCGAGAGTCATACATATTAACCAAAATAATAACATCTTTCCCAAAAAGAAATTAAAGTACTATTAAAGAAATAATATGCTTAATTAAAACAGATTGCTAGAACTAGGTTTTTAAGGAAAAATACTTTCATCCATAACACTAGCATTTAGCAATTCCTTTATTTAGAAAGAAAAAATGAACAAAATCTAAAAGTATTATAATCCATCATCCATGAATTAGAATCTAACTCATTCTTTCCCATTTGCTCACAACTAAACATTTGAATAACTTCATATAAGAAATCAATAACATTTAATCCTTCCATTCTTCATTCAAGTTTCAATATAACAAAAGTAATTGGAAAACATATTTCCTCTAAATTACATCACTTCTAACTTTTGAATAACTTGAATAAAAGAATAACATCACTTTTCTTACCATCCTTAAATATATTAATATATTTTCCACCTAAGAAGTCCCTAGCACCATCTTCTTTTCATGATCCTCTTCATGAAGGAGAATCTTCCACAAACTTTGAGAAGAAGCTTAGGACAACTCTTTACATGCATATGCAACTTAACATGCATCATGCATAAACACACTCAACCATGCAAGATACAAACAAGAATGCAAGTAACTTTATGCAAGCACAACCATACAACAACATTGAGAGAATCCCACACTTATCTATATAATTGCACTACACCAAAAAAAGGATTTAACAACGGCTAAATTAAGATGGTTTTTTATGGTGGTAAAAAACCACCCTAATAGATTCTAATAGGGCATTTTATAACCGCCCTCTTAGGAAAAATGCCCTCTTAGGGCCACACTAAGAGGACGACTATAAACCACCCTCCTAGGACTAAGAAAATAGTTACAAACTGTCATCTTAGGGGTCAGACTAATATGGTGGTTATAAACCGTTGTCTTAGGGTGATCTAAGAGGGCAATTTATAACCATCATCTTAGGGTGATCGAAGAGGTGGTTTATAACCACCCTCTTAGGATTAAGAGGACGATTTATAACCACCCTCTTAGGATTAAGAGGATGGTGTATAACTGCCATCTTAGGGAAACCCAAATTTTTTTGGGTATCCCTATGAGGGCAGTTATAAATCACCCTCTTAGGATCTATTAGGGCGGTTATAAACCGCATTCTTAGAGGTGGTTTAGGTTTTTTAAATACATGGGCTTGAACCCCTACATGGTGACATCATTGTTTCTTCAAAGCTTCATGAATAGAAAATCTATTGTACCTTAGCTACTGCAACCAGTCCACTATACCTTAGCTACTACAACCTCCACATCATGCCTTCACTACTCTAACCTCCATGTCACACCTTAGCTACTGCAACCATTGTGCCTTAGCTACTACAACAACCACACCATGCCTTAGATTCTATAACCTCCATACCATACCTTAGCTACTGCAACCTCCACACTGCACACACAACCTAGGGCTCCCAAACTTTGATTCATGTTGTTCATTTTTTGGATGGGGTTTACCCTTAAATTTATTTGAAACTTCTAGGGCTCCTAGGCTTTGAATTGTGTTGTTCATTTTTTGGTTGGGGTTTGCCCTAAAATTTATTTTAAACTTCTGTGAATTTACCCGAAATGGCGAGAGATGAGGGTCAAAGTTGAAGGTACAGAATGGGGCATGAAGACGAAGATGAGTTTAGTTAGGTTTAGTGAATTTTGTATTATTTCAGGTATTTTTGCAATTATAATTTGAAATTTTTTAGTTTGTAATGTTGTGTTCACACATGAGATTTGTAAAATTTAAACCCTAGATTAAACTTTAAACCCTAATTTTGTGTTTATACATGAGGGTCTTTAGATTAAAATTAAGTCACCATTTTAAAGTTTGATTTTATATTATTCATGACATTGCAATATGAAATCTTGTTTCTTCACAAAATAAACTTAGAAATAAACTAATTATTGTAGGGTAAAAAAACACACATTCTTCTTTGTGGTTTAAGTGCAAATAAAAATCACCTACTTATTATCTCTATACAAGAAATCCCCGCATATCATTATAGATTTGGGATTATAGTCTCTTGGTCTTGCTCTTATGTAAGGTATTGATACCAATAATATTTCATTAGGGACATATGGTCTAGGATTATGCATAAGGGATCAGACCCGAAATTTTCTTGTAGAAAATTGGTGAAACCGTTTCGAAACCATGGTGAATCTTGGCCAACATCACGTCGAAGGCAATAGCAAATTACCCTAATTTTTGAAAAAAAATTGGAAAAAAATGGTGAATTTGGAAAAGATTCTAAATATTCTAATTAAAATACTAAAGATTCTAAAAAGTTAACAACAATTCAAACCAACTAAGATTCAAACCAAACTAAAATTCAAACCAAACGCTCCAAGGGAACCAATTGTCAGTAAAGTTATGATCGTGACCGGGTGTAAAAAAATGGATGACATGAAAATCACGGCCCGTGTTGAATCACGGACCGCTTTTAATCACAGACCATGTGGAAAAAAATAGATGACGTGAAAATCGTGGCCTGTGTTGAATCACAGACTGCGTTTAATCACAGATCGTGTGGAAAAAACTAGACGACATGAAAATCTTGGCCCGTGTTGAATCATGTACCGCATGGAAAATAATGTCGGGTGTCGACCGTGTGGAAAACGATGGAGACGGATCGGGTGGAGTAAAAAAGACACATATGGACCATGTGGAAAAATATGTTGGGTGTCAGGCCATGTGGAAGAAATATTCGAGTGTCGGGCCGCATGAAAAACATCGAAGTGGGATTGTGTGAGTAAAAATGATGGAGACGATCCAAGTGGAAAATAATGTCAGGTGTTGGACCGTGTGGAAAACGACGGAGACGGGTCAGGTGGAAGAAATAGTCAGGTGTCAAGCCATGTGAAAAATGATGGAGCGGGGTAGGGTGGAGTAAAAATGACGTAGATAGACCGCATGGAAAATAATATCGAGTGTCGGGCCATGTGGAAAACGACAGAGTTGAGCTAGGTGAAAGAAAGAGTCGGGTGTCAAGTCATGTGGAAAATAAATATGGACAGTATTTTGTAAGAAGTGAAACATTGCAAACAAAATAACAAAGAAAACATGAACAGATCTTTCAAAAGATAAACAAAAAACACAGATAAGTTGGGAGTGTGAAGGACTTGGGAGCGTGGACGACCTGCAAGGCTGTGAGCATGGATGACCTGGTAGATTGTTTCAGGAAAAGGGGGAGGTGCGGCCATTGATTGATCTTCTATAAATCGTTGAAAAAAAGGTAAATTTGTTGTTCAAGAGCAAAACTTTTTGCTAGGGTTTCCATATTTTCAGATTTTGGGAGGATTTTTGTTAACATTTTATTTCTAGATTTCTAGGTGATTTCATGGTTTCTGTTAACGTTTTGTCTGCCAATGATTCTCCATAGGATGGAAGAAGCAGGGAAATATTTGAAAGAAATGGAAGTAGGGAATTCTTCAAAAGAATTAAAAGAAGCAGGGAAGATGCATTGCTCTATTTGCTTGGATGAATTCAAAAATGGAGCATTAGTTATAGCCATGCCTTGCCACCGAACACACATTTTCCATACTAATTATATTTTCAAGTGGATGGATACGGGTAACCGTAGTTGCCCCTTGTGTAGAGCGGTTCCAAAATATTTTACAAATATACAAAATTAGGAAAGATATTTTTAAAATAAGCTATCAGGTTCTATCTCAAATGTATTGTTCATTCACGATATGTGAAATGTTTGAGGTTAATAAAATTTTAATTTTATTTTGAATTGTAGATTGTCTACAGTTATTATGTATTGAAATGTTTGAGGTTAAATTATTGTTATTCTTCATTCTAAATTTTTTTATTTCTGCAATATTACGGCCCGGGTTTAAAACATGTCCACCGTCCCCCTGACGGACCGGGTGGAAAAGAAGGTTAGGTGACCAAACTTGTGTATGTGAAACAGAGTATCACAATTTCTTTAGAGAACTGAAGTAATTACCTACTCATAATATTGTAACAAAAAAGCATATCTCAATAGAAATAGAGTACCTAGTGCAAAAAAAGGTCCGAAGGTAGATGCGGTTTTTTGTCGCTCCATAGTTCAATTGTTTTGTCTGTCACTCCATGTGCAGAAATTTGTCTGGTGGACAACTTCCAGCCCAGTTGCATAAAAGTACCAGATGTCGGTTTGGTTACAAAAATGTGTTTGTCTATCGTTCTGGGTGCAGGTATGGCTTTTATTTTGGTCCAAGTGGAGTTTTGAACCAGATCAACGAGTTTCAGGACCCTACTTAACTTCGACAAAATTCTGACACAGATCGAATGTACTCTTCAATTCGGTTGTGAAAAAGTATCATTGTCGTGCTAGTTATTTATAGTGTTATAGTTGGTGATTTGGGTGGGATAAATTACAAATTTTAGAAATTTAAGGTGAAAATGGTCCACAATTTAGGCGAGAGTGTTGGCGAGTTAAAAAAAAAACTTAATACTATTATCAACGATGGCGAGCCGACACCTAAAAAAAAAATTCAAAAATTTTGGGTGAAAGGACCGACGTCTAAGGTCCCCCAAACTCGCCATTTTGAATTTTCAAAAATGAAAATATTCGCCCTATTGGAGAATAATCGTCGTTGTGCATAACCCTGATATGATGTTTTTTTTTGGATTAATAAAACATGGAGCTATCCACTGGGACGTACCCCTAATAAATTCAAAGGATATTACATTCAGATTTTTTCCAAAATTTGCCATGATGGCATACTACTATTAAGGTATATATCTTGCTCATTATACTATTATTTGCAGATTTACAATACCCTTGATCAAAAGCTTACAATTATACATCCTTAGCATATGGGGATAACCTTCCATCAGATTATACATACTGTAATATATAGTAAACACACTAACATTTTACATGTAGGATCTACATACTATTTTTAGAACCACTACTCTTGTCACTGCATCCAACCCTCCAGGACTTGTGATATGAGAAAGACTTGAAGAAACTTCTAACATACTAACAGAGAAAATAAAGAGTGACATATAAGTGATAATAAAATAGCATCTTACTTTGTTTTACCATTTGCAGATGAAACTGTATCATGCAAGAGAAACCATATTTAATTGATCATCTAGAGAGGCCTCTATCATAGAATCCTTATTCTTTGTAATGAATAACCCAACAGGAATTAGTATCCAATACTTCTGAACTATTTCCAAGATAATCTAAGCAATTTTAATCTATTGATGATGACTGTTGACCTCTAATTTCTTCATTCTCTAAAGTTCTTTCCATAAGCCTAGTAAATCTACCTTGGACTTAGACATGTTGGCAAGTCTCAATTTACCATGAGCTCGATGAAAGGGTTGAAACCCATTGAAGTACACAATTGAAATATTAATACAAGGTAAAATAAAAGCTATCCCTTGCTCACACAAGGGGGTTTCACACGTCCAAGAGGCATGTTAGCTTGGACACGACTTAAAAAATATCTTTATCTCTTACTTAGTTCATCTTGTTATGCAGCAAAATAAGTATTGAGAACAAAGTATTTAGTGTTGAATGCCCATAGTAGCATTCTGAACATCATGTTTGGTGTGGGATATACCAAAGTCTTGCCAGGCTTTGGCATTACTCTTTTTGGCTTTCAATTTCTCCATATTCCATGCTTCACCTAAGCAATGACATTTACTCAGCATCCAAATAATTCCATTCATGAGTTTTCCAACCAAATCCACTTTAAATTTCATCCAACACCCATCAATTGTTCTATGATCAAATTGCATTTTGGTGCGACTGAATATATCAGATTCTAGACCAATAGATTTCTCTCCCTGCATTAACACTTCCCCTCATATTTTGATGGATATTTTTTATGGCGTTTAGGCTCACATTTCTCTTTCCATGCTAAAATCCTCACTGAAATCAAACCATCCTAACAGACTCTTAGGTGTAGGTATGAAAGATAATAAATTCATTAATCACATATGTATAAATAATACATATTATGGCTAATATTAGCCATATCATGAATCCCTAAATAATAGGGATATCATTACAACAAAGAAATGCCCTATTCTAAGGGAGATTTATGATTACCCAAATAAGGGTAATAGTAACTCTAACACCCCCCTTATTACATTATTTGGGATAATATATATAACTCCCCTATTAATGTGAAGGAGAGATAAATGAAATATGCTCATGTGTTGGATCTGGCTTTGGCTCTGGCTCTAGAGTTACCTCTAGAACAATACCTCTGGAACTACCACTGGATCTACCTCTGGATCATTGCCTCTAGATCTGCTTGTAGGTCTACCTCTGGATCATTTTCATTGGGTCTACCTTTAGGTTTTTCATTGGGTTATTGCCTCTGGGACTACCACTCGGTCTGTCATTGGATCTGCCTTTGGTTCTACCATAGGTTTTACTTTTTTTGTAGAAGCAAAACAACATTTCTTTTATTTTGTTCCATTGTATGAGATCTATCCATCTACAATTAATACGAATATTGTTGACCATTGTTACTTTATATCAACAATTTATAGAGGAGTGATTTGTACATCCACATGAGTCACAAGGATGTAGTTTCCAACACCTAACTGCTACATGTCTTGTTCCTGCATAATGACTGCAATAATGCTTTGTAGGAGTTGTAGGAGATTTAGGTTTTACAAACATGGTTTTACTAGTACTTGCTTGTCCCATTTTTAGGAGGTTTAGTTTTTAAGTCACTGGTGTTGCAATTAAAATCTACCTTTGTGATGAGATCACTTATGCTACAATTGATATCTACCTTATAGGTATGAGGTCACTTGTATCACAACAAGCATTGGCCATCATGGGCTTAAGGTCACTTGTGTCACAACAAGCATCGACCATTAGAATATTGACCACTTATTCCTCATTGATGTCCCTTTTTTCTTTACGTTGGGTAATGTCAAGTGAAACAAATGAAATGTAGACTGCCATTGTAATGTTTATAGGGATTAGAGCACCATTTTTTTGAAGATCTTCACAAGACTCAGAATCTCTGATAATGGCTTTTACACCACTGAGTAATGTGAGAAATTTTTCATCCTCATAAAAATCCATTCCTTCCATCTCTGCTGGAAAGTAAGGACCTTTAATTGATATGCATTAGTTTATTTTGGGGTATTTTTTTTCTTTGATTTATCCATTTTAAGGTGTCGAACTCTGCAAAAAATGTAGCTTTTACAAAGGAATTTTACAAAATAATGACTAAGTTGGCTAAGGTGTCGGTCGCTGCCGAAAATGCACCCTTACAAGTTTCCTCCTTTTTGCAAAATATGTTGTGATGGAAGAAATAATTTATCCCCCTTGATTTCAAGCACTACAACAAAAAAATGGTTGCTTTACAAAACTTTGCCTCCTAGGCAAATTGTCAAAAAATTCACCAAAAAATCCCCCCTTATTGCAAGTACTTCAAGCAAAAAAAAATTGTTATGAAGCCTAAAAAGAGGTTTATAATGGTGCCTTCGAGACAATTTTCAAATTTGTCCCTCCTATTGTTTGCAAAATAAACAAGGTTATGGTGCAAAGGTTAGGTCTTCAGTGTGATGAGTTCCCCCTTTTGAGTTTGCAAAAAAAAGTGCAATGTTTTTCCAAATGTGGAAATGCACTTTGTTTTGAGATTTTGCAACAATGAAAATGTGAGTTCAAAAGTGTTGATCAAACCCCTTTTTTTTGTTTTTATTTTTGCATGAAAAAATTTCAAGCAAATTAAGCTAAAATAATAATTAAATAATTTAAGAAATCAATTTTAAAAGAAAAATTGATTAAAAAATATAAAATTATTAAATTAATTAATTTAAAAGAAAAATTTAAATTGCAAAAAATAAAAAAAATGCCTTTGTGTATTGTAAAAGGTAATTGTCGGCCTCTGCGGGAGTAGATCCACAGACCTCCACGGGAGAAGAAACATAGAACCTAACCATTGACCAGCCATGCTAGGTGCCTCGGTGAGACAATTAGTCAAGATATTATTATTATCCTTTCCTCTCAATGATCTGGTAGAAAAAATGATGCTAAAAAAAATAACCCCAATGGGAGGAAAACCCAGGACTTCCCGATCGACATGCCTTAGCACCGGCTGGAGGACCGGTTGAGCTACCTAGATTAGTGGGATAAATAGGAAAACAATTTAAATTTAAATTATCTTTTGTGATCTGATTTAGAAATTGTACAGTGGTGTACCAGAATCTCTTCTCTGATTGTAGGGAACATTGAATAATGCAACTACAAAATGATGATGATTGGATCTATAACAACTTTGGGAGATAATAAAATGGTAACTATGAACGATCAAATCCTCTACAATCCTACACTATCTTCCTATGATGCTCCGTTACAACCCTCGTCTGCTCCTACCGATGTCTGATATTGGTGTCTTCTAGTTCGATTGTTGTTCAAAGAAAACTTAGAATCAACATCATGTGATGAAGACAAATCAAACATCCATCTATATTTTTCATCTATGCGCATCTCGTCCAGGTCTGTGTTTTCCATCTATACATGATTTTTGCACAACTACGTCGATCTATGTATCCACACTATTCTACCATAGGAACGAGGCCTTCAACATTATGATCTAGACTTGTAGTGCCTGATTTGGACTCTCAACAACGTACAAATTTGCAGATACTACGATTTCTCTCACATGATCTGCTACTGAAGTATGTGGTGACTTTGATTTGACCTTTTGGTTGAGCTCAGATCAAATTTTTTTGTTGTTATTTTTTTACATAAGAGATATGTGTTCTAGGAGTAACGATCAATAAAGTGGTGTCACTATGTGCTATCTAATATTTGTATACAAATTCTTCTACAGATCTTTGGATAAACCAATGTTGGTATGGACTAAAAAACGTAGAAAATGTCTTCCTGCATCACTCATTGGCAAGCAATAAAAAAAATTGTTACTCGCTTGTTAGTCCCACATGTGGAACATAAGGGGTGCAAGTGGGGTATAAAAATTTGAACCCTCACTAGGTGTTTCGATCACCTTCGGGTGATCTATGCATCCCCGCATGAATAGTTGTGTCTTCCAAGTGTCGTCCACGTATACCCTCTAATTGTCTCATTTCACCATATCAACAAAATTTTGTCTGTCACATCAACATATGTCTTCGCCTAGGTCTATCAATGTCAACCCATCTATGTTAGGTTTTCCACCCATTTGTGTTAGGTTGTCCATCCTCTAATCGCATGTCATATCTTCTCTGATCGAAAGTCAAGGGTCAAGTTCACCCTAATCCAGCATCCACTCTCCCAACTCAGATATCGGATTCTATCGTTCCAGTAAGATCGAGTCAGGTGTCCAGGATTGAATGTCGAGATCGGTCACCATCAGTGTTAACTCCAATCAAAGTATTTTGATGTGTCCAACACATTAGTCTGTCCAATCGCGTCACATCTAGAGAGTCTAGAGATTACTAATAAACAAGCAATGATCAGATCTACATCAACTGAACCAGATCTGGGTCTTGATCCAGGTTTAGTCCATCTGCCTGTATCTAGGTACGTGTAGATTGCTCAAGAAAACAAAATTAAAATTCACCTTGATCCAAGATTGCCCAAGGAAATGAAATCAAAATTTGCCTTTATCCATGATTGACCGAGGAAACAAAATCAAAATTCACCTTGATCCAAGCGTCAATTGAGCGAATAACCCACTTTGATTTTATGATAACACTAATTTATCAGCAAAATGACAAGAGGGGAATTATTAGCACTCATGGCTTTCACTAGATAACTTTCAAAAAAAGCAATAATATATGCTAAACACAACCCTTACATTTTCACCTTTTCTCAAACACTAAATGTAGACCCTGCTAAACTAACTGAAATAAGATAGATATTTTACTTACCTATTGGGCTTGTGGCAAGTTGTGGGATGCAAGGAGTTTCATACCGTAAACAAAGGTTCAATATGTGGGAAGCAAGGAGTTCCATCATAAGCTAAGGTTCCAATACCATGGTGAACCTTAATATTTTACTCATTGTCCATTGAACTGAGCTTGAGTGATTGAGATGGGTTGTACTGTGGTCAATGACATAGGGCTAAGTAATTAGCAATTTTTTTTTCTATTTTATCCATTATTTTAGATGGTAAGCACTGATTTTATATGTTCTATTTATTTGATGATAAATAATAAGGGTGTTATGTACACAAATTCAAACAATAACAATATGTTTTACAGCTTCCAATCCCTATAAAAGAGCAATACAATATGCTTTGTTGTTGGTAGTGGTATATTATTTAAGATGTCCATTGTATATGACCTCTCTTCTTGTAGAATTATAATGCAAAGACCACAGCAGTTGGAAATCAATTTTCTTTGCTTGTTATAATTTATAAAGGCCATGCATGAATCATTTTATAGTTGGTTATATTATCAAAAATTATTATTTAACTAGGACCTTTAAAACATCACAAAATTCAATTTTTGAGAAATAAGCCATAGTTCTTTTATAGTATAATCTCATGCTAAAAGGTTAACCTTAGCACAAGTGAATAATATCAAGATAAGTGCCAAAATTATTTAGGTTTCTAAATCTGCCTTAGAAGCAAGGATTTTGTGGCAAGTAAAAAAGAGAAAATATTCATATGTATCCATAAAAGAAAAATTTATAGAAATAATAGTTGATAATTATCAGTCATACTATTGTCTCCAAATGCTCTATAGATCTGCAATACACATTTGTGACAGTGATGTGTGATACTCAAAATATCAATATTTTTATATATGGCTTGTGTAGCATATTTGACCTTTAAAAGGTCTCTATAATTATTGCTTGCTTAAATAAATTGTAATTCCAATAGATTGACAAATACAATTGTAATAATATAGTTGCATTGTATACATATTCCTCAGCTAATATGACTCCAGTGCTATGAGCAAATATCTTCATTCACCATCTATTGGTTGAAGTTTTTTTTTAGATCAAAAAGCTCTTGGAGTGCTTGTTGTTTCCTCAAATTTCCCACTACCCAATTCACTTTTCCAGTTGAAGAATTTCTTCCAAACTATATTACCATTGGCTTTCTTTTTAACACATACCGATGTGTCATTTTCAATGCATGGTCTAGAAGTTCTGTAGATGGGAAAGTTACAAATGCTTGGCCCCTCATCTGAACCTCCTGCTTCAACTTTATGCCAAGTCCATATTTGGCTTCCTCCATGCTTTCAAAAAGGGACCCAAATATGAAGTTTAATTCATCCACAATTACATCTTTTGCCAAGTTCTTAATATATAAAATATGAGCTGGAATTCCAGGAGTATAATTCTTAAATATTAGAAGTGATGAAATCTCAGTAGGAGGTAGCTTGCCAGATTCTATATAGACACTTGATATTTGAATATGATCAAGTTTGGGTATGCACCATTTTTGGAAATGACTTTTTAATAATAAGGTACCAATTTATTTTTTGAGGCTTATGCATGTTTGGTAATCCTCTTTGGATATACAAGTAATATACATAATTTATACAAGTAATATAGCAACTACAAAAAATAAATCTTATTTATGACAATAAGCTATAGATAATATTTCTTTAAGTATAGCATGTTATGAAGTCTTGAAAAACAAACTATATGACTTTGCATGATTTTGTACATTGTAATATGTTTTTAGGATGTTTAAAAGATTTATTATCGTTTTTGATGAGCTGCAATGAAGGGGCAACAACTTGTTAGTTTAAGTTCTAGGTCTACCAATATAACACTTAGCAAAATTCATTTTGTTAGTTTAAGTTCTAGGTCTATAATTTATGTAGATTTAGAACAATTATGAGATATTTAACATACCCTTACATCTAGTTGGCGTCTAGCAGTCAATGGATCAATATACCTTGTAGAATTACTTTCCAACAAAACCATTTTCATCTCCTGATAATTAAATTATTTCCACATATTTGATTTGTCATTTATTTTTCAGAGCATTCTTTACCCTAGATGGGGCTTATGTATATGATGGTGCCTGGTGAATTTTTTGAGGCTACCTAGTTAATGAAAATATCCTATTAAAAACGTAGACGTTTTTAAATATTTTTGTGTCATATCTTTTTTCTTTTCATATATTAAACATATATGTTTTTTCTAATATTGTATCCAGTCATATCCATTTTAGATCATGGAAAATTTATTGTATCCATATCCTGTTCCATACTAGTATCAGATATCGTATCCATTTCCATCCAACATAGACATTATCATTAAGAGCTACCCACAAAAGCACAACTATCTAGCACTAACCGAGTTTCATTGAGCTCTTTCCTATAAAATATCTAGTTGTGCTTCTGGAGCAGTTGTCAGCACATCCTTGATAAATTTAGTAAATGAAGAACCATATATTGCCAACTGAGCAATGAAGTCATTTTAAAATATTAGCAAGTTAAGAATATTAAAATTTTACCACCGAATTGTTTAGATTTGCATTCAAAATATTAAGGGGTTCAAGGCTATGACATGGTAAATAGCCTTTAGAATTTTACTGAAATGATAAGATGACCTTAAGAAATTTTAGAGATAACAATTATTTCAACTTATAATTATACCATTAACCAACCATGTATAACAAAGATATATTTTCAAAACTTGAGAACATCAATAATATGCACAATTAAGTCACCATTTTTAAGTTTTATCTCATCTTGTTCATGACATTGCAATATGAAATCTTATTTCTTGATACGAGGAATGGATATAGAAAGTAAAAAATAGGCTTCACACTAGTCAACATGAATAAATTACTTGGTCGGGATAGACTACAAGATGATCCATTTATCCTAGTATTGTAAGCCAGACAAGTATTTTATGTAATTGATCCACTTGATACCAGCTGGTATGTGGTTCTCACATCTCCTCCAAGAAGGATCAAAGACATTAAAGCATACGAGGTAGAATATGTCAGTGTCTTTGGAGCAACAGATTTTGTTGGACCTAAAATTTCATAATATGAAAATGCAAATGATGAGAACATTTAATATGTTCGTGAAGAATATGAGGGTACATGGTTGGAAGCCTAATTATCGTACTTCAAAAGTAGTTATAATTAATGGAAATAATTAATGTGTTAGATATTTTTTGTTCTATTTTAGAAAATTCTAGTAGATAATCTATGGACAACCAAGCTAGGAGTGAGACAAGTAAGTATCCTAAGAGAGAATACAAGTGTTGCTAGGGCATATGATTAAGATTATAATCATGCATGCATGTTGTAATGTGTTGAAATGAAGGTTTATTGTGTTGAGTGTGTGTTAGTTATGAAATTGATGTTTCATGTTTGACTCTTAGTCCTAGTCCTTAATTAGCAATAGTACTTGATTTGTATAGATGGATATTTATGCATCTTATGGAAGTCTTAGGATACCCTCTTGCCTCATATCTTATGGTTGGTGCGGGTAGGGGTGTTTAGACATCTATCTATTATATGGAGGGATCAAGTTGTCCATTTAATCTTGCATTGAACTGAGTGTTTTTGTAGTTGATTTTGGTTTATGTAGTTGTTTATTAGTGTTTTTTTCTTCCCTTTTTAAAAGGATTTATATTCTATTTATTGATAAAATCACTTCTACTCTATATTTTATGTTACCTCTTTTAGTTGTTGACATCTATCTTTATGAGTGACTCATTCATAGCCCTTATGTTCGCTTATGTTGGTTGAAGATGATGGAACTTTGTTTCAAAATCCATATCTTAAAAAACTATTATTTCTTTGTTCATTTCTTATAGGGATGCCTTGTGGCATGGGAATTTATTTATTGCTACATACAAAGTGATGGAATGATAAGAAGTAAGAAGAATTTAATTTTGCAAAGAATTTTAGAATTTTAAGATATTTGTTTTTAGGCTTTAAGAACTTTGACATGTTTTGCATTTGCATAAGAAGAAATTATCATGTTCTTTGTTAGATGGATTGAACAAACCATGTAAGTGTGTCTTTTTTATCTTTTATGTTTTTGATATAATTGCTTGTGGAATTGTTATTATGTTCTCGTTTGTGGTATAATTGTAAATTACATTACTGTTTGGCTTAACTTCTAGTCCCTCCAACATGGATCATCTCCTTTATATTTTTTCTAATTGTAGGCATGTTTTGTTTTGATATTTTTTGGTCAATATACTTTGAGATAACATGAACAACAGTTGCTTATTGCTTATTTAGGACTGCTTGCAGACCATATATCAAGATCTGGTACTACTATTGTGGCTTGTGGGAATCAAAGACTTGAGAAATTGATGTTCGTTAGGCTGCTTCTATCCTAGAACATGATAGTATGTTGCATATGTTGTTTTCTAAATTTTTGAAGAACTAATATCTATGTTCCATTTACAGAGAGATATTTTTGGGTAAGAGACTACCTGCTTTTGATGGTCGAAAGAGTCTGTACACTGTTGGGGCTCTGCCTTTTGTATCGAAGGATTTTATGATAACGCTAATTGATGAAGAGGAATCAAACAACAGTCCAAGGTACATCATAAAAATATCCTAAGTTATTAAATATTTCCTATAATTGTCATGATTTTTTTAATATCTTGTCTTTGGCTATTAGCCAATTATGTGGGAATTATGACAGCTATTCTATTAATTGAAAAAAATAATAAACTATTAAATTTTTCTATATTATATTTTTTTTGCACATAAAATATTTAAGTTTGAAGTTTGAATACAATCAGGTGGAGGTGGCAGGAATAGAAGCTATGACTCTTTATTCAACTTTGCAACAAATAATCATTTTGTTTGCCAGCATAAACTATAAATACAAAATCATCACAACCTTGGCATCAATTTCAATTCTTAGAAAATTTTGGACACAACAATCTTCTCCACTCTTTTACTAAGTCCCATTTTAATGTAGTCAAACTGGACTACAAAGTCCTTGCATCATGTAAAATTGTTCCACATGACTAGTTCACATTCCCTTCATAATAGTCTATGTTTTTAGGTTTTACAAGTATATATCCATAAGCAGGTCCTGCAAAATTATGGTTACAATCTTGAACTTATTGAGGTAGCACTCATTATATGTGTAATGGAATTTCACCTCACACTCTAGTTTGTACTTCATGTATGAGTTTACAAACCTAAAAATGATAAGTGGTTGAAGAAGGAGAATTTAGCAATCTGGTTTTAAAAAATCTTAAAATTCCTCTTCAACTAAGGAAGATCTCAGGTCAACACCTAGAGGATGATCCACACCATGTGCTACTAAGAACACTATATAAATAACCCAGGATACAGGACACACCAACAAAACCATCAAAAAGCTCTCACAGTAGAACTGTCCAACTGATGAAACTCTAGGAAGATTTGTACCAATGGAATACAATTATATCTATAATAGAAGAGGAAAGCATGTGGACAGCAATAGGTAGGAAGTAAGGTTCAAACATGAGATACAGTGCCATATGAGGATGAGAATGCTCCTTACAGGGAAGTTATTCATGCTTTTCATTCCCACAATGGCCTTCCCCAACATTTTCTTTATATACATATATACAAACTTTATGAATATTTTTATTGAATTGTCTTTTTTGTTTAGTTCCTTAATTGTAAAATTTAAGAGGCAGGCTACTCTGTCTTTGCACTGTTACTCTTAGTTAAGAAATCAACCATCTCTTTATACATCCATAGGATCTTCGAATCATGGAAATGTTAACTTTTTTACCACATATACCTGATTGTATTAGTTGGACAACTAGTTGAACATGGGGGGATGCTTTTCATATTTTTAACTTGGGTGATTGTTATGGTAAGTGTCTCGCCTTCATGCAACACCACATCATGATGGAACTCAATTCAATAATCCTATTGCAAAGCTATTCTATGAAAATTTCTTGAAGTTGGGGCAGCATGAACACTAAGTTGTTTTGTACTACTAGGAAAAGATATATATACTTAAAAGCTTAGGACAAGTGATTGAGGTGATTAACATGGAAATGAATGGTAAGTGGTTCTAATGATATGTGATTAACAGACTACTAACTCATGAAAAACTCATAGGGGTGTTCTTTAGGGCATAGGATCTGTAAAGTTTAAATTTTCTTATTATACGTTTTTTAAAATATGGACTACTAACTTATAGGGATGTTCTTTAGGGCATAGGTGTTGGAAATATTAAGAATGTTAAGTTGTCATTGATGTCAAAGAGTACATAAGGCAGAAGTATTTTGATGTCAAAGGGTACATAAGACAAAAATATTTTGATGTCAAAGATGCATGGTTGTCAAGGCAAAAATATTCCCCATGGTTTTGATAGCAAGCAATGGACAAAAATTCAAGGCAAAGCAATGGTAAAAAAAAATCAAGGCAAGAGAAGGATTACAATATTTAAATTTTAAATTTAAATATTATAAAGCTGAGTTTAAAAGCTTGGGATAAAAGTTTAAATTTGCATTGGCCAAAAATATCTAATTTTTAAAAGAGAAGGAAAGAGATTTAAACTGCAAAGGACAAGGCTTAAAGAAAAATATTATAATTTTTTTCAAATATTATAATATAAAGTTTTAAAAGGGACAAGGCACCAAAATTATTAAGTGCATAAAATCAAAGTTAAATGTCATATTAGCATTGACATCGTGAAGCAAGGCAAAGGATAAAGCAAAGGATATAAATACACCAACGATTTTATTGCAAAGACTAATGTTCTTGGATATAGCATTTTTTATATTCCTTCGTGCTTGAATCGATGAATGAGAAAAGGGAACAGAGTGTGATTTGTGGCACTAGCGAAAGAAAAACAAATATTTTATGTTGTGTATTGAATTTTAGATGGGAGGCTAGCCTAGTTGGTTATTGAGCTAGTGCTAGGGTTCTTGGGGCAGGAAGGTCACAGGTTTGAAATCGGGTGACTCCTGTTTTTTCTTAACAAAGTTAAAAATATTTTGATTGGTCAGAGAAAGTGCTTCAAATATTTCGTGTTGTACTAAGGTTACTACCCGCTAGGGTAGCCCGACTGGTAACCAAGCCTTATCTTGGGTGCTGCATGGGCAGAGATCACGGTTTTGATTCTCCTACACTCGCGAGGTGTGTTGATTGAGGTATGAGTGCCAAAAATTTTATTTAAATTTTTGAAAGGATAAAGTGCGTTGCCCTTGTATTGATTAAAATGAGGATATAGTTTGTTGCCTTGTGTTGATTAAAATAAAGACAAATATTTTTGTGAAAAGGAGATAGATTTTTTGGTTGGTTATTGATTAAAAAGGGGGTAAATTTCTGTTTATATTTTATTTAAGAAAAGGAGTTATAAGGTGTATAAGGGACTAGTTGAAAGTTTTTTTTTGTATGTGAAAATTAGAGACAAGGTGGTTTTGCTATTGCTTGAAAAGTATAACTCTTGCATGTTAGTAAAGGGGATATAAGGTGTATTGTGGATTGTTTTAAAATTGTAATTGTTGCATTTTAGAAAGGAGACATAAGATGTATTGTGGCTTATTGTTTAATTGTATTTTTGTATGATAAAGAGGAAAATTATAATGGTTTAAAAGCTTTATCTTGTGAGACCAAAAAAGAGTTATAGAGCATTATTTTTAAGGCATTATTGTGCACATATTTTGAGAAGGATTTTTAATGTATAAAGAAGAGATTTGCTAACCAAGTTTTCAAGTGGCAAAAGAAAGAAAATTATTTTTGAGACAGGTTTTGAAGGTACATCATCATCAAGGCAATTTTTAGAGGTATGGTGTTTTTTTATTCCTTTCTAAAGGTTGATGTTTGTTTGAAGGAAATATTTGTGATATAATAAGGTGGAGATATAAGGATTAATTTATGTTCATGATTGGAAATATTTGTGCTAGAGTGTGAAAGCTAAGTTGTGCTTTATTGTTGAATGAAATTGGAGACACATGTGCTAGGGCTTGAGAACAAAGTTGTGCATCATTGATGAATGAAATTGGAAACACATGTGCTAGGGTTTGAGAATAAATTTGTGCATCATTGATGAATAAAATTGGAAACACATGTGCTAGGGTTTGAGAACAAAGTTATGCATCATTGTTGAATAAAATTGGAAACATATGTGCTAGGGTTTGTGAACAAGTTGTGCATTAGTGTTGAATGAAATTGGGAATAAAAGTGCAAAGTGTTTGAGAACATAAGTGTACATTACTTTGAGTGAAATTGAAGTGAAAGTGCAAGGGCTATAGACCAATGTTTGTGAAGCAAATCTATGCATTAGTTTTGAGTGATATTGGGAATAAATTTGCAAGAGTTATAGATTAGATTTGTGAAGCCAATTTGTGCATCATCATGATTGACTTTGGTAGTATATAAAAAGGATAGACTTGTGCATTATTCATGATTGATTTTATGAGTAGGACTTGTGCATTGTGATTGCTTTTGGAGTGAAGTTACAAATCAGCAAATACCAGGTCAGTTATCGAGTGCTAGACTAGATCTACCTTTAAAATGTAATAAATGTGAGACATGTGAAAGCGATAGACTTAATGAATGTAAAGAACCTATTAAGAATTTTTTAGTGCATATCATTCTCTTAATGTTCAAGAGGTTAAACGAATTCTTGGTAGAATATGTCTAAATTGCTTTAGTTGAGAAAAGCACATTGAAGAATAGATAAAGTACTTGATGACATCATTATGCAAGATAGATAAACAATTTTTGTATACAAGGTTTGGAACAGAGTTGAGTAGGTTTTATGAGCAAGCTGAGGATCTTTAAGCAGTATTGTGATTAAATTTGAGCAGAGTTGTGATCAGGTTTGAGCATAATTATGAGCAGGTTTGAGTAGAGTAGTGAGCAGGTTTGAGCAAAGTTGTGAGCAGGTTTAAGCAGAGTTATGAGCAGGCTTTAGGAGAGTCATGAGCAGGTTTGAGCAGAGTTATGAGGAGGTTTGAGTAGGTTTTGGGAGCATATTTGAGTAAGCCTTGTGTGTAGGCTTGAAGTAGATTTGTTTTTATGATAATATTTGAGCAAGCTTGGTGTGTAGGCTTGGAGTAGATTTAAGAAAGCCTTGTATATAGGATTGAAGTAGATTTGAGCAAATTTGATAGCAGGTTTTGATGAGTAGATTTGAGAAAGCCTACTGTGTAGGCTTGGAGCAAATTTAAGCAAGCCTTGTATGTAGGATTGAAGTAGATTTGAGTAGTAGGTTTTGATGACCATATTTGAGCAAGCCTTGTGTGTAGGCTTAGAGAATATTTGAGCAGGTCTTGGTGAGCATATTTGAGCAAGCCTTGTATGTAGGCTTGGAGTAGATTTGAGCATGTTTTTATGAAAAAATTTGAACAAGCCTTGTGTGTAGTTTTGGAGAAAATTTGAGTAGTTTAGTGAGCATATTTGAGCAAGCCTTATGTGTAGGCTTGAATTAGATTTGAGCAAATGGGATTGGTGTATCCTATAGATAGAGGTCCATGAACTAGAGCAAAGGGGATTGGTTTCTCTTGTGGATAGAGGTCCATGAACCAGAGCAAAGGGTATTGGTGTCTCCTATGGATAGAGGTCCACAAAATAGAGCAAATGGGATTAGTGTCTCCTATGGATAGAGATCCACAAACCAAAAAAAATGGGATTGGTTTCTCCTATGGATAGAGGTCCAAAAAACTAGAAGTAGATGGGATTGGTGTCTCCTATGGAGTGGTGTCCACAAAACCAGAAGTAGAGGGGATTGGTGTCTCCTATGGAGTGGTGTCCACAAAACTAGATCAGAGGGGATTGGTGTCTCTTGTGGAGTGGTGTCCATGAACTTGAGCATAGGGTATTGGTGTCTCCTTTGGTTTGGTGTCCATAAACATTGTAATAGGGAATTGGTTCCCAAGAGATTTGTTGAGAAAATTTATAAAAAATATTTTCTCTGTGGACGTAGCCCACATTGGATGAACCACTTTAAATATGTGTCTCTTATGTGTGTGATGATCTGTGCATTGTTTCATTATTGCAATTGTTAATATCAGATAATATTGCTTTGGAAAGAAAAGTAAAAGTTTTATCTTATATTGTTCACCCCCTCTCTCAGTATAAGCTTGTGTTCTTCAATAGGATCTATAAAGTTTGAATTTTCTCAATATACATTTTTTTAAAAGATAAAAGGAGTGACATTTAATTTAAAAAGTTGATAAACATTTGTAGAAAATATATCCTTACATTGTATGGGTGGTATTTTTTAACTTGATACCACAAGTAGTTGTTCTTTGATGTTGATAAACAAAATGAAAAAAATGGATGAGTCGCCTAAAACACCTCCTTTTGGTTTAATATAAAGAACAACGTTCATCACTATCATTATTATTTACTCTCAGTCCATATTAGTTGATTGATTGTGATAATAAAATACCATTGGATAAGAAAGACAAGGTGCTGATACTAAATGCAAGATCTCATTGATAATCATTTTACAATGTCTTCTTGGAAACTTCTGAGCTTTGATTAGGAGGATGAGTTCATATCAATACATTGATGTCGTAGGCACCGTGGGTGGTGTTTTGCAAGTGGAAACCACAAAGAGAATTGTTTTATGTTGGTAAGTATAAATTGATTGATTCTCAAAGAACTGGCAGTATGTGTGAGATATTTTTATTATCAAGTGGCTTTGTAAAGTTTGCAAACTCTTGGAACTTGATCAAGGAGTTAAAACATGCATTGACAAAATTGTTTCCGCTGAGAGAGTGTTGAATAAAGAGACATAGGCTCTTTATAATCGATGGCATAACTTATCTGATAATAAACTATCACTTAAATACACAATTGTTAAATTTAATGCCTTTCAATCTTGACTTTCCAATATATTAATTTGAGTGTCTATTACTTTTCTATTGTTTGAGTAAGTACACAATAGTGAACATCAATGGTAATTTCAAAAGCTAGGCTATAGGTAAGGACAATTAAAATACCTATTATCACTATAATTTATTTATGAGCCTGACTGTTTGGCCTAAATTCTAGTCCCTCCAACATGGATCGTCTTCTTTAAATTTTTTTGTTAGGGTGAGACCATAAGAGGGCGGTTATAAACCACCCTCTTAGGCCTAAGAGGCTTAACTTTAAGAGGGCGTTTAATAATCACCCTCTTAGTCCTAATATGGCGGTTCACAACCACCCTCTTAGTCCTAAGAAGGCAGGTTTTAACCACCCTCTTAGTCCTAAGAGAGTGGTTTTTTGAGGTGATTTTAGCCACCGTCGCATGTCGTAAACTTTTTACGATGCCCTCATAGATGGTGGTTGAATAACCACCTTTAAAGATATTTAAGGATGGTTTATAAACATCGTTAAAGCCTTTTTTTGTGTAGTGTTGAATCCTTATCTACTTAAGCCTTGAAAATACATTATATAAGTCTCTCATAATCTCTTGTATTCCTTAATTAATATACTTCCAAAAATATAAAGAACCTTCATCTACATGTTAATTTAAGACTAAAAACCCAACCCTTTAAACCATACTATCAATCCACATAAGCAACTAATTTTCTTCTTAATGAAATAAAACTTAATTAATGCAAGTATTGCTTTTTAGCCATATAATCTAAGATCTTTCAACTAATAAAATAAATAACCAAATCAAAGGGTTCTCCAAAAACTTAATTAACCAACATAAATATTTTCCAACTCATAATTTAATTAACCAAATAAACAAAAGTTTCCAACTAATGATTTGATTAATCAATTCCAAGGTTTCCATTTAATAATTTAATTATTCACTTCATAGGTTCCACTACTAATTTAATTATTCAATACAATGGTTTCAAACTCCAAAGCATTTGAACTAGCATTGGAATAGGCATAAAATATAAGCATACAACAACAAGAAAAAGAAGCACCACGATGCTCGACCCAACAAAATGCACAACACACAGGCTTCCAACTTGATACCCTACCTGAGGATACGTCTAGGGTTCTAAGCAACACACTAGACTATTTTCATAACAAGGAGGATGTATAGGTTGACTACCCACCTTTCGAGTCCTTAGAGAAGACCAAAAGGGAAAAGGCTTATGGAAAATAAAATCTAACAGGTGAAACACCAAACCAAAACCAATTCCCACCAACTAGATAGATGTTATACTCAATAGACCATAACAACAAAATAATAACTTGCAATATCACTAAGTTTAAACTAGATTCTTCTATAACAGTGACACTTGCAGACTACTCTAGCTAGGTATGTCTAATACGGATAACCAGAACTCAAGGTAATGCTAAACAATTACAACAAAACCATTAACTTCCTTATGCATTATGTATACTCTCCTATAACAGCATTCCAAGCAGGCCAAGAGCATAAACTAAAACAATCAAATCAATTCTTATGAGAGCATCTTAACCGGATACCAACCTTTTACTAAGTAGATGTATTTCAATCCTCTAGTGAAGAATCACCTCCACAATCTTCCTGCTTCTCAATCTTCGTTCCTTTCCTTCAATTCTATAAAAATCCCCTTACTATCAAGTCATCTACCTCTTTTAAATAACCTTTCCCTCCCCAAGATCAACTAGGGATGGTTTCTTTATGCATACCCATTTTTCTATCTTGGTAATGCTCAACACATTGAAGAATGCCAATCTTTTCAACGTTCAAATAAAATGACCATGCCACTATTTTCATTTTACCAATGCTAGAGTTTATCAAAAATTTAAAAAATTTCTTCTTATTTTATCTTTACCCCTTTACAACCTTAATAAGAAATTAATTATCTTACTTTCTAAGGTTTTCTTAATAAATCTAATATAAGCCTACTACATTTATAAGGCTTAATATTAACAATGAAAGCATTATTGGCTAGCATCATCAAAATCCAATTCTAATGTAATTAAATTAATTACTCACCTAATTAATTTAATTATTATTTAATTCTAATATTGACCATTAGCATCGATGCCACATACAACAATACAAAGGCTCTTGCCAAGCCATCTTGTTTTTTGCTAGGATGCAATCAACAATATGCACAACATTGTTTTTTTTCTTCCTTAAGTAGGTGGCTTTTAAGATAACTAAAATGTTATCACCTACCAAGGATGACTCTTTTTCTAATAACAACCTCCTTGCCCAATGGTGTATTCAAACAAAATATTTATATCATCCATAAATTTTCATTTTCCTCTAAACTTTGGTGGTTGTCCCATACCAATCCACCTATGAAAGTACTTGGTCTTGCAACCATTAAATTTATCACTAGTACAATATTCTCCAAATATCATAAATAAAGCATAAAGTTCAACTATCAACACATCCTAGTAACATAAAATAATATTATGCATCCTAGCAACATAAAATAATATTGGTCCTATTGGACCTTACATTGATCTAAAGTTCAACTATCAACACATCCTAGTAACATAAAATAATATTATGCATTAGATATCCACACATCAATACATAAATTAAATATCAAGAATACGTCCTTCCAAGGAGGGTCGTTACATACTCCCCCCTTGGACTAAACATAGTCCTCTATGTTTCTTGAAATAAAAGCATATACATTTCATTCAAATAAATATGGAAATTGCTTCTTCATTTCCTCTACATCTTCCCAAGTTGCACAATTTTTAGAATATTGGTCCTGTTGGACCTTACATTGATCTAAGTTTTATTTTCTCAATATATTGTAATGAAACCCTAGAATTATTTCCAGTCATACCTCAATGGTTGAGGGATCTACCATCTAAATGTTGAAACATTCCAAAATAAGAAGGATTGACAGGATATTTCCTAACTAGGGATATGTGAAAAGTATCATGGATATTTGACAGGTTGGGTAGAAGGCAAGACCATAGGCTACTAGACTAATTTTATCAATGATCTCAAAAAGCCCAAAAAAATGAGGATCCAACTTTGTTGAATTGATGGCACTTTTTATGGTTCTTCCCCTCAAGAAAACTTTATCTTCCATAGAGAATTATATTTGTGATCTCTTCATATCAGGATAGCTCTTCTAAAGATCTATTGCTTCCTTGAGCCTCTTTTGAATCACCCTGAGTTCCTCCTCCATCTCTTTGATAGTGTTTAGTCTGATCACCACTCGATATTTTGGATTGTCCTATGATAGAGGTGTCCTATGTATTATGCTATATAAGGTTTCAAATAGAGCCATTCCTAAAGATGCATGGTATCCATTATTATATGCATATTCAATCAGATGCAAAAATTATTCCCACTTAGACTTTAGATCCATTCAATACATGCATAGAATACCTTTGAGAACTTGGTTAACCCTTTTTGTTTGCCCATATATGTATGGATGGTAAGCATAACTAATATTCAATTTATTTCCCACTACACGATGAAGGGCTTACCAAAATTCTTATGTAAACTGGAAATCTTTGTTTGATATGAACACCTTAGGAAAACCAGGTAACCTAAAACTTTCCTTGGCAAATCTATATTCCATAATCGATGCATCATCCTTGATGTTTCTGTTAGCCTATTTCATTAGGTTATTACATTATATTAGCACTTTCATTCTTAAGCGCATGTGCAAGTGTTTCTAAGGTGATTTGGAGCCTGTAGATGGTTTAGGTAGTTATAGGTTGGTTTATTAACCTCTTGTCCATATTGTTATTTATATTCAAACATTTCATAATGTAATGACTATTGTTCACTTCTCTATTTTTGTATCATATCTTGGGCAAGGTGAAAGGTTTTGGGCAAGGTGGTTACTCATTTAAGGTGGTTTCTATTCTATAATCAAAGCGCTCTCCAATATGTAGTCCCAACATAGACTGATTTGAGGAAACAACATGTAAACCAAGCTTCTTGAGGTGGATCTTCACGTAAACCAAGGTAGGGAGAAGCTTGAGATATTTTGTTTGTACGTGAACCGAGATAGGCTCAAACTCAGAGATCGATAGACACATGGCATTGCAGAGGTGGCTGATGTGGAACTCTATTGGCATGGATGTGCCAACCCTATTGTCATTGATGTGGTGATCCTATTGGTAGATAGACACGTGGTACGATGTGGTTGATCGCTGATGTGGCAAGGAGGTTACTAACATGGTGTTCGATTGTGTGCTGACTGTGCAAGTGGAGTTGACATGGAAGTTCATGGTTGATGTAGCAATTGATGTGGTAATTGGTGGTTGATGTGGCAGTTCGTGGCTGATGTGGTATTGATCCATTCATTGGTGTGACAGATGGAAAAAATTCATGGAAGGTCTAACTGCCTAAAGGTAGTCACTATACTGCATGTGAATTGCAATTTTTAAACCGCATGGAAAGCACCAGTGTGGTGCATGTGGGATAAAAGCCCACATTATTATTTTACTTTCGTCTTTAGATTGGGAAGATAACATAAGATACCTTTGTTTTTTCTTCTGTCGGGTGCTACAGCTCGACTAGTAGGCCTGCTCGGTGTTAATATGGACGTTGGGGGTTCGACTCTCGCATGGAGTGATAAGGTTTTGTTAATTATTTTTATTTTTTTCAAATATATGGTAGGGTCCATCTCAAATAGAAGCTTATGCTTCTCATTCATGTCGAAGCTCATAGCTAAGTTGGTTGGGAGCTAATTGTGTAGGAGCTCGAGTGTAGCTCATAGCTAAGTTGGTTGGGAGCTAATTGTGTAGGAGCTCGAGTGTAAGATCGGGGTTCAGACCCCCCGAGTCCCAAATCACATTTTTTTTAGAAAGGAGCAATATACAAGGTATTTTTAATAATACCTTAGGTTAATTTTTTAATTGCAAATTATAAACCTATTTTTTTGCAATTATAAACCTAACAACCTTTGAAACAAGAAACAAGAAAGCCAAATATGGTGGCATTTTTTCTTTAAAACAAAACAACACAGTATTTTTTTTTTAGGGATAAGGCATTTTTTTTGTTTTTCTTCCATGAATACTTTTTGTTTTGTTGTCACTACACCCTCAAGAAAAGGAACTAATTTTTCCATGGAGGGATAAGACACTATAATTTATTTTGTAATTTGAAAGAGTATATCACAAATTTCATCCTTGTTTGATTTGCAATAAAAAGGAGGGGATCAACAACATTTTTCTCTTGCAAATTTCTAAGACAAAGGGGGGAATAAAATTGTGGATTTGAAAAGAACATTTGGATTTGAATATCATTTTTGCAAACCAAAATCTCAAATATTTTGCAAAAATCATTGTAACAAAACTGACATTGTAATAGGTGCATTTTTGTGGAAACTGACACCTAAGTGTTTAAATTTGTGGGCACTTATGGTTGTTTTTTGATTTTTAAATTTTTGATTTTTGTGCATTTCAATCGTAACGTAAAATTTACAAAGAAAAGAAAAGATCCCAAATTTTACACCTATTTGTGTAATTTATTGCACCGTAATGTTCGATATATGGTACCTCTAACCCACACTTAAAGGTAATGTTGTCCTACTTTGGGCTATTATTTCTAATGCCTAACATAGCTACAAAAGTTATGTATGAGCTATTGTTCTCTATAAATCGTCGAGGAGAAATAACGAAAACTAGTTTGATATTCACTCCATTTTATACCCTAATTCTTTATGGTTGTTTGGCTTAAAATCCTCTAACTCATCATCCTTTTTCGAAAGGATTTTGAGGTAGGTGCCATCAATTTGATTGAATTCCATTTCATGTACTCTTTGTAAGTATAAATAAAGTGGGACCATTTGGTGTTATAAGGAACCTTCATAATGGATATTGTTCACAAATATCTATCAGATTCACAGTTGCTCAAAGGTTCTAATTTTGCACCATGGAAGACAAATATGAGAGCTATCCTTCAAGTTGAATATTTATGGGATGTAGTGACTAGCACTACAAAATATCCTACAACAGCAGGACTAGATAAAGAGGTATTTGATAAGAAGGATAGAAGGTGTCTCATGTTTATTCTGCTTGCTACTATAGATGACGTACAACCTCATATTTGTGATGCAAAAATTGGTAAAGAAGATTAAGATGCTTTGATTACCATTTATGAAGGGAAGAATGAGTCCACTATTCTTAACATTCAATATCAACTACATACACTCAGTATGAAATCTGGTGAGACAGTTGAATTGTTCCTATGCAGAGTGGTGGAATTGAAAGTCAAATTGAATGCTATGGGAGAGACAATGAAAAATACTCTCTTAACCTTAGTCATATTGAGAGATTTTCCAAAATCCTTCAAAGCGTTGATTACATATCGACAAGTGTCTGGTAGACAAGTTACCTTTGTGGAATTGGTAAATTTGCTTTAAACTGAGGAGGCAAATTAGCTTCAAAGAGATGAAGTGCCAGATAATACACTTTACTCAAAACAAGGGGAAAGAAGTAAGGTAAATTTTAGAAGAAGGAAAATGGAAACAACCTCAATAGAAAGAGAAGAAATATTACAAAATCTATGATATGGATAACCATGACACCAATAGGTGTTGTTTCAAGAATAAACAACCAAATGACCAAGATCACAAGAAAAAGGGCAAGGGGAAATACAAACCACATAAGAAGAATAAGCAACCAAAGGGAAATGTTGCTTCTGAGGAATCAAACTCAAACCCTAAGAGAGCACACAAGGTGCTCATGAACCATACATCTTCTCAATAGAAGTATTCTATGTGGTATATTGATTTTGGTGCCAGTAAACACATGATTGGTGATTGATCATGGTTTGAGATATTTGAGGCAAAGGAAGGCAAGCCAATGACCATTGCTGATGATAAGACCTATCGATTCCAGGGATAAGGAGATATTTCAATCACTCTTTCAAATGGCAAATGTCAGATTGATAAGGTTCTCTATGTTCCTGGATTGGAAAAAAAATTATTGTTTGTCCCTCGGATCTTGGATAGAAACATGGATATTATTTTCAATGTTGAGGATGGCAGAAAGAGATGTTTCATCATCAAAAAGGAAAAGCATGTAGCAACAAGTTTATACAAGCATGGATTGTTTATCTTAGATTTCATTTCTATGTCTCATGTTGCCATGGTGACAAACACAAATGAGGCTACTTATCTTTGGCACAAGAGATATAGGCATCTAAGTTAAGGATATTTGCTCAAGTTGAGAAAATATGAGATGGTTAAATGCCTTCCCAACCTTTCATCCACATTGCCAATTTGTTTGTATTGATTAGCAGGGAAGCAATATCGAGTACCTTTTGAGGTCAGCTCTTCATGAGCTAAGAAACCTTTGGAGTTGGTACACATCGATCTGTGCGGTCCTATGCCAAACAACTATGGTGGCAAGAGGTATTTTTAGTTTTTTTTTTATGATTACTCATGAAAGATGTGGGTTTTCTTTTCCATAATTGAAGTTAGAGGCATTTTTGTACTTTCAACAGTTTAAGAAGCTTGTTGAGGAGTCGAGATGTTCCATAAAGACCCTCCACTCAGATGGAAGGGGTAAATATACCTCCAAGGAAATTTCATCATTTTTGAATGCACATGGGATTAAGAGACAACTGACAATAGCCTATACTTGTAACACCCTAAAAGTGACTCAAATTAATTCACATTAAGTCAAAAGATGCAAAAATATTAACTCCTAAGCTTATTGCCTTGATTTTTGCACTCTCCTAGCGAGATCGGCTTTAAACTTGACGAGATCATAAGTATAATCTCTAATAGCCTTCTTATGTACAATATTGTAAGTACGATCTCATCCAAAAATAGAAAAAAAAACTCAAATTAGTAAAACAATAAAATTAAGTTCCAATGCTTTTGTCTTTATCCATCTAACAGTGCGATAGTTACGATATCAGATCTATCGATTAGTCCCAGCTTGGAAAAGGTTATAACCTATTTTTTTTTTAGCCCAACTTCTCCAATTTTCTTAGCCTATTTAACCAAGCATCCTCCCCCTGAATTCCTCCTGACTCACTGATCAAATTTTGAATTCTATTCGCCTAATTTTTGCATTAGTCTTCATTATTTTTTTGTGTTTTTATGGGTTCAGAAGTACTATCAGTGTGCATGTGTGGTTACGATCTGTGATCATAGTTACAATCTTGCTCAGTTAGTATCTGATCTTGTTCTGCTACATATGATCTGGTCCGCAAGCTGCTTGGGGGTAAATTCCAAGTTCTAGTTTGCATTCTTTGATTTCAAATCTGCACTTTAGCATCATGCTTATCATCTATCACTGCATGTAGCATAGAAATTTTTAGTATCATTCTTGGTGTTCACCATATTTGCATTCAATTGCATCATTTCGTATATCATAGTCCATATCCATATTGTTTTCTTCAAGAACAACATTCATTAAGTCTTTATATGATTTAACCTCTACTTAACAAGACCCATAGCATATTGCAAGTTTCTAATTTTGCATTATATTTATGAAACTGCAAGTTTCTGCTGTGATCGGATCTATCGATCGCTGATCGATGGATACGATCATTGATTATACATTCAAACTTGCCTTGCAGAATCCGATCCTGCCTGCAACAAGTAAATAGGATCTACATCAGACATGCGAGTTGAGTAGGAGTATCAAATCTTTTCATAATTAAGTAATTACATCAGTTTACCTTTTGTAAATCATTTTTTGTTGTATTCATTGAAATCTAAAGTGCATTTAGTATAGTATAGTTGCATTTGGCCAAAACTAGGTGATTGTGAGCAAATAAAAAGAACATATCAAACAACCTCCCAACCCTAGGTGTGGAAACTACCAAGAAATGTTTCCTGGTGAACCCTAAACAATTCATTGAAAAATCACCAAAGAAGGCATGACCTCAAGTGCCTCTCCTTCGAGGTGTAGACCTACTATTCTCCCATTCCCCTTTGAGGCATGGATCCATTAGCCTGAAGGAAAGGAGTGCAAGAATTTTAGAGCTACATTATTTGGTGAACCCGACGTGAATAACATAGGCATATTTCTTATTCATAAAAACATATAAAACATAAAAAAATATAAAACACAAAACAAAAACAAAAGATCAAAACTTGCACATTTTCATTCCATAGATGTTAAATTTCAACATAGGAAGAGTCGTAAGCATAAATGTTAGAACATTATTATCTACACAGGAAATCTCTCTAATAGTTGAAAATTCTAGTATCCCATCTCAAGAACAATGGACTGAACTCTGGAAAATATTAGACATTATAAAAGCCAAAGAACCAAGACTTAGCCAAATTAAAATATTTGACATAGCTAGAATCCTGGAGCCCGATAATGCTTCTCGCTACTTTGATATTCAAAGGGCATGTGAGAGGTGGTTAACGGATAAAAGAGCAAGTGTTTCTTCAATTGTTTATACCTTTGATGATTACATTGAAAATTCCATAACAATACACAGGTTTCTAGCACACATAGAAGATCAAGAAATAGTCTTGGAAAATAAGAGAAGATTTCACAAAACTCCTAGGGCAGTCCATTATCATGAGTATTATCATGAACTATACTTTTATATGCAAAACTCTGAAATTGATAGTATCACCATAGCCCATTTTGTCAAATTTTTAAAAGCCAACTTTCAATTTGAGGAAGAACATTATATGTCACCTGAAGAGGTTGAACCTATCAACGATATCTATAGACTCTTTCAGGAAGATTAAGTATAATATCTAGAACATTATAATTGTATTTTCTGCTTTGTTTTCAAAAATACAAAAAAAAAAAACAAAAAATATATATAATATTATTATTTAGGTATATATATAACATATATACCCAAGAATTTGAAGCATATATATACAACGTATATATATCACTAAAAGATAAAGCAAAATGCCTAGAATTTTAAGGAATGGTAAACAAATAGAGTTTGATGAACCAGATCAAGAAAACCTTGATGATAGGGTAATTATTGAAGATGATAAACTCACAGAACAAGGTGAGGATGATAATGGAGGAGAAGAAGAAGAATATTATAACCAACCTCTTGTAGATCCTCAAGGCAATGTCAGCTTTAAATCTGTCCAACAATTTATGGATTTTTTAAAAGAACATATAGATGATCTTCATCACGTAATAAAGATAGAACATTTACTCCCATCGAGATATTATTCAATGGAGGCCGCTATAGAAGCTGCTCTCCAATTAAATGCAAATCCAATGACATACATAAGTAACACAAACCAAAATCAAGCTGGTCCATCTCATCAAAACATAGATTTGAACAATAAAAAATCAGCAACACAACCAAATTCCAAACAAAAACAAAATTCTTCTGCTTCTCAAGCTCCTAATCAACAAATAGCTACATCACAAAGAGCTAAGAAAATTCAAAATGCCAATCATCATCAACAAAAAGTTCAACAAAATACAATCCCATATAAACTACATAACATTGTTCCCACAAACACTTTACACAATAGTATTTCAACTGGAAATCCTTATGTGACAACACAACCTTATTATCAAAGACACAATAACATGGTACAACAAAATCAATTTGGTGGACAACCACAGGGACTTGAAGCCATGGTTAAAAAATTAGCTTCACGTCTAGATCAAATGGATCCCTACCATCCCTCATACAGTTATAGAGAGATGTGTAGTCAACCCTTGGATCCTATTGTGGTTGCTCAACCATACCCAAAATATTTCCCTATGCCTGTCCTCCCGATATATAAAGGAACCGAAGATCCTATTGAGCATATTCTCATGTTTAGGATAGCATGTCATGATATTTCTTATGATGACTTGTTGTTACTAAAAATATTCCCTAAAAGTCTTGGAGGCATGGCCTTAGAATGGTATTATCAATTACCAACAAATTCTTTGAGAAACTTTGAAGAGACAATGAAAATGTTTGTTCACCAATTTAGTGCATACATAGAAAGACATGTCACTATTAAGGATTTATATAACTTAAAACAAGGGAAATATGAAAGCTTTGTTGAATTCCTAGCCAAATGGAGGCAACTTCTAGGAAAATTGCATTTTGCTTTACCTCACCGAGAGATGTTGGAAATATTCATTGGCAATTTACAAGAACAATTATCTTATGAGCTTGCTACAACTACAGTAACCTCTTTTGATCAAGCTATAGACTTATAAATAAGGGTAGAAGATGCCCTTATCGAAAGAGGTTAATTTAAGAAAAAGGATGAAGATAAAACTTCCAAAAACCAATATAAGAATAAACAAGTAGTAGGTGATGGAGTCATTGATAGTAGAAACACCACAAACATCAATACTATAGAAGCTATAAAGAAGTTTTTATTAAATATTCCTGATAAACCTCCAAGAGAATTCACAAAATTAAATCAACCCTTAACCATGATTTTGCCTCAATTATTAGAACAAGGTTTAATATGGTTTCTAGAGATACGACAACCGGATACCACTGTAGTTGGATATAGGGCTGATCTACATTGTAATTTTCATCAAGTGGATGGACATTCAACTAATTCTTGTAAGTGGTTGAAACATATGATACAAGATTTGATTGATAAAGGTAAAATGGAAGTACAACAATTTCCCGCAAACAATAATACCCAAAAACAACCAACTCAAAATGCAAATCAAAACCTAGATATTTTTCAACATCCTTTACCCAAGCATGGTAAAGAGGTTGTAAATCAATTAGAACATCATAATGTTCCTCCTCCAAAATCGGTATGTGGGAACCATTAGCAAATTTTTACCACAACAAGATTTATAAACCTCCTATGTACCTACTCTATCTGTAGTCACAACTAGACCAATACAATATTTTCAATATTCATCTTCAGAAGATACAAGAAGTGACACAGAAAACATAGAAAGTGAAATAGAGAGTGAAATGGACATCACCTCAAATAATTCAAATAGTTTTGAAGATGAGTCAGATCAAATTCTCCCCATCATAGATTTATTAGTTCCAGAAGAACCATTCCCTAGAAGAATGACCACTCGACCCTCATCTCAACAAATACTTTCAAATGAACAAGCAAAAAATGCTAGACCTCACTTTGGTCATTTACAAAACAATAATATTGTGGGCACTATTGGAGCCATCACTAGACAACAAGCCCAAAATCAAAATTCTCAATCACAAACTCAAACTCAAAATGAGAAATCAACTCCATTTGTATTAAAAGCACCTACAAAAGGAAATAATATATCAAATCCACAACAGAAATATCCTTATGACATTAATGAACAATTGGCTAATATCACAACAAGAATTTCTCTTCTGGACCTTCTAAGAACTTCATCCATCCATAGAGAGGAATTAATGAGTACCTTAAGCAAAATGATGGTACCTCAAAATATAGAACCTGATGTTGTGGTTAATGTTGTAATCTCTCATGGAACAAATTATATAGATTTTCAAGATAAGGAAATTCCTCCTCAAAGTATGTATAGAGATAACCCTTTATACATTACAACATTAATTGGGGATGTAGGTGTTAAAAGAGTTTTAATTGATAATGGATCATCATTAAACATATGCACATATGATGTTTTCCAAATGTTTGGATTTAGAAGTGAAGATTTAAAAAGAACTGAAATTATTATCAAAGCATTTAATGATGAAACTCAAGAAACATGTGGAGTATTTTCAATTCCATTGCAAGTTGATCCATGGATTTTAGATACGACCGTGTTTGTTGTACCTTGTCCTGCATCGTACAACATTCTTCTAGGTCGACCTTGGATCAATGCAATGAGAGCGGTACCCTCTACATTACATCAATGTGTTAAGTTCGAGTTTAAAAATCAATTGGTCACTATCCATGGTGACCCTAGACCATTTGACATGTGTGCTATGGTAGAACCAATAGGAGTCCCATTTTGTCCTGCTATGTCTTCAACACACCCTAGTCCTCCTCCAGTATCAAAACCCACACCATATAAACCTACAACTAAAGAGGATACTCCTTCTACTTCATATCCTCTTTCGGATGAAGTATTACCAAATTTATCTTCAATACTCACAACTTTAGAATAGACTAATTTTTCCACTCAAGATTCCCTGGTTTTATCTCAATTACCGCCATCTCCCTGCATGATGGGCTTGCCACAAAAATTGGAAAGTATTTATCATGTTGGGAGTTGTACCTTTATCTATGAAGGGTATGATAATGGTAAAATTAATATTAAAATGAGTGTCACAATTGATCAAAATGGTTTTGCTAGATGTTATTTTTCTAATGGATATGTAAAATCAAAACAAATAATGTGTAACATGGGTTATAGAGGTAAAGGTTTGGGACCTCTTGAAAAATGGAATACATGAACCTTTAGAAGTTGAGGAATGGCCTTCCCAATGTGGTATTGGTTACATTCCTATAAAAACCCAACCATTCCCATTTGAAGATGATGACCAACTTGTAACATATCAAGAATATTTGGCACATCAAGAATTTTTCAAAACAAGTAGGAGGATATATTCTTGTAACATGTTATCAATAGCATACCTAGACATGATTGCTAAACCAGATGAATATTTGGAAGGAGATATATTTCATAATATTTCTCTTGATGAAGTTTTGAGGAACCGATTCTTCTTTGATGGATCTATACCGTGCATAGCACATATTCAAGCAACTACTCCACAAGAAGAATTGGCTAAGTTGACCTTAGAAGAATTACAATAAATGGGTGTATCACCCGCTCCTAACTTTGAAAGAGAATTAGACATTGTGGTAGAAAACGTTCTACAAGTTCACATTGGGATAAAATAAAATCCCCACATGGTTAAAATTGGAGCAGAGCTAAGTGAATAAATATAAAACCAATATATTATATTTCTCATAGAATATGCTGATGTTTTTGCTTAGACATGCAAATATGCCAGAGCTAGATTCTTCTGTGGTCATGCACCATCTAGTAGTGCGCCCTGATGCAAAACCTATAAAGCAAAAACTTAGAAAAATGCATCCCAAAGTAGCACTGCTAGTCAAAAATAAGTTATAAAAACTTTTGAATGTAATTTTATGTAAGCTATTGACTATGTTGATTGGATATCAAATGTTGTTCCAGTAACCAAAAAAGAGGCCACTAGAATTAGGGTTTGTATTGATTTTAGAGACATTAATGTTGCATATCCTAAGGATGACTTCCCTCTCCCTAATATGGATCAAATCATAGATTTTAAAATCGAGAGTGGGATGTTATCCCTCATGGATGGTTTTTTAGGATACAACCAAATCCGAATAGCTCCTGAAGACCAACCCAAAACAACTTTCATCACACCTTGGGGAACATTATGTTGGAAAGTAATGCCCTTTGGTTTAAAGAATGCAGGAGCAACATATCAAAGAGCTATGACGTATATCTTTCATGATATTATGTATGATATTCTACATGATTATTTAGATGATATTATAGCTCGTTCAACTAAGGAAGAAGACCATATTAATAATTTAAGAAAAGTGTTTGATATACTAAGAGAATATAAGATTCGCTTAAATCCAGATAAATGTGTATTTGGAGTTAAATGTATAAAAATATTAGGAGTTATTGTTTCTATGTGTGGCATAGAGATATATCCCCTTAAAATTAAGATTATTCTTGATATGCCACCACCTAAAAACATATCAAAATTAAGGAGTTTACAAGGTAAATTACAGTATATTTGTCGCTTCAATGATAAGTTGGCAGATAAAACCTGACCTTTTCTTAAGTTACTTAGTAGAAGAATTCTATTTCAATAGGATGATGAATGTAAAGAAGCCTTTGAAAACCTTAAATAGTATCTTCTTAATACTCTAGTGCTTTTTCTGCCTAGACCTGATTGTCCTTTTATTTTGTACATTTTTGCTTCTGAACTGGCACTTGGAGAAATGTGGGCTCAAATTGATGATGATAAGAAATAACGAGCCACATATTATATAAGTAGAACATTAATAAACTATGAAACCCGTTATACACCTATATAAAAACATTGTTTTGCGGTTGTCTTTTCCACACAAAAATTACGCCACTACATGCTTAGTCAAAAAACATTTGTTATTGCAAAATCTGATCCATTAAGGTAATTGATGAGTAGACCTTACTTGTCAGGATCTACAACTAAGTGGGTTCTTGCTCTAAGTGAGTTTGAGCTCACATTTATTGGCCAAAAATCTATTAAAGGCCAAGTTATAGGTAATCAACTTGTTGTTGTACCTCTAGAATCTACTCATCCTATAACCATAGAATTTCCTGATGAGAGTCTTAACTTAGAAGAGGATCTTTATGAATCTTGGTCTTTGTATTTTGATGGATCTAAATGCATGAGCGATGCAGGTGTAGGTATGTTGGAAATATGAGGAATATTTGTTGTCATTGATGTCAAGAGTTAGTTTCAGTGAGCAGTGCAAGAGGAAGGATGTCAAGAGTCAGAGAAAGATTGCTTCTAGAC
Organism: Wollemia nobilis; assembly: GCA_028583015.1. NCBI lineage: Eukaryota > Viridiplantae > Streptophyta > Pinopsida > Araucariales > Araucariaceae > Wollemia > Wollemia nobilis. The sequence continues at coordinate 310,757 of JAQPPZ010000523.1, read as the reverse complement.
CTAAGGGAAATAATATTATAATATCTCTCATTATAATATTTAAGATGATCAGATAAGGTCTACAGGAGTAATTAGAAGTTCTAAGGAAAAAAATATTATAATATTTTATTATAATATTAAAGGTCTAATGGTAAGACCTAAAGAAATTAAATTAGTTATAAATTAATTTTAATAACTTCATTATAAATTAATTTATAATTTAATTTGATTAACTTTATAGTTATTAAATTAATTATGAAATAATTATAATAATTTTATTATTAATTAAATTATAATTCAATTTAATAATCCTTAAGTTAGGGTTATAAATGGCATATATAAAGCACCGATGTCATATTCTATCTCCTCCGTCGACGTCAATTATTTTCAAAGCATGGGTATAAATACCCTAATCCTAAAAGGCTTCAAACCCCATCTGAGATTTTAATAAATTTCCTAAGCAAAATTGTGTGTGCAATATTCGTGAGCAAGAGAGGGAAGAAGTCCTTGTTTGACCCTTTTTGGCAGGTAGAAAAGGGAGAAAAGGCAAAAGGTACAAAGGCCTTGTCACGACTTAGCTAGGTAGGCTACCAGCAAGTGGCAGCATCTTGGGAACACGACGTACCGCATTCGATTTGCAGTAGGGTTGGTTGTGCAGTGTTTTGTGCACCAAAGATGCCAAAGCCTTTTGGATTTTGGTTCCTAGGTAGAAGACAAAGCGTCATGGGTGCTTTTACCTTCCACGTGAGCACTTAGCTCATGCGGCTTGGCAGTCGTGGCTAAGGCACTGGAGGCGCTGTGACGTGGGATCGAATCCCGTCGGGAGCACTTTGTGAGGTACTTAAATTTTTGTTATAAATTGATTTGTGCTTCTAAGGTTGTATGGTGTATTTTTGAGCTTAGGGAGATATAAGGTTGATGAAATTAAATAATTTTTTTATTTAATTATTTGGTGGATTGAGTTATTTAGAGTGGAGTTATAAGGTGTAATAAGAGATTTATTTTTGTATGTTTTTGGTGAATGCTTATTTCAAAGGAGTAATAAGGTGTATTTGAGTTTAATTATTTTTGTAATTATGAAATATTTTGAGAGATTTTTAGAGTGATATTTTGTCATATAACCTTTGAAATTGGAAAAGAGGGAAATTGTGTTTGAGACAGTTTTTGAGGTCAATTCTTCAAAAAACAAAAGGTATGGGCATATCTTCCTTGTGAGTGATTATTGGATTGTTGTTAATGAAGTTGGAGTGAAAAGGGTTATGTTGGTTGGTCTTTCATACACACCCTGTGAATAATGAACATAAAATACCAATAACACTTTACGGGATAAATCCCACTCACTTTAGGATCTTTCTGGTTATCCAAGGTGTGAGTTACAGAGTTGGGTCGAATGGCTATTCACTCTTTTACGCTTCTGGAATAGTTTCAAGTAGACTATCTATTACCTTACAATGGGTTCAACCTTGGTTCAATAATGTTTAGCAGTAGTTATCTTTGTTGACAATCGGATTTACAATCAGTTTTTGATATAGCTCTTTATGCTTTAGCAGATTAAATAAAAGACAAATTTGAAAGAAAATAAAAATGGATCATTTGACGGTAGAAAAAAGAGAGTAGGGTAGTGCAAAAAAGAGAAGCTTATCTAACTTAGTTGCAAATCAAAACTATCGATTTTGGTTACACTATTTAGCTTCACAATAAAACCAATCAAAGAGGAAGGTGTCCAGCTTTCTAAGATCACCTTCTACTAAGAGCATAAGACATAGATGACACAGATCTAAAAGAAAATTCTAAATAGAAGGGAAGTCGGTGTCAAATGGTATCTCTCACCAGCAGCCTAGCTCGTGCAGTGAGGATAGAGCAATTAGAACAGACCCAAACCTCAAATCTTTAATTTTCCCTAGCATACAACAAATGGAATGAAGCCTAGTAGCATATTCAATATTGATAACACAGATTTACAACTAAAATAAATAGACCTTAGTGAGACGAAAACAAAAGAAGATGCACTTATCACAATATGAAAGATATTAGGCTCCTAGCCACGCTATCACAGAAAACGACGTCACACCAACCCCAGGTACAGAACAAAGCATTCAAACAAGATTTGCAGGAAATTGCTAAAATATCTTTTATTCTAAGTTTTCGCATACTGAGATTACACTTATGGGAGTATATATAGACTCAGGACATGCCCTGATATTTTTAAAATATCTTACTCCCGAATATAATATCTAAAAATTCCACCGTCTCGGTTTTAAAATATAAAAATTTATTTAAAACAAGTCCCAATCAATTTCAACCACTCCGAAAATCTGCTTGAGTATCTTGCCATAAATGGAGAAGGCACAATTTGATATTATTTTCATCCACCTGTAACTGTGTGTAGATATTTTCATTTTCCAGCCAATTGCCGACATATTTCATTAAATGGGCACTTGCTCGGTCACACCTTAAAGTCTTTATTTGCGGCCAGATCTGCAAAATCTAGACGGATCAGAAATTCTCGGCATCTCCTATTTCCATCTGATGGTCCTTGCTTGATTTGTGTTGAAATGTAGGTTTGTCCATCTTTCTCGCCATTACTTTTGCCATTATGCGATTGTCGGATCACTTTTTGGACACTTTGATGTAGGCAAAATTTGAAAAAGGATGCAAGCAAAATTTGGAATTACCCGAAAAACTCAAGAGGATCCCTGCGGAAAAAAATGAAAATTAAATATTTTCAAAGGATGGAATTTCCTTTTTTTAGTGGGGGTGTGTTGCTTCTCAACAAATGGCGATATCTGCGGGGAAAATAGTAGCACTATTTAGAATCCAGAACTCTAGTTTTAAAACAATCTAGACTGTGTACCATGCTTTGCCACAAATATTTTCTAAAATGATTTAACTACTATCTGCTAGTTGTTAAAGTTTCCCAAGGACATACTAGGTTGAACCACTTAAGAAATATTCTGATGTGTGATTATGAGCGTATAAACCTTCCTTCAAGGATGACCAAGGCTTTGAATGCTTACTATGGATTGATCAGCTATTTAGATTATGCATGGGAAACCGAGTAGAGCTATGTTTACTAGTTTAGCCTTTTACAACCCCGACAGAGTTACTCTTAGATTTTCAAGACCCTTATTCACAACTATGAGGTGGCATCTATAGCTTGGTGAACACGTTTGAGATGTATCCTTCGGGAGCCTTGGCTATCTCTTTCTATCACATAACTTTTTCTTCTTTTTTTTTTTTTTTGCAGAAAAGAGTGCCAGTTTTATGTTGGCTTGCCCAACTTTCACCTTCTCTCTTTTTTTTTTTTTGAAAGATACCGATAGCTGGAAAGCCTTGCTAGAATTTTTTTTTCTAATATTTCATTGATCGAGCAATTGATCGACTAACCGTTTCAACCTGGGTACCAATAGCCTCCTTGGAAACTTAAAATAATTTTATAAATCGGAGTGCCCTCTCATGACCAACTTTTCTTGGATTCTCTGGGAGTTCTTCAGCCAAGCAGTATAGTAGTTTCTTTATAATCAAAATAATTGTGGCGAGCAAGATACAAAATCCAATTATCTTTCTACTGTTGTTCTAAATAACAAGTAGTTCCACTTTTTAGTTCTAGCAGACTATCTCTTAACAAAAATAAAACAAAATAAAAACACACTACTTCAACCTTTATTTACAATATATACATATGCACAAAGTCTTTGTGATTACTCAAATGATGTAGTGGATGGAACAGCTGAGAAATAATGCTTCAGATATTAACCATTGATAGGAAGGTTCATAAAATTACCTTCCAAGTCCTGTAGACGAAATGCATTATTACCTAGGATTTCAGCAATCTGGTATGGTCCTATCCATAGAGGTTGCAACTTGGTGTGTTTACCTTTCTTTTCATGGGCTTTGTACCATAGAAGTACCAGGTCTACAAGTCTAAAGGCCTTCACTCCGACTCTTTTGTCAAACCAGTGCTTGACTGTCTCTTGGTGTCGACTAAAATGCTCCAAGGCTTGAAGTTGTTCATCCTGTAAATTAATTAAGTCCAACACACGAGCTTTCGCATCTGCATGATCATCAAAGTAATCTAAAGCAAATTGATAAGTGGAAAATTTTAAATAGATAGGAACGATGGGCTGAGTACCATACAACAAAGCAAAAGGGGAAGTCTTAAGAGCTTCTTTATGTCTTATCCTGTCAGTCTAAAGTGCATACTTCAATAGTGTGTGCCATTGTCTGGGTTTTTCTACAGCAGACTTCTTGATGGCATTCATCAAATTCTTATTTGTGGACTTAGCTATTCCATTACCTTGTGGATAATAGTTGGATGAAAATTTGATGACTGTCCCCCTCTGGTATGCCGACTCTGCAAATTCTAATGACTGAAATGCTGGTTCGTTGTCGCACACCAAATTCAAAGGAACTCCAAACTCGGTTATGATATTTGATTCTAAAAATCCGATCACCTCATGGGTTGTCCTCCTCATGGTGGTTGCTGCTTCAACCCATATTGTACAATAATCAGTGGTTGTTAAAACATACTTGTGCCCTGCTGATGAATTCAATTTTATCACACCTACAAAGTCAATTCCCCATTGTATAAAAGGTTTTTCTATTATAATAGGTTGTAATGGTAGAGCTTGATTAGCCTACTTGTATGCAAAAATCTGACACTGGTGGCAAGTTCTCACATGTTGATGTGCATCTTTAAACAATGTAGGCCAGTAATAGCCTGCTTTCAATATCTTGTGTGCAGTAGCAAAACCTGAGGAATGCCTTGCTCCTAAATTATCATGAAAACCAGACATCACCTCATTCACTTCATTCTGAGAAATACATCTTAAGAATATGCCAACATAGTTTTCTCTGTACAAGTTGCCTCCTTTGAGTAGAAAATGAGCAGATTTCAGCTTCAGTACTCTTCTTTGAGTTCTATTTAGGTGAGGTGGACAAATTCCAAACCTCGACAGATGAATGACATCTCCATACCAATCATCCAATCTAGAATCCAGCTGATTAATTTCTCCCTCTATAGGTATTTCAGCAATATTTCAGGATAAACCAAGTCCTCTGATTAATTTTGTAGGCCAGATTTCTAAGTTGTACTCCTGCAGTCTCGTGGCCCAATTACCTCTTAGCTCACCCAATTCATCCTGGCTTAATAAATATTTGATAGCTGGATTAGGAACTATAGCATGGACTTTTCTTCTTAATATGTAATTTCTAAATTGCTTGATTGCTCTCACCAAGGAATAGGCTTGCTTATCCAAGCGAGAGTATTTTAGCTCAGCACCCTTTAAGTTGGTACTTTTGAAGGCAATCGGGTGCTCCCATGTTTCTCTTCGTTGGGTTAAAACTGCTGCAAGTGTGTGTTCAGAAGCAAAAGAGTACAAGTAAAAATTTGCATTGAAATCTGGGCTCACCAGCACTGGAACTTGTTTGATGGAAGATTTGATCTCTTGGAATGCTGCTTTGGCTTCCATTGTCTAGGAAATCTTAGCAGTTTCCTTTAGCATGTCATTTAGCGGCTTGACTATTTTCGCAAAGCCAGAGATGAATTTTTTGACAAAATTCATTTTCCCAAAAAATGATCTTAACTCTTTCTTAGAGTTGGGAAAGCGTATCCCCGATATGGCTTCAACTCTCTCAAGATCCATGGAAATGCCATATTTGGTGATTAAGTGTCCAAGGATTTTTCCTTTAGTTACACCAAAAACACACTTCTTTGGGTTTAAAGAAATGCCAAATTCTTTGCATTTGTCGAAGACAGATTCCAAGTGCTTTACGTGGTCAAACCGGGATTTAGAAAAAATTGTCAAGTCATCCATGTAGACAATGATGCACTTACCAATGATACCTTTGAAGGCATGATCCATTGCACGTTGAAAGGTAGCTCCAAAATTTATCAATCCAAATGGCATTCTCTTGTAGGCGAAGGTTCCCCACTTGGTCATGAAGGCAGTTTTCATCCTGTCTTCATTTTCAACTAGTATCTGGTTGTACCCTAAAAATCCGTCTAAGAAAGACATCATTTCTGAACCATTCACAATTTGTAGCACATCATCCATGAAAGGCAAAGGATAATTATCCTTTTCAAAAGCCTTGTTCAAGTTCCTAAAATCCACGCACAAGCGGATTTCCCCATTCTTCTTTCTAACCGGCACTAAATTGGCTACCCAAGTAGAATGTCTAATGGGAAAAATAATGGCAACACTCAATAATCTCTCCACCTCCTTCTTGATGAGGGGTTCCAACAAAGTGTTGACATGCCTCTGTTTCTGTCGAAAGGGTTTGCAGAACTCCTTTAAGGGTATTGTATGGGTGTAAACTTTTAGATCAAAAACCTTTATGCCTTTATAAGACCAGGCCATAACATCCTTGGACCTGTGAAGGAATTCAATCATATTTTTTTTAATTTTAGGGTCACAAGCTTTAGCTAACTTAAGGTGTCTAGGATCCTCTTTAGTCTTGACATTTAGTTTCTCAGTCTCACTGCCTGCTACACCAATAGAATTTCCAAAACTCACTCTTTATTTAATTCGGTCAACATCAAACAGTCACTCAAGTTCTACCATTCCCTTTGGAATTCTATTATCTTTCAACCTCATTATCCCCTTTTCATCATCAAAATTTTCCAACATAGTATCCCTTTGACCATCATCAATTATAGTATTTTCAAATGCATTGGTATTCTGTAAAAAGTTTATAATTTGTTGGTCATCATTGAAGACTTGAAAATTATCTACGTTATCTGGAACCGAAGGACAAGGGATTAATTCGATTGAAAATTTCTTCCATTTGAACTCCTCCAATGGCTTCAGATTTACGACTGATGAAGCTAAAACATCCGCAAGTGAATTCTCTTCTCTAGGAATGTGCATCAAATTAAAAGCATCAAAATCCTCCATGAGATCCCACGCTCGGTATTTATATATTTTTAGGTAAGATGCCTTGCACTAAAATTTACCTCTAACCTGATTGGCCACCAACTCTGAGTCTGTAAAAACCTAGATATTTTCTACATCTTTATCTAAAGCAAATTTCAATCTCAGCACTAGTGCTTCATACTCTACCAAATTATTCGTGCAAGGAAACTGCAAGCGATAAGACATAAAATACGTCTGATTTTTAGGTCCTTTAAGAACTGCCCCTCTACCAGAACCTTGCTTAGACTTAGCTCCATCAACATGAAGCATCCAATTTCATTATCATGATCAAGATGAGCTTTAATAGGTTTCCCCTTTTGTGCAGTTGTCAAATTATAAACCTCGATATCTACATTGGCAAGATTAAAAGTCTCATTCTTGGCATTATACTCAGTGATCACGTGTTTATATTTGGGTTCTCTTTTGATTCTTAACTGATTTGCAACACCTTTCCAGGGCAACCACATATGTGAAAAATCAGTCGCCAAGTACCCATTCAAAGACTTTGACCAATCTCTGCTCATAAGCATTTTGTATCCCACAGGAATATCTACCACCTGAATGTCAATTTTGTGTTGTGCTCTAGGCTCAAATGCTAGCTGGATGTGTATACTTTGAAGTTCACCTACCACCTTAACCTCGGTTTTATCCAATTGGATGACTCTTCTCTCAGACTTCATAGGGGTTAAACCCAACTGTTGATAGATGGCTAGAGGCATGACATTGGCTGAAGCACCAGAATCCACCAGATAGTTGTGTAAATTTTTTTCAAATATACGAATAGTTAGCAGGAAATGCAAAACTTCAGTCTTTTCTTTATACATGGCCATATTTTCATTTGCTATCTTCTTCCCCTTTTCTAGAGGTTTGGTAGTAGGCTCAGAGTATGTCTTAATAAAATTATCCCTTTGTTCAGTAATTTGAGCCAAATCATGAAGAGTGATGTTAGCCTTGATCTTCTTCATATCCTCCACTATATTGTATCCCTTATTGAGTGGAGCAACAATTCCATCCGGTACTCTTGGATCTCCTCCCTTGGGTGGAGGTGGGTTATTATTTGGAGATGGATCTGGAGGAATATTATGGGAGTTGTCTGGAGGTGTAGATGTAGTATTAGGCTCATGAGTTTTGTTCCTGAGATTGTAATTGTCCCTTCTATATTGTTGAAAAGCTTGCACTTCATCCATAGGCATCTCCACAACATTCTCTGACTCATATGGAAAAGTGAATGAATCTAACACCATAGCTGCACTATGTTTGGATGAACTTGGACCATCAACATTTCTTTGATTTTCAAGAAAAACCAACTCACTAGATAGAGCTTCAAAGGCATTGCAGAACTCCAAACAATCTAATTCCCCATGCTGAGATGTTCCGTGTATCCTGCACCAATTGGGCAAAGCCAAGTCACAAATATTCACTTCATGCCCCTTACCTTTATAATCCTTTTTGGGTTCATATGGTGGTCTAGTGAATCTATTCTGTTGATAAGAAAATATATTTGAGTTTTCCCCAAAGGACACTTGCCTTTTGAAACTCAAAAAGTCATTTGCCAACTTTTGGACCATCTTTGAGACTTCCTCAACTCTTATTTTATCAGATTATTTCTCTGTATTCTATACATGTTCAGCATGTGTTACAGCCAATGGATTTCCTATCGGTGGATTTTGGCATGCTGGCAACATCATTTGATGTGGGATGCGATTCAAAACAGGGGTATTTTGTGTAACAAATGGAATTAGAGGAGCATTCAAAGGTTGAGGTCCCAATTGTCTTTCAAAAACCAAAGATTCTTTATAAGCCTCTGTTAGATTAGTAATATTGGCATCTCTCTTCATGAAAATAGAGGTCACTGGATCTAGGGAATTCCTAAAAATTTCCAATGCTAGATCTGCAGTTGGCACATAATGACCCGTCAATCTACCATAAGCTTTTTGAAACTTGACGTTGAAAGATCTTATAGTCTCACTGATTTCTCTCTTAATGCTAGAAAATTGTTGATATAACACACTAGGGTCAATTACTTGACCAAATTGTGATACAAAAACTTTCTCCAGGTCATTCCAACTAGTAATAGAGTCATTAGTAAGATTCAAAAACCAGTCGTATGCTCCCTCCCGGAGAGTGAATGGGAATAACCTAAAAGCCACATATTCATGTTGCACATTCAACAAATTTAGAGCATTTTTAAATGCCACTAGGTGTTCTTTTGTTGTTCTGATTCCATCATGCTTGTAGATAGAAAGATACCTCTCAGGATTTATGGGTAAATCATGTGCTGCACCAAGGATATTCAAAGCAGTGGAACCCAACTAGTTTGCCATCACTACCTGATTAACGATAATATTTTGAGTTGCAGTTGGAGGAACTACAAGTGGTGATAAAACTATGCTTGAAAAAGACTTGGCCCTTCTGAAGTTGCTTCTCCTTGGGGTTTCCAACTTAGGCACAAGGAGCTCTCCAACTCTGGAGTGGGACCTGGTTACTCTGTAGGTAGAATCCAGCATTACACAAGCAACTTACAATCCTTAACAAATACTAAACGAAGTTCGGTCGGCCCTCCTTCTAGCACCAATTTTAAATGTTGGTTGGTCTTTCATACACACCCTGTGAAGAATGAACATAAAATACCAATAACACTTTACGGGATAAATCCCACTCACTTTAGGATCTTGCTATTTATCCAAGGTGTGAGTTACAGAGTTGGGTCAAATGGCTATTCACTCTTTTCTACTTCTGGAATAGTTTCAAGTAGACTATTTGTTACCTTACAATGGGTTCGACCTTGGTTCAATAATGTTTAGTGATGGTTATCTTTGTTGACAATCGGATTTACAATCAGGTCTTTGATATAGCTCTTTATGCTTTAGCAGATTAAATAAAAGACAAATTTGAAAGAAAATAAAAATGGATCATTTGACGGTAGAACAAAGAGAGTAGGGTAGGGAAAAAAAGAGAAGCTTATCTAACGTAGTTGCAAATCAAAACTACCAATTTTGGTTACACTATTTAGCTTCACAATAAAACCAATCAAAGAGGAAGGTGTCCAGCTTTCTAAGATCACCTTCTACTAAGAGCATAAGACAGAGATGACATAGATCTAAAAGAAAATTATAAATAGAAGGGAATTCAGTGTCAACTGGTATCTCTCACCAGTAGCCTAGCTCGCACAGTGAGGATAGAGTAATTAGAATAGACCCGAACTTTAAATCTTTAATTTTCCCTAGCATACAACAAACGGGATGAAGCCTAGTAGCATATTCAATCTTGATAACACGGATTTACAACTAAAATAAATAGACCGTAGCGAGACGAAAAAAAAATAATATGCACTTATCGCAATTCAAAAGAGATTAGGCTCCTGGCCACACTATCACAGAAAATAACGTCACACCAACCCCAGGTACAGAACAAAGCATTCAAACAAGATTTGCAAGAAATTGCTAAAATATCTTTTATTCTAAGTTTTTGCATACTGAGATTACACTTATGGGAGTATATATAGACTCAGGACATGCCCTGATCTTTTTAAAATATCTTACTCCCGAATATAATATCTAAAAATTCCACCGTCTCGGTTTTAAAATATAAAAATTTATTTAAAACAAGTCCCAATCAATTTCAACCACTCCAAAAATCTGCTTGAGTATCTTGCCATAAATGGAGAAGGCACAATTTGATATTATTTTCATCCACCTGTAACTGTGTGTAGATATTTTCATTTTCCAGCCAATTGTCGACATATTTCATTAAATGGACACTTGCTCGGTCACACCTTAAAGTCTTTATTTGTGGCCAGATCTGCAAAATCTAGACAGATCAAAAATTCTCGGTATCTCCTATTTCCATCTGATGGTCCTTGCTTGATTTGTGCCAAAATTTAGGTTTATCCGTCTTTCTCACCATTACTTCTGCCATTATGCAATTGTCGGATCACTTTTTGGACGCTTTGACATAGGCAAAATTTGAAAAAGGATGCAAGCAAAATTTAGAATTAAAACTCGAAAAACTCAAGTGTCCCTCGGAAAAAAATGAAAATTAAATATTTTCAAATGATGGAATTTCATTTTTTTAGTGGGGTGTGTTGCTTCTCAACAGGTTGTTTGATAAGCATTGTTGAGTTTGATTGTTAAAGATTTTTTTGAGTGAGAGTTGTTGATAAAAATCTTGTTTGATAAGCATTGTTGGAAACATTGAATGAGCCTTCATATGCTTGATTAGGGTTTGTGGAATATCATGAGTATCATTGTTATGTGAGATTGTTTGATAAGTATTGTTGAATGATATTTCATTGAGTGCTTGATTGAGTTGAGTTGAGTTGAGTTGAGTAAGCTTTTGTGGAAGCTTACAATGCAGAATTCAGGTAAGTCTTGGTGAAAACTTGTTGAGTAGATTGGATAGGTTCTAGTGAGGACTTGTTGAGCAATTTTGGGGTAAATCTTTGAGAAGACTTCTGATTAGAGTTGATTTGTGATTAATTCAATATTTGTGTTAAGGCTTGAGGATAGATTTGAGGACAGATTTTCGTGCAGATTTGAGGATAGGTTTGTGCCAAACCAAAGAAAAATATTGAGCAGATTTTTACTAGATCGAAGGGATGTGTTTAGTGCAGATCAGAGACAAAGATTGAGCATATTTGTGCTAGATTGAAGGACTGTGTTTAGTATAGATTTGAGACAAATCTGAGAGCAAGCTTTGGAGGTGACAAATTATAGAGGACGATAGTCTCCAGTGGATAGAGGTCCATTAGCCAGGGCAGTGAAGATAGATCTCCTAAGTGAGGGTAGGAGTCTTTAGTGGATAGATATCCATGAGCCAGTGCAGTGGAGGCAGTAGTTCTTCTAGAAGATAACCAGGTAGAGTAGAAGGGATTGGTATCTCCTGTGGATAGAGATCCAAAAACTTTATTAAGGTATTGGTGTCTTCTGTGGATAGAGATCCAAAAACTTGACCAAGGTATTGGTGTCTCCTTTGGACAGAGGTCCATAAACATTGTAATAGGGAAAGGATTCCCAAGAGAATTTATTTGAGAAAATTTTATAAGGAATATTTTCTCCGTGGAGTAGCCCACATTGGGTGAACTACGTTAAATCATGTCTCTCATGTGTGTGATGCCTTGTGTGATGTTTACTGCTTTAATACTTCTAATATTATCATATGGATTGAAAAGTAAAAAAATTATCTTATACTATTCACCCCCCCTCTCAGTATAAGCACATGTTCTTCAATTGGTATCAAAGCGGGGTTCTCCATGAAAAGACTAACAGCTTGTAGTAAGATGCATCAGAAACACACGACTTCAGAGAGTGAAGAAGAGACATGTTTGACATAAAAGAGGAATTATTTGCTACTCTCAGGAACGTTGAAAAGGTTAGAAATAAAAACTCAAGTTTGAAGGATCAAATTCAAGAAGATGAAGAAGCAAGGATAGAACTTCTATAGAGTCTCACAGAAATCAAGATAAAGGTAGAAGAGGGAAAGAAAATTGAATAGGATATGACAGATCTATTAAGAGAAAGAGAAACAAAATGTGAAATATTGGAAGTAGAAATTTTGTATCTAAGGAATGAAGTTGAAAAGACCAATGTACTACTAGATATAAAGTTTGGGAAACAGAAAGAGGAGTCAAGTCTTCAAGAAGTAGAAACTTCAAACAAAGATAAGCAAGTGAAGTATACTCCAAAAATAAAATACGTCAGGAAGGAAGAAAGTAAAGAAGAACCATGGATGAGAGTTAATCACAAAAGGAGAAGTACTCAATCACAATCTCAAAGGCATCCAAACAGGTTACATAATTTCTTCCATGGCTATTGCTTTTCTTGTAACAAATATGGTCATAGAGTTGTGCACTACACTGGTTATGTTAAAAATAATGTCAATATAAATTTCAACTCTTTTGCACCTCTTATGAATAATGATATCATATGTTACAAATACAGTAATTTTGGGCACAAGGCTAGATGGTGCAAAATGGTACTTCCCGAGTCTAGTAAAAATAATACAACTTCAACAACTAGGAAAGAGAAAAAGGGAAATGAAAAGGCTAGATCAATGTTAGTTCAAACAACTCTTCATGCTCAAGATAAAGAAGAACAATGGTTTCTTGATAGTGGTTGCTCTAGACATGTGACAGGAGACAAAGACAATTTTATTATACTCAAAGAAACTAATAGAGGATCAGTAAGTTTTGGTGATAATGGATCAGCAAAAATTGGTGGAAGAACTATGAGTTTAGATAATGGGAAAACAAGAATAAAAAATGTACTATATGTCAAAGGGTTAAGACATAATATACTAAGTGTAAGCCAACTTGGTGATCAAGGTCATATGGTTACATTTCACCCAGATAGATGTGAGATAAGAAAGTTGGAAACTAGAAAAGTCATTGCAAATGCAAGTAGAACTCCAAAAAACCTCTATATGCTTAGTGAGATCAAAGGGGAAAAGTGTTTTCTATCACAATAATATGAGAGTTGGTTGTGGCATAGAAGAATGGGTCATTTGAATTTTGACAATATAGTCAACATAAGTAATAAACATGTTTTCAAAGACTTATCCAAAGCTAAAAATGCCACAAAACACAATTTGTGCACCTTGTCAACATGGAAAGAAAACTAGAACAAGTTTCAAATCAAAAGGATATATGTCATAAGAACCATTAAAACTAATACATACTGATCTATGTGGTCCTACAAGAACACAGAGTATTCAAGGTGAAAGTTACTTCATATTGTTTATAGATGATTACTCCAAAATGACTTGGGTAGCCTTCCTAAAAGATAAGTCCAAAGCTTTTGATAAATTCAAGGCATATAAGGAACATGTCAAAAATGAAATCGAAAAAAGGATTAAGTATTTGAGATATGACAGAGGAGGAGATTTTACCTCAAACAAATTTGTGAATTTCTATGAACAACATGGAATCAAAAGAGAATACTCAACTGCAAGAACTCCTCAACAAAATGGAGTAGTTGAAAGGAAAAATAGGACAATTGAGAATATGGCTAGAGCTATGTTAAATGAATCCAAGATTTCAGATGGATTTTTGAGGGAATTAGTCAACACAACAGTATATATAATCACTAGGGCTAAAATAAGGGTAAACCATCACAAGACACCATATGAGCTTTGGAAAGGAAGACCAACCATTGTAAAACACTTCAAGGTTTTTGGAAGTAAGTGTTACATAAGACGAAAAGAACAAAACTTGGGCAAGTTTGACCCAAGATGTGATGAGGGAATTTTTCTTGGTTGTTCTACTAAGATTAAAGCTTATAGATGCTACAACAAAAGAACACACACTATTGTAGAAATTATAAATGTAATAGTTGATGAGAATATAGATTCAAGAGAACCAGTTCAACAAATTGTGTATCAGGAAGATAGAAGTTGTCAAGAAGAGTTTCATGAGGAATCAAATGAAGAGGAGGAAGAAACAGAAAGACTTATTCCTAAGACTCCATCTAGGTATGTATAGAAACATCATCCAAAAGAGCTAATAATTGGTAATCCAGATGAGAGACAGACAAAGAGAAGAATAATAGCACCATCTCAACAAGCAAATTTTTCCTTGTTGTCTAAATTGAGCCAAAAGACTTCAATGAGGCAAGTGAAGACAAGTTTTGGATTAAGGTAATGGATGAGGAATTAGATAAGATAGAGAAAAGCAAGACTTGGGAACTCATTCTATGACCAAAAGACAAAAATGTGATTGGAACTAAATGGGTATTCAGGAACAAGTTTAATGAAGATGGACAGGGAGTCAGGAACAAAGCAAGGTTAGTGTGCAAAGGTTTTGCACAAGTAGAATAAATTGACTTTGATGAGACATTTGCTTCAATTGCATGACTTTAAGCTATCAGAATATTCTTATCTTTTTCAAGCTTCAAAAACTTTAAAGTATATCAAATGGATGTCAAATCATCTTTTCTAAATGGTGTTCTAGAAGAAGAGGTTTACATTGAGCAGCCAGAAGGTTTCAATTTGATTGATAAACTAGACTATGTATGCAAATTGAAGAAAACACTTTATGAAGCTCCTAGAGCTTGGTATTCAAGATTGGATAAGTACCTACAGGAATAGGGTTTCAGGAAATGAATAGTGGACAATAACTTATACATCAAAAATGAATGGAATGACTTACTAATTGTGGTTGTTTATATTGATGATATCATTTTTGAAGGAAACAATGATAAGATGTGTCATAAATTTACAAAGAGCATGCAAAATAAATTTGAGATGTCTATGCTTGGTGAGTTATCCTTATTTCTTGGACTTCAAATTTCACAATCAAAGAAAGGGGTGTTTCTTTCACAAACCAAGTATATAAAAGAGATGCTAAAGAAATTGAAGTTATAATATTGCAAGCCAGTATGTAATCCCATGGTCAAAGGATGTAAGTTAGGTAAAGATGATGAATCTCCAGAGGCAAATCAGAAATTATATAGATCTATGATTGGTAGCTTATTGTATGTCATAGCTACTAGACCAGATATCATACAAGTAGTGGGATTAGTGGTATGGTTTCAGGCAGTACCCAAGGAAACACATGTAGCAGCAGTAAAAAGTATTCTCAGGTATTTAAAAGGGACTATGTATTTTGGGCTCTGGTATCCCAAAAGTGATAGTTTCACTATCACAACTTATACAAATGCAAATTGGGCTAGCAGTATTGATGAAAAAAAAAGTACAAGTGGAGGAGCATTCTTTCTTGGAGACTATTTGGTCTCTTGGTTAAGTAAGAAATAGGCATCAGTATCCTTATCTACAGTGGAGGCAGAGTATTCCCATACTGTGTGATAATACAAGTGCTATAAATATTTCAAAGAATCCAGTGATGCACTCCAGGACAAAGCACATTCTGATTAAGTATCATTTTTTTGAGAGAACATGTGACAAACAAGCAGGTCAGGTTGGAATATGTTACTACAAAGGAGAATATTACAGATATTTTCACTAAGCCACTTCCGAAAGATACCTTTGAGTACCTTTGATAAAATTTGGGAGTAGTTATGCTCCCACCCCAGAATTAACCTCCTCAAGAGGAGGTGGGGGAGGGGCTAAGCTAAGAGTCTCATTCTTAGCCCCGAGCCCCAAAGGTGACCCTTTGCCATTGATGACAAAGGGGGAGATATTTGAATTAGGGGGAGAGCATTCAATCAGAGGGAGCAATTTCTCAAGGGGAGCAGAACAAGAAAAGATAAAAGGAATGGTAAAAATAAAATGGGTTGCCATCAATGACAAAGGGGGAGATTGTTGGAAATATGAGTAATATTTATTGTCATTGATGTCAAGAGTCAGTTTCAGTGAGCAGTGCAAGAAGAAGGATGTCAAGATTTGGATAAATGTTGCTTCTAGACCTAAGGGAAATAATATTATAATATCTCTCATTATAATAGTTAAGGTGATCATATAAGGTCTACAAGAGAAATGAGAAGGCCCAAGGAAAATAATATTATAATTTTTTATTATAATATTAAAGGTCTAATGGTAAGACCTAAAGAAATTAAATTAATTTTAATAATTTCATTATAAATTAATTTATAATTTAATTTGATTAAATTTATAGTTATTAAATTAATTATGAATTAATTATAATAATTTTATTATTAATTAAATTCAATTTAATAACCCTAAAGTTAGGGTTATAAAGGGCATACGTCATATTCTATCTCCTATGCCAACGTCAATGATTTCCAAAGCATGGGTATAAATACCCTAAGCCTAAAATGCTTCAAACCCCATCCGCGATTTTAATAAATCTCCTAAGCAAAATCGTGTGTGCAATATTCATGAGTAAGAGAGGGAAGAAGTCCCCGTTTGACCATTTTTAGTAGGTAGCAAAGGGAGAAAAGGTAAAATGCATGAAGGTCTTATCACCACCTAGCCAGGTGGGCTAGCGGTAAGTGGCAGCATCTTGGGAACGTGAGGTACCGCATTCGATTTACAGCAGGGTTGGTTGTGCAGTGTTTTGTGCACCAAAGATGCCAAAGCCTTTTGGCTTTTGGTTCCTAGGTATAATACAAAGCATCATGGGTGCTTTTGCCTTCCACGTGAGCGCTTAGCTCATGCATCTTGGCAGCCACGGCTAAGGCCCTGGAGGCGCTGTGACGTGGGATCAAATCTTGTCGAGAGCACTTTGTGAGGTACTTAAATTTTTGTTATAAATTGATTTGTGCTTCTAAGGTTGTATGGTGTATTTTTGAGCTTAGGGAGATATAAGGTTGATGAAATTAAATAATTGTTTTATTTAATTATTTGGTGGATTGAGTTATTTAGAGTGGAGTTACAAGGTGTAATAAGAGATTTATTTTTGTATGTTTTTGGTGAATGCTTATTTTGAAAAAAGGAGTAATAAGGTGTATTTGAGTTTAATTATTTTTGTAATTGTGAAATATTTTGAGGGAGTGTTAGAGTGATATTTTGTCATCTAACCTTTGAAATTGGCAAAGAGTGAAATTATGTTTGAGACAGGTTTTGAGGTCAATTCTTCAACAAACAAAAGGTATGGGCACATCTTCCTTGTGAGTGATTGTTGGATGTTGTGAATGATAAGTTGGAGTGAAAAGGGTTGTTTGAAAAGTATTGTTGAGTTTGATTGTTAAAGGTTTTTCTAAGTGAGAGTTGTTGATAAAACCTTGCTTGATAAGAATTTTTGGAAACATTGAATGAACCTTCATATGCATGATTAGGGTTTGTAAAATATCATGAGTATCATTATTATGTGAGATTTTTTTATAAGCATTATTGAATGAGATTTCATTGAGTGTTTTATTGAGTTGAGTTGAGTAAGCTTTTGTGGAAGCTTACATTGTAGAATTTAGGTAAGTCTTGGTGAAAACTTGTTGAGAATTTTGGACAGGTTCTAGTGAGGACTTATTGAGCAGTTTTGGGGAAAGTCTTTGAGAAGACTTGTGAGTAGAGTTGATTTTTGATTAATTCAAGCTTTGTGTTAAGGCTTGAGGATAAATTTAAGGAAAAATTTGAGGATATATTTTGGTGCAAATTTGAGGACAGGTTTGTGCCAGACTAGAGACAGAGATTGACCAGATTTTTACTAGATCGAAGGACTGTGTTTAGTGTAGATCAGAGACAAATATTGAGCAAATTTGTGCTACAATGAAGTACTGTGTTTAGTACATATTTGAGACAGAGTTGAGAGTAAGCTTTGGAGGTGACATAGTATAGAGGATGATAGTCTCCATTGGATAGAGGTCCATTAGCTAGGGCAGTGAAGATAGGTATTCTGAGTGAGGGCAAGAGTCTTCAGTGGATAGATATCCATAATCCAGAGTGTGGTGGAGGTAGCAGTTCTTCTAGAAGATCACCAACCAGAGTAGATGGGATCGGTGTCTCCTATGGCTAGAGATCCATAAATTTGATTAGGGTATTGGTGTCTCCTTTGGACAGAGGTCCATAAACATTGTAATAGGGAAAGAATTCCCAAGAGAATTTATTTGAGAAAAGTTTATAAGAAATATTTTCTCCGTGGAGTAGCCCACATTGGGTGAACCACACTAAATCATGTCTCTCATATGTGTGATTATTTGTGTGATGTTTACTACTTTAATACTGTTGATATTATCATATGGATTGAAAAGCAAAAAGTTTTATCTTATACTATTCACCCCCCCCCTCAGTATAAGCACATGTTCTTCAAGGTATTATATTAATATCTCTACAAAAGCACATTATTCCTTTATATTTTAAACTTCAATTTGCTTGTACTAATAATACTGCATAAAATGAGGGTCTAATCCTTGGGTTACGACATGCTTTAGCTTTAAAAATTAAAATTTTATTAGTCTTTGGAGATTCCTAGCTTGTGATAAATCAAATTAATGAAATTTATCAGACACAATATGAGAAGATCCATCCTTATAAAGAGTATGTCTTAAATCTTATTTCATTGTTTGAGAAAGTAACTTTAGAAGCCATCTCTCACACTAGCAACCGTGTTGTCAATGCCATGGTTGTTGCTGCATCTTTTTTACCTTTGGAGTTGGATGATGAATATGCTACAATAATTATTCATCAACTCCAAGAACTAACTTCATCTAAGTCATGTCTACAGCCATTAGATGTGTTTTTAATTAACAAAATAACTTCAAAATATTAGTATATAGACATCTTTAATTTTCTCCAAAAAGGAACCTTCCTAGAAGGATTAGATAGAAACCAACGTAAGCTATTATGTAATAGAGTTGTTCGCTTTGTAATTATTGGTAATACCCTATATAAAAGGTATTTTTAAGACATCCTTTTGAGATGTCTCAATTTAGAAGAGTCTAAGAAAGTATTAAGTTAAGCCCATGATGGATCCTGTGGAGGACATTTTAGTGGAATTGCCATTGCTAAAAGCTCCTTCGAATGGGGTATTTTTGGCCTTCCATGGAAAAGGACGCTAATGATTATGTGCATCATTGTGACAAGTTTCAAATACATGCAAACCTTGTTCATGCTCCTGCTCAAGAACTCCAAGCTATTTCTTCTCCTTGGCCCTTCTCTAAATGGGGTTTAGACATTAATGGTTTTTGATGGTCATAAATTTATCATAACAGCAACAGAGTATTTTACATAATGGATAGAATCTATACCATTAGCTTCTTGCACAGGAGTTCAAGTGTCCAAATTCATATTTAATCAAATCATATGTAGATTTGGAATTTCGTCAACTCTCATCTCTGATAATGGGACATGCTTTAAGAACAAATATGTTAAGAAATTATGTTAAAAATATAAGATTCAACATCAATGGTCTACTCCTTACTATCCACAAGGAAATGGCCAGATGAAAGCTTCTAATAAAACCTTGATCAAAATCCTAAAAATATTTGTTAATAAATCCGATCATGATTGGCATATGCAATTATACCCTGTTTTGTGGGCCTATCAAACTAGTGTTTGTATTCCTACATGCACTTCACCTTTTGTCTTGGTCTATGGTGCTGAAGCAATTTTTCCATTTGAGTTAGAAGTTCCTTCTCTAGCTCTCCTACTTCAATATGTTGAAGTAGGAGATGAATATCGTGTTTGCAGACTAAATCAGTTGGAGCATCTAGATGAGAAGCATATTCATCCCCTAGAGCATCTTCGCTCTTACCAAGATAAACTCAAAAGATCATATGCAAATAAAGTTCATAATTTATCTTTTGAAGTGGGTGATTTAGTGCTTAAATAAAATCAAAAAAATACTAATGCTAGAAAATATTTAAAAGGTAAATTTCAACCTAATTGGCTTGGATCGTTTGTCATCACTGCTAAATTTGGATCAGGTGCATATCGCTTGGCTACCTTGGATGGAAAATATCTCAAGGAGCCAATGAATATCATGCATCTCAAAAGATATTATGCATAAAGAAAAAAAAAATCCAATTATGTATATATTTGTAAATAACTTCTTCATCATTCAACTTGCAATTGTCATTATCAAAACAACCAAAAAAATCAAAAAACATGAAAATTTCCAAAAATATTTTTAATTGTTAAGTGCTCATTCTTTCACATCAATGTGTGTTGTTTTCCAAAAATTCAAGTTATATTTTATTTCCAAAAACTCAAAAGTTATCTTGAACCACTCACTTAATTCACATATTTACTAAATTTTGATTTCGTCACTTTGATTATAAATCTCTCTTGTATTAAAAAGCACTATTACTTCACTAAATAAAATTTTGAGTTTTGGGAACTGATCTTGCTACTTCTTGAACCAAGAACACATTTTTACATCTTAAAATTATTTGTTGCAAATTCGAAAAATGACACTACATAGTAGTCTTTGTTCCTTAAGCAAAAATTTTCCCTTTCTATCCTATTATGCGCATGGTCTAGAATATTGAGAATTGGCAAAAGGACAAGCTCTCCCCTACCTAAATAAAATCCTTTGCTTCTTGTCTAATTTGAGCAAGTATCTTGAAAAAGAAAAAATAAAATAAAATAAAGCAAAAATAGTTTTACTACAAAAAGCAATAAAATCCCCTTGTTCAAAAATGAACAAGAATCCCTACTCCAAGAAATAAAAATAAAGGAAGGGGGTAATGAGCTTGAATCCCTAGAATTCCTCAGTTACTCGAAATCAATGAGGTGATCCCCATAACACACGGTTTATGCCCAACCTGCATGGCCTTGGGTAAGCCTTTCGCATGGCGACATGTTTGTCACATTAGCAACCTTCTTTTGTACATACCAATGTCCACTTGTGGAAAATCTAGCTTTTGGCACCTTGACTTACATAGTAATTCAGTACAATTGCATGCACAAAATCATGGTTAATGAACATTTCATTTACACACACATTGGTTCATAAAATTTGGCTTGTATTACTACCTCACTCAAAATTGGTAAATTAATTTCACAAGCACACACATTTAATCCTTGAGAGATTTTGTATCATTTTAACAAATCAATATAGATAATGAACTCACACATCACACACTGGTTCTTGATAAATTTGACTTTGTCTTAGAAATAATTTAAAATATTTCTCTAAAATTTGCTAGACAACATTAGTTTATCACTATTCATATTAATTCATTACATATATATATATATATTTCAAAAAAAATCAAAATCTTCAAAATGACTTATTCTAAAATGACTTGCATTTCCAAAATCATTTATCATGCATTGCATTTTAACTTCGCAATGATCGTATAATTCCTAGTAATTATTTTTCTCAAATTTCACACTAGGAATTATATGCCTAGCGCAAGTCATTCTTCCCAAATTTTCAGGTTTAAATCATTTCATATTTCTCAATATTATTAAACATGTGACACAATGATTTGTTTCACATCAATTTGCATTTTAAGAACAAATAATTTCATATTATCATGCATTACATTTTGACTTCATGATGATGGTATTATTCTTAGTAATTATTTTCAAAATTCTCACACTAGGAATTCTATGCCTAGCGCAAGTCATCCCTCCTATTTTTTCATGCTTAAATCACTTTATTTTCTCACAGCAATAATCTTTATCAAAATATTTTCTTAAAAATCAAAATTTTCTCAAAAATAAAATCACCATCTTCTTTGATCATCATAAGTCTCAAGATTACTCTTGAGCCTCACAAAAACGTTTATATTATTAGCAATACAAAACTTCCTCACAACAAGATTTGCTTAATGACCTAGCGAGCACTACTCTCCACCAACGGTCATATAACAACACAACATCCTTTGAGGTTCATTTCTAATCCATCAATTCTATCATCATATAAAAATATCCTTTTCAAAAAAATACTTTACCAAAAATCAAACCATTTTTTTTTTATGTTAAACATGATCAAAATATTTAAAACAGAAAGCATGATTATAAAAAATTTAAACATCATAAAACAAATACAATAAAAAATAATCAAATCATTCAAAGTCACATAAGACAAGAATATCAATATGTGTATATGTGTATATATATATATATATATATATATATATCAAAATTTTATATACAAAATAGAGTTGATTGATATGCCATAATCCCCAACATCGGCATACTCAATCACAAAAACCATAGCATAGGTCAACCCCTATCCTCTAGAAGCCCTAGAACTCTAAGCATCATCATCCCCACCAGGGGGTCATGATGGTCTAAATCCTCTTGCTCCTATAGTAGTAGTTGTCCTGGAAGTCGAGCGATATATTGAGAGACTTGAAGTCGTAGGTATATCAGCCATCATAGGCTTTCACTGCCTCTGCCCCATAGGTACTACTACAAAATACAAATCCTGATAGAAACCCATCAGGTGAAGAGATCGATATAGCACTCTCCCTGACTCACTCCTCCCTGAGTGAGCCAATTGAGAAGACGTAGGAGCTGTAACCCTAGATCCCTATCCCACTTGTGCCTAATCTCACACCTGTGCAAGCTCTACCTATAGAGTATAAATCCTAACCCTCAGACTTGCATCCTCTATCTCCAATATCTAGACCTGAGACCTCAAACCCACATTCTCTATCTCTAGTGTCTGAATACAATTCCTTAGACTCTTGTTCTCTGCCTATAGAGTAGGCATCTTGCTGCTCTCCCCACCTCCTCTGTCATGATACCCTTCTCGATAAAGTCAGGCACAAACTCTTGTTGAGGATATGCTACATGCTCCTCCTCCATCCTATCATCCCCCACCCTCTAAGGATATGCTCTCCTCTCCTTGTTGGTACCCCTGGATCTCTCACTAGTCCTAGATGCCTTCTTATACCTCAGATGGCACTGATGCTCACCCCAAGTGTGAGGCCCCTATCTCCTAGAGGATACTCATGTCCTCTACTGCTATTGTTGGCTAGTTATATGTCATTGTCAAAAAACTCGCTCAATTGCTTGCTGCACTACACTCCTCGATGTAGTCAGTTAGGCAAGACGAATGTAGGTGTACCACTATCGGTACCTATCTATAACCCTATTATCATCTCCCTCTACCATGGGTAGTACCTCATCATCCAGCTGAGGGTCCAAAAACTGAGCCATATTGGGAGCACCACTAATAGTAGTGTGATATCAAGTCACCTTGGAAAAAGTGATATTCATATACTGAGGAATGTCCTACTATAATCCAAACTAGTGGAGCACTCGGTCCACACAATGTAGCTCCAAATACCACTGATCCAACTGTAGCTAAATGACTCATCTCACATGAGTCATCTCATACCTATCCTCTCCCCACCCTAGTATCTCTCTCTAGGATCTCCACTAGACATCCTCTGACAATAGATCATCAAAAATCTACCTCGCTACATCAAGGCTAACCCACCCATGGCACCCTCTTTGTACAAGCCAATAAAATATCTTGGGTCTGTCATCCTCCACCCCAGGCTCACCATCCCCTACCCATGTCAAAGGAAGTCCTACAGGTCTCCTGATAGCCATGTGCTCCCAGCACCATACCTATAGAAAAGAGGTAAGCACCAGTCCCTTACCCTTCTTGTAGACCACCCTATGTAATATCTTGTAGAGTCTGTATAGAATGTACGGGCCCCAAGTAAACTGTACCTTTTGATCTCGCATGTCGTAGATGACCTCTTCCAAAGTCCAAGGTAAGTGGCACCCACTAAGATGACATAATAAAAGGCCTACCACTATACCACTCAAAATAGTAGTCAGTCAAGAGACTCCATCTCTGCTCTCGAGCTTGTTGATGTTGATCCCACCCTTCTTCAATACAAAGCTAGGGTCTCCTGTCAATCTCATCAATGTTTGGCCTTTATTTCCAGATGCAGCTATGAACATGCCTCTGAGAGGCACCTTGAGGATCCTCCAAACATCCTCTAAATTAGGGGCCATATCCCTTGTCGATAGCCAAAAACATGATGACTCCGGATACCACCTTTTTGCTAGAGTTTTCAGCACTTTGAGGTCAACTAGAATTTGTGGCATCTCTGCCACATGTCAAAGCCCAACCACCTCTAGAGTAGTTCTCTCATCAGTAGAGAGAGCATCTAAGTCTGCCTAGAGACTAGCATATCTCCACTCTAAATTCTTCATAGTTGGTCTCTGTCAATAAAACAAAGTAACAAAAAATTAAGTTAGTGATCGGACCTAAAAATCATAATATCGGATCAAAATTGTACCAAAATTCAATATCGTATCGATTTTGGTGATATTGTATTGTTCGATATCGTTGAAATCGATTCAATATTGACCAAGATTGGATCAATTTTGACAATATCAAAAAGTTTGATATTATGAAATTGATCCGATCTTACAAGATCGATACGATCTTGTTGTTACGGCTGCGCAATGGTAGCTGTGCCCTAAAAATCCAAATTTAATCCAAATTAAATGCAAAAACATGAAATTTCTAAGCTAAATGAGTGTAAGATACTTACCCTGATACTCCCAAGCCCTACTCGAACTGCATCCACGCGATGGGTAACCTCTGCCATAATTTTCTCTAGAGCACCAAACCAAAAAATAGTAAATAACAAATGAATTAGGTTTTATTTATATTTTTCTATTTTATTCTTTTTACCCTTAATGCAAAAAATTTTGAGTTTTTCTCCAAACGTAGAGTTTGGCATAAAAACTCGAAGGAGGTATCACACCTAATATAACTTGCAATAAAACTTCAAACATTAATAAATTTTGCAATAAATTTTTTCTTTCTCATAAAGCATGCCATTTCAAAAATGCGCTAAAGAGGGGGCAAAATGTAACACCCTAAAATTGACACATTAATTCACATTAAGTCAAAATATGCAAATAAATTAACTCCTAAGCTTGTTGCCTCGATTTTCGTGTCCTCCTGGTGAGATCGGCTCTAAACTTGACAAGATCGTAAGTACGATCTCTAATAGTCATCATTTTGTATGAGATCATAAGTACGATCTCGTCCAAAAACAAAAAAAAAACTCATATTAGTAAAATGACAAATTAATTTGCAACCCTTTTGTCTCTATCCATCTAACTGCACGACAGTTATGGGATCAGATCCGTCGATCAGTACCAGATTGGAATAGGTTGTAACCTATTTTTTTTTAGCCCAAATTTTCCAATTTGCTTAGCCTATTTAACCAGGCATCCTTCCCCTAAATTTCTCCTAACTCGCTGATCAAATTTTGAATTCTAGCCGCCTAATTTTTGCATTAGTCTTTATTATTTTTTTGTGTTTTTGTAGGTTCAAAAGTATGATCAGTGTGCATGTGTGGTTACAATACATGATCGTAGTTATTATCTCACTCATTTAGTATCCGATCTTGCTCTACTGCATATGATCTGGTCCGCAAGCTGCTTGGGGTAAATTCCAAGTTCTAGTTTGCATTCTTTGATCTCAAATCTGCATTTTAGCATCATACTTATCATCTATCACTGCATGTAGCATAGAAATTGTTAGTATCATTCTTGGCGTTCACCATATTTGCACTCAATTGCATCATTTTGCATACCATAGTCCATATTTGTATTGTTTTCTTCAATAACAGCATTCATTAATTCTTTATATGATTTAACCTCTGCTTAAAAAACTTCATAACATATTGTAAGTTTCTATTTTTGCATTGTATTTATAAAACTATAGGTTTCTGCTGTGATCAGATCTATCGATCGTTGATCAGCAGATACGATTGCTAATCGTACATCTAAAATTACTTTGCAACATTCAATCCTACCTACAACAAGTAAATAGTGTAGACACCTAACACATGTCATGTTTAGGAGACTACTCATATGAGCACATTCATAGACCATATGACCAATATTGGACCTTTCCAAGAGCAAGTAGTGGTCCTAACTAATCAAAATGGGTAGTTCTAGACCATTTAGGCTTGGTTGCTATCGACTAGAGCAACCGTCAATCCTGGTCTGTCAAGCTAAGAGTGGTCACATCTAGCCGTTGCTGATGACAACGACTAGCACTAAGATATGAACTGTCATGAGGGATTGCCCAAATCATGAGCAATAATGGTAGTTTGCATGCATTTCAAAGGAATATTGATGAGGAACTCCTAGAGTTCCTCCTGACTACCCCTTCCATGCCAATCCAAGACTGAGCCATCCCTCTGGAATAGTTATTTGGCATGCAGATCTGGATTTTGGCTTCCCCAAGAAGCCAAGCCCTAGATCTAGACCTGAAACCATGAAGGCTACATATGCAGACTTCCAAGAAGGAAAAATATATACAGAGAGTTCAAATTGTGTGCAACAGAGCTCTGTTAATATGGAGAGTCAATCTATGTCCTATTGAGGAGTATTGGAGCACCGTTCGACTGAGCCACATCCATGCATTAGTATTCAAATCCATCGTTCCCAACTACCAATCAGTGTAGGAGACACACTAGGTGACCCTTGAACATAAATTTGAGCAAGGGATCGACTACCACAACCCATAAGACCTTAGATAACCTTTAAGTCAGAGGTCACTATCTTTTATAGTGGCCCATAGTCATAGCTAGGTTTTAAAATGGTCGATTCCTTTGTTCTAAGTAAGAGATCTTTATATATCATTATTTTATTTATATGGCTCTAGCATAGATATAAATCTTTCATTGAATTTAGATTAATATTTTTTATTTTCATATGCATATTACTTAGATCAGGTATATTTCAATGCACATTATGCTTATTTATCTGGATTATCATATTTACTAATAAAAGCCTCTTCCGGAGAGGTGACCCGTGCTACTAATTGTGTTTTGTTGTTTCCATGCATGCAGGTTATAGGTTCACAGGATCGTTTCAAGACATTCAGAGCACAATATCCCTCCAGGATGAGAGAAGGAGAAGGAGGCATCTGTAAGCCCTCATACAATTTCATGTGCGAGATCGGGAAGCTTGTGAAAGTGCACCACCCCTTTGTGAGGGGACATTTTATTCACCATTGTTCCGCTTGTAATTCATTGTATCTAAATGGGTATCCCTCAGAGGGACCGACATGTAATTGGGTTTCAATATAAATAAAAGGATATTTATTTGTTATTTCTATGTTATATGCATTTCATGGTCTTTCACTTTATTTCTAAATAATATTGCAATTATAATAAGGGCTCGTGCTTCCCGAGGTGCACATATGGCGATCACGGTGGGACCCCGACCAAATTTTTATTTTTAGTCGTTTCACTAATTTTTTGGGTATTTTTTTGTGTGCAGGTTTGGTCACTCTGGTCTATAGCAACCAGAATATCTTAGCTATTGTAGTTGTCAGCGATCAATAGATCTTAGCTGATGTAGATGTCAACGACCAGCTTAGTTGTTGTGGTTATCAACGACCAGTAGATCTTAGCTATTGTAGCTGTCAGCGACCAGTAGCAACTGCTCTAGTCAATAGTGACCAGCAGCCAAGTGCAACAGAAGACAAAATTTCCATCATCAAAGCAATATTTGAGGTTGGTTTCATCCTCTATTTTCTCTATGTTTTTTTACTACAACCTTCTTCCAGAAACAACAAGCAAAATTATAGTTTAATTAGGGAAAAATAAAGAAAATTGTATTGTACATTTCTTAGATTTTTTTAGTTTCCTCTATGTGCTGCTAGGAACAGTAGACCTCTGCTTGTAATTTCTGCTCTAGTATCCAACGTGCTAGGCCTCGATGTGTTAGTTTACTTGCATGCAGCCCAATCAGTGGTCATTAATTCATAAAATAGAATGCATTTTTTAAAGAGCATATAAGTTGAATACATGCATATTTCTGAAATGAAAATTCTTTTATCTTAGGCATATAGGAAAGATCATGTTTTCTTGGTGATGCATTTTTTTTACATGCAAGGTTAAAAGGAACCCCACACACTTGCACATATCACAATAACATTGGTAAGGTTGGATTTCATCACCAACCCCCAATTTAGATTGGTGACGTTGAAATTCACCTCCTTCCATCGGTTTTCCCCCTAGACATCCTTAGATAGAATAGGGAACTCTTTATGTTGGTATAGGTCACTTGTGTTCAAGATGTCTCCCACTATTGGAACGATTGTTGAATCATAGTGGAAGAGCTAGGAGAACCCCCCACTAGGATTTAAGCGGTGTACCCTACACTCTTTTAATAAATCTTGCTTGGCACTAGTGTTCCTAGTCACCACTTTGGGTGAGTTCCCTCATTCTAAGT
The DNA here is from genome assembly GCA_028583015.1 of Wollemia nobilis. Classification (NCBI taxonomy): domain Eukaryota; kingdom Viridiplantae; phylum Streptophyta; class Pinopsida; order Araucariales; family Araucariaceae; genus Wollemia; species Wollemia nobilis. The sequence goes on along the minus strand of JAQPPZ010000523.1, from coordinate 282,327 downwards.
CAAAAAAAAAAAAAAAAAGCAAATGCAAAAAAAAATCTGAACACACAAAACAAGTTCGTAGGACACACATTTAATCCTTAAAAGAGATAATCATATTGTCTACTTTGTGTGTTTCTTTATTGCTAGGGTAATCAACCTAACCCTAATTTTTCAAATAAATTTATTTAAAAAAGCTACTTTTTAATTTTGCATCCAACATATCAACAATCGTTCAAATTGGAGCTATAACGAAAAAGTTATTTTGGTTTTATGATTACTCTATTTTCGAAGCCGAAAATAGGGAAAAATTGCACAAAAATAGTCATAAAATGGGCTAGACAACTCCAAAAAATACCAAATTTGTTTTTGTCTTAGTTAGACCCTTGTGCACCTCTCACAGAAATTTTGAGTCCTAACTCTTCATGGTTCAAAATTTCCTAAAAATTCCTAAAAGTGGGTATTTCCCCACGAGCCTTGGTTAGCCAATTATTTCAAAAATTACAAAATTTTGACCTGAAAGTCACTTTTCGAAGTCAAGGTATCCCTATTAGGGAGGCACCCACAGGTCCTCCAAGAAACCTTCCTGACTGGAACTAAGGAACAATCCGCCCACTGAGGGACCTAGTAGTTCAATGTCACAAGATCACATCCTAGCTTTCTCTATACATCAATCAAAAAATAAAAAAGATAGCACACCATGGCCTAGCCTGAATAAGAAAACCACCCTGTTTGATCGAGCAAGTCATCCCCCTACTCCTCATAGATAGCATTCTGCATATACACATTGTGCTTCTGTGCAGTGTGAATATATAGAGATTATATCTAAGATTGAATATGCATCATTCCTCATAGATGAGGAAGGGGACCCAATTCATCCTCTTACTCCTCATGAAGAGTACGTGGGGCCGCCACGTTGCATATCTGCATCGTCAAACTATATAGAGCCAATTCATAAATCAGAGTATCAGTTCAATGTAACCTTTAAGGAGCGTGGAAAATATGTAATAGATCCTACTAGGGGGAGAATACAAGATAAACCCATTCGTATTTCCAATATGATGGTACATAGCCCCCATACAACTAAATAATGGGATCATACACATCAGGCACTAATGCCACAACCTAACCAACAATAGTATATGGATCAACTCCAGTTGGATAAACAACATTAAATCAACAAGGGGTGTACTCGCAACGAGCACACCTACAAAGGTTCTATCAACAAAAGATACAAGAACAAAAAAAGATACAACAAGAGCAAGTGCAAAATTTATTGCATAAAGTGGTGCTCACACCTAGCATCCAAAAGATACAACGCATAAGGCATCTAGTGCAATCTCGAGGGCTCTCCCCTTGGCCACACCAAAATCACATCCAACATCAAAGGTGTTGGACTTTGATAGTCTTCATTAGCATATGTTTTGTTGTATTACATAGCTAATGTTAGTCATGTTCTAGAATTGGTTGAGAGCATATAGGAGTTTAATTAGACTTCATCTATGTTTTGGTTAAGCTTTGTTGAGCAGGTTTTTTTACGAGAATAAGTTTGGCTGCCTACGATTGTGCTATGTGTTGTTAGATCTCAGCACTATATATTGTAAATCAAATGTAAGCAATAACATAATGAGTTGATTCACTCATTTTGGTATCAAATCTAGAGGGAATACTTTTTTGGATTGCCCATCACTTGTGAGTTCAGTCCAGGGAGAAAAGAGCTACGTTGAAGGTAATGTTGGTTTGATATGCAATTGTTGTTCACATGAGTCTGACGAGAGATGTCAAGTTGCATAGAAGGGAGAACACTTGGAGATTTCTATGACATGATTTCTAGTAGTTTAATGCTGGAAAGTTCATCATCAAAATATACTGTACCACCGCCTTGAAGTCATGAGAGAGAACGTTGCATATACGAGGCGCTCAAAAATTTGCAATGTGAAAGTTGTAAAGCCTGATTTAAGAGTCAGTAAAAAGTGTTGGAAGATATTGTTGGAGACATCGTATAGAGACGTGATTTTTTTTTGCAACTCGAGCCTGAAACATTTCTGCAGTGACATCGTGGTGTCTTGATTGGCCTGATTCTGCGTGCATGGTGTCTTGATTGGTGTGTATAAAAGAAGGATTTAGAAAAACATTCTTGCAAGACAGTTCGTTGAAAGAGATCATTCAAGAGGTGTAGTTGTCAACGCAATTCAGAGGCTACTATTGTAATGTGCAACAATTCGAAGGAACAAAAGTATAGACGAGTGACGTCTGATATCACAAAGAAACATGAAAAATGACCTGTAAATTCATGATTTGTTTGATCTGCTAAGTGTGCAATCCGTGGAGGTCTGCATAACTATTTGGAAGACAATTTGTTTTGCACAGTTTTTTGACATCTTAATATTTGTGAAGAATATTAAAACGTTTGGTAGAAGCAATCGGTGGTCATTTTGTTTGGAATTGCAGGTCACACTATCAAATCAGTCTACATAAAATACCATGCATATATTTTTTTTATTGCACTATGTTGATGAGCTCGTTGAATTGTGAAGCCTGCAAAGGAGAGTTCATTTGGAACATTGGGTTGTGGAAGAACATAACACTATAGTTGGATTTTTTTTTTTAATTGATGCACGATGTCTGTGCGTTAAGTCAAATGCTAGAGGAGAATTATTATTTTTGACTGCTATCAAGACATTGGCAAAATCTATGACTGAATTTGTTCTTTTGGAATGTTTTAAAGGAGGAGTGTGTTGGTCTACGATGAGCACGTGAAAAACAACGTTTGAAAACTGCATTGGAGAAGTGACCTGAGTTTGTTGTTATAAGAGGTAATAAATTTATTCTCATTTTGCTATGAGGATCATTGAAATATTGTGCATTAGGAAGCTGTGAGGAGTGTCACATTTTGTTGTTTGATAAAATTTGTATTGAATACTTCAAAGTTTGTTGTGTGATAAATATTTGAAATGAAAGTAGCACTAAAATTTTAAAAGCTTTATGAAACAGCAGATGTACTGTTTCAAATAATACACCAAGAGGAGTATGTTTGCTGTTGTGTTTTGCAAGTAAAACAGAAATATTGGTTGTTGATTGCTATTTTTGGTGCAAGTAAAGAAGGGAGTTGCAGGTCTATTGAAAAATAGTAGGCAGAAAATAGAGAGATATTTTGTAGTTTGTTTTTTTTTGTTGCTAATTTTGAGAACAAAGAAACGGTTTAATGACTGCCAATAACAATCTTCCCATTCTTGAATTTAATGGGTTAGATTATGAGTATTGGTCTATCAATATGAAGACCTTACTCATTTGCAAAGGGCTATGGGACATAGTCGAATAAGGCTACATCGAACCTATTGATTGGACAACCTTGAGTGTAGCAGATAAAACCAGCAAGAAGGATGCCCAAAAGAACTCATTTGCCCTTTACCATCTCCAAGCAGCCTTGGAGAAAAGTATTTTTCCAAAGATTACTTCGTGTACATCAGCCCTAGATGCATGGGTGCCTTGAAATATAGCTATCAAGGGAGCAATAAAGTGAAGCAAGTGAGGCTTCAAACCTTGAAGAGAGATTTTGAGAATCTCAAAATGCAAGATGATGAAAAAGTAGGTGATTATTGTGTGAGTGAAAGTCATTGTAAACAAAATGCAAACCCTTGGAGAGGACATAAAAAATGAAGTGGTTGTGAAGAAAGTGTTGAGAACACTTCTTCATAAGTGGAATCATATTGTAATAATTATTGAGGAATCTAAAGATTTATCTACTCTAACTTTTGATGTACTAATTGGTTCTTTGATGTCTCATGAAGAGAGACTACAGGGTTCTCCTTCATCAAGCTTTGGAGGTGATGAAAAAGCATTTTCATCCAAGGAAGGTGAGGCTTATGGAAGAGGCCAAAGGAGAGGCAAAGGGAGAGAAAGAGGTAGATCAAGAGGTGGCAACCAAGGAAGAGGAAGAGGAGGTGACAAATCAAAGAAAGCTTATTACAATTGTGGTAAGCTTGGTCACTTTGCTAAATATTTTTAGTCCAAGACTTCTCAAGAAGGGAGAGGTGAATATGGAAACTATGGAGAAGAGGAAGGATATTCTTCAAACTTATTCCTCACATATGGAAAATTAGATCAAAATCTTAATGAAACATGGATTTTGGATATTGGTTGCTCAAATCATATGAGTGGCAAAGAAGAGCTATTTTCTATAATGGATTCCACCTACAAGTCAAATATCAAACTGGGAGAGGACAAGGCACTACAATTTGAAGGCATGGAAGCCATGGAGTTTCCAACAAAATAAGGCACAAAGAAGGTAAACAACATATATTACACCCCCAAGTGTTGGACAAATAATGGAAAAGAACTATAAGCTTGTTTTTGAATATGGAAAATGTGTAATTTTTAACAAAAACAATTGTAATAGAGTTGTTACACAAGTACCTATGACAAATAATAGGTTATTTTCTCTTAAGTTTTGGGAACAAGGATGTGTCCAACTTGCTAATGTGGCTATAGAAAAACCAAGTGTGCTTTGGCACCTGAAGTTGTTGACTTCTCAAGCTATGTTGTGTGGATTACCAAAAATTGAAGAGCACAAGGAGGTGTGTGAAGGATGTGTTTTGGGAAAGCACTCAAGAACAAATTTTCCAAGAGGACAAGCATGGATAGCAACCCATCCACTACAATTGGTACATTCAAACATTTTTGGTCCTATGAATACCAAAATATTGGGTAACAATTCTTACTTTCTCACTTTCATTGATGATTTCTTTAGAATGTGTTGGATTTATTTTTGAAAACTAAAGATGAAGCTTTTGAATGTTTCAAGGATTTCAAAAATAATGTAGAGAATCAAAATAAGTATGTTGTAAATAGATTAAGGACTGATAGAGGAGGGGAGTTTTGTTCAAATGCATTTCTCAAATATTATAAATATTGTGGGATCAAAAGGCAATTAACTACTGCCTACACCCCACAATAAAATTGTATGGTTGAAAGGAAGAACCACAATATTGTACAAATGGCTAGATAAATGCTTCAAACAAAGAAACCCAGTGACATGTATTGGGTTGATGTTTTTAGGACAAGTGTTTACATTTTGAATAGGAGTCCTACTTCTAGTTTAGATGGGCTAACTCCATATGAAGGATGGTATGGCAAAAAGTCAAATGTAAAGCACTTCAAAGTTTTTGGTTGTCTTGCATATGCACACATTCCTGATGAGACAAGAAATAAACTTGATCCCAAAAGTCAAGCATGTATTTTCATTGGGTATTGTGAGTCTTCAAAGGCATATAGACTCTACAATCCAAAAAAAAACAAAGTTGCAATTTCCAGAGATGTGATTTTTGATGAAGGGGGAGTATGGGGTCATCAAAAACTTTTTTTGATGATGGATATCAAGATGCAAGCTCCTCTCAAGTAGCCCATTTATAAAATCAGCACTGGAAATCCTCCTCCAAGTCCAAAGAAGAGTTCTACTCCAAGTACAACAAGTGCTACTCCAATTTTTTCTCCACAAATATCACAAGTTCTTATCCAATACCAATGGAAGTAGATTCACCATCAAGAGATAAGAGAACACTTCAATACCATCCCTCCTACCAAATGTTGGATAAGAATTTTTAAAAAAGATACACTAGGATCCAAGCTAGTGACATGAATGAATTTTTGAAAAGACTTGAAAATTTGCATATGTATGGTGTGAAGACTCTCAAGAGCCTAAGGGAGATATTGTAAACTATGCTTTAATTACTAGTGTAGAGATAGAGCCATCTAATTATGAAAAATCATGTACTCATGATGTATGGCAACATACCATGAAAGAGGAAATGACCTCTATAAAAAAGAATGATACATGGGAGCTAGTGGAGCTTCCTAAGGGCAAGAAATGTGTTGGTTGCAAATCGGTCTATAACACCAAGTTCAATGATGATGGGAGCATTGAAAGACACAAGGCAAGGCTAGTAGCAAAAGGGTTTACTCAAAATTATGGTATTGACTATGAGGATATCTTTGCTCCTATTGCAAGACAAGAGACCATTAGACTAGTGTTTTCTTTGGCTGCCCACAAAGGGTGGAAAATTCAACACATGGATGTTAAGAGTGCATTTCTCAATGGGTACTTGAATGAAGAGGTTTTTGTGCAACAACGTCAAGGCTTTGAAGAACAAGGTAAGGAGAACCTTGTCTACAAATTGAAGAAAGCATTATATGGCCTAAAGCAAGCACCAAGAGCATGGTACTCATGCATTGATGGATACTTCCATAAGTATGGATTCACTAGGACCAAAAGTGAACCTACTCTCTAATACATGAAACAAGGTAAAGACATTATAATTGTGTGATTATATGTGGATGATTAATATTCATGGGTAGTAGTGATAAAATGAATGAGGAGTTCAAACACTCCATGATGAAAGAGTTTGAAATGAAGGATCTAGGTCTAATGCATTACTTCCTATAAATGGAGGTACATCAAACAGGAAAAGGGATCTTCATATGTCAACACAAATATGCTCAAGATATGATCAAGAAAATTGCTATGGAGCAATGCAAGTCTGTTGCAACTCCATCAGGTAATGGGATCCAATTAAGCAAAGAATATGGAGCACAAAAAGTTGACATGACCACCTACAGGATCATGGTTGGGAGTCTAATGTTCCTCACCAACACAAGATCATATATTCAATATGTTGTTTCTCTAGTATCAAGGTATATCCATATGAACTTCATCTACAAGCAACTAAGAGAATTTTGAGATATGTAAAGGGTACATTGGAATATGGGATCCATTACCACAAATGTAATTCTATAAAATTAGTTGGCTTTAGTGATAGTGATTGGGGCAGCAACATAGATGATATGAAATATACTTCAGGGAATTGTTTTAGTCTTGGGTCAAGACTAATTACATGGAGTTCTAAAAAATAATTGTTGTAGCACTATCATCTACTAAGGCTGAGTACATAGCAATCACAAATGATAGTACCCAAGCCTTATGGTTGAGAAAATTACTTGAAGAAATAGGTGAAAGACAAAATGATCCTACCATATTGTATTGTGACAATATGAGTGTCATTCAATTGGCACATAATCCTATCCACCACAAGAGGTCCAAGCACTTTTACATGAAGTATCACTTCATTAGAGACATGGTGGAGAAACATATGGTTGAACTTCGACATTGCAATACTTTGGACAACATAGTAGACATATTCACCAAAGGGGTTGCTAAAGCACGGTATATAAAGCTGAGAGACTATCTTGTTAGCCCTCTCAAATTTAAGGGGAATAATTTTGGACATCGATAGTCTTCATTAGCATATTTTATGTTGTATTACGTAGCTAATGTTATTCATGTTCTAGAATTGGTTTATAGCATATAGGATTTTAATTAGACTTAGTCTATGTTTAGGTTAAGCTATGTTGAGCAGGTTTTATTATGAGAATAAGTTTGGCTACCTATTATTGTGTTATATGTTGTTAGATCTCAACACTATATATTTTAAATCAAATGCAAGCAATAATATAATAAGTTTATTCACTCAAAATGCCATTATCTAGTTATCATCAAGAACCTCATACTCCTCAACAGTATCAAGATCAATACGATGAGCAATCATGTGAAGAGTCCCAATGGGAACATCAGGAAGAAGTGGATGCTTACCCTAAATCCATTTATGATGAGGTACCTAATGATTACACTTATCGTCAACCTCAACATCAAAAGTGGCCCCCTCTGCCTAATCAAGGGTGACAAAAGGAAGATCATATCATGTCATCGGGACCATACAAAGTGCTAGTTGATTGGATAAATTCATTTGAAAAACAAAACCAAAGGTCGGTTTATCAAAAACCTACACTAAAGTGGCTTAGCAATCAGCCTTTGCATCCATTAGTATCATCACCAACACACCCATCAAATTTCAAGATGCCTATACTTAAAAAATTCAAAGATGATGAAGATGCACAAGAGCGCGTGATAATCTTCATCAATATGTGCTTCCATTTTCAAGACAATGACCCATTTATGTTGAGAATATTTCTTACAACACTAGTTGGATATGCTTTAGAATGGTATAATCACCTACCACACCATAGCATATACACCTTTGAGCAATTATCCGATGCATTCCTACAATGTTTTGCCTCTAGTGCTAAGAAAATGATAAACTTGACTAACTTGGCAAGCCTTCGTCAACTTGATGATGAGCCAATAATTGAGTATGGTAATAAATGGAGGAAATTTATGTCAAAACTACCTTTTACCCTACCCGCAATAGAGCTCATTCAAATGTTTACGAGAATTTGTTCAAAATAAATATCACTTCTATTACAGTTACAGCATAGTATCAAATATTTGAGGAGGCCTTAGAACAGGATGAGTTCATTGAGGCAATCAAGATCGAGGAAGGTGATATTCAACTCCACAAAAAATAATGGACAAACAAGAATATTACAGGTAAAAACACGCAACCAAAAGGTGGCCCCAATAAATCAAGTTGTTTTGAGTATCCCTAAATCCTCAAACCAGGTTGCACCACCTCTACCAATGCGACATAACTACCAAGACCAGTCTCCTCTAGCCCAAAATCATATGCAAAAAAATCATATATAGGGCCAACAATGTTGGCCACAACAACAATATAATAATTTTCCAGAGACATTAGCATCGCTCTTTGATCGATTATATGATGCATGAAGAATCAATCTTCCAGAGATCCATCCATGGATTCCTAACAAGCGTAGCTCAAATGTACATAGAGAAAATCCATATTGCATGTACCATCGATAAAGGGGTCATGACATTCATACATGTCATCCCTTTAGATATTTAGTGTAAGATATGATCGAGAGGTAAGAGCTTCAGATAGGAGTCTTCCAAGACCCCTTGCCTACACACAAAGCAAACATGGTACCCAAAAATCAAGTTGAACATGTCAATGAGGTGCATATAGCCCCACCTGATGAGGGTTTTATCGATATGATCAATACTACAACAAGAAACAAAAGATACCTTGATCAACCCAACATACTGAAAAATTCAACTAAAGGTAATAATCTATCACGGTCCACACCAACAATGAATTCAATTCACTTACAAAAGGACTGTGTGATTACCTTTTGTAGATAGGAGATTAAGCCAATCTCTACAGATAAATCTGATCCTCTACTACACATCATAGCAAGCATCGATCAAATTCCATACAAGATAATCTTGATTGATATTGGGTCAGCTATCAACATCATCACGACTATAGCTTTGAAGTATTTAAATTTATCGCCTTCATGCATTAAGGACTCAACATTCACATTGAGAGCCTTTAATGATGCCACTTCCCCAACAATTGGCACAGTAATCCTACCTATATAGGTTGGGATAAAGATGATACCTACATTGTGCCATATCCTAGGGGGTGAAAGGCAGTATAACATATTGCTAGGTAGACCATGGATGAGGGATATGGAATGTGTACCTTCCATAGTGCACCAAAGTCTAAAATTCATACACCAAGGACAAGTGTATGTGGTCCCCCATGATCCTAAGCCATTAAAGTATTTCAAGGAGTTCAATGAGCCATAAGAAACTCTGGTGGCATGCAGGCCTCCAAACATTCAGTCAGATAAAATCACCAAATATTCGACTGAGGCTTGCATCAAGAAGTCACTACCTTCTCCCATCACCAAAAATCATGGTATCATATTACCTAATGAGGATGAGAAAATATCAGTTAACATGACTAAAGCGCCTTCAACTGGTCCAAAATCTAAAGTGTCTTCTCAAGAGTTTGTGGCAATGGTTAACATTAAGTCAGAAGACCAAGTGACTCTAAGGCAAATAAAACAAGATATGGTGCAATCAGATGTTGCTACCACATTGAAGGGGTCAAAACCATTAGTATTATTCACCCTTGACTCATTTCTCATGGTGCCTCATCAAAAACAAGAATAAGTGTTTCTCCCACATCATATTGGGGGTACTAAAGTCGACACAGTTCAACATCACAGAGTAGAACAAAAACATGAATTATGTCATAAACATGAGCATGTGGATACCACTATCAAAGTGGATCATCATGAAGCCTCCACATCGACTCAAATGAAGGAAATGGGTGATTTACAGTTACTTGGTGGATCTTTAGCACCCACTCTTTCACCTCCATCAGTAAAAAATTGTATTTTAAACCAATCACTATAAATACACATGAGAGCCTTATCAGTATTGGAGCATATGCAAAATCACCTCTATAATATAGAGGCACAAATGGAGCAACAAAATGAGGTGTTTCACTTCATCATGAACCAGCTTGAGAACTTGGAATTACAGAAGTAGCCCTCATATAAGGTCAAACTGTCTCCTGAGTATCCACAAGAAAAGCTTCAACCAAAGCTAGTGCCAACTCAGCCACCTCAGCAACCTGACAAGCATCCCTCATTGCCAAAGCCTATAAAATCAGTTTTCAATCGATTATGTGTCGCAAATGCTATCAAATTACCCGAGGTTCACCATTTGAATCCGAAATATCCAAGACCACAAGGATATGAGGAATATTTGCACTATCTATATCATAGACAAAATGGTCATGATATTCAATCATGTCAAATATTTCAAGCCATGGTATATAACATGCTTGAAAAGAAGCAGCTTCGGGTTGTCAACCAATAGATGGTATTAGGCTACAATCCATCCCTTGCATCCAAATGAAAGGGGATATCCCTAAGCAAGCAAGTGACATACCTATGGCTCAACCTGGTCCTCAAACTAGGTCAACGCATGTTGCACGATCGAAGCATTCGCAACGCATCTAGACTCATTTAAATGAGCCTATGTCTATCATCTTCCAAAAGCTGCAAGAAGATAAGGTCTTAACCTTACCTGACATAAAAATTCTAGATCCAAATAGAGATAAACCTAAGGGTTACAGGGAGGAACATTATTGTATCTATCATAGAATAGAAGGCCATCGCATTTGCAATTATCATGGATTCAAGAATGTGGTTCAAGATCTCATAGATAGTGGGGATTTTCCCATAGATGGTTCATACACAGAACCCAACCTACCAAAATAGAGGCTACATCATCCCAGTTGAGACCCCAAGGTCAGTCGTGGCCTTGTAGGCCAAACAAGTCACCTCAACGAGTGGTCACATTTGAAATTACTACCACAACTTTATTTCAAAAGTTGTATGAGGCAAATACATTTGTGTTGCCCGAGGTCAAGCAAAGAGAGCCCAAGCATGAGTCCACTAATGAAAGCCTCTTTTGTATGTATCATCTTATATAGGGGTATGACATCCGCAACTGTCAGTCATTTTGAAAGATGGTCCAAGACCTATTAGAATGAAATGATCTCTGTGAAGACGGTTCACTCATTTCTCCCCACCAAGACAAGGGTACCCTATAGAGGTCCATGCCCTAATTGGGAGAGCTTATTTCTATCACTCTTCCTAAGCAATATGACTACATTACAGTAGGTAACATGCACACTGGAGATACCTAAGGCATTATACCTTCACCCTGTAAAAACAAAAAAATACCAAAAACATTCAAATAAAAAAACAAAACACCAAAAACATTCAAATAAACCAAAAAATATCAAAAAAATCATAAATTTCAAAATCACCAAAAATAATAGAAAACTGTAAAAAAAAAATGCTCCAAAGGCATCATAAGCCCTTTGGTAAAATCACAAAAGGTTCCAAAGGAAGCATAATACCTTTGGTCAAAGGCATCTTAAAGCCCTTTGGTCAAATCACAAAAATCTCCAAAGGCATCTTAAAGCCCTTTGGTCAAATCACAAAAAGCTCCAAAGGTATCTTAAAGCCCTTTGGTCAAAAACAAAAGGCTCCAAAGGCATCATAAGCCCTTTGGTCAAATCACAAAATATTCCAAAGGCAGCATAACACCTTTGGTCAAATCACAAAATGCTCCAAAGGCATCTTAAATCACTTTGGTCACATCACAAAAGGCTCCAAAGAATCTTAAAGCCCTTTGGTCAAATCACAAAAGGCTCCAAAGGCATCTCCAAGCTATTTGGTCAAATCACAAAAAGCCCCAAATGCACCATAAGCCCTTTGGTCAAAAGCAAAACATAAAAGCACAAAAAAAATTTAAAGTCAAAAAGTTCAAAAACATTCAAAATAATCAAAACTCAAAAACAATTGAAAGCATCAAAAGTACAAAAACATTTGCATTATGCATTAGCACTTTACGTCCATATAGTTGCATTGAATTAGGCATGTTGTATCCATTACATTTACATTAGATGCATTTGTGTTTGCAATCTTACAAACGACACCATGTTCGTACCTCAATCATGCATCATCAAAATCCATCATCATCCATAACCCATGCGAGTAACTTGAAGAACATGTGCTTATACTGAGAGGGGGGTGAACAGTATAACATAAAAATTTTCCCCAAATAGTAGCATCAGTATTAATAAAACAGTGAACATCATACAAAGCATCACACACATGAGAGACATCATTTTTAATGTGGTTCACCCGATGTGGGCTACCTCCATAGAAAAATATTTCTTCTAAATATTTCTCAAGTAATATTTTGGGAATCCTTCCCAAGTACAATGTTTATGGACCTCTATCTAAAGGATATGTTGATACCCTAATATCAAGTTCATGGATATCTTCCACAGGAGAACTCTTTCCCCTTCTGCTTTGGCTAGTGATCTTCTAGAAGACTTTGTCTCTCTGTTGCACTGACTAGTGGATCTCTCTCCACTTGAAGACTCCTCACTCATATATGTCTTTAATTTTCTTGGCTTCTAGATATCTATCCATTGAGACTCTATCCCCTATACTCTGTCACATTCAAATATTTGTCTCAATAGGTTCACTCAGAACCTTCTCAAATATGCTCAACAAGCTCACTCAAAACTTGTCTAAATCTACTCAACAAGCTCACTCAGAACTTTTCCAAATCTGCTCAATAGGTCCACATAGAACTTGCTCAAATCTGCTCAACAGGTCCACACAGAACCTGTCCAAATATGCTCAACAGGTCCACAAAGAACCTGCTCAAATCTGCTCAACAGGTCCACACAAAACCTGTGCAAATATGCTCAACAGGTCCACACATAACCTGTCCAAATATGCTCAACAAGTCCACATAAAACCTGCTCAAATTTGGTCAATAATTCCTCTCTAGGACTTGCTCGAATATGCTCAATAAGTCCTCTCTAGTACTTGCTCAAATCTGCTTAATAAGTCCTCTTTAGGACTTGCTCAAATATGCTTAACAAGCTTACACAGAACTTGTCCAATCTCATAGAAGCATAAAGAGAATTGTTAGAGACTCAATATGTTCTATACTCAAATCCCAATATTAACTCAAATCAATCTCATAGAAGCATAAAGAGAATTGTTAGAGACTCAATATGTTCTATACTCAAATATTAATCTCAACTCAAATCAATCTCATAGAAGCATAAAGAGAATTGTTAGAGACTCAATATGTTTTATACTCAAATCAATCTCATAGAAGCATAAAGAGAATTGTTAGAGACTCAATATGTTCTATACTCAAATCTCAATCTCAACTCAAATCCATAATATATAATAGTTTGTTTTATGGAACTTGAACAACCACATGCATCCACTTGACTAGGCTCAATCAACTCAACTCAACCAATCACCTCAATGAACAACCCTTTCTCACAAACCCTAGTCCAAGCATGTATCAATCAACTCAAAAATTTTCCAACAATGCTCAACAACAAATCTCACATAACAATGATACTCATGTTCTCTTCTAACTCAAGTTCAAGTTCTTTGCACAACCAATGGGCTACAACAACAATGCTTATAAAACAAGGTTTAATCACAACTCTCAATCTAGAAAACCTTGAAGCATTAAACCAATCACTTTAGAAAAGGAAACCACAATCAATCCTTTTCACTCCAAATATATTTTCATAAATTAACCACCATAATCAATAGGATAATGTGCCCATACCTTTTATGAAGATGAAGAAGCCTCTTTGAAAATCTGCCACAATCATAATATTCTTTTGTCAATCTTCACAAGGGTTAGAAGATCATAAAATAATCAACATTACTCCACTTCACAACTATATTCACCAAGGCTTTTAATTATAAAACCTTCTTAATAATTAATGCACAACTTCCTTATCACTCCTAAAACCACTTGCACCATAAAATAAAATAAATCAAAACATTGCATAACCTTATCACTCCGCAAACCACTTATACCATAAAATAAATCAAATTTTTTATATCCTTTTTTTTTTTTTTTTTTAAGCGAAAAACCCCTTGCGGGGCCGCCTTGGTATAAGAGACCACGAACAGGGGGTTCTACACCGTCAAAGTCACCCGAGGGTCGCACCCGACCCTGCCCGCACCAACATTATCAATTGGATTTTGGGTACCCAATTCAGCTTTTTGGTAGGGTGGAGATTCAAACCTGGGACCTCCCTTGGAGGGTTGCCCTCTCCTCTCCAACTCACCTACAACACCTGGGTAAATTTTTTATATCCTTCCTTTCAACACTTTTGCACTCAAAAATAATCACAAAGCTTTCTTAGGCAATATCTCACATTAATCAAATATCAAACCTTATTAAAATATTGAATCTTTCTCAACCTTATATCTCCCACAAAAATATAATCAAACTATAGCAAGCAACTATTTTAATTAAAATGTTGACCTCCGCAAATATCAGAGTTGGAGTGCATGCCTCAAAGGAGCCCTCGAAGGGCCTTGGCGTTTCGAACCTCTGCCCATCGTGCTGCTAAGCGACATCTAAGCCGCATGGGCTAACACTGCCCACGTGAGTGCCTTGGGCACTCTCTTCCTTAATCCGTGTGCGCTTTCCTCATAAGGTGCCAAAACTTTGACTGTCCATGACTTGACTGCCCACGTCACACTCCACAAAATTCGCTGCACAATATTCGAATGCAGAAATACTTTTGGGTTTTCTAAAATCATGCGACATGACTTAGGTTTATTAAATGGAAAACCTTTGGCTTATTTATATAAGCCATCCTTCAATGCGAATACGTCGGCCCTTTTAACATTTCCCTCATGACATCGGTGGTGCCAATAAGAAAGGAGGGAAAAACCTTTTAATTAATTTTAAAATTAAAATTTAAAATAACCTTTAAAATTAAATTTATCCATCACCGGGGCACCTTTTTCGATGAAACGAAAAGCCAACTTGGGTTTTAAGAAAAACCCATTTCAAATCTGCCATCCATTGGTTTTAAATAAAACCTTTCCTTGTCTTCCTTGGTTTTCATAAAAACCTTTTTCTAAGCTTCCCTTGAAGCTCCTTTTGGAACCAAATGTCATGCATCCCTTCTAGAACCTTTGATCAAAACCTTTGCTTCTCATGAAGCTCTTTGTGGAGCAAAATCATAGTTCTTACTTATATAGGTCCTTTTGACATCAATGAAAAATTTTATCTTAGGGACTCAAAATGTCCAACATAACTATGTTTTTCAACACAACCCCTCATGTTGCTATAAGGAATATACTAAGGTTTTTCGGTCACTTAGCCATACCTACTGGTTTTATCAAACTTTATAGAAAGTTATATTTGCTTTTAATAGATGAGATTTGGTTTTGATAGCACTTGGTATATTTCAAAATCCTATCACTAATCAAAACACTAAAATCCTAGTTGGAACAAGGGAAATATGAACGCTACGAAGCGGTACTAGGTATCCTAAGGTGAAAAGTGTATCTTGCTCATCCCCCTGTGCGACTGGTTCGAAAATATTGAGAATTGGCAAAAAGACAAGTTCACCCCTACCCAAATAAATTCCTTGCTTTAATCAAAACAAGCAAAAAAATCCTGACAAGATCAAAATTCAAAAGCAAAATAAATAGTGATTATCATCACTACATAAATCCCTTACTCAAAAGAAAACAAAAATTTAAAATAAATAGTGAGTTTCATCACTAAGCATGAGAAAGTATCCCAAATAAATATGAAGCAAAGAAGGGAGTATTGAACTTGAATCCCTGGAATTCTCAGCATGAACAAGCCTTACACATGATTATATGTTTGTCACATTAGCATCTTGCTTTTATACAGACCAATGTTTGCATGTGGAAGAGCTAGATTTAGGTGTCCTATACCGCCTAGTTGTGTAATCCAACTAAGTCCAACTTAGGATCAGGATGAACATTTGAGGATCCCCAATACAGCAATGGGTTGAATAAATCCCACCTGGCACTGGGGTATGCTTATGTTTTATCTAATATATTCATTTGCACACACTAGGATAATGAATATTTAGGTCTTCATAACAAGAACTTTATCCTTCAAAAGCTCTGTATGATTAGTATACAACTTTTGATCGAGTAACTAGGGTGTTTGAGTCTCATGGAAAACCTCAAAAATTCCCTCATAGCAACAAATAATTCCATCAGTCAAATCATCAACTTTCTTTATGAGATTTTGTTCATTAAAGGGTGTTCATGAAATAGGATAGATACCGGATCAATATCAGCAATGACATTTAGACGGCCACTGACTATTTTGTGCATATCTTTTAATTTACAGAAGCTCATCAAGAAAGCACATACATATCACATCATCTCATCTCACATTTGGATGCTTAAATAATTAATTATTATTATAAGATTTATTATTTATCAATGATTTTTATACATTTTGTGGTGTCGTCCATTAGTTTGTAAACACATATTACATTCATTCCTTATGTTTTAAGTGATTAAAGCATATTTACATTAGATCACCATCATGTAAATAATGCATTGCACACATTGCATTCATCATATCATAACAACATAAATTGAATGCATAACAATTAAAACAAAATTAAACATGCATTTGACAATAAGCACTGCATCCATAAATGCATATATCATAAGTAGTCCATCTACACATCATATATCCATCATCTAACCATACATCCATCATCTAGCTAGTGCATGTAATCAAAACATCACAACATATAGCAATAATCAAATCATATAAACATTGCATCCACATATACATACATAATAGTCCATCTATACATATAGATCATGGCATCTAATAACACATATATCATCTAGCTAGCACATGTCATCAATACATTGCATACATATAGCATACTCAAATCATTATCTAGGCATAGTATCCATCATTACATCCATAACATAAAATCAAAATAAAAATATTTGCTAAACATCAACTGGGGCATTATTGGTATCATACCTCCCCTAATCAACAATCAACCTCAAAATGCTCCAAAGGTATCCAAAACCCTTTGGTCAACCCAAAAGGCTCCAAAGGTATCCAAAACCCTTTGGTCAACCCAAAAGGCTCCAAAGGTATCCATAAACCCTTTGGTCAACCCAAAAAGCTCCAAAGGTATCCATAAACCCTTTGGTCAACCCAAAAGGCTCCAAAGGTATCCAAAACCCTTTGGTCACTCAAAAGGCTCCAAAGGTATCCATAAACCCTTTGGTCAACCAAAAATCCCCAAAGGTATACATAAACCCTTTGGTCACCCAAAAATCCCCAAAGGTATCCATAAACACTTTGGTCAACCCAAAAAGTCCCAAAGGTATACATAAACCCTTTGGTGAACACAAAAGGCTCCAAAAGTATCCAAAACACTTTGGTCACCCAAAATATCCCAATGGCATCTGCTAACCCCATTGGTCATAATAACAACATGTATAATCCAAGTCAACAATTAAATGCTTAATCATAGCTAAGTGCATTCGTTCAAGAATCATTGTCGAATATAATCATGCACTCCCTTGCTTGGGGAAAATAAACAAAAGATCAAAAGAAAATTCAAGCAAGCCAGGCAGCTAGTCTCCTAATTGCCATCAAGGCTAGGATTTGACTTAATCTTATCTCCTAATTGCCGCTAAGGCTAGTATTTAACTTAAGCTTGTCTCCTAATTACTACCAAGGCTAGGATTGGAATTAAGCTTGTCTCCTAATTGCCTCCAAGGCTAGTATTAGACTTAAGCTTATCTCCTAATTACCGCCAAGGCTAGGATTAGACTTAAGCTTGTATCCTAATTGCCACCAAGGCTAAGATTTTGACTTAAGCTTACCAAAATCAAGTTATTCAACTCATCGAAGGCAATGATTCAACAATGTATGCTCTTTTTATGATTGGGGCATCTAACCTTGAATAAAACATCAAAGCAATCCTCTAAAAGGATCCAAATCAATCATATTGGTCAAGCAACTCATCGCTTCATTCATTGTCCTTTCCTCATCGACTCGTCGCTTGAGGGGGTAGTCAAAATTTTCAAACAATCATAATCAAAGTCAACAAAATATCAACCGATCATGTCAAATTGCATTCGTCTTATGAATCATTGCCAACAACTATCATAAGCTTACCCTTTGTTGGGGAAAAAAGCAAACATGATAGTTAAGTTTGTAGCTCTCCTCCTTTTGGACCTATAGTAGTACTAAAGCTACCCGATCGCTTGATGAACAAGTGCAAACTTCCACAAATTTAAGCCTTCCATCCTGTTGGAAGCAATGATTCTAGGATGCACGCCTCCTTCATGACTAGGGCATCCAATGTTGATCAAATCAATGATCATCACACAACCTACAATGTGATCCTAGGTGGTCTATTTTTCCTTCGCACTGTGTTTTCCCACAATGCATCCCAAAAAGGGGCATCTATAGACACCTAAAAAGTGTCATGTTTAGGATACTACTCATATGGGCACATCCGCAAACCATATGACCAATATTGGACCTTTCCAAGAGCAAGCAATGGTCCTAACCACTAAAAAGGGGTAGTTCTAGCCCATTTAGGCTTGGCCACTATCGACCAGAGTGGTCGCCAATCCTGGTCGCTCAAGTTGAGAGCGACCACATCTAGTCGCTGCTGATGACATCGGCTAGCACTAAAACATGAACTGTCATGAGGGATTGCCTAAATCACAAGTAATAATGGCATTTTGCATGTATTTTGAAGGGATATCGGTGAGGAACTCCTAGAGTTCCTCCTAACTGCCCCTTCCATGCCAATCCAAGACTGAACCATCCCTCTGGACAGTTAGTTGGCATGCAGATCTGGAGTTTGGATTCCCCAAGAAGCCAAGCCCTAGATCTAGACCTAAAACCAGGAAGGCTACATATGCAGACTTCCAGGAAGGTAAAAGATATACATAGAGTTCAAATTGTGTGCAGTGAAGCCCTGTAAATACGAAGAGTAAATCTATGCCCTTTTGAGGAGCATTGGAGCGTCGTCCGACTGAGCCACATCCATGCATCAGTATTCAGATCCATCGTTCCCAACCTCTAATCAGTGTAGGAGACACACCAGGCGACCCTTGAACATCAATTTGAGCAAGGGATCGACTACCACAGCCCATAAGACCTAAGGTAACCTTTAATTCAGAGGCCGCTATCTTTGATAGTGGCCCATAGTCATAGTCAGGTTTTAAAATGGTCGATTCCTTTGTTCTAAGTAAAAGATATTTATTTATCATTATTTCATTTACATGGCTTTAGCATATATCTGAATCTTTCATTGTATTTAGATTAATATTTCTGATTTTCATATGCATATTGCTTAGATCTGGTATATTGCAATGCACATTATTCTTATTTATCTGGATTAACATATTTGCTAAAAAAAACCTCTTTCGAAGAGGCGACCCGTGCTACTAATTGTGTTATGTTGTTTCCATGCATGTAGGTTATAGGTTCACAGGATTGTTTCAAGACATTCAGAGCACAAGATCCCTCCAAGATAAGAGAAGGAGAAGGAGGCATCTGTAATCCCTCATACAGTTTCGTGTGCGAGATCAGGAAGCCTGCAAAAACATACCACCCCTTTGCAAGGGGACATTTTATTCACCATTGTTCCACTTGTAATTCATTGTATCGAAATGGGTATCCCTCAGAGGGACCGACATGTAACCAGGTTTCAATATAAATAAAAGGATCTTTCTTTGTTATTTTCATGTTATATGCATTTCATGGTCTTTCATTTCATTTTGAAATAATATTGCAAGTAGAATAAGGGTGCGCGCTTCCCGGGGTTGCACAAACAAAATCTACATCAGACATTCGAGTTGAGTAAAAGTATCAAATTTTTCATAATTAAGTAATTGCATCATTTTACCTTCTGTAAATCATTGTTTTATGTATTCATTGAAATCAAAAGTGCATTTAGTATAGCGTAGTTGCATTTGGCCAAAACTAGGTGATTATGAGCAAATAAAAATAAAATATCAAACAACCTCCCAACCCTAGGCATGGAAACTGCCAAGAAATGTTTCCTGGTGAACCCTAAAAAATTCATCAAAAAATCACCAAAGAAGGCATGACCTCAAGTGCCTCTCCTTCAAGGTGTAGACCTACTATTCTCCTATTCCCCTTTGAGGTGTGGATCCATTAGCCTGAAGGAAAGGAGTGCGATAATTTTAGAGCTACAATACTCCACAACAAAATAGAGTTGCTGAGAGGAGGAACCATTCCATCATGGAAATGGTTCGATGCATGCTTAAGGGGGCACACCTTGAGCCTGATTATTAGGCAGAAGCAGTGAATACAACATCGTACCTCCTGAATAGAGTACCCACAAAAGCTCTACAGGGCATGACTCCATAAGAAACATGGAGTGGTAGGAAACCCTCCATTTCTCGTCTAAGAGTTTTTGGGTGTAAGGCTTTCATGCACATTCCAAAACAGAAGAGGAAGAAGTTAGATGAGAAAACCTTACAATATTTATTTCTAGGTTACGATAAGAATTCAAAGGGATGTCAGTTGATAGATCCCATGACCAAGAAAACACACACCAGTAGAGACATGGTATTTTATGAAGCTTTCACATTAGATAACACATCTACAACTGTATACCTTGATGAAGAGGATCCTAAGAAAGAGACTCCACCCCCATAGAACAAGGTTCCAAAATGGTATACCAAAGCACATTGAGATATTCAAATTTGACTTCACTTCTAGATCTAACTCTAGATCAACCTTGTACCCGCAACATGACTCGGTAGATGAAAGTAGAAGCATCAACTTCAGAGGTTGACGAGCTTTACCAATAGTTTGATGAACTATCTGTAGATGCAGAGGATTATAGAGAAGCAGATATGGATGATGAAAGGGTTTATATGTCTGCACTGGATGAGAATGAACCCACAATAGTTCAAGTTGCACTTAGTGAGCCTTAGTGGAAGGCTGCTATGGATGATGAATATACATCTCTCATGAAAATAACACATGGAAGCTAGTTAATCTCCCTTCAGGAAAGAAGCCCATTGGCTGCAATTGGGTGTTCAAAGTGAAGTATAAGGCAGATGGTACTATTGATAAGCATAAGGTCCATATTGTTGCAAAGGGATATGCTCAAAAATAAGGCATAAATTATGAAAAGACTTTTACCCCCACTAAAAAAATGACTACCATTCAAGTACTTTGTTCCATGGCAACTCAATTTGGGTGGAAGTTACATCAGATGGATGTAAAAAGTGCTTTCTTGAATGGTGACTTTCAATAAGAAGTGTGCATGACCCAACCAGAAGGATTTGTGGTTGAGGGTCAAGAACAGAAAGTTTGTAAGTTGGTCAAATATTTGTATGGGTTAAAACAAGCTCCACGAGCTTGGTACATAAAAATAAATAGTCACCTATTGTAGCATGGATTCAAAATAAGTCCTTCAGATTCAAATCTCTATATCAAGAATAATGGTTCTGACATAGTGATTTTGGTACTCTATATAAATGATTTGATCATCACTGGCAGTTTAGAGAGCATGATTGATGATGTGAAATATGATTTGAAATAATATTTTGAAATGACATATCTAGGACTTCTTCACTATTACCTTGGTTTAGAAGTGACTCACAAAAAAAATCATATCAGAGTAACAAAAAATAAGTATGCCAAGACATTGGTCAAAAAATATCACATGATTGATTGCAAGTCTAAAGCGACTCCAATGGAGCTAGGGCTTAAGATATCACGATATGATAAATCTCCATAGGTAGATGGTACTCTCTATTGACATCTGATTCGGAGTCTCATATATATGATAAACACCAAGCCAGATCTTAGTTTTATTGTGGGTTATCTTTCAAGGTTCATGCAGGAACCTAAGGTAAGTCATTGGAAAGCAGCAAAAAGAGTTCTTCATTATATCTGTGGTAGTACAGACTATAGCCTGGAGTACAAGAAGAATGACAATTTTTTCATACACGGATACAAAAACTCATACTATGTCGGATCCATTGATGATCGAAAATCAAAATTTGGATACATTTTCCATCTTGGATCTGGACCTGTCTCTTGGCACAGTATAAATGTGAAATCTTAGTCAACTTATCGACCACCACAAGTATTGCATCATGTTGGTACGTAGTCTTAGTTAAACCCACAATAAAATCTATAGATATAACCTACCACTTGTGAGTAGGTATATCATGTGGGTACAATTTTCTTGTTGGATGTTGATGCTTTGCCTTAACCTTCTGGCATTCCAAACATCTAGTAGTAAAACTAGTGATATCCTATTTCATTCTTGACCAATAGAAGATCTTTTTCATATTTTCACTCATCTCTACACCTCCCAGATGAGCAAAATATGGAGAATTATGTGCCTCTTGCACAATCATTCTCTTTAAATCACCAGTTTTGGGTATGAAAACCCTATCCTTGAAACATAAAAGTCTATTTTTATGTTAAAATCCTTATTTTCCTTGGGATCTCTCTTTATGTTTGCTCGGATTTCAATACAATATTGATCTTGTAGCTGCATTTCCCTAACATTGTCCATCAATTCTATATGAATCTGGGTCAATGATGCTATGTCTTCTCCTACTTAAGGTATCAAAAACCTTGTTTTTCCTTTCTTTTGATATACTCAATACCAAATTCATATACGACTACCAACTCTATCCACCTCCTTTGTCTTGCATTCAACATAGGTTGCGTAAAGATATACTTTAGACTTTGGTAGTCTGTCCTTAGCTTGAATGGCTTCCCCAAAAAATAGTTCCTCTAGACCTTTAGTGCTTGCACAACCATTTCCAATTCTAGGTCATGTGTAGCATAATTTAGCTCATGCTTCTTGAGTTTCTTAGACTCGTATGCTACTGTAGCTTCATTTTGGGATAATACCCCTCCCAAACCTTCTAAGGAAGCATTTGTACATACTATAAATTTCCCAAGAGGATCCGGTATCCTAAGAAATGGATCTGTAGTCAACTTATTTTTCAAGGTTTCAAAGGCAACTTCACAGTTATCCATCCATTTGAGCTTCTTTCCTTTTCTTTGAAGGTTGGTAATAGAATAGGTAAATTTTGAGCAGTCTTCACGAAATGCTTATAATAACCAGTTATTCCCATGAAACTTATCACATTAGAAACATTAGTGGGTGATAGCCAACTTAGAATGGCCTCAATTTTCTTAGGATCCACAACAATTCCTTTTGTAGATATAATATACCCCAAATATTGAACTTGTGAGGCATAAAATTGATATTTAGGCAACTTTCCATAAAGTTGGTTTTTCCTTAGAACCTCTAACACTAACCTCAAATGTTGGTCATGTTTTTCTCTGGTGTGGGAATATATCAAAATATCATCTAGAAATATCAAAATAAACCAATCCAAATATTTCTTAAACACTTGTTTATCAGATTCATGAAAGTCGTTGGCGCATTTGTCAACCCAAATGGTAACACTATGAACTCATAGTATCCATATCTAGTCTTAAAGGTTTTTTTGTGAGTATCCTCCTCATGAATTCTTAGCTGATGATATCCATATCTCAAATCAATCTTTAAAATATAGTGGTATCCTTTAGCTAATCAAAGAGATCATCAATCATTGGCAAAGGATACCTATTCTTGATGGTCACCTTATTTAGCATCCTATAATCAATGCACAACCTCAAGTAACCATCCTTCTTTTTCACAAATAGTATTGGAGCACCCCAAGGTGACACATTAGGTTTAATTAAACCTTTCTACAAAAGATCTTGAAGTTGCACCTTAAGCTCTTATAACTCAATAGGAGTCATTCTATAAGGTGTCCTTGCAATAGGTTTAGCTCCAAGTATTAGCTCAATGGTGAAGTCAAATTCACGTTGAGGTGGTATGCTTAGAAGATCTTCTAGAAGTACATTCCTAAATTCATGTAGAATATGATGTTTCTTAAACATTTTCTCATCCCCAATTTTGCTTATCTATCCATTTATCTTTACTACATACAACATACCACCTCGCCTGATTTCCTTCTTTAGCTACATAGCTGACAACAAATGTGGTTGAAAAGAACCTTGTCTTCTTTGAACTCTTACTCTCTTATTATCCTTATAAGTATAGTCCATCCATATTTCTTGGAAGTTGATTAGGGCTCCATGAGCCTTTAACCAATCCATTCCTAAGATAATATCAAAGGCATGTAACGACACTACATATAAGTTCCAAATAGTGGATCCATTGGGTAAGGTGATCTTGGTTGTAGGAAAACATTGATCCACTGAGTAAGTCTGTCTAGATCCATACACAACTTTCCACCCTTGTGCCAAAAATCTAGGTCTTTCTAGCATATCCCCTATAATACTAGTGGAAATAAAGTTATTTGTAATTCCACTATCAATTAAAACTTTAATATTCTTATTAAACAACTTACCATTAAGTATCATGGGAGTTCCTTGTCCATCCAAGTTTTGACTCCTTGTGGTTGCATAGATTCAGCGTGGTTGGTCCTCAACTCTATTACTTGACTCTGGTCATTGGGGATACTTATTTGCGTAATGAGAACCCCCACAAATTAAACGACCTATTCTCAATGCTTGAGATTTTCCTATCTTTTATCCCATGTTCCCTCCTTCTGAGCTAACTCATTCCACTCCTAAGGTTGAGGTTTTGAGTTTTCCTTTTCTTGGAATATCTTTTTATAATTCCCTTGGTTCCCATTGTTTCTATTCCCAAATTTTAGGTTTCCTTTACTTTTTTTTGTTTTCCTCTTTATCCCATTTCATAAATAGTGCACTCTTTATCTTCTTGAGTTTTTGTCTCTCTACCTCTATCAACCCTAGCTAACTCATTCCACTCCTAAGGTTGAGGTTTTAAGTTTTCCTTTTCTTGGAATATCTTTTTATAATTCCCTTGGTTCCCATTGTTTCTATTCCCAAATTTTAGGTTTCCTTTACTTTTTTTTGTTTTCCTCTTTATCCCATTTCATAAATAGTGCACTCTTTATCTTCTTGAGTTTTTGTCTCTCTACCTCTATCAACCCTAGCTAAATCATTCCACTCCTAAGGTTGAGGTTTTAAGTTTTCCTTTTCTTGGAATATCTTTTTATAATTCCCTTGGTTCCCATTGTTTCTATTCCCAAATTTTGGGTTTCCTTTACTTTTTTTTGTTTTCCTCTTTATCCCATTTCATAAATAGTGCACTCTTTATCTTCTTGAGTTTTTATCTCTCTACCTCTATCAACCCTGCATAGTTGAAGAAGGTCTTCTTGGTTTGTAGATAAAATTGATCCGATAGGAATCTTTTCGTAAATGCCCTTAAGCAAGAAATACAAGCAAAATGTAAGTTGAGTGTAAGAAAGAAATGCATATCACCTTTGGCCTTTTGAGTTCAACCATATGATGGCACTTATGAGAATAAGTTGGGTATCAAATGAGAATCATTTGAAGAAAGCCCTAGTTGAAAGTAAGGATGCCCTAGTTGAGGAAAGTAATCTTTTGTTGATCAAAGATAAAGAGAATAAAAAATAACACAATCAAGATAGCCAATATTTTTTCAAAAATTATTATCAAAAATGAGATGATTAAAAAAGATTAATAATTCTTAAAATTAAAAGCCTAATTTATAAATTCAATGATTATTGGATTAAGTTCTGAAAAGAAATGAAGATTAAGTTCTTAATTTTTTATATTTCTCATTCAAAAATAGTTTTTCTCATAATCTTATCTTATTTAAAATCCATATACAAAGTTATGGTGGTTAATATCCATGGACAAGGTAATAATTATTATATAAATAAATAATATCCATGGATAAAATAAATATCTTTTCTCAAAATAGAATTTATTATATAAAAGAATCAAGGCAGGACACTGAATCAAACTTGGACGCCGCCAGAGATAGAACACAGGACTCAAATCCACATATTGGAATATGCCACTGTAAATTTATGTACATCATAATAATAACCATCTCTGCTGATCTGTCTCAGAAAAGACCATAAGACGCCCATTCCATCTCGTTGGGCGCTGCCACTGCACTCGATTTCAACGCCCCCACATTTACATTTACATTTCCATTTCCATGGCTATCCTCCACGGAGAAACGCACTTGTTTCGTCCCACCCCAACTGGAGCTCCTGCTCTTCTTCTTCAGAGCACTGGGAACGGGCTGAAACGCTTCACAATTAACAGAATTCCCCTTCTTTTGAGCTCCATTCCACGGCTGCTTTGTCTTCTCCTTTCCCTTTGAAAAGGGAAGGAAAAAACACTTGCTCGAACAGGGAAATATCCCCCACAACAAAGTGGCGCAGCTCCTCCCAGGACTGGAAACCGCCGCTCTCAAACCCTCGTCCCCCAAACCCTCGTCCCCCAAACCTGCCGCTCTCAAACCCTCGTCCTCCAAACCTGCCGCTCTCAAACCCTCGTCCTCTAAATTTGGGGACAATATTTTTCTAGGGCTTTCCGGGATTTCAAGGGTGCTTACAGGCGAGCATTCGTCGTTGGAATCCAAATCTTCATCGTCTCCATCGTATTCATTGTTGCTCACGATGGATCGCATGTGAGACGACGCCGCCAGTTGCAGGTGGCGCCGCCCCGGCGAAATGTTCCACGTCAGATAACCTCTGCTGCTTCGGCTTCTCCGCTTTAATGTGGGAGGAGTGTAAGCGCTTGGAGGCAACCTTAGCGGAGACTCAGACTGAGATTCCAAATCCTGAGCCTGCGAGTCCTCGTTTTCCGTAACGGTCATATATCCTCAACCTACTATGCAAGATCAACCATCTTTCTTAAGTATGAATCAACTTCAAAATACTCATCCTGATTCAAAAGATGCTTCTAAAATCAATTTCAATGATTTTCAATATAATATGATTTTAGGCAAGGGAGGAGTAATGGATCCAACTAGTATTGAAACATGTGATAGATTGGGAACCCTTGACTCACCAAAAGATGAATTCTATGAGGATGAATCTGAAGAATCAGATATGTCTCACACCCCTATTGATGAAACTTCCTTTGATATGCTGAATAAGGAAAATTTGGATGAGAATTCACATGATGGTATTAAATATTTTGAGGAAGAAATACTATGGAGGGGTAATAAGGATTTGGAATCATTATCCACAAAGTAATATTGGGATGATCATGAAAATAAGAGTGTAAAAGTGGATCTAATTATAGAAAATCCTAGGCCATCACAAGTGGTTGAAAGTGATTTTGAAATAAAATCAATAAATAAATTCGAAGATATGATAGAATTTCACCATTTGTTCTTGGATGACACATTGGATGACATTGTTGAAAATGATGGCCCAGAAAATTCACACCTTCCAAATTATGTTAAACGTGAATCATGGGTTACACATGTGGATTATGATAGCCTTATCAATTTGAATACAAGCAATAACCCAATTTTGGAAATAATTGAACCATTTAAGGAAGGTAAAGGTAAATTTGATGAGAAGCATGTTGATGAATTGAAAGATGATGAAGAAATAGTTGAGCACCACAATCTGATTTTGAAAAATGATTATTATGATTTTGGGGATAAATGGGAAGAGTATGCTCACTCCAAACCTTCTAATGAATCTCGTGTGCCTATTGATATGCAGGATAATACAATTGCCCTTTCATATGAGGATATTACCGGTCCTATACAGTCTGAGAATGTTTTGGAAGAAGGCTTGGAATCTCATCAAAGGTTGGAGAAGGATAATGATTATACTACCATGGATACAGACGGAGAATCAATTGATTTTGTTCCTCTCGTGGGACAGGAAATCAAAAATCTTGATCCACCTATTGATTCTACAATGTCTATGCCATCTCAAAATGATGAAATTACAAAACCTAAGTGGTGTGGGTTTGATACTATTGATGATCCTAATGAAAATGTGGATTTCGAGGCAACTCAAGACATTGATCACGAAAAGGTGTCACGCGACACATATCTTGAAAAACTAGGCTCATGTTTTGAAAAGGATGGATGCATGTTTGATTGGGTGCCTAACTTCGGTGTTTTTGAATAGGTGTTGGATGATGAAGAAGACAATGAAAAAAAAGAAGAAGCTACTAACACTCTTCAAGTGGTGGTAAATTCTAACCACGATGGGTTGAGTATGGATGACAAGGTGAAATCGTTACCTTTGGTAGTAGCTGCAAAATTTTTAAGTGATAGGTTATATGATGTCCCCTTGGATGCTAATATCATCAACGAGGAAATGTCAAATTTTGTTGATGCTCATCAAGTTTTGAATGATTTTGAGTGCTTTAAAACCCAGGAAAATGATTTGAATTCAAGACTTTTAGAAATAGGCTCTTGTTTGCAGCATCTCATATTTGAAAAGGAAGGCCTAATTTTAAATCATGAATCGATTTATGAAATGGATACTTTCAAGAATAGACAAGATAAAATTGAATATTATTTATTGTCTAATAATTTTAGTAATTTGACGCTCACCTATGAGAGTACTAATGGAATCAAATCTAATTGGTGGGGTGAGCGAGGGAAGTTAAAAGTTGTTGCATGGTGCGGTCTAATATTGTTGGATTCCTACAACATTTGGCATGCGTATCACATTATATTTTTGTTGAAGTGTTCTAATCATGTTTGGGATCCAGGAAAATAATAGTCCAAGCTTTGCATCATCTTGTACTATATTGTATATAGATTTTGGTTTTCGGTTTTGGTTTGTGTTTTCAAGTTTCGTTTTTGGGATTGCTTTTTAGGTTTGGTTTTAAGTTTTGTGTGTTGGTCCTCTAGACATGTTTGGTTTGTTTCAAAAAAAAAAAGAGAATAAATGGAGATGTCAACTTATGCCCTTATGAATGTTGACTAAGACCAGGAGAATATGAAACATTGGAATTGTGTTGTAGAAAGCTCCACAAGTAATGCAAACACATTAAATAATATCGTTTGAAACTTGTGATGCATGAAGTTGTCAATTTTACAAATTATGGCAACATAGGTGGTATACTCCATCCACAATTCAGAAAAGCAATGCATTCATATTACATTCCATTTTGCATATATATTCCATCTTAGTTGCATATCCATTTCCAATACAATTATTGAAAAATGTCAAATCCTCTTAGGGTTATTCTATAACATAAAAAATAATAATAAAAATATATATATATAAAAAAAAATCCTAAGGTTGGGAACTGATGCCCGAACTATCTTGAACCAAGCATGTTCTATTCATATTAAAGAGGATCTTGAGAAAAATGATCAAAACCAGACTTGGAAGAAAAGGTGAGGCGAAAGGAGTATTTCGTGTCTATCCTATCATGCAACATAATCCTTGAAAAAATGGTTTTTACCACTCCCATAAAAGCTTAAAGTCTAAAACCAGAGTAGTAAGGATAGGGTTAAATCCTCATCGAACTTAGTTTGAGGATCCAACTCCCCAAAGCTCTGATTTGACCTACATGGAGTAGTAAGGATAGGGCATAATTCTCATCTCGCTTAGGTTGAGAATCTGATTCCCCAAAGCTTTCATTTTTTCCCATTTCATCATAAAGCTTGGATTGGAAGGATCGTACTACATGTCCTCTGCAAAGGATGGGTAGTCATCCCAAAGGCCCAAGCAATAAAAGTAAAACTAATTTTTCCCATTTCATCTCAATATTGGATTGGAATGATCGTACTACATGTCCCTAGTAAAGATGGGTAGTCATCCCAAAGGTCCAAGAAATAAAATTAACTAATATTTCCCATTTTATCTTAATATTGGATTGGAAGGATCGTACTACATGTCCCTAGCAAGGATGGGTAGTCATCCCAAAGGTCCAAGAAATAAAAGTAAAAGAATGAATGAATCCAAATTATGGATTATGGGGTTAAGTATGCTCATGTGTGGCAGCATGTCTTGTTTAAAGCAAGACCACTAACTGCTCAAACAGATAGACTAGCTTGACAATTTCATCCATAACTGGTTAAATCATTTTGCTCAAAGTGAGGTAATGAATTCTATATCAGAGTAGTAAGGATAGGGTTAAATTCCCATCTCATTTAGGTTGGGAATCCGATTCCCCAAAGCTCTGATTTCACTTTCACTTGCACATGGGTTCAAGATAGTAGTGACTCATGACCAACTTTGGGATCTAATAAAGTAATTCATTATATATATAGTTGATCCTAAGAGGGTTTGATAATTTTAAATGTTTGTGTATGATACTAGAAAGCTTAAAGTAGATTGCTACATCTCTAAGCATATTTATCAGGATGCATAAATCATTCACAATCTCACATATGCATTCATGTAAAACTGACAATGGAATGTTGATCAATTTCAAACGATAAAAAATGGAGCACATTGCACACACCGAGCTGATACTTAATGATTCTAATGTTTCATGTATTTTTGATCTATCGGCATTTGTTTTATCTCTTATGTGCTGACGCCTGTATCTAAGCTTGTATATTTCCAGGTTAGGTTCTCACCGAAATGCTCAGGAGCATTTCCCAACAAAGTCACCATTTGTTGTGGTTGATCCACAACACACCCCAAAATTGGGGACCCCCTTTTTTTGCATGCTTTCCAAGAAGATTGCAGTGGCCCAGATGTTAAAAGAGCAAAGAAAAGCAAAAATGAAAAATGTCGCAATATCGCGACATGTTGCTCCGTCATGGCCAAAAATAAAAAAACGTCGCGATATCGCAACATGTTGCTCCGTCGTGGCCAGAAATGAAAAGTTGTCGCGATATCGCGACATGTTGCTCCGTCGTGGCTAGAAATGAAAAGTTTTCGCGATATCGCAACATGTTGCTCCGTCGTGGCCAAAATAAAAAAAACGTCGTGATATCGCGACATGTCACGTTTTCGCGGCTCAGAACGGCAAAGTACGTCGAAATGAAAAGGTGTCGCGATATCACGACATGTTGCATTTTCGTGGTTCAAAATAGCAAAAGTACAGTCAAATGAAAAGTGTCGTGATATCGTGACATGTCACATTTTTGCGGCCCAGACAAGCGAAGTACAGTAGAACAAAAAAGTGTCACGATTTCGTGACATGTCATGTTTTTGTGGCTAAGAGCAACAGAATGCAGCATAAAATAAAAAATGTTGCGATATCACGACATGTCATAAAATCGCGGTCAAAGCAAGCAGGAAGAAGTGTTGACCAAAAATTGTCACGATATTGTGACGTGTCGTGAAATTATGGGTCAAAGAGGAGAGAGAAGAAAAAATAAAAAAATGTCGTGATATCGCGACATGTCACAAAATCGCGATCAAACCAGTCAAACAGGGCAAGGCACTAAAGTTGTCGCGATATCGTGACATGTCATGTTTTTCGTGATCTGAAGACGAGATGAAGGGCAAGCAGAAAAAATGTCGTGATATCGCGACATGTCGGAGTTTCACGACCTGGAGCAGCAAAAGTGAACATAGAGGAAAAGTGTCGCGATATTGCGACATGTTGGATTTTCGCGACCAAAGGCAAGAAGATAGAGCTAAAGAGAAAAACGTCGTGATTTCGCGACAGGTTGCATCCATGCGACCCGAAGGAGAAAAACATCGCGATATCATGACATGTCTCATTTTTGTGGTGCTTGAAGACGAATAAAGCTGTGGGTATAAAAATGTCACGATATCGCGACATGTCTTGTTTTCACGATACAGGTGGAAAAATAAAGCTGTAGATAGAAAATGTCACGATATCGCGACATGCTATTTTTGTCATGATTCACGGTGGGTCATTACAGAACATACAAGGGTAGCACTGAACACATGGCATAAAGGTGTAAGAATAATGGGAAGCGTTACAGTTCACAGAGAATATCAAACGTTTCGACATAGAGCAGAAAGTCAAAAATGACGAAGAGACAGGGAAGATGAAATGAAGCGATCTGGGAGATGAAGCGAAGCGTCACAAGGCAAAATAGAGAGCATTGCCCAAAATTTTAAAAGCAGAAGCATAGATTGGTACGAGGGTCAGAAACCGCTGTGAGCAAAGCTGCAGTTCCGAAGGCGAGAAGCCATTCTGGGCCTACTTTGGAGTGTTTTTCTTCCCTTATTTTTTGGTTTTGAGAAAACTAGATATTTTTGTCATTGTAAATTGATAAATTCTTAATATAGAAAATTCAGAGAGTTGCATCTTATTGACAAGAAAGGAGTCATTTTTTGCATGCAAGATTTAATGTTTATTTTCCCCTTTCAGATTTCTAGGCTTATAGGTGAAGTTTAATGCAAGTTTTCTTGGTTGCTTCATGCGAATGTCTAAATCTGAAAATTACAGTTAAAACCCCAGAAACCAGCACCTAACTTATTTGGATTGTGCGAGTTTTTGCAGGTTCAATAGGTTAGGTTGTATGTAGAAAACCTCATTATCTTCGGTTTTGTCAAAATAGGATTGCATCCCCTGAATGTATTTTAGTTTCATTTTTCTTTACATTTTATTTTTATCTTCTCTGCACTTTTATTTCTAGAAAGTTTAACTTTTATTTTAATTTACAGTCATTAAAATAAACAACTTGAAAATATACCGAAATCTAAAAATAAAATAATTTCATCGCTAAGATCAAATCACATTGAGTTCATTCTGATCAAACGAACAATCATTAAAGCTTCAAAATAAAATAAACCACCGTGCCCCTTGTTTACAGTTACTTGCAACCACTAAGGTATTCCGAGCATTCGAACTAAACATTATTATTCATACAAAATGCTAACATAGCGGAGACCTTGGAGAAATTATTCATTTAATTTCTTTGCAAGAGGGGATTTGGAACTCGAATCCTATCGGAGAGTGTGTTTTCACAATCGGATGAAAATACTACTCAACAAGGGCCATCCTACAAGAACCTTGGAATAATGTAACCACATGGGTTACCAAATTTTTCAACCTGTGAAGGGTAGTAAGTAATTTTGTCAGGGCATTATTTCAAAATTTTAAACCACCTCAAGCATGATAGGCAACAACATAAATTTAGAGTGAATTTTCCAGCATACCTGCATCGAGAACTACAGAGCATGGCAAAAACATTATCAAAAGGAAAAAAAGGAGCCCTCATCATCATGGTCTTATTAAACTGGTGTGCCAACATCATTTTAGGGGAAACCCTAGAAGCTTTAATAGGTTTTATTCTACCCTAACTAATGTAGTTTTTGAAGAAGAAGATGAAGGAGAAGAGGATACAGATGTTGCTATAAAAAAATATGTTACTGAGGAAGAAGAAAAGGCTAAAAAAAATGCTATTGTAGAGAAGGAAACACACCAAGCAAAAGCAACAAAGCATTTTTCTCTAGAACCATCAACCTCATAGACTAGGAAGAGAAGGGCTGAAACTGACAACAAAAAAATAAAATTGAAGAGGGTTCATTTTTCTAAAGATGTTATTTATCTGTCAGAATAGGAGAGTGAATTTCCCAGTGAAGATCCTAAAGCTATCCCTACAGCCCCTATTACCACAAGAAAACAGGGCAAGAAGAGAAAATATACATTAAGGACTAGGAGGTATGCAAGACTCCAACAAAAAGAGATAAAAGAACAAATGATTGAAGAGAAGACCAGACAAGATGGCCCTGATGTCATAGAAGTGCAACAACCCACTGAGAATTTGGATGTAATCATAGATAATTTCATGAAACCTCCTATACAGGAGTAGGGGTCTAAAGCAGAGGATGAGATCGTTGTTGAGCAGCAAACTATAGTTGATTTGTCAGTATTAGGTTCTAATTTGAACGAAGAAGAGGAGGTGGACATCACAAAACAACTGAGAGCAGCCAAGAGTGTTATAAAAATACAAATGAGATGGATTGAGGAAAGAAAAGATGTTATTGAAAAACATGAAAAGAAAATTAGATAATTATAGCAGAAAGTGGAGAAACTAAAAAGTAGGCTGTCACAAGTTGACGAACAATCCACTACATCATATAAAGAGGAGGATTTGGTTTAGTTATTGCTTGGATTATCTAGGGAAGATGAAGACACAAGTGCTCATTCTGAAGTAGTGCCCCTCCACTTTGAAGTAGTGCCCTTCCATTCTGAGGCATTGCCTTCTCAATCCAGAGAAATACCTTTATGCAACATCATTGGGTAGGTCTCAGATTCAGGCCTCCAACCATCATTACTCTGGTTCCCTCCTATTTTGAAGAGGATTCCCAACCAGGATGATCGGTTTGAAGAATGACTCGAAACCTTCATGAGAAATTACACAGACACTAAATTGTTCTATGAAATATGGAATATGAGTATGGACATTTGTGACTCCATAGCCCACTGCAATGCATGAGGGCATGCATTAATATAAGTTGGGGGGAATGATGAGGCCTGGATAAGCCTCATTTATAGAATGTTTTAAATAGTTAAAACTACCTTAAACTCTTGTGAATTATCTTATATGCTAGTTAAGTTGATTTAATATGTTGTGTATTAACTGTTTGCATGATTGAAGTGTTAAGGACATTATATTCTAATTTTTAACAGTTCTTGTATAGTTTTATGTTATCTTGTCATGCTTAGGTTGACAGCAGCACTTCACTAGTCTTATTTTGATGATAATTAAGCATTAGTTTCTCTAAATTCAACAAATAGTACAAATACTTATTATTGTGTAGCAAAAAACTGGGCTTTCCATATAAATTCTAGCCAGCTGCCAATGAATGGCAAGGCATGAAATTCACATCCAAAGAAGAATGAAGACTATTGCAATCTGATCCTGAGGGCTAATCCACCTGATAAATGTAGCCAAAACCATTTGGATTCAACACAGTTGGTCATTCTAAAGATCTTTAGAATGAACACAGTGTCTTCGGAATGAACACAATGTCTTCGAAATGAACACAATGTCTTCGGAATGAACACAGTTTCTTCGAAATGAGAATAGAAAGCACTTTTTGACTTTTTGACTGACTTTTGGCGGTGGAAAAGGGGATAAGAAGGTTGAGAAAGTTAAGGGAAAATATCTCCCATCTAACTTTGTCGTCCTTGTTGTCCAAAGCCACCATTTATGGAAAAAATCAAATTGATCCTCTTCTAGGATAAATCCAAGAAATTCTGCAGGATATCAGGACAGCATATTTTCTGTTTGTAATTAGATTTTAGGCATCTATAAAAAATAGCTCCCATCTAGGTTGAGCTATTAGATAGAGGAAATAGAAAATAAATAGAGAGATAATATAATAGTGATTTCATACCTGTAACAGATTTCAGCAGAATTGTAATTATGTTTCTGAAGCAATAAAAGTGCAGTTTCATTCCATTTATTTTTTTATGTCTGAGTGTGAGTAAGATTTAAAGAAGAATTCAAACCTTCTTATGAGAAAGGAGGCTGGCCACTTCTAGACCTAGGAGGAGGACCGATGACAGGTTTTATTCTGATTTTGCTATAGTAGAATAAGTTGTGAACTTGTCATTTTCATTCTTTTGCACAACTAACATTCCTAGTTGTTTAATTCTTGTTCATAATGTTTTTGTGATATAATTAGTGGTATATTTGGTTATTATTTTCATTCCCATCAACTTTCCAATTCACTGCAAATTTCCATTTTTAGCAATTTACAAGTTTTCTGTAATTTCCCTACATTCTTGTTTTTGCTGTCAAAACCCTACACAGAAGATTGACGACCTTCTGTTACAGAGCATTGACAGGATCTAGTTTTTATGCTTCATTTCAATTATTGCAAGATTAAATAGAATTTCAATTCTACAACTATAACTAGAGTTTCAATTTTGTAATTTAATTAGATTTCATTCTTGCAACTGTAACTAGGGTTTCATTTCTACAATTAGCAATTAGTTTTCATTCTTGCAAATAGATTAAAGTTCAATTTATGCAATTTAGGGGTAGAAGTGACACAAAACCCCCACACAATAAATTCCACCAATAATACCTGTTGCTTCCAAATGAACTGAACTACAACCCTGCTTGAACTTTCTCTCGTAAATAGCCTTGGACACCACCCTGGATTGACAAATTCATTGAGAATTAATGATGTGCTTAACGACAGCCCATCAATTACCATAGGTTGTATCTCTCCAGTGATTTTATCCAGATCCTTCTAAATACTTTAGAGTAGGTGGTTGGCATCACTAAATTATCAATAGTGAGCTGCAACCCTAAGCATTTCTCTAGGACTTCAGAGAGCAATTTCTTTCTCCCTTTCTTGATTCCAGCCTTAGAAAAATAAGAAGATTTAGCCTTTTCAATCTGAATTTGTTGCTTCAAATTTTGTATCTCTTTAGCCTGTCCTTCATTTTTCTTCTTCTATTCTTCTACCTGCTTTTTGAGCTTATTAGCTTCTTGAAACTTCTCCTGCCAGCTCTTAGCTTCTTTTCTTAGAGCTTTCTCCACTTCTTTCTGATTGCTGACAGTATTCTGAAGCTTTTCAATTTGATTTTCCAACTTACCTACCTTTTCTTTGAATATATCATTCTTTACATAAAAAATTTCTAAGTGGGATCTAACTATGACCAATTCATCTTTTCCAGGTAGCTTCTCAATATCTTCTGTATACTCTTCTATATGATAATCTTGAGCGGTCATATAAATTTCAGGCTTGCTCACAATGGGAATCATGAATCGAGATATCCTTTGCCTTGAAACTGGATCAAAAAACATGCTTCTTCTCCTGGTGGTCATCCTATTAGAAGGCTTAGAAAACTTTTTTACCCATAAATCATTGATTTTCTATGTAGCTTCCTACTCCTTCTAAAAAATTTCCTAGGTAGGGTAACTTGTAGCAAGAGGAGAAGACACAAGGTATGCAAGTGTAGAATCAGTAGTTGACAATAGTTGTGTATAATTAGTTACAGCACAATCTATGACCATAGTGGAATCTGTGACCATTGCCACTATTGCAATTGGTAAACTCATGGAAACTGAAGTGAGACTCACAAATGGGTGAATGGGTGAACTTGAAGCAGTTTGCTTCTCATATGATGGTGGTGGTGGTAATGGCAAAGTTGTAACTATGGGAGATGATGAGAGGGAAATCTTAGATGATGAATGTGGAACTTTGGATGATGAAGGTGGAACTTGAGATGACCTTGGAGGATATGGGTTGGTTTGTACCTTAGTAGTGATCGATGAAATAGGAGGTGGACTATGAGGTGGAGAAGGTACCTTTGTTACAATTTCTTTCTCATAAAGGGAGGGATATTTCCTTGGGGAATCTGGAGGAGGAAGAGGAGAAGAGGGATTAGAGACCATACCTTCACCTAATGATGTAGGTTTTTCTCGAGCTATCTATGTTATCTACTATTGTTCTTGTTGTATCAATTCTTCAGTAGCTAAAACAATTGTTTTCTCAACTATATCCTCTTTATCCAGCCTCGGCTTCTTTGAAATCTCTTTCTCAGCTCTTTCTGGGGCCCTTTTGGATTTTCTCTAAAAAACTTGAAAGAGAACTTTCTCACTTTATATCTCTTCCTCAGACAACCCTTCTTGTATTGTTTCCTCTAGCAATACCTACTCAAAATGGGATTTAATTCCACTATCGCTACAGTGGTGAAACTTAAAGGTGTAAACCTAAAGTTCTCATATTTTTCATTCCAATATACATCTATGTTTGGAGGCTATCCATATAGGGATAGGCGTTTGGGCCTCTTTAGTATCTCTATAACTGGTGCAATGATGGTCCTCTCATCAGAATAGTGCATTTTACTCATCAATCATACTCCCTTTGGAAATTGCTCTATCTACTCAATTGAAGGCTAATAAGGCTTCAGGACTTTGTATATTAGCACTATATTCATTGTGTCTTTGGACCTCCAAGTTTTGACATTATTGTCATACCTTTTAGAAAATTCACCATCAATTTTTATCCCAAACCTATATTTTTCTTTACCAATCTCAATTCTCATCCTCCACCAGTCTGATATCTTGGCTTCGTTCCATTTCTCATTTTTCTCCAATTCCTCACTAGTAGGTTCCTGAGGCTGAGGGTCTTCTTTATTATCTATTTTTTCCTCTATATCTTTGATGGTATACTCCTTCAACTGATGTTTTACATTATTTTTTGGGTCAAAATTTACAATTTGTTCATAAAATTCTAACCATGGAGGAATTTGATTCATTTTAGAAACATTCCACTCTAATAGAATAGTTTCTTTGTTAATCCTACCTTGTTCAAAATGGGGCCTGGATATCTTTTCGAACTTGTAGGTCTTTTCTCCATTTAAGGCTATATTTATTTTATAGAATATATCATCTAGATCATAACTCCATCTCTAAATAATGTAGAACAGACCTAACCTATCCAGGTAGTGGTCAATCTGTTCACCCTGTCGCTTCCTAGTAATAGTTATATCACTAACATTTTGGTAGGTCAACATAGATCTCCTCTTTCTCCCAGAGCCATAGTTCAAATCTATATATTTTGCTTACCTCAAATATTCTAAGGCAAATAGCCTCTCTATAATAAAGGGAGGCAGCAAAAAAATCTTACCCATAAAGCCATACAGTCTAATTATTGTGCCCTCTGTTAGGAGATACCAGTATCCTTCCTATGCACCTTCTGCTCTCAATATTTTCTTAGCCAGAGGTGGTAGCCTAGGGTAAACTCCATACATTATTTTTAATTTTGGCCCTAAGAATTCCAAATTGAATTTGTAAAAAGACTCAGTACTTCTCAAATGAGTAGTCCAATAATAAACTGACATGGGTTCTCCTACACTGGTCTTTTCCTTGATTGGAATCTAGGGCATCATATCCCTTACAGTAATGAAAAACATCTAGACCAGGCTTGAGCAATTTCGAAAACAATGTGCATCAGAGCTTCTTTTCAGTGCTACTAATTGCTCATGCATTCTCTGAGCAAGGAAAGTTAGCCAATAAAAATAGATAATCCTAATGCCCTTATTTTCTATGCCTTCCTCATACATCCTCTCATTGGAAATGCAATATGCAGTGGCTATTTGCCAACCCTGCACCATTTTATCAGAGTCCAGACCATCCATGCAGGCCAACATAGAATATAGCTCCGGGTGTTCAAACCGTTCAATAGAAATTGGAACCTGGGGTATATACCCATTTTCTAAAATACTCACCATCATTAGCTTGTTTATCCAGAAAGTAATACGCAACCTGGGTAGTTGTTTTAAACTCTTTTGGTATTACAGGTGGTTCTGCTCCTAGGGCAAAAAACTTGTGACAATTTGTAGTAGTGATGCTAAATAGGGTTTTGCCTTTAGTAGTTTATTGGATCATAAAACTTAACTATGGATGCTATTAACTTAGGATAAGTATGAATAGAATCACAAATGTAAAAAAACAATAATGAGATCACAACACATCTACCTTCAATCGACAAGGCTGATCCTTTATTGTATATGTTGTTAATGTTTCTCCTGAACTTTGTTCTCTCTATGGGGACCAGTTCAGTATTCGCTACAGCTTTCGCTTTATCAATATAATGGCCCACTATCTTTTTCACTAATTTTCTAGCTTCTTAGGAATCTTTGGAAGTCATCTTCGTCAGTAATGACTTAGATTTTCTCTATAGAATTTATATGCAATGCTTCTGCTATTGTTCTGCTCTTATTTTCTTAGTGAGCGTTGCTCTTTGTCAAATGGGCAACTGTGCTTTGACACTTTTAATTATTTTTGCATGCACGTCCTCTACCATGAATGCAGCTACTGCACAACTTGCCCATTGGCACGTTTCTCAATTAAAAACTCATTCCTTTTGGTGGCTTAGAGGTCACGTTCTGACCTCTGATTGGTCAAAATTCAAATGTGCTTCAACCCTTGCAGCATTGCTTTGTACTTTCTCTTTGGAGCATGGTAAAATTAACATTTATTGTGGATATTTTACCCTTTTCCAAGTGGTATGATGCAGAATTGCTACCTCGCTCAAATGTAGACTTGAAAATGGCGGATTAGCGAAACTTCTTTTATTTTTGCCAACATAACTCTGGATTTTGGTGGATTAGGAATTTCCTCATTTCGCACATCAAAAGTCTCAAAACCTAACGGATTGAAACCCACTCATCATTTCGTTGGCATCGTGGTCCATTTGAGTGCGGCTTGGAGCTCAACGATATTACACTTTGCACTTAGTGTATTTGAGTGCGGAATAGGTACTTGTTGCATCTTGTGAGAACACTTAGCCAATTTTGCAAAATTTTCTCTCTCTTTTTTATTTTTTGTACAACATGTTGTTAAAACAAAACTTGATACAAAGTGCAAAAAGAAAGGAAATATGATACAATGTATGTACATATATTACAATGAGCTTATATTTCAATCAAAGTAGAGTTTAAGATGAAAACCATTAACTAGAATTGGTTGTATGTTTCCCTCTAGATCTTCGAGTTGGAAAACATTGGTATCTTTGACCTCTACTATCTTGAAAGGGCCATCCCAGAAGGAGTCAAACTTCTGATGGTGACCTGGTTTTGCTCTTTCAACATTCCACCTGAGAACTGAGTCTCCAACCTGGAATTTTTTGAACCTTACCTTTTTATTGAACCATACCTTGATGTCTACATAATATTTCTGAAAGTTCTCATAGGCCTGAGCTCTCTTCTCTTCCAACTGTAGTAGGTGTGTCAGCCTTGTATCCACTGGATTTTCCTCTAATTCTTCTTCTAAATTTATTAGTTTGAGTGCTTGGAATTTCTAAATGGATAGGTAACACTACCTCCTTGCCATATACTAGAGCATAGGGGGAAGTCTTGATGGACTTATTGATAGTAATCTTGTCTGCCCACAAAGCTTTTTCCAGCATTAGGTGCCAACTTCTTTTATTCCCTTCTAGTGATCTCCTCAAAATATTTAACAGGTTTTTGTTGGTAGACTCTACAAGTCCATTCCCTTGAGGGTAATAATTTGAAGTATTCTTAATGGTTATGCCATACTTACTGGAAAACTCAATATATTTGGCTCCTATAAAATTTGTTCATTTGTCACTCACCAAGGCTTCTGAAACTCCAAACCTTGAAATCAAACTTTCCATAAAATTGATCACAACTTCTTGATCTGATTTCTTGGTAGGAATAGCCTCTACCCATCTGGTGAGGTAGTATGTGGTAGTTAGAATATACTTGTGCTCTGTTGAAGAATGAGGATTGATGACCCCTATAAATTCCAACCCCCATTGTTGAAAAGGCTCCTCAACTTGTATTGGCTTGAGGGGGAATGAAGCATTTCTTGTCCTCCCTACATGCCTCTGGCATTTGTCACAGGCTCTAGTGAATTTGAAGGTGTCAGTAAATATAGTAGGCTAGTAATATCCTGCTCTTATGATATTCAAAGTTGTAACTCTACCTAAGAAATGTCCTCCATATGATCCTCCATGGAACTCCTTTATGACCTTTTGTTGTTGATCATATTTTAAGCACTTAAGGAGAACTCCATCAAGGTTCCTTTTGTAAATCCCTTCTGGTAGTAAGACATACTTCAAATATTGAAGTCTATATCTTCTTATTTGTGATGCATTAATATTAGGAGGGCATACTCCAGTTTGAAATTATTTGATCATCTGGTCTACCCAATCAGAATCACCTGGTTGTATTCCTTCAATTTGATCCTCATCTTCAGTTGCCTGAAAAGCTATTATTTTAGCTGATGTTGCTACCTCTGTTAGACCTTGGCATAGGGCCCTGCATCTTACCAACTTGGTGGGGTGTATCTCCACATCATATTCCTGGATCTTGGTGATCCAACTAGCTCTCTTATCTCCTAGTTCACCTTGCATAATAAAGCTTCTTAGATCTAGGTGAAAAACATAAACTAGGGTCTTACTTTGAACCAAATACTGCCTAAACTTCTTCAATGATTTCATCACAACAAATACTTGTTTCTCAATAAAATTATACTTAACCTAGTAATCATGGAGAGTCTAGCTCTAGAAGAATATAGGGTGCTCCTCACCTTGATCATTCTTTTGGGTGAGCACTGAGGCATAACTTTCTTTAGCTCCATAAGCATAAAGAATAAAATCCTTACTGAAATCTGGATTTACTAGCACTGGAGCTATTGCAATGGACTACTTGATAATATCAAAGGCTTGTTTCCTTACTTCATTCCATTTGAACTCTACATATTTCTTTAGTAGTTCAGATATAGGTCTGACCTTCTGTGCAAAATCAAAAATGAACTTCCTGACAAAGTTTATTTGGCCAAAGAAGGACTACAAGGCTTTCTTGTTTATAGGTAGTGGAAGAGCAAGAATGGACTGGATTCTATCTGGATCTATGGCCATACCTTATTTTGAGACCACATGACCTAGAAAATTTCCCTCATGTACTGCAAAAAATGATTTCTTAGGATTGAGGGAAATGCCAAATTCTCTGCACTTTTGAAAAACTTGCTCAAGGTGTGCTAAGTGGTCATGCTTGTTATGGGAAAATATTGTCATGTCATCCAAATAGATCATAATGACCTTATTAATAATTTCCCCAAAGGCATAGTCCATGGATCTCTAAAATGTGGCTCCCGCATTGGACAACCCAAAAGGCATTCTTTGGTAGGCAAATGTGCCCCATTTTGTGGTGAATGTTGTTTTATACTGATCTTCATTTTTCACCCAAATTTGGTTGTATCTAGAGAAGCCATCCAATAGTGAGAACCTCTCTTCCCCTACCACTATCTATAATATCTGATCAATATGTGGAAGGGGGTAGTGATCCTTAAGAGATGCTTGGTTAAGATTTCTGAAATCTACACACAAGCGAATATCACCATTATTTTTTCTCACAGGTACCAAGTTGGCTACCCAGGTTGAATGTTTAATTAGATAGATGATCTTAGCCTTTAATAACTTTAAGAGCTCTTCTCTCATTATGGATTCGATCCTTAGATTTATAGGCCTTTGCTTCTACCTAAAAGGCTTTGCATTAGGCTCTAGCTCAATGGTGTGTTGGATAATCCTTTTGTCATATACCTTGAGGTCTTCATAAGACCAAGCCACAATGTCCTGGTACTTTATACATAAAGCTTTAATTTCCTCTTCTTCTTCTGGTGAACATAGGATTCCAACCTTGAGCCTCTTTTCTTTTTCTATTTCAACTTCTTTATATATTTTGTCATTGACTTCCATGGATCTGATCCTTCTCCTGTCTTCATTGTCAAACAGGATTTCTAGAGTGACCAACCCTCTAGGTATGTGATTATTCCTAAGTTGAATAACATACTATTGATCAATTTCCTCTAGATATTCTTCTTGTATAGTGGAGAGATAGGCTTCTCTTACCAGAAAGTCAATGATTTGTTCATCACTCTCAAAAACCTACCAGAAAATCTGCTTATCTGGTACTGCAGGTCTAAAAATAATTTTGATTCCCTTGTCTTTCTTGACTCCTATATCTGCAGAAGGGTTGAATTTAGCTCCCCTTGCTACTAAAGAGTCTGCCAAAGTATTATTTTCTCTGGGAATAAATTTTATATTTAGGGCATCAAAGGATTCCATCAGATCCCATACCCTATTTCTGTATACTTTTAGGTAATGGTGCTTACTACTACACCTTTCTCTTACCTGATGGACGATTAACTCAGAGTCACCATATATGTTTAGGACCTTAATACCCATATTTTTTTCTTGCATCAGTCCAAGGCATAAAGCCTCATACTCTGCAATATTATTGGTGCATGACCATGTTAATCTGTAGGTAAAACTCTTTGTCCCTTCTGATTGGGACTGTAGTACCACACCAGCACCAACTCCATTTCTGCATCTAGCACCATCAAAGTGCATGGTCCATACCTTTGTCTCTCTCAGAATGATTAGATATAGCAAGAATTTTCTTCTTTGATTCTACAGAAATACTATACGTGCCCATGCCTATCCCAAACTAACTGTAATCCTCTCTAAAAGGTAATTCATCTTCTAATTCCAGTTCTTCAAATTTATCCACAATTTCAAACTCTTCAATAGGAGTGAGGTTGCACATGTCTTCTTCAATTTTTTCTATGTGATAAGACACAAGATTTTTAGGTGTTATCCTTATCCTCTTCCCTTTGAAGGGAATGACCATGCTGGAATAATCCATATACATGCATCCACCTAATTTTGTAGTGAACTCCCTTGAGAGGCATAAACCAAAGTAGGGTTCCAGATCAACCACTACTATTTCTTGTACTATTTTCACCTCAGGGGCTCTATGTAACCTCATTAGAACATCCTTTATTACTCCCACTATTTTTATAGGTGTTCCATCCAATTGTAGTACTCCAGGGCAAGATTGGGTATACTCCATACCCATCTCTTCACAGACTGCTTTAGGCATAACTATAGTTGATGCTCCTGAATCTATCATACAATTTTAGACTACCCAACCTTCCATCCTTAAAGAGATATATAAAGGAGGGG
Organism: Wollemia nobilis; assembly: GCA_028583015.1. Taxonomy (NCBI): domain Eukaryota; kingdom Viridiplantae; phylum Streptophyta; class Pinopsida; order Araucariales; family Araucariaceae; genus Wollemia; species Wollemia nobilis. The sequence continues at coordinate 237,918 of JAQPPZ010000523.1, read as the reverse complement.
TTTTATTCTTCAAAATAGTAGGGGACATTTCTTTCTTTTCTGAGGGCATACTAAGGATTGTGGTGGTCTGCCTATCGTGTGGATACTTGTTGAGAGAAGCCTTAAGCAAGTCTATCTAGCCAAGAATGAAAAGGGTATCATATAAACTAGCTTTTGATGGAATCATTTTCATCTCTTCCACAATGTTGTAATCAGACTTAGCCAAAGTGGTCCTCTCAGTACTTCTTTTTGGCTCACCAAATTTTCTTTTATATTACGAAGTGGCTTTTATTCTTTGTCTTTTGGTAATAGAAGAGAATCTAAGCCTCTCTTAAGCCTCATATTTAGACTTCATTCGATCTCCTTTAGTTTCTTTCTTGAATCTCTTGGGAATATTGTTTGTCTTCTCTTTCCCTTTAGCCTAGGGAATAGAAAAAGAAGCATGGCTTTGGGGAAGTGGGTCATTATTTTTCTGAGAAGAAACCTAAAATTGTCCCATATTTTGTGGATCTACCTGTAAGGTTTTCTTTCCTGACCTTGTCATAACAGTAATTGGGCCATCTTCATCAAGTTCTTTCCCAACCATGATCTAGTTAGGCTGCCATAACATATTTACTCTTCCCTTTTGATTCCTCTCAGCTTGATCCATAGCTTGCTGAACATGGTGTTGGTACATGACACAAGACTATGAATCATGGGGATCATTACACACCAAACACCAGATATTAACCAGACTTGTCTCTGAAGAACATTCAGGCTCTTCATATGCTGTGTTTACTTTGACCCCAATATTGTTACTAGGACCAGGTATTTGATCTTTGTTCACATATGGAAATCTCCTCTGTTGAGATCTCTCCTGATCCCTTTTTTCCATTGAATTCATTCTGTTACTCAGAGTTTTTAGAGTATTTTGTATATCAAGAATGACATAAAACTCTTGAGGAGTCTGAGAAGGAAGGGGAGGAAAAGGAACTATAGTAGATGGTGCTTTTGGGTGAGGAATGGGATTCATTTGTGGATATGGAGATGACAAGGAAAGGGGATCCATGTAAGATGAATTTGTAGCTTGGCTTTGGCCATTAGTGTTTTCTAAACTATAAGGTAGCACAGCTTTGGGAGGTAACCTCCCCACATTAATTAGGATATTCTCGGCATGAACTATTGCATTATAAACTTGTGGAAAGGTTTCCACTCTAGATTGTTGGGTTTGCAAGCCTAGCTCTGATCCAAGAGCTCTGATATAATACATATAAGCCAAGCATACAACTGGTCTAGTTATAGGGGGAATTCTCTTCCATGTTATGCTAAACCTCAAATTGAAATCTGAGATAGTCTCTTGCTGAGATTTTTGCATGGACGTAAACTGATTAAGCAAGGAGAAAGGGTCAGTAGATTCATTAAATTCTTCCACAAAAGGCTCAGCCAATGCTGCCCATGAAGTGATGGTGTTATCCTCAAGAGTCCTAAACCAATGTAAAATATTTCCTCTAAAGGACAGGGCTAGGATCCTCACAATAACATCCTCCTCCTTTATGTTGTGGATTGCTACCAGATTCAAAATATCCTGACAGTGCTCATATGTTGTCTTCCTAGATCCATCATAAGTGGGAATAGCCTTGGACACAACCTAGGGAATGGCATTCATATGGGCTAATCTAAGGGGACCAGTTGTGTTCCAAGCTGGGAATTTTTATAATGGCTGATTTGGGGGTACATTTCCCTGATTTGTTGTTGTATTTCCAGCCATATTTCTAGGTGTAGGCCCTGTTGCAAGGGCTATTGGATTAACTGTAGGATTTTCCTCAGGAAGCTCTTCTTTTGAGAGGAAATCTTGATTCAAAATTTTGATAATAATAGACCCTCTATAAGGTAGCTCACAATAAAAATATGAGTCAGGGTTATTCCTTTTGAAAGACCTGGTATACATGAAAGGACACTGGTCTACTAGGGTAATTCTTTTTTGGGTTAAAAGACCAAGGAGTCACCAGGTGAATTTACTATTCTCCGCTTAGCAAGGTCAAGACAATTCACCAAATCTTGATTCCTCTGGGTAGAGATAAAACAATAACTCATATGATGGATTTTTGTGTTCCTTGTGAACTGGTCCCACCGAGCATGCCAAAAACTATTGGGCACCAAATTGACATCAAGTTTTACTTAACACTGCAACTATCTATCTTCCAATTTTCTGTCCAGGCATGCACCCGATAGTCACAGCTCGACACTCAAGCATTGGATGGACCAAAGACAACTTCAATCCAACCTCCAGAGTAGGTTGGTTCCTTGTCAACTTAAAATGGTGTTGACTCAATTAAAGCTCAAATAGGGTTTTGAGATAAGGGTTAGAAAAGGTTTAGGGTTAGAAATGTTATGAAAAATAGTGGCTAGATAGGCTAACAACATAGGCAACTACAAAAAAGGCTCCCACAAGCTATTTCCAGTGTCCCATCACTCAAGATTAACATCACCCAAATAAATGAAACCTTCACACATTAAAGCATAAACAGAGATATATTGTAGAAAGCAATTCCAACATCCAATATTGATAATCCAAATAGCAGAATAGACCAATAGTTAGATTTAATAGAAATAAACTTCCTAACAATACAGATCTAATCAAGAACAGATTTCAACTACTCTCACAACTAGTAATCCAATAAGCTGGAATGAACTAACCATTCAAGTATTAACAGAAATGCAACTCAAGACTTCGAACCTCTTGCACAAGATGATGAAGATGACAAATTTGAGTTAAAATATCAAAGTAATGCTCCTTCCATTAGCTCACAAGAATATTTATAGTAGGGCAAGCAAACACACTAGAGCCGACCCTAAAAAATGAGGGTTTGGCCTCTATTTATAGTTTGTAAATGAAATAATATTAAGGAGACATTACAAATATTGTATATTTACAGCTCAACAGAGAGTTTGATGGCATTATCTTACTGGTTGAAGAGCTTCGAGAAATCCGTTGTGAGAAATCCGCCATGGTAGCATACCTCTACAACTTGTTGGTTTGTTGGTGGTAGTTAGAGTTTGAACAGTTGGACACTGCATCTCGTCCATCGATTATTCTTGGGAGATTGGCTTTGTCACATATCTACAACTGCATCTGGTTCTTATTCTTAAAAACCCTTGTCACTCTGTCTTCCTACCCTCCTAATGAATGTACTCTGATCTGGCGAGTTTTGGCCTTTTAAATCCTTCAAGAATGTTAGAAAAACTTGGACCATCGATCTTCATCATGGACGGCTACGATTAAACCTCCCAAGATACTCTACAAATTGGTAGGGAAAACCAAGGTGCCATTCCACACTTTTAAGTTGCTGACATCATATTTTATAGCCTTGATCATGCAAAATCAAATTTGATGTAAAATGAACTAAGAGGTGAGTGGGATGCAATCCACTCATTATCCTTCCTCTTTTCTTCTTTGGCTTCAAAGCAACTAAAATCCACACCATAAAGCATGTTGACGTCACCTTTGCTTTGTAAATATGCGAAATCACCAATCCGCACTCGAGCAAGTGCAAATCATCCTTTGTTGTCATTCCGCACCGGTTGCAGTGTAAAATAGCTTTTATCACCATTCCACTCTCGAGTTAGTGTAAAATCACCCTTTGTCTTCAATCCACACCTTATGCAGCATTTTCTACTCTTTGTCACCAATCCGCACCTTAATACTCTTGAGATGTAGTGGAATTGAGCCTTACCGACACTTAGCCACTTAGAGCATGTAAAAAACTACTCTCGATTGCCATTCCGTACTTTCTTTTGCGTTGACATCATCATCGCCAAAAAATTTTGTAGAATCGGGACTCATCGCCAATCTGCACCAAAATACGTTATAAATTGAGTGGAATTGCTCAAGGTAAAATTGCACTAAGTGTTGGGCGGATTAGGAAACAAATGTTGCGGATCCACTCCAAAATACACTAAAAAGTGTGTGGAATGGAAACTTCATACCTTAGAATGAGATTTTCAATGCTTTCTAAGGATGTGGCCATTTTGGGCCTACAAGTACCTTCATGGTACATTTGTAAATAGAGTAGTGTTGAGTCTATAGTTTAGAGTGTGACTTATATTTCCATTTTATGTAAGTGTCAATGTGTAGAAAATGCACAATTATCATGTAAGAGATAATGTACACAATTGTCTTGTATGTAAGAGTGTAAATATGTAATGTGAGGATGTGCACAAGTGTCCTAGATTAGGAGTCCAAGAGTCTTGTAGATGTGTGCAAGTATTGTAGAGTCAAGTGTCCATCAAGTATGCAAGTGGTAATATGAGAATCCAATAGTCATGAGACTTGGCATATGGAGAGCAATAGTCAAGTAGCTAAAGAGTCACATTATTATGGCTATATTATGGAGATAATACTCCATAGAGAAGATATCGAATTATATTGAATCATATCAAATCAAATTGTGAGAGGAAGAGGAGTAATAAAATTGTTAGAGTATATCCTAAGTTGCTACTAGGATATTAGGATAAATTGTGTGGTTAAGATATGTTCAGTTAGTTATGATCCAATGGATCATATTGTATGCACTTGCTATTTAAGCAAGGCCTCCCCATGGAATAAACAAGAAGTGTTTTATTTCTCAACATGGTATCAGAGCGGGCTTTCCCCCTCATTTTTTTTCTTTTAGCCATTTTTTTCAAAAAACTAAGGGAGTATGCTCTCCATCTTTGATGGATCAGAAACCAAAAGTTTAAGAAAAATTCATGGCTGCCAATTTTTTATAGGAAAAATTTTATTTAGCTTGAGTTTTTAGATGTAAGCAGTGGGGCTCCTTCGGATTGCTGAGATCTAAAATCCAGTAATATTTTTCTACACCATTGGCAACATTGCAGAGCGCACCTGTTTGTTTGTAGATGTCGCCTTTACTAGGAATGAAAATGGAAGCAAGACTGAGTACAGAATATGGAACCCATTCCATTCAAAGTTGGTTGCAGCTATTCTTGGTGGAGTTGATAACATATGGATTAAACCTGGAGCTCACAAATTGTATCTAGAATGAGGATGGAATGCCATTGACCACGGATACATCGCAGTAAAGTGCGTGGGAGGTGGCCACAATCAAGTCTCACTCAATGCGCTCCAAGCACCGACGACCTCCAATTTAACCGCTACAACGAGGGCTCACCCATTACCGTTGACAAGACGTGGTAAACCGAAAGTATCGCACTCGCATGGTTATTTTTTTCCATGCTGAGATCAGAGCGATATTTTCTCAAGTTCGTTGGAGTTGACGCCGATCTGGAGGAGTAGAAGCTGACTCGGACTTCTTCATTTTCTTAGCATGGAATTTGTCGAGATCCAAAATAAGCTAAAACATCTCCATTTTGGCGATCTCAATTCGGGTGTACACCTCGAAGAATACTGCTTCACTGCCACGACGTGCCATCAACAACAATGTCGTGAAACAAAAATTTGTTTGGGCACATGAGGCAGCTTTTGCACTGGGGTAGACGCAGGACGTGGTTGCATTCCCAGCGCTTGAAGTTTTTTTAAAGTTTGCAAGCTGTTTTTCAGTTTTTGGAAAGATGCAGGTTTTATAGTGAAGGACGGTGATACGGGACGAGAACACCTAGAGCGATCATGGCAGAACTGCGCCAATAGATGCCTCATATCGATGTCTGTAGTTGTTTTTATCAGTGCAGAGTGACAGTTACACATTTTTTATCTTGCTTTGATGGTAGACGTCACGTTGCCTGCATCATGGAGCATCCCGAGATGAAGGCAGGACCAGATCCACATTTTTTGAGGGTTTCCAATGAGAAGATTGTGTCGTATATGATATTTTTGGTGAGGACAATTTTTTATTTTCTGTTAACTTTGAGTGATCGTGCTCTTGCTTCTCAACTCCATGCCTGTGTGATAAAAGATCTGCTCGAATCATGGCGGGAGCTGCAAAGTTGTGAGCGTGGTGGATACTCATGAAGATGTATGCATGGGAGATGGTTAGACAGAATTGGTATTGCAGTTGCGGACTGAACTGATCTGGAAGTTAGATCGAGCCTACGTGGCTGTTTTTTTTTTTGGCTATTGATGATCTTTGTGCAATAATGTTGCAGACAAGTCGGAAATTTCTCAATTCACCGTTTCACCAGATCCAATTATGGGTCGTTTGGAGATCTTACGTGGCTTTTGCATGCCACTGGAGGGCTTCTCTTTGGCCTTTTTTTGCATCAACCAACTACAGCTTCTCTGTAGTATAGTCCTTGGTGGTGATCGGTTGGAATGGTGCACCTGAGCATGGAAAGAGATGACCGAATACAGCCCCCCATTCGAGCCTTCGACAACACTCAGAAGTTCTCATGCCAATTTAAATTTTTTTTATATATAAATTTGAAAGAGATGACCAAATACAGCCCCCCATTCGAGCCTTCGACAACACTCAGAAGTTCTCATGCCAATTTAATTTTTTTGCTGGTCGCGGGTTCGATGATAAATTATACACCTTCACAGTCAGCACCCCTGGCTGGCTAGACCTCCTTCTGGCATCTCTTCGATCAATCCAAAACTTGGCATGTCAAGAGTGTTGAGTTGTCCATATCTTGAAGTCACGACTGCACCGAAGTGAAATCAAACTAAAAATATTCATGGGGGCTGAGAAGAGCACATTGTTGGAGATCGTGGAAGCTGATGTTGGCAATGGAGATGTTTGTCTGTGTTTTTTATTTTCATCCTTCGTTTGCACGCAATCAAATCCTAAGGTGAAAACTGTGATTCGTCAATAGCTTTGCATTACTCCATTCCTGCAGTGTGATGTTCGATGCATGCGGGTTCGATGCACTCGATGCATAATGTCTATTTGTGGCAGGAGAGTAATCGTCGACAACTATTTGGAAACGATGTAGTCTTGGGTATCCGAACATTTGCATAGTGTGAAGAATTTGTGCTATGTACGGGGTATATTTACTCGTTGAAGGCACGTTGGGGAACCTCTTGGCGAGGACGTGTAGTTTCATAAAAATGGAGGATGGAGTTAACGTCGTCAAGAATCGAGCTCGGTGGTGTCGGGTGGTGTTTCCCAGAGCCCCCATTTGCCTGCAGTTGTGAAAACAATGCTGTGAATTTTTTAGTGTTGTTTGACATTAAGCGTGCTGCGGTAGCTCAATTTTTTGTTGCCATATTCAGCACAACATCTTTTGAAAACATGGCCAACAAGACCTATTGGGCTCACGTGGAGATCCATCTTCACACGATATCTGGTTGGCAAAATTCGTTAAAGGGATGACTCTGTGGTGATGTGAAATTAAACACCTTTAAGGCCGCATCTTCGCGAGTGGTGCTTAGGAGTGAGGGTGTCAGGCTTCTGAGGTCGTAGCTCAAAGATCATAAGGTCGACTCTGGATTTGTGCTAGATGACGTTCCTCATCTCTCCGACTCACTATCGAATTTACCTACATACCCAAATCCTTTACAAGAAAACCCTGCTAATGCTAATGTTAGGCAGTACTTTGTTCATCCAAATGATGCCCAAGGGGACTTCATTTTCGTCATGCAGGACCACGAGAGAAGGTCTGTTTAAAACCAAAATATATTTTTGGCCTTCTTACTATTTGACATTTTTTCACCCCTATTCATATTATTGGGGGGATATTTGCTACTTTTGGTCGGGCTTACCACTTTCGATATTGGTGCGGCGTTTCTGCTTGGAAGCTTATCTTGGAGGCACTCCGCATGGTCGGGGACGTCGCATCATCGACACTCTATCCTCCTCTTTCTGTTGTTGTTGTTCAGGCAGGGTATTGCAGGAACATTCGTCCAAATCAAGAATTCCTGAGCCGAGTTGTGTTTTTCCAAGAGTTTTGTTAACAGAGAACAGCAATGGCGGGTGGAATGGAGTGAAGAAGAATATGGAGCAGAATTTCCGTTGGACCCACCACAATCTCGCCATCTGTGGCATCTTTGATGATGTTGCTTTCGTAGTAATGAAGATTGTGGAGATTTATTTCTCCCATGGATGGCATCCTACTGGATCTGGCACATGTGGTCATGACACCATGCTCACCACCATCCGCTGTCATGCTGCTCATCCACTGTTCTCCTAAGCAATTTTTGAAAGCCTGCAAAAACCAGCTCAGATGTTTTGTAAGGAGACCAGTTCGAATCAATGTCGTGATCCTGCCATGGTGATGGTGAATCCATTTGAATTACCAGCAATGTTGTCAGTTGATCTGGTGTTCTATGGAAGCTTTCTCAGCCCTAGATCCCAGATAGCATTCAGATCCAACGTCGAGAATATGAAACTATCACCAGATTCCTTGGAAATCATGTGCATTATGGTGGCATCGTGGTCGACCCTGAAGCCGAAGGCATATATTGTGGCCTTGATGAGTGTGCGTTCATGCAGAAATCATGTGGACAAATAGTAAACAATCAGTTTCCTTCATGGAAAGTCACCGAAACGAAGATTTTCTAGCTTTCGGCGCATTTGAGCAATGATTGGGCTCCTATAATTATCTACTGTGATAAGCAATTAGAGCCTGCCCCTGTTGCTCTGCAATGATCTCTGCAGGAATTGGGCCATGAATTTGTTCGAAAGGCAACTAAAGAATTTGCGCATCAAGGCATTCATAGATTTGAAGCGGAGGAAAGATAATTCATCGTCGACAGATCGTATAGGTGGATTTTTTTTCCTGCACGAGTGGGTGTTGTATTCAGATGAGGTGCTGTGCGACAGCTTCTGTGTAAACATGGAGGAATTACCGCTATTCAGCGACTGCCTAGTCAGAGATGAGTTCTGTGATTGATGGCTTCAAGGATGAGCAACACCCAAAGTACCCTTCAATTCTGTGCAAATTGGCAAAATCCAGGAAGATGTTTCAACGGGTGACAAGGAAGCCGTACACAAGCTCTTCTCCGACTTGGCATTTTTGCAGACAAGTGGTTGAAAGACAGAAAACATTATTGCTACAGTATTTGATGTTACCGAGGCAATTTTCCATTCCCATACGCAGTTTACCGAAGCAATGTTGAGGTGGTATGTTCGAGGTGCCAATGACATGGGCTCTGTATTTTGCTGATCATTCTGTGATCCTACCCGTACGTCTGCACTCAGAGTCTTGTTCGAGAGCATTTGGGAGGCACATAATATTTTTTAACCACCAGTGGATGGTCACGTAGCGGCTCACCTCGCCGCCCGTGTGACTAGCGGGACCCATTTCTGTAGGTGTTGTTTTTGTGTCCACTTGTTGCCACATAGCGCCAAAACAACCCTCGACACATAATTTTAAAATTTTTTAGGATGTGTAAGAAGAAGAAAAAAAATATGAGGGCCCTAGTAGCAAGCTTAAAAAAAAAAAAAAAAAACCTATCGTGGAGTGTAGCCGAGAAGTGGGGTGTGCAGTGGGAGGCAGTACCGAGGAGAAACAGCGTGGCAATTCACATCGGCCATGGTGTTGTACAACCTAGGTGAGCTACTGCAAATCAGAGTTCTTACCGCTGTAAATTCCCTTCACTCTTTTTTGTGTCGCGGATTTCCGAGATGGAAGGGCAGACTGGTGAAATTCAAATTTTTTGAACGGTCTTGTTTAAAAGGAGAGAATATCTTCTTGAAAAAGGAAATTTATTTGTATCTACTTTTAAGATTGAAACTTCTCTTTCTTGGTAGAAAAACTCTTAAAAACTCCTACGTCCAGCATTTTGTCCCAGAGTACCACTCGGATGGGTGACCGCTTGGGAAGTCCCGAAGCTACATCCATTTAGAAGAACACTTTTTTTGCATTTTTGAGCACCTCTATTTTTAGGAGTATATCTTATATATAGTCGTTGAAAAGAGTTTTTCGATCCGGACATAATGATGATGTCCATTTTCAGTTTTGAAACTATTTTCTATACTTTTTTATGGCTTGAATATTGTTGTATCTCGGAGTGCTCTCTCGGTTGAAAGGTTTTGTGTGGCTGCTACGGACTAAATTTATAAAGTCCCTTTGAACCTTGTTTGGCTTCTTTGGTGACTTTTTTGTTCGATAGCTACCTTAGTGCCCTTTCTTTTTTATCCCCTTGTTTGGTTGTTTGTCCACACAAGTTTTGGACCTTGTTATCAGCCCATTGTGTTCATATAGGTGGACACCAAATATTTGTGCTTGTGGAGTCATTTTGGACTACCCTTGCAATTGTGGTGCTTCTTTCTCCATCCTATAATTTTGGTTTAAGGGGGTTTCCTTTGGTTTCATGGTTTGTAGTCTTGTTCAAAGTCACAAGCACCATATTTCATGTTGTTCCTCATATCTTCTTGGAGTGGGAAGACATTCAGTTCGGCGACGAGGCATCTCTATTTTTTGAGATATCACATGGATCCTTTGCAGGCCCTTCTTGATGGAAGTTGTCCTAGGGGGGGTTGAAGAGGACATCTTCCTCTCCATACTCCTTCCACATCTTCCTTCTTCTTCTTCTTTTTATGGTAGATGGTTTTCTCCCATGTGTTTTTCATCATCTCTCTAACAGAGTTTCTTATGGATATATTGTACATGAGTACCTTATCAAGCCTTGTTGCTGGGACTCATATTTATGGATATGCCACCTGTTTGGTTTTGTTGTTTTTAATACCTTCTATTACCATTTAAGGATGCGTGTTAGGGATATCCTAGTACCACTTAAGGGGGGTGTTAGAGTATATCCTAAGTTGCTACTAGAATATTAGGATAAATTGTGTGGTTAGGACCTGTTTAGTTAGTTATGATCCAATGGATCATATTGTATGCACTTGCTATTTAAGCAAGGTCTCCCCATGGAATAAACAAGAAGTGTTATTTCTCAACAAAAACTTGTATACATTTTGAGCAATTAATCTTGTAAGTTTTCTTCATGCATAGTTCATGAATGATTTAGGCTATTTACATTCATATTTCAGTATATAAATGGATGTTATTTTATTTATCATAAACCTTGATATACATATTAATTTTCTCATATTATTCTACTCATATTATCATTATTTGACCTTTATTATTGTGGTTATTTTATATTGGGACCTGTGTGATATTGTGAGATAACTTATGATATTTTATGGTAGTAAAGGCTTACAAAGCCAACATGCAAAAGAATCTTTTGATCTTGGTGCATCACCTCTATTACCGTAGGCCTTCATTTTTTCTATTGCCTATTATTTTATGTTCTCTCTCTTCCCTTTTCCTTGAAGATACAAGTAACATAGGAGTAGATGAGTAGATGAGCATTGAAGATCATATCTTATAAGGATATGATCTTGTAAATTTTGTTGGAGGTCATCCTTTGAGCTACATCCCTTGCTCTCAATACTTTTAGCTATGTCACTCTACATGAGGCACAAGTGTTGAGTGCATTCAACCACTACAATGGGTAACCACAATATTTTGAGATAACAATTTAATGGTATGCTTGACAAGACCAATCAAATTGATTCATCCCATATTTTAGAACTTCCAAATTAAAACTAGAGGAACACCCATAATGTGAGATAATAGTTTAATGGCACACTCGGTGGGACATTTGATTCATCCCACATTCTAAGTTTGAAGTTGATATTTTTGTGGTCTTACCTATTTTCTTTTTGAAGCATATAAATTTCACTTGATAACTCCCCTGAAGAAGAATACCTAGAAGTAACCACCTATAAAGACATTGTATTGAAATTTTGATGAAAATATCACTCTTTAGTTTACTAATATATTTTTAATATTTAGATGGTGACTCCACTAAGAACCAAGGTGCCATAGATTTATGAATGCAAGACCTATCACTAGATCCTTCATAGCTACAAATTACCAAGCATTACTACAACCTCCAAATCCAATTCCAAGAAGGAGGAGAAGAGGTAGACGCCAAAACACAGATTCTCTATCAAATAAATATCACTAAAGATATTTTTCTTGGAATGATAGAGACCCCTTGATTCCACCAGTTCCTCTAACCACATGTGATCTAATTTTGGCTTCAACTCTAAAATCCCTACCTTACTTCATTGGACAAGATGTGACTATGCCAATGGAACACCTACATCATATGGTCAACCTCTGTGTAGTGCACAATATTGAAGAACAAAATTTAGCTTTGAGATTGCTGATAACATTTTCTAGAGAGAAAACTTAGGATTGGTATATAAACCTACCTCTGCAGTCAATTGACAATTGGGATCAACTAGTTGACTAGTTAGTTAATAGATTCAGGGAGAATGTCAATGTAGTATCTCTACTATATTATCTTATGACAATCAAAAGAGCACCTGTGGAATACATGCATGACTTTAATATCCAATCTCAAAAAATTGGTATAGAAACCCTGATGAAATTTATCCCCTTCTAGGTATGGCAATAATTTATTATTTGAAAACTATCAATTTAGAAATAACTATGGTGGTTAGGGAGGGAAATACTTGCCAATAACATATGGGATATCCCTTCAATATAAAAATGAACTCATTCAGATAGGGATACTAGCTCCTAGGCCCCCAATGCCTCTGTTTCCAAATGTCCAACCTCCATATCAACCTCCTTCAATTGTGCAACCAATAACCTATTAGCCTACTCTAGCTATAAACCTGATCATAGCCTCAACCTCTCCCCCCTGTCCTAATAATCCTTCTATAATTCCCTATTCTTCCAATTTAGGTGAAATAAAAATCTATCAAGGATGGTGTCTAATGAGGTCATGTACATCAAGAGATGGTAGAAAACCTAAAGGTTTTAGTATGAAAATAATCCTAGACCTTCTTTCCAATATAATGATCAAGGCTGTAGACCTCTTCCTAATGAGTATTAGCATATTTTCTAGACCTCCTCCTAATGAGTATTAGTATGATCAAGGCTATATTTCTTGAGCATATTTTCGATTTTGGAAAAAACCCCTAGTTGAATGCAGTCAAAGGAAAGATGAAAATTCTAAAGAAATGTTTTAATTTGTCAATGGAAAAAGGGAAATTAATCATTTCAAACAAACTTGCAGATCTAGGAGTGGCTCAAGGGAATCTTTGTTTAGTAGGTAAATTTATGGGAACCAGACCAAATCTGGATTCAATCCAAAAATGGGCTTATGAAAAATGGAAACCACTCGGGTTTTTGGAAAATATTGCTCTTCCAAAGAATTTATTTTTGGTAAAATTTAATTGTGAGGAGGATATGACTCAAATTCTACATAAGGGTCCTTGGTTTTATGATAGAAGAGGATTGTTCTTAAAACACTAGATTCTAAAATTCAATCCCTACCATCAGAATATTATGCAAGCCCTAGTTTGGGTTCGATTACCAGGGATCCCTTTACATTTTTTGAGAGAAAAAGATTTGAAGGAATTTTGAAAGAATTTTGTCAAATTATTGCAATTGATCTAGCTACTACTGTGAGATATTGGTTACTCTGCTAGATTTTATGTTAATATCAATTTAGAGATAGATCTTCCACATTCATGTGAACTTATTTCAAAATTTAAAAAATGGTTGCAAGTGATTGAATATGAGAACATGCATGTCAAATGCAATGTTTGCTTCAAATTTGGACATGTGGGGAGTTTTTTCCCTAATCAGCTGGGAAAAAAACTATAGAAATAAATCTGGCAAAAGAAGAATGCAGATGATTTAAGGAAGAAAGAAATCTTGAAAAGGTGTGATTCAAGTAAAGAGAAACAAGTAAATCTAGATCAGAAGGAGAATGGCTTGGCTATAGTCGCAATTGAAGAAGGGGAGATTGTGGATGAACATTTTAAGGTATGCCCCTCTATTTCTAGTCCATGTTTGTCAAAAAATAAAATTCCTACCATGAATCCTTTTGAATCCTTAGAAAACTTTAAGTGAAGATGTTAAAACTCTAGAAAATGAGGATAGAAAAACTATTGAAAGTGATACTATGATTAAGGATCTTCAAACACCTAAAAGAAATAAATATGAAAAGGAAAACTTAGAACCTCATGAATTTGGTCAAAGAAAAGTTTCAATAAAAGGGAACAAAAGTCCTATTTCTAGAACAACAAGGAACAATAAAAATTATGGGATTAATATAAGCAATAAATCTAAGCCTAGCAGACCTTCAAATAAGGATATTTTGCAAAGATAAATAGTTGTAGATGTAGAAAATGAAACCCAAATGACTCTTAATATAATAAAGAAGAAACATCTTGCTAGATCTAAGAAATGAAGGTCATATAGTGGAATATAAGGGACCTAAATATCCCAAAAAGGAGGAACAAAATACAATGATGACATGTATGCAGAAAAGGAAACACTCAGGATGAAGGCATGGTCTAATTCTAGGTTGATAAAAAGGAAGGTTTTAATTCGTTCTTCAATTATCTGTATATACCCTATTTTTAGTTGGTTGGTTTTAGAGATTGGAATGTTGTCCATAGTCTATCCTAGACTATATAATATTTTGGATTTCATAAGAGGCTTATGTGTATGTTTTGAAGTTGACTTAAGTTTTGTCTCATTTTGGAATTTTCACGAGGCATATTTGTATGTTTTGAAGATGTAAAAGGGTTGGGAACCTTTCAAAAACTGCTTCTTTAAACCTTAACAAAAGAATATGAAGAAAAATTACAATAGAATTGCTCAAACTATATACAAGCTTCTTTGTATGATGCTTGAAATACATATATTCTTCAATGATATACATTACATGGAGCTTTATCTCCATAATATAGACTTAGTAAAATGACTGTTCAATACTTAATTGTAGCTCTCCTCACATATCCAAGAGATGCATTTTTCCTATTCCATGCATAAGATAAATCCTCTCATGTCTTTAGCATCTAATCTTGCCACTTGTATACATACCTCTTGACTCTATCTACTCTTGCACACTTGCACACTTTACTATATAACACATTTCACACTCTATTACATGATACTTATGCATATTCTTACTCTTCACACTTGCACACATACTTACATAACACTTATGCACATCCTACATATGAACACATACATAAAGGGGAAATATAAATCACACTCCTAAACTATACAATCACACCCTAATCTATTACATATTTACAATTTTAGCATCAAGGTACCATGGGGGTACAATAGCATGTACCAAATAATGTAATATTCTCCAACAAAAGCATCCAATAATGATAACATATATGATTCAACCACTTTTTATATGATCTATATATAGCAAGCATTGGGTAATGATCCTCCAAAGGTGTCGTGTTTAGGTTTCTAAAATCAATAAATGATGAAACATAAAATTCCTCATTCAATTAAATATTTAATTAAATTAAACATTTAATTGATATTTAATTAATTATTAATATAATGGTCACTTCATGAAGGATTAGGGCTTTTTCTTAAATATCTCATCTTTAAGGAGCCACATCTTCATTAAGGGTTATCATATTCAGTTGTTTCTTGGACTAACTTGTGTAGATTTTGAATAGCTTTAAAATGCATGGTCGTATAAATGAATCCAAGCAATTTTAAGGTAAATATGATCATATGAAGTCAATCATCTGAAACAATGTTAGTGATGATTTTTCAAGTCATAAAAAATAAAATTACAAATATTTGTCAACTAGGGTACGGATTATGGGAAGTGCAATGAAGGGATAGAAATTTAGTGAGGCAAGACATTCTATCTGAACATGGAATTTTTTAACTAAGTTTTTTCTTCCCTTCTTTAGCTGAGAAATTTTGCATGCAAATTATTTTGATTTTTTTTATCAATTATTATTTTTTCTATAGGATATTTTGATCAATTTTGATAGATTTTGAGTTTTAGTTTCATTTCCATGGATCTATTTATACTTAAATCGTTAGAATAATCTATAGTGGTAGAGGTTAGTGAGTGCACCTCAAAGAGATCTTTGTTGCTCCAAGATAGGGCAATTTTTGGTAAATTTAATGGGTATTGTACAGGGGTTTCAGCCTTGAGAAATGGATTGATAGGAGTAGGAAGTCTCCAGGATTGATTCTATCCTTTCTTCCCAAAGGTTTCTTCTTAGCCATTTTTTGTTCTAAGTAAGAAAGAGAAAAAATACAAAAAGGGGGTCCTTGGTTTATAGGAAGAGCAAGACTCTTCCTTACACGTTGGTATGGAGGCTTTTCACATGAAAATGTAAATCTATCCCTAGTACCAGTCTGGGTTAGGATGTTTGGGTTACCCATTGAATTCTGATAAATAGATACCTTCAAGGAAATAGGCAACATTCTAGGAGGATTCCTTGAGATTTAAGATACTACGAAAGATGGATTCTTGGTTATTTATGCTCGAATATTGGTCATGATTGATAAAAGTAAAGCTTTACTAGAATCAATCATTCTTAAATATGGGGATAATATGTGGACATAAAATATAGATTATGAAAATATATTTTAGATGTGGAATATGTCATGAGGTGAGGCATATTGAGAGATCATGCCCTAAGAAGAGCCCAACATAATTATATGTAGAAAACTGCAAGAGAAACTTACAAATGGTTATGGTTGAAGATGGTTTTTAACTTTCAAAATATAGATCTAGAAAAATGAAAGAAAATAAATAGTGCAGACCAATAAGGAAGGATATTGGAAGAAATACCAACTATTTTGAGGCTTTAGCCTATGAAGAAAAAGTAGATTAAAAATTAGAGGACACAGTACAATAGGTTCAACATATTAACAAGGAACTATCTATTCAGCATGATCCTAATTTAAGGAATAAAATTCTCAATGAACCTAAGGAATGTGTCTCATAAGATTTTGAAGACTCTATTGAAGTACCATGCACCATTTAGGAGAAAAAAATTGGTAAAGAAAATGTAATTTTAGAAGTTAATACCTCTGCCATTAATAATGAAGTACCAAAAAATAAGTAGGACAAGTAAAATTCTTCTGTTGTAGATATAGGACAGGATAAATATGATGAAAAAAATTGAGAAAGAATATTGAGGAATAGAATAATAAGACCTAATCCTAATATAGGCAAGGAAAAAAAGGAAAACCCTCAAATTATCAAGTAAGATCTAGGGAAGCAAGAGAAAACATAGAGAAAGGAACACAAACTAAGTTGGTTGAACTTCTCTTTACCAAACAACAAAATGATATTTGTGAACACAAGCTTATACTAAGAGGGGGTGAACAGTATAAGACCATTTTTTTCTTTTCTTTCCCAAACAATATTATCCAATATTATCAATGGTAATATCAATAGTAGTAACCAAAGCAATGCACAAATCATCACACAAAAGAACACCAATTTAGCGTGGTTCACCCAATATAGGCTACTCCACGAAGAAAATATTTCACTAAAATTTTCTCAACAAATATCTTGGGAATCCTTCTCTATTACAATGTTTATGGACCTTTATCCAAAGGAGACACCAATCCCCTAAACTAGTTTATGAGCACCAACCCACAGAAGACACCAATCTCTTTTTCTGGTTTGTGGATGTCTATCCATAGGATAACTCCTAATCTGCTCTGGCTAGTGATCCTTTAGAAGCATACTGCCTTCTCTACACTAGCTTGTGGATCTCTCTCCACTGAAGACCTATGTCCTCACTCAGAATACCTCTATCCTCACTGCCCTAGCTAATGGATCTCTATCCATTGGAAACTATTGTCCTGTGCTCTATCACCTCCAAATCTTGATCTCAAATCTGCACTAAACATAGTCCTTTGGTCTAGCAAAAATTTGCTCAATTTGTCTTTGATATGCACTAAATACAGTACTTCGGTCTAGCATAAATCTACTCAATCTCTATCTCAAATATGTACTAAAAATATTTCTTCGGTCTAGCACATATCTGCTCAATATCTATCTCTAATATAGCACAAATATACCCTCAAATATTCACCAAATTTTGTCCTCAAGCCTTATAACAAAGCTTGATCTAATCACAAATCAACTTTGCTAGATTTGCCCCAAACCTTAAATCAATATTTAAACTAATCAATCAATCAAATATGCTCACAAGTCTTCTTAAATACTTGCCTCAAATTTGTCCATAAGTCCTCTCTAGAACTTGCTCAAATTGCTCTCAAGTATTCACCAAGACTTACCTCAAATTTGCATTGTAAGCTTCCACAAAAGCTCACACTAATCTATCCACAAGTCTTCACCAAGACTTACCTCAAATCTTCTCAACAAGTTCTCACTAGAACTTGCTCAATCTGCTCAAAAGTCTTCACCAAGACTTGCCTCAAATCTGCTCAACAAGTCCTCACTAGAACTTGTCCAATCTGCTCAATAAGTCTTCACCAAGACTTACCTCAACTTTGCTTGTAAGCTTCCACAAAATCTCACACAAATCTATCCTTAAGCTTTTACAAAATCTTCCTCAAATCTATCCTTAAGTCCACTCTAGTACTTACTCAAATCAACTCACAAGCTTTCACAAAATCTTGTTCAAATCAATTGTAAAACTTGCATACAAAAATCAACTCAATCTCTTTCAGAAAACTTCTTCAATCACTCAAACAAATATCACTCAGAATCTTGTTTAACCTCAGAAACATATAAAGAATGGTTAGAGACTCAATATGTTTCACACTCACAAAAATCAA
The DNA here is from genome assembly GCA_028583015.1 of Wollemia nobilis. NCBI lineage: Eukaryota > Viridiplantae > Streptophyta > Pinopsida > Araucariales > Araucariaceae > Wollemia > Wollemia nobilis. The sequence continues at coordinate 219,471 of JAQPPZ010000523.1, read as the reverse complement.
CTTAATATTTTTCAGAAATCCTCTTCAATCACACAAACAAATTTTACTTAGAATTTGTTTAACCTCATAAACATATAAAGAATGGTTAGAGACTCAATATGTTTCACACTCACAAAACTCAACTTAATCTTTTTCAAAAAATCTCTTCAATCACACAAACAAATTTCACTCAGAATTTTGTTTAACCTCATAAACATATAGAGAATGGTAAGAGACTCAATATGTTTCACACTCACAAATCACTCTATCACTTTCAAACTCTTTTTCAAATCAATTTAGAATAGAGAACAATTTGTTTTACAGAACTTGAACTATCATTCCAACACTCTCAATCAATAATGTTCATCCAATTTCACTCAACCATTCACTCAATGAAACATAACTTGCTTACAAGCCCTAACCAAGTGTTTCACAATACTTCCAATAACTTTCACTATGAAACTCAACCTTGACTCAAGATGATTCCAAATTCACATAACAATGATACTCATGATCTTTCACAAACCCTAGTTCAAGATAGTTCTCAATTTCACACTCAATTATTCTCACAAATATTTACCAATCATGCATGTGAAAACTGATATGGTAAAAATATAGCTAATATTCACATTATTTTACAAGGCTTTTATAAAGCCAAAATATACAAGATGTCGGTAAACAAATAGATAAGGATATCTGCCAACTTACAAATATTCCGACATTCAAATGTTGGCAACAAAATGTCGGCAAACAACTAAAGGAAAAATTAAAATTAAAATTAAAAACATTTCCTATAGTCTATGCCTCATCACTCGTCCCATCAATAGAAGCATTGGACTCCAATGCTTTTAACAAAGAGGGAAAATCTCGGGACATAAGATGAGCAGTAATCCAACGAGCCTGGTGTGGAAACTGGCCACGACGGGCCACCAGATAGGAAGTAGAAGTACCCTGATGAGTCTGTCGAGTCTTCGTATCAAAAAGTGTATCAGTGACAAGCGAAAGTTGTGCATCAGGAACCACATCAATAGGATGGCTGATAGCTGGAGCAGATTCCAAAGTGGAATCATAGTATGGTTTGAGGAGATCAACATTGATGACATCATGAATGCCAAGATGAGCCGGAAGATCCAGGCGAAAGGTATTCTCTAAAATTTGTTGAATAATGGTATAAGGGCCATAGTGCAGAGGCTTGATTTTGCTATGTACCTTATCCATGAAATGTCGCCTGTCAAGATAAAACCATACTTTGTCACCAACCTAAAAGTGATGAGGAGTTCGATGTCGATCCATCTATTGTCTTTGCTTCTACTGAGTCTTCTGAAGAATTTGAACTACTTTGGACTAAAGGCTCTGTAGGTGCTGTATAAAATATTTGACCTTTTCTTGCTCTTTCTGAATATGCATGGTAGTTGGTGAGGGCAAGGACAACGACAACTCATAAGGAGCCAACGGCTGAAAACCGAAACAAACCTCAAAAGGAGAGTGCCCAGTAGAACTGTGAATGACCCTATTGTACGCATGCTCAATGTGAGTGAGGCTTAAATCCCACTTGGCTGGAGTGGAATGATGGTAAATCCTCAAACTATGTACAAGCGTACGGTTAACTACCTCTATTTTCCCATCGGATTGTGGATGATAGGTAGTAGAGAAGTTAAGTGAAACTCCTAAGATCTTCCAAAGGGATCTCCAAAAGTGACCCACAAATCGTGAGTCTCGATCAGATATTATGCTGGTGGGAAGACCAAAAGTGCGCCATATTGTCTCAAAGAAGAGTTGGGCCAAGTCCTGAGCAGTACTCGTCTTACGACATGGAATGAATTTGGCCATCTTGCTAAATCTATCCACAATGACGAAGACACAATCATGTTGCCTCACTGTCATTGGGAAACCACTCAAGAGGTCCATGGAAATGCTTTCCCAAGGATGAGAAGGAATGGGTAAAGGCATGCTCAGTCCCAATCTCCTGTTGGTGGATTTAGAGCGGTTGCAGATGACACACTATCGCAAGTAGTGAAGGACATCTCTCTGCATATGGGGCCAAAAGAAGAACCTCTGAAGATGATGAAGAGTTTTCTGCTTACCAAAGTGTCCTCCATATAATGTAGAATGAGCCTCCTTCAAGAGAGACTCCCTATGCTCACGGGGAACACAAAGCTTATCCAACTTATACAACATTCCATCCTGAATGTGAAATTCTTGAAGACCTCTTAAATTGGAAGAGGAAGGATGAGAAAGTTGTTGAAAAACCTTGGCAAAATTAGGATCCAATGGATACTGTGAAGGCCAAGTCTGAAAACCAATATGAGACATAGTCACCACAGTTAAGGCTCGTGCTGAAGGAGGTCGACTCAAACAATCTGCTACTGTATTATTTTACCCTTTCTTGTATTTGATCACCAAATGGAACTACTACAAATAGGATGCCCACTTCATGTGTTGAGCTTCTTCAATTTTGGACTGAGATTGAAGAAAATTAAGGGGCATGTGATCGGTGTGAACTACTGTCTCTTTACCCAAAAGGTAATATCTCCAGTATTTGATGGCCTACACCAATGCATACAACTCCTTATCATAAGTGGAATAATTCTTCTTGGCCTCAAAAAAAGTCTCAGAATGATAGGCCACTAGATGGCCATTCTGCTTAAGCATGACTCCAAGTGCATATTGTGAAGCATCTGTCTCAATCTCAAAAGGTTGTGCAAGATATGGCAACACAAGGACAGGTGCACTACACAATTTTCATTTCAAAGTGTCAAAGGCCTCCTGCTGTTCCTTTGTCCACTGAAACTGAATCTTGATCTTTGTTACATAATGAAGAGGAGCAGTTATGGTGGAATAACCTGCTATGAACTTGCGATAGAAATTAGCAAGTCCAAGAAAACTCCTCAACTCCATGATAGAAGTAGGAGTTGGCCATTTGACTATGACTTCAATTTTGGTAGGATCCACTTGCACTCCTTTTTCATTGATTACAAATTCTAGATAGGAAATGGAAGTTTGCCCAAAAGAACACTTGGGAAGATTGGCATATAATTGGTTCTTCTAAAGAGTTTGAAGAACATATTCCAAGTGCTCCAGATGACCTTTCCAAGTTGAAGAAAACACAAGGATATCATCCAAGTAAATGATTACAAATTTATCCAAACAATCACGAAACACTTCATTCATTAGCCTCATGAATGTGGTTGGAGCATTTGTAAGACCAAAGGGCATGACAAGCCACTCAAAGAGCCCCATCTTAGTCTTGAATGCAGTCTTCCAGGTATCCTCTGCCTCAATCCTGACTTGATGGTACCCACTTTTGAGATCGATCTTGGAAAAGAATTTAGCTCCTTGGAGCTGATCCAAGAGATCGTCAATTCTTGGAAGTGGATATCGATTTTTGATGGTGATCTTATTTAGTGCTCAAAAATCAATGCATAGTCGCCAAGTGCCATCTTTCTTCAATACAAGCAAAATAGGTGAAGCACAAGGAGAAGTGCTAGGTTTAATGAAACCTTTAGACAATAAATCTTGAATTTATCTTTTAACTTCTTCCATTTGCACTATTGATTGCCTATACATTGGAGCATTAGGAAGTGAAGCAACAGGTACAATTTCAATGCTATGATTAATCATTCTTTGAGGAGGAAGACTTGTAGGTTCTTGAAACACACCTGAATATGATTGTAGCAAAGATTTCACTAAAGCATGCATGTTTTGTGTTTGCTTGGATGCTTGATTGTTTTCATTATGTGGTCTGATGAAGATGAGTGCTAGTTCCCTTGCTTGATTTACAACCTTACGTGCTTGTCTACAACTTAGCATTAGATTTTGTGGAGTTCGCTGAGTGCTTCTGATTATGTAGGCCTTATCATATTTGTGCAAGGTGTATGTGTTTTTGAACCCATCATGAATAGACCTCCTATCATATTGATAGGGTCTTCCAAGCAATAAACCACAACAGTCCATTGGAGTGACATCGCACACAACTGTGTCCACAAAAGAGGGACTGAAAGCAAAATTCACGGTGCAAGTGTGTGTGATGTCCGATGAAATCCCATTATCCTTCCACCCTAAAGGATATGGATGAGGATGGGGTTTCATAGGCAACTTTAGTTTGTCGACAATGGACCTCACAATTAGATTCTTCTACGAGCCACTATCGATGATACAATCAACTACAAAGGATTCATCCAGGTGGACCGTGGTTACAAACAAGTTCTCACGATCCCCTGTTGAAGTGTTCATGAGGGTTAATTTTTTCAACCCAGCCAATTCTTTGTAAGTCTTCCTTTCTCCTGTAGCCTCAATAGGACCTTCGTGAGGCTCCTCATTTGAAGGCTTTACAACGAGGGATTTCTTTTTCAAAATTTTCAACTTAAAACATTGATGTCTCTGATGGCCCTTCTTCTTACAATAAGTACATTCCACAGGAGTTTTAGAAGAAGATTTTTGAGAAGAAGAAGAGGAAGAAGTAGGAGAAGGAGAAGAGGGAGAGAAAGAAGAAGACTTAGCCGCCTTGGACTGCTGTTGTGAAGCCTTTGAATTTCCTCTTGACGATGAAGAGCGAGTCCTGCGCGATGACTCTCACAATTCCTCCTCCGCAAGAATGGCTTGATTGAAAGCCATATCAATGTTCATAATTGTCTTGTACTTCAATTTTCGATAAAGTGGTTCCTGCAGTCCACTTTTGAATTTGGTCACCAGTTGAACAACGGTATCCTGCACAGAATTCAAAATTCGTAACTTGTTAAACTACAACACATAATCATGTACACTCATGTGAGTGGTTTGTCGAAGACGGAGCCATTTTATTTGAAGGTCTTCGACATAATTTGAAGGGTAGAAACTACTCTTCAAAACACGTTGCAATTCGTCCCAAGTATCGATGGGATTCTGAGTCTGTTGTCGATCGGTGACCAAGATTTTAGCAAGGCCCGTTAACTTAAGCTTAGCAAATGCAACTTTTTGGGCCTTCTCCAATTTGGTGTATTCAAACCAACTGTCCATGTCGAGAATCTAGTTGTTGAGTACCTCAGGATCTCACGAACTGTCGTAGTTTACAACATCGCACTGAGGTTGAATACCTAGAGTGGTGACTTTATCGGCCAAAGCACTCACAAGTTGTGTGAGTTGGGCCATTTTGTCAGCCAAGTCGGCAGCCATTTGGGCTTGCGTGCACGCCAGCAAGTAATGAAGCAAAAGTAATTTTGAAAGGAGCAAAAAAAATGATATATATATATATATATATATATATATATTTTTTTTTTTTTTGTAACAATCTATTTATAATAATTTGAATCCCCCTATGGTATGGTATTATAAGGTATGATGGTATTAAATGCTTACCATCACAACTAATCGTGTGGGAGGGCAGGAGTGCTTAGGGGAAAAAGATGCCCATAGCGCGCCGACTTTAGCCAATTAACGGTGGAGAAAACCTAACACAGGAAGTTTTTCCAGCATCGTCCACGATCTAATTACCTATTGAACAACACAACGCGATGAACAGGTTGTGTCTGGACATGAGGCATCACCAAAATTGATGGGCAGGCAGCGAATTCAAAACATCGGTGGGTGCAGAATTGTAGATCAAACCCCTGCTACCGCCTCGACCGATTGTCAATCTGCCTAAAACCTGCACAGCGGAAAAATTCAGGGCTAAAATCCCTTGTCAAATGATGATACAGGGCACAATTTCATTGCAATGCTTCACAATCGCCCGTCCAACGTCTACAGCAGGATCTGCAACACAAAAAAGAATGCCAAGCAATTGTCGATGAAATCTGTTGTGTTCAGCTTCCAGCCGCCACAATCGTCAGGCCGTCTTCATCAAGGTTCCTTCTTCACTACTATATCTGCTCGCAGGCAACGGATTAGGCAGTCCGTTCTGGAAAACAAAGAAGTACTCTATAGCACATCGATCCTCCTGTTAGAGGATTGAACAAAACAGGGCGCTGTGTGGGGAGGTAGGCGAAATCTCGATCACGCAAGTGTATGAACTCGATGATCTGAAGTCGATCCATCTGTCAATGCCTCCAATTCGTAGGAGTTCATGAAATGAAACCCTAGGCGACAAATAAGAGTGCAGGCAATCAGCGTCGAAGTGTAGAGAATTAATTGAATCGCTGAATGTAAATTTCAAAATGGACGTGCAATCTGTGAACGTCCTCCTCCGATTCATGTGCCCAATAGTAACTCAAGGGGTCATAACTACTAGGCCGAGCTTCACTTGATAGCAAAAATTAGTAACTGACAGAATGAGCGTGGCAATAACAGAGTATTAAAGGAGAGATCGTTTCACAGAAACGTTTGCAGACCACCCTTCGGTTGTCTCGTCCGAGGTAGCTGTCAAAATCCAATCATCGTCGACCGCTAGTCGTCTTGGATGCGGTCAGCAACAATATCCAGAGGGAAGAAAAGGCTTATTGAAGCCAATGCTGCAAAATTGTGGAGTAAAAAATCAATTACGCAGCTAGACGAAAAGCTTCAACACTTTTTTTTTGATGGCAAATTTCACAAATCGAAGGAGGTCGGTAATGACCCAGAACCCCCAAAATTACTTTCCGCTCTGATACCAAAAACTGATACGGCAAAAATACAGCTGATCTTCACATTATTTTACAAGGCTTTTATAAAGCCAAAATATACAAGATGTCGATAAACAAATAGATAAGGATATTTGTCGACTTACAAATATGCCGACATTCAAATTTTGGCAACAGAATGTTGGTAAACAACTAAAGGAAAAATAAAATTATTTTCTATAGTCTATGCCTCATCAAAAACTCATTCAATCATTTTCAATAATGGTTATCAAACAAAAACCTTTTCACTTCAACTTGCACTTCACAACATTCAACAATATTTCACTCACAAGGATGATATGCCCATACCTTTTGTTTTGAAGAAGGCTTGACCTCAAAACCTATCTTAATCATAATCAACCTCTTTACCAATCTCAAAAGTTAGGTAGCAAAAACCTTCTCAAAATTTCATTCAAACATTCCCTCAAAATATTTTACCATACAAAACATTAAATCTCAATTACACCTTATAATCTCCACACTTCAAAAATGATTAGCAAAAATTAAACAACTCACTTCAACAATTAATTTCCTTTATCCACCTTATTACTCCTTCCAAATTCTAATCATCAAAATCACAATATAATATTTTAATTTTTATAAACCTTATATCTCCCTCTTAACAACCTTGCAAACTACCTTTAAAAACTTTACGCAATGTCTTCACGCAATTTTCGCACATCAAAAACCGTTTAAAAAATTAAACCATGAAGCACATACCTTTTTAATGCCTCCTCAACAAAATGCGTTCGACGAGATTCGAACACCCCACCTTGCCTCTCCAAGCGCCTTAGCACCTAGCCATCCACCGCTTGGGCTACATGCCCTCACGTGAAACAAAAGCATGCCTTGTCACTTTTCAACCTTGCCCTTCCACTTAGCACAAAATCGAAGCACTTTCCCTTCAAAAAAATGCGACCATGAGGATTGAACCTATGATCTCGCGTTCCATGAAAGCCTTAGCGCAGCCCTTGGATGCCACCTAGGCTACCTGGCATGTCGGGTTTATTTTCGCACTCCACTTCACCTTGTCCTTTCTCTCTATCCAATCAGCTTTTAAACACATGAGAAATTACTTCTTCCTTAGCGCTCGATAACTTTGGTCACATTACCATTAATCGCATGGATGAATGTTTAACCAAACACTTTACCTTATTTAAATTCAAATTTTATATTTTAACTTTAGTGCCTTGAATTATTATTATTTAATTTTAAATTTTAACCTAGGGTTAGTCCTCAAAATCTGTCATATGGGTTTTTTTTAGGAGATTTAAAATGTGACAACTCCTTGGCCCTCATTTTTCTTAAACCCAACCTGTATCCTTAAATATTATAATATTATTTTTCATTTAAACCTGCTTCTTTACCTTTTTGGAAAAACCATCGGAGGACATTAACGAAACTCGGACATCAACCTTGACAACGAAACTCATACATGAATACCTGGATGACAATAAAAATTGGTCATCATCTTCTTGACATCAATGACAAAAAACTTGCTCATATTTCCAAATGTCTCCCCATTTGTCATTAATGGTAACCCATTTTCCTTTTATCATTTCCTTTACCTCTTTTTGTTTTGCTCCCCCTGAGAAACTGCTCCCCCTAACTTAATGCTCTCCCCCTAACTCAAATTTCTCCCCCTAACTTAATTCTCTTCCCCTAACTCAAATCTCTCCCCCTAACTCAAATATATCCCCTTTGACATCAATGGAAAAGGGTCACCTTTGGTGCTTGGGGCTAAGAATGAGACTCTTAGCTTAGCCTCTCCCCCACCTCCTCTCTTGAGGTGGTTAATTTTGGGATGGGAGTATCTCTACTCCCAGCATACAATGATCTTTACCTTTATCCACATTTTTCCTCAATTGATCCTTTTGATTCCTTTGATTGTTTCTGTTCTTGCTTATCTTTGGAAGTTATGCTCTACATCACTTGGCTATATGCCCAACATTATTGTACTTATAACACTTAATGTTGTTATTTATTAAAGGTGCAAATATCTTGTAGTTTCTCCTGGTGAAGCCATATCCATTCCTGTCATGAACCTTGTAATTAATTTACTTGTGACCAAAATTATTACAAGAGTAGCAATGTCCTTGAAAGAGATGCTTGTTTCTGAAATTTCCATATTCCTGTCTTTCATGTATCTTGCACTGTGTAGTCTTGTGTCCAAACCTATGATATGAGAAGCATCGTCCATTGTAACTACCTTACCTTGACCCCATTGGTCTCTTAGTATCTTTTACCCTGTGCTACTTCTTGTTCCATATGTTCCTCATTTGTGCATTTTTCCTTATCTTGTTGAACTTTCTATTGTCTAACTCATCCTAAAAAGTCTCACTTTCTCTTACACTCTCTTCTTCTGAAGCTTCTTCTTCTTTGGAGCTTGATATTGACTCCTCTCCTTGTTCTTTATGTTCTTGTTCAAAACCAAGACCTGTCTTATTTGATGAATATTTTTGTACCTTTATAATCTTGTCCAAGGTCTTTGAATTTTTCTCAAAATTGTGTAGCTTGTCCTTAGAGTCTTTCACTTCCATCCTTAGTGAAACTATCTCATGTTCTAATATTTTACACTCTAGATATTTTGTCTTTAATTTTTCGGCCATACCTTCTTCAATTTTCCTTGCCTCTTCAACCTTAATTTTGAAGTTAGTGAGCTCCTGTAGAAACTTTGTGTCTGCTTTCTCATATTCTTGAGCTTGAACCCTTAATCCCGAGTTCTCCCTTTTTAATTCTTTGAGATCAACAATAAGTATTTCACATTCTAGCTCTTTTACCTTTGACTGTTCAACCATATATTTTTCAGCTCTCCTTGCATTTTCAATCTTATCTTTCAAGTCAAAGAGATCTTGTAGAAGCTTTATCTTACATTTCTCATCCTCTTGTATTTGAGCCTTTAATTCTAAGTTCTCCCTTTTCAACTCAACAAGTTCCTTAAGAGTGGCTTCCTCCTTTTCTTTTTCTAAATTTTTCTCTTTTCTTTGGTCTTCAATAGGAGCATTTCTTCTATTGTTGAAAGTAGAGTTTTTTCTTCATATTGTGCTTATTTTCCTTGAGTTCTATTTCATCTTCACTACTACTAAACTCATTACAATAACCTGCATCATGATTGATTTGACCATAAATAAAAAATTATTCACCATCTTGTGGATAATAAGATGCATGGTGACCTGTCTTCCTACATATGGTACAAAAATTTATCAATTTAGCCTCTTCTCCACTGCTTGATTCATCTCTTGAATCTGTTTCCACTTCTCTTAGAGAAAAAATCTCTTTGAAAGCAAAATCAAATTTCCCTTCCTTTTATTTCATGACCATGTGTGTTATTTTCTTTTTAGGTCTCATGGTTCTACTTTTGCCTTTCTTTTCCATGTGTGTTCTTGTAAGATCTTCCTTCAAGTTGTTAGACATTTTTTGAAGAAACCCTCTCTGATACCAATTTAAGAACACAAGATTATACTAAGAGGGGCGTGAACAGTATAAGACCACTTTTTGTTTTTCTTTTCCAAACAATATTATCCAATATTATCAATGGCAATATCAACAATAGTAACCAAAGCAATGCACAAATCATCGCACACAATAGAACACCAATTTAATGTGGTTCACCCAATGTGGGCTACTCCACGAAGAAAATTTTCTCAAAAAATATCTTGGGAATCCTTCCTTATTATAATGTTTATGGACCTCCATCCAAAGGAGACACCAATATCCTAATCTGGTTTGTGGGCAGTAAATCACAAGAGATATCAATCTCCTTTGTTGATTCGTGGATCACTATCCATAGGAGAACTCCTTATCTACTCTGGCTGGTGATCCTATAGAAGACTGTTGCCTCCACTACATTGACTTGTGGATCTCTCTCCACTAAATATCTCTGTCCTCACTCAGAATACATATATCCTCACTGCCCTGGCTAATGGATCTCTATCCACTAGAGACTATTATCCTCTGCTCTATCAACTCCAAAGCTTGATCTTAAATTTACACTAAACATAGTCCTTCAATATAGCACAAATATGCTCAATATTTGTCTTTGATCTGCACTAAACACAATCCTTTGATCTAGCACAAATATGCTCAATATCTGTCTTAAATTTATACTAAACACAATTCTTCATTATAGCACAAATCTGCTCAATATCTATATTTTATTTTGCATAAATATACCCTCAAATCTACACCAAATTCTATCCTCAAATTTGTCCTCAAGCCTTAACACAAAGCTTGATCTAATCACAAATCAACTTTGCTAGATTTGCCCAAACCCTTAACTCAAGGTTTGAAAAAATCAATCAATCAACTCTGCTCACAAGTCTTCTTAAAGATTTACCTCAAATCTATTTACAAGTCCTCTCTAGAACTTGCTCAAACTACTCTCAAGTCTTCACCAAGACTTACCTCAAATATGCATTGTAAGCTTCCACAAAAGCTCACACTAATCTGTCCACAAGTCTTCACCAAGACTTACCTCAAATATGCTCAACAAGTTCTCACTAGAACTTGCTCAATCTGCTCAACAAGTCTTCACCAAGACTTACCTCAAATCTGCTCAAAAAGTCCTCACTAGAACTTGTCCAATATGCTCAACAAGTCTTCACAAAGACTTACCTCAACTCTGTTTGTAAGCTTCCAAAAAATCTCACACAAATCTATCCTTAAGCTTTCACAAAAGATTCCTCAACTCTATCCTTAAGTCCACTCTAGGACTTACTCAAATCAGCTCACAAGCTTTCACAAAAGCTTGTTCAAATCAATTGTAAAACTTGCATACAAAAATCAACTCAATCTCTTTCAAAAAACTTCTTCAATCACTCAAACAAGTTTCACTCAGAATCTTTTTTAACCTTAGAAACATATAGAGAATGGTTAGAGACTCAATATTTTTCACACTCACAAAGCACTCACAAAACTCAACTTAATATTTTTCTGGAAAACCTCTTCAATCACACAAACAAATTTCACTCAAAATTTTGTTTAACCTCAGTAACATATAGAGAATGGTTAGAGACTCAATATGTTTCACACTCACAAAACACTCACAAAACTCAACTTAATATTTTTCAAAAAACCTCTTCAATCACACAAACAAATTTCACTCAAAATTTTGTTTAACCTCAAAAACATATAGAGAATGGTAAGAGACTCAATATGTTTCACACTCACAAATCACTCTATCACTTTCAAACTCTTTTTCAAATCAATTTAGAATAGAGAAAAATTTGTTTCATAGAACTTAAACTATCATTCCAACACCCTTAATCAATAATGCTCATCCAATTTCACTCAACCATTCACTCAATGAAACATAACTTGCTTACAAGACCTAACCAAGTGTTTCACAATACTTCCAACAACTTTTACTATAAAACTTAACCTTGAATCAAGATAATTCCAAATTCACATAACAATGATACTCATAATATTTCACAAACCCTAGTTCAAGATAGTTCTCAATTTCACACTCAATTGTCCTCACAAATATTTACCAATCATGCATGTGAAAACTCACTCAATAATTTTCAACAATACTTATCAAACAAAAAGCTTTTCACTCCAACTTGCACTTCACAACATTCAACAATATTTCACTCACAAGGATGATATGCCCATACCTTTTATTTTGAAGAAGGCTTGACCTCAAAACCTATCTCAATCACAATCAACCTCTTTGCCAATCTCAAAAGTTAGGTAGCAAAAACCTTCTCAAAATTTCATTCAAACATTCCCTCAAAATATTTTACCATACAAAACATTAAATCTCAATTACACCTTATAATCTCCACACTTCAAAAATGATTAGCAAAAATTAAACAACTCACTTCAACAATTAATTTCCTTTATCCACATTATTACTCCTTCCAAATTATAATCATCAAAATCACAATATAATATTTTAATTTTTATAAACCTTATATCTCCCTCTTAACAATCTTGCAAACCACCTTTAAAAACTTTACGCAATGTCTTCACGCAATTTCTGCACATAAAAAACCTTTTAAAAATTAAACCATGAAGCGCATACCTTTTTAATGCCTCCTCAACAAAATGTGTTCGACAAGATTCGAACACCCCACCTTGCCTCTCCAAGTGCCTTAGCGCCTAGCCGTCCACGACTTGGGCTACATGCCCTCATGTGAAACAAAAGTGCACCTTGTCGCTTTTCAACCTTGCCCTTTCACTTAGCGTAAAACAAAAGCACTTTTCCTTCAGCAAAAGGTAACCACGAGGATCGTACCTACGATCTCACATTCCACAAACGCCTTACCATAGCCCTTGGCTGCCACCTGTGCTACCTGGCATGTCAGGTTTATTTCTACGCTCCACTTCACCTTGTCCTTTCTCTCTGTCCAATCAGCTTTTAAACACATGCGAAATTACTTCTTCCTCGACACTCGAAAACTTTGGTCGCATTACCATTAATCGCATGGATGACTTTTTAACCAAAAACTTTGCCTTATTTATAATGTTTGCAATGCACTTCACCACGTCGACGGGTATTTGGAATTTGAATTTAAATTCGAATTTTATATTTTAACTTTAGCGCCTTGAATTATTATTATTTAATTTTAAATTTTAACCTTAGGGTTAAAATATTTAAAATTAAATAATTAAACCTTAGTCCTCAAAATATATCATATGGGTTTTTTAGGAGATTTAAAATGTGACAACTCCTTGGCCCTCATTTTTCTTAAACCCAACCTGTATCCTTAAATATTATAATATTAAATATTATAATATTATTTTTCATTTAAACCTGCTTCTTTGCCTTTTTGGAAAAACCACTGGAGGACATTAACAAAACTCGAACATGAATACCTGGATGACAATAAAACTTGGTCATCATCTTATTGACATCAATGACAATAAAACTTTCTCATCTTTCTAACAATTGGTAATACACAGGCAGGGCCAATAGCCCCTAATGAGACATGATTATTATTTCATGGAATATAAGGGGTGTTAATGCCCCCTCAAAGTAGAGGTGTATTAGGGACCTATGTTTAAGAATAAGCTTGATATTATTTGTATCTAGGAAACTAAAATGATAAAAGAAGTTTCAAAAACTATGAAAGTGGTATGGAAAATATGTGAATGGGATGTTATGGATTCTGAAGGAGTGGCAGGGAGAATTCTAACTTGTTGGAATCCTTCTAGAACCTCTTGTGCAACCAGTCATAAAACTAGGCATTAGATAGCCTCTTTGGTCACTTGATACTTTTCATATTTTTGATTCATTGTTATCAATGTCTGTGGACCTACAACTCAGTCAAGTAGATTAGAAGTTTGAAGTGGGATTGAAGCCTTTATGAGAAGTACAAACCAAGGAACCCGATTCATGATCATAGGACATTTTAATGCTATAACCAAGTTGGATGAAAATTTTGGGGGAATTAGGAAATTAACCCAAAAAATGAGAGATTTATTAGCTTTTATTCAAAACAATAATCTATGGAAGGTTTATTTTGAAGAAGACAACTATACATGGACCAACAATATGAGAGGCCATAACCTAAGAGAAAAAAAGTAGATAGATGCATACTCTTAAATCATTGGCTAGATTAAGGAACTTGTGCTAAAATTAATACCTTAACAAGGATTGGTTTAGATCATTGGCCAATAAGAGTTAAAATGGTGGTAAGTGAATTAAAAAAAGATCATATTTTAAATATGTGCAGATGTGGTAATAACATCCTCAATTTGTTGATATGATAACACAAACATGAAATTCTTTAGGAAATGACAGGTTGTATGCTCTTCTATAACAAATTAAATATATGACATCTAGATTAAAAGAATGGAACAAGAACACTTTTGGAAATATTTTTTAGAAAGAAAGAACTAAAATTTAAACTTTCAAAATTTCAAAAACATGATCATAATAATCCAAGCTCAAAAGAAAGGGAGTTGCTTAGTGAATATCATAATATTTTGAGTAAGGAAGAGAAATTATAGAGATTAAAATCAAGATAGACTTGGTTAAAATGAGATAAAAATGTAGAGTTTTTCATAGGATGGCTATTATACAAAGATCAACATCCACAATTAATAGAATTAAATCAATAGAAGGGGTTTGTATTGAAGATCAGAGTGAAATTAGAAAATAGGCAGTCTTTTTATCATAATATTCTAGGATCAGAGGAGACTAAAGTTCTTAATGATAAACTTCTTCAAGATGTACCTTCAGTTATAATGAATGAAGATAATAGGAAATTGATGGAGCCTATTACTCTAGAAGAAGTTCATTTATCTCTTTTCTATTTTAATAAGGATAAATCCCCATGTCCAGATGGGATATTTGTAGCTTTTTACCAACATAATTGGGATATAGTGAAGGATTATTTATTGGTGGTAGTGGAATAGTCTAGGGTAAAATAATATATACCTTATAGAATAAATGCAACATATCTTACCCTAATTCCGAAAAAGAAGGATGTTGCATTGTTTGATTCTTTTAAACCCATAAGCCTATGTAATATGGCATATAAATATATCTTCAAATTGATGGTGAATCGATTAAGACCATTGTTAGACAAAATTATTTCAGAAGAACAAGGAGAATTTTTGAAAGGGAGACAAATTCTATGTGGGCTCATACATGAAGTTATACATTCAACAACTTTAAGAAAATAGAAAGCAATGATCTTAAAACTTGATATGAGTAAAGCCTATGATAGGGTTATATGGTATTTTATTTTTGCAGTTTTAGAAAAGTTTAGATTCAGGAAGAAATGGGTTAGATAAATTAAAGTATGTCTCTAGATTTTCTTATTCAGTGTTATTCAATGGGTTAGTAACAAAATATTTTAAAGCCAAGAGAGGCCTTAGACAAGGATATCCTCTATCTCCTTATTTGTTCATTATTATAGCAGAGGTTTTGAGTAGGAACTTAAAGAAGGCTTACAAATATGGGCTTATAAGTGGACTTAAGGTTAGTAATAACATCGACAACATCAACCATCAATAATTTGTAGATGATACAACCCTTTTTTTTGGAAGGGCAAGGATAAATGAGGCCAAACCTTTGAATAAAATTTAAAGGAATAAAAAAGGGCATCAGGACAAAAAGTTAATAGGATAAAATCTAAAATTTACTTCATTAACACTCCAATTAATATCAAAGCAAATATTTATAGGTTACTACAAATGGAGGAGGTAAATTTACCAGCAACTTATCTAGGGATGCGTTTATTTTATGGGAGAATGAGGATAGAATTATGGAATCCAATTATTAGTAAAGTTTAGAATAAACTACCAGTTTGGAAAGGTAGATGTTTATTGTTAGTAAGAAGAGTGCAGTTAATTAAGTCAATCTTATAGGTCATTCCAACATATTATATATCATTGTATATTATTCCAAAGTTAGTTATAAAAATTTTAATCTATATTATGTGATCCTTTTTATGGTCAAGTTTACATGATAAAAGAAAAATTTCTTTGGTGAAATGGAGTAAGGTGTGTGATGATAAAACTAGGGGAGGTATTGGTTTAAGAGTTCTTATAGATGCAAATTTAGCTCTTAGGGGAAAATTTATTTGGATATTGTAAAAAGAGAGTCAAAGACAATGGGCAATAATTATTCTAAGTATGTTAAGCCCAATGACCCAAGTTTAATATTTACTATATTCTCTCTACCATATGGTTTTACTCTTTGAAATGATTTAATAAAATCTATTGATCTAATGATTAAAGGTTAATATGGGTTGGTGAGAACTAGAGAAAATTTTATATTTGGATGGATACTTGGTGTGATAAAAAAACCACTCAATTTAGATCCAATTTTGAAACCTTGGATGAGATTACTTTGAGATAAATATGGTTGTAGGATTTCAAACATTTTGTACAAGGATAAATAAGGAAGATAGAAATGGAAAGAAGATTTTTTTATAAGTATACAAGATATTGATGCTAGAAAGAAGTTGAGTAGAAAGATAACAACTATGATTATTTTGAGGGGAGCCAAGGATAAATTGATTTGGAAGTTGAATAGCTCAAGATAATACACAAAAAGAATTGGATATTATGTAAAGCAACAACAAAAAATCAATATCATTAGAATATGGAGAGATATTTAAGATAGCCCAAGCATTCCTTAAGTCAAAAATTTTGTTTGGCTAGTAGGTAATAGAAGAATTTTATCTTGGGATAACCTTATGAAAAGGAGTTTTCATGGCCCCTCTCAATGTGTTCTTTGTAAAAAGGAGGAGAGTATAGACCATCTCTTTGGACATTGCTCAATAGTTTAGAAACTATGGCAATGTATTATTAATATGTTTGGTAAATGCATGGTGATGAATATCATAATTGAATATTGATTAAAGCAATGGCAGAACACTTATAAAAGTGAGGCTTTACAGACGATATGAGATATATAAAAAGATAGAATACTTTGGATTGTATGGCTAGAAAGGAAAATAAGTATATTTAAAGGGGAAAAAAGTAGTTTAGAGGTAATGAAAAGGAAGATATGTTTAGCCATAGAGGAGTCTAAACCAACCCTACCAACTCACTGAGTCCCTAATCTAGAAGCAAATAGCCTTCATAGATGAATTCAAGTCATTTAATGGAATTATGATGTTTCATACAAGAGATTAAAAAATAAGGAAATTAATATAAGTGGAAACCACCAGTTTTGGAGTTCGTTAAATTGAATTTTGATGGAGCATTTAAAAGAAATCTAGGACCAACAGGAGAAGGAGGAATAATTAGAAATAATAGAGGAAATATTTTGTCTCATTATGCTTTCAATAGTGGATTTAAGATAAATAATGAAGCTTAAGCTTGGGCAATTTTAGAAGGGTTAAAAATATGCAAATAAATGAAATGGAACATAGTATGGATGGAAGATGATTCTCTCATAGTAATAAATGTAATTTTGAGAAAAGCAAAGGCTCCATGGAACATATAAGAGATAATTATAGAAATTCAATATCTTGCTAAAGAGTTTGAAGAAATCAGGTTTACACATGCATTAAGGGAAGAAAAAAAATGTGCAAATAGGCTATCCAATAGAGGGTTTTTGATTGAGGATCACGAAGTTAAATTATCCTTTCCATTGTTAGAGGAAGTAGCAAGTTTAGTTGACGCTGACAATAAAATGTTTACTGCCTAAATCAAATAATGATTAAGATATACTTTAATATTTTCCATTGATAATATTTGCTTTATTTTATAATAATAATGTGTTTTCATATAACTATTTATTATAATTTTTGTGGTTGCACTTGCGTTTTAGGAAGGAAACTAGCAATCCAGATTTGGTAAAGCGAACTATGATAGTGCGATGTTTTGGAAATATTACTCTAATAAGATGCAATGCATAGATAGTGGAGGTGAAGTTTTGGTATTGTGAAGGCTGCTATAGAAAAATTTTAGAAGGGTGTTGAAATTTGGAATATTTGTATTCAAACAAAAAATTGAAAAGATCTAGAAAATGAAAATTGTTGAATTCTAGAATATTTTTATTCATACAAAAATTGAAAAGATCCATAAAAATGAAAATAAAAAATTCAAACATTTTATGTAAAATGATGTAGGTTTCTAGCTATAACATCTCAATTGAGATGAGAAGTGTATCTATTTGTAAACTCTCAAGCTCTAAATAAGAGAGTTGTAATTTATCAAGGGTGGGAGACCCGAGTACAATCCCTTATTATCCAACCAAAAAATTAATATTTAATTAATTATTAATTAGTAATTAATATAACTTTATGAAAAGTTGTATTGTAAAAAGGCACATCTATTCAATTGTGCCTATTCGTGTAATATTTATATTGAATAATGATGAATAAGAATACTTGGCTTTTGATTTTTAATTTTATATCTTCTTGCCCATTTCGCTCTGTAACAGTGGTATAAGAGCATATCAGTCTTGTGGATTGGGTAGCTCCATAACTAGGCTTCCGCTCTTTGTCCTTCAATACAACCATCTAAAGTTTCTAGACTATTTGGTCATTTTTGAAGCAATTTTATAGGACAACAAATCCTATTTGATTTCCATCTGCCAAAACATGCATCTTTAATATGTTTGCACTACACATTTCAAAGTGCAGTTCAAGTGCATATATTATTAAGTTATATATAACATTTGCATGCAATATTATTAAAAATTATTATAGCATGCATTAAATATTATATATTGTTTTACATGTAAATATTAATATCTTGTATTATATATTATTTGCATATATTATTAGTGTACATCATTTTGTGCTCTAAGCATAGAGGGAGAAGTACTTCTACTTGCACGTGGCATACCCACGTGCAACACATCTAGATTCCCCTTCCTAGCACCTCATCCCCCCTCAACAACGTTGCACACAATTGTTTTCCCTTCATCCCCCTCTATAAATTAAATTAGTAATTAATTTAATTAATTACTAATTAATTAAATTAGTAATTAAAATAGTAATTAATTACTATTTTAATTATTGTATATATATTTTAAATATATTAAATAATTATACAAAAATACTAATTAATTGATTGATTTACCTAAAATGGGGAAGTTATAAATTTGAGGAGGAAAATATTAAATTGAGGGAGTGTTGGTCATGAATCTGCCTAAGTGTAAAACTATACACCCTAGACCCGACCAACATTGAAAGGATGAAGGAAAGAAATGTCCTTCAGACCAATCTCTAGAGAGGGCTGGCTCCCTTGCTATTCTAAGACTGGTATGAAGTTTAGGAAAATAAATTAATGAAAAGGAATGGAAAATAATAGAAATAAATGGAAAATAACTGAAAGAAATGGGAAATATGGCTATGAGCCAGAGAGATAATGTGGGGATAAACTAACAGCTAAATAACCAAGTCAAGTTTTAACCAGTATTTAATAGAAATAACAATACAAGAACCAATCACAGATCGTAAATATGACTTCCAATTAACATTTCAACATTCACTTCTTCATCGAAAATTAAATTCAAATGCAAAATTCAATCTATCTAACAAAGGCATGAATATAACAAAAATGATAGGTAGAAATCAATCACATACATAACTAATCTAGGAACCAAAGCCAAAAGTCTTTCAATTGATGTAGAAGTTTAAACTCAATTTTTTTCAGCAGAATGTTCCTCCAAAATTATCAAGTTTTATAGTATTTATAGAGGATTTCGCCCCTAAAATTTAATAAGCATTAAATAAAATGGTGGCAATTCGGTGGCATGGTCGATAGTATTTTCTTCCTCGATAGCAGCAATGAACCAATCAAATGATGCCTTGAAAATCAATGAGCATTTATAGTTGGTAGCATATTGGGACTCAACAAGAATCATTGGTAGAATTTTCACCTTCATGGGCAGTGCCTCGAAAATCAGCAACATCATATAAGAGCGGATCATTTTGGGAAATGATAGTACTTAATTTTGGCTAACCTTGGTCATTTGTCAAAACTGGTCTTTACTGGAAATGATGCTTGAAAAATTAATTTTGCTGCCCGAAAATCAATTACACTGAAGAAAGACCTGAAAATCAATTTCGCTAAAGAAACTGCTCGAAAATGGATTTTCACCAAAAAAGTGCCTGAAAATGATTTTTTTCCCGAAAATGATTTTCTCCATAAAAGTGCCCGAAAATGACTTTTGCCCCGAAAATAATTTTCTCCAGACCCAAAAATGATTTTTGGTGGTACAGCTTCCTGAAGCCATAACTTTTGATTCGTTGATCCGATTGTCTATTGTAATATATCATTGGAAAGCTTGGGAAGAGATCTACAATGGCAAAATTTATGGAACATCCATTTTCATCCCTCTATGGGGTCTCTAAAGTATCCATATCGTATTTTAAAGATGTGCTAAAGAAATTTCTCGAGATGAAAACTTTAATATCTCTCAAACCATTCAGGATATTGAGGTGATTTTTTCACCACTGGACGAATTTAAAATTTTATTTTTAGTGTGGTGAAAATACCAACACTTCTAACGGCTCATGGGGTATTTAGCTTATCTGAATGCAAATCGACCCCAAGGCCTTTATCCATTGGGCAACGAAGTCACAAAAAAACACAGACACAAGAAAACGTAAACAAAGAGAGTACCTTCCACTTTGAGTCACCCAAATTTGATGATGCCAAATCACACCACTTTGTGCTCTATGCACCTTATTTATCAATCGACCTATTTACATTATTTACACAAATTTTATGACATGATTGGCATGCCACCACCACAAAATTAGTGTTGGACACCTACCCGGTGAATCTGTAGTGTCCAAACCAGATCTGATTGTACTTTAGTTGATCTTTAAAGTTTGGCTAGCCTCTTCCCAAATTTTTCTAGGTTGTGAACAAGATGCAATATGGTAGGTTATCATGCATGCCAATACTCATACAATTAATGAATAAAGTGGCAAATAGATTTGCCACATGGGAGCCTTCTTTGAGTACCAGTTGTGATGATGGCTAGTCCCAATGTCATAAATTTTGAGAGTCCACTGGTTGCGGGGTCTTGGGTACATGCTCCTCTAACTCCTTGATATGATAGCCAAATTTTTCTAGTGATAGTCCTACTATCAGGATCTCCTTAGGACCAACCTCCTGATGAGGTATGCTTATTGGGTCTTGATTGAGTACTTGCATGTTATGCTCAAGGATACAAAAAGGGTGTAAAATTGTGCCCTCTTTGCACTCAGAGCTTGTCGTTAGACCCTTCTCTTCTTCTTGGTCCTTCTCCTGAAGGAAGTTGCAAGCTACCATATTGTTCATTACTGGGGTAATGCTTGCATATTCCTTCTATCGATGCTGGGATATATCCACCCCTTACGCTCTGAATAGTTGTATTATAAAATTTACATAGTTTGTGATGACCATGATGGTGGGTATTGTGTGAGATGGATGGGTGTAGTAACAACCAGAAGAAGTGATGGGTAAGCGGGTTATCTCTACTACAAATTTTATTCTTAGAGCAGGAGTCGCTCTGCTTGTACTGCCTCCTAAAAAACTTGAAGGAATCTATGTTACCCAGATTGCAGTAGGAGGAGGCTTATGTTTGGGTGGAAAGCTCAAACATAGTATAGGTGGGCCTGGGTGGGTGTCGATTAGATTTTCTCTGGAATTCTCCTCCAACTCCTCCAAAATTAGATATTGAAGTCTGTGATGCACTCTAGAGGTGCCCTCATGATGGTGGAGAGGTGCATCAGGAGTTGAAAGGGATCTTGAAAGTCATAAAATGTGTTGATGAGTGCTCTCGCTAAGTCCACCCATGAGCATATGCTCTTACGCTCGAGCATTTTGTACCACTACAGTGTCCTTCCTTCTAGAGACATGACTAGAAGTTTGATCATGACATCTTCATGGGTTATGCCATGGAGGGTCGCTAGAGAAACAACATATTTAAGGTGCTCTCGGGCCATTCCCTCAATGTTATTGTATTTTGTTAAGGTCTTCAGGATACTTTAAGAAATCTCATGCTAAATTTGGAGATTCAGAGGTCCAGGATCATCCTATTTGAGATAGCATACCTGTGTCATTGTAGCAATGGTCCTCAGATATCACAGTCCTTACCATTGAGTCGAAGTTGCTAGGCGAAAATTATTGTATCTACTTGTGAGATCAAGGCTACTCACCAAACCTTGGGTCCTTCGGGATGTCTTCTTTCAGCACAAAAGGTGTCCATCGATCATGAGATCCGAAACTTTATCTCAACGGAGTTGCCATATAATTTTATCAAATGAAGGTAATCCAGAGATTCACCAAACTCAAGCTCCCTTAAAACATGGAGATTATTCATCCCATCGGGCAATCCAAAAATTATTGGTCATGAATCTACCTAAGTGTAAAAATATGTGCCCTAGACTTGACCAATATTGAAAGGCTGAAGGAAAGAAATTTCCTTTAGACCAATATCTAGAGAGGGCTGGTCCCTTGCTATTCTAAGACTGGTATGAAGTTTAGAAAAAGAAATTAACAAAAAATAATGGGAAATAACAGAAATAAATGGAAAATAATTAAAATAAATGGGAAATATGGTTGTGATCTAGAGAGATAATGTGAGGATGAACTAATAGCTAAATAACCAAGTCAAGTTTTAACCAAAATTTAAGAGAAAGAACAACACAGGAATTAATCACAGATAGTAAATATGGCTTCCAATTAATATTTCAACATTCACTTCTTCATCAAAAATTAAATTCAAATGCAGAATTCAATCTATCTAACAAAGGCATGAATATAAGAAAAATGATAGACATAAAGCAATCACATACACAATTGATCCAGGAACTAGAGCCAAAAGTCTTTCAATTGATGCAAAAATTTAAACTCAAAGAGTTTTTCAATAGAATGTTCCTCCTTCAAACTTATCAAGTTTTACAGTATTTATAGAGGATTTCACCCCTAAAATTTAATAAGCATTAAATAAAATGGTGGCAATGGTAGCAAGTCGGTGGTGTGGTTGGTAGTATTTTCTTCCTCGACAACAACAACAAACCAATCAAATGGTGCCTCAAAAATCAGTGAGCATTTATAGTTGGTAGCATATTGGGACTCAACAAGAATCATCGGTAGAATTTTCACCTTCATGGGCGGTGCCTCGAAAATTAGCAACATCATATAAGAGCGGATCATTTTGGGAAATGACGACATTTAATTTTGGCTACCCCCTGGTCATTTGTCAAAATTGGTCTTTGCCAAAAATAATGCTTGAAAATTTAATTTTGCTGCCCAAAAATCAATTTCGTTGAAGAAACTACCTGAAAATCAATTTCGGTGAAGAAACTGCCCGAAAATGGATTTTCGCCAAAAAAGTGCCCGAAAATAATTTTTTTCCCAAAAATGATTTTCTCAAGAAAAGTGCCCAAAAATTATTTTTTCCCCAAAGATGATTTTCTCCCCGAAAATGATTTTTACCCCAAAAATGATTTTTGGTGGTATAGCTTCCTGGAGCCATAACTTTTGATTCGTTGACTCGATTATCTATTGTAATATATCGTTGGAAATCTTGGGAAGAGATATACAATGGTAAAATTTATGGAACATCCATTTTCATCCCTCTACGGGGCCTCTAAAGTCTTCATATTGTATTTTTAATCTGTGTTGGAGAAATTTCTCGGGATAAAAACTTTAATATCTCTCAAACCGTTCAGGATATTGGGGTTATTATTTCACCACTAGACAAATTTAAAATTTTATTTTTAGTGTGGTGAAAATGCCAACAGGGAGATAAAAATATTTTCCATAAAGGGGGAGCAAAATCTTCAAATCAAAGAGGAAATATTACTAAACTTAGGCATAAATTTTTACACTTACACCTGAGACTTTGTGGGAAAAAATTATCCCAAGGAAGAAATTAGCTACATGTCACTTAGCTAAGACATTAAGGAGCTTAAGGATCTAACACAACAAGCCAAAGAGATGGTATAATTGGCCAATGATATATGTTCCCAGATGGTGAATACCGTGTCCAATATGAATGATGCCCAAAATGAGTTCCTTGGTTTTTAGGACTCCAAGCCGAACGTTTAAGTCGATTCCATCCTTGCTTCATCAACCATAAGTTTTAGCATACTTATGACTTGAGAGGTGACTCCTCTACATCCTTTAATGCACATCACAAAATACCATGATTTTGATCCTTCTTCACTTTAATATGTGTCCTTTTTTACTAACTTAGTGGACCAACAACTTGCAAGCAGTTTATAAAATGTATTTGTAGGTAAACTCATTGAGGATACGACTCATTTCTTTGATCAACCACTTATATCTAGCATGAGTTATGATCACTCTATACATACCTATTCTCAAGATTTAAAGTTGAAGAACATATTCTTTGATGGAAATCTTGTCCAACCGAAGTTAAATGTCGACGCACCTACTTCTATTATTACATAAATGACCTCCATCATTGTGAAGGATCTATATTCCTAAATAAAGAGTATAATTAATATGCTCTAAAGATCCTTCCTGTGATCCTGCTTCACGTGCTCAGTGCCATATCATTGATCTCTCTCATGGTCACATCCTCAAAATCCAAATATTTTCTTCCTCCTATTTTGAACGCATTGGGGTCTAATGTGCATATTGTTGGGAGGAATGATAGGAATTAAATTCCTCATTCAATTTTTTTTAATAAGCCTCATTTTTTTTGGTTGAATAATAAGGGGTTGTACTCGAGTCCCCCACCCTTGACAAATTACAACTCTCTTCTTTAGAGCTTGAGAGTTTATTAAAAGATATACTTCTCATCTCAATTGAGATGCTATAGATAGAAACCTACATCATTTTACATAAAATGTTTGAATTCTTGATTTTCATTTTTTGGATCTTTTCAATTTTTGTATGAATACAAATATTCTAGAATTCAACATCCTTCTTAATATTTTCTATAGCATCCTTCACAATACCAAAAATTCACCTCTACTATCTATGCATTGCATCTTAGTAGAGTAATATTTCCAAAACATCACACTATCATAGTCCGCTTTACGAAATCTAGATTGTTAGTTTCCTTCCTGAAACACAAGTGCAACCACAAAAATTATAATAAATAGTTTATATGAAAACACATTATTGTTATAAAATAAAGCAGATATTACCAATGGAAAACATTAAAGTAAATATTAATCATTATTTGATTCAAGCAATCAACATTTTCTTGTCAACTTCAGCTAAACTTACTACTTCCTCTAACCATGGAAAGGAGAATTTAACTTCACGATCCTCAATCAAAACCCCTTTATTGGCTAACCTATCTGCACATTTGTTTCCTTCCCTTAAAGTATGTGTAAACCTGATTTCTTCAAACTCTTTAGCAAGATCTTGAATTTCCATAATTATATCTTGTATGTTCCATGGAGCCTTTGCTTTCCTCAAAATTGCATTTATTACTATAAGAGAATCACCTTCCATCCATGCTTTGTTCCATTTTATTTTTTTACATATTTTTAACCCTTCTAAAGTCGCCCAAGCTTCAACTTCATTATTTGTCTTAAATCCACTATTGAAAGTGTAATGAGACAAAATATCTCCTCTATTATTTCTAATTATTCCTCCTCTTGTTGGTCCTAGTTTAATAAGCCTCATTCAATTAAATATTAATTAATTTAAAAGTTCAATTAATTATTAATTATTAATATAACTTTATGAAAAGTTATATTGTAAAAAGGCACATTTATTCAATCATGCCTATTCATGTAATATTTATATTGAATAATGATGAATGAGAATACTCGGCTTTTGATTTTTAATTTTATATCTTCTTGCACATTTCTCTCTATATCAGTAAAAAAGTTGATATTGTTGTTTTTTATTTTTTTACTAGCATCAAATTGGCCACTAAGTATAATGCTTAATTGGAAAGATAGTTTGGACCTACAAAAGCTCTAAAAGCTCTTTTTTCATCACCACTTCAATTTTGAGATAAAAATATACTTATTATTTTTGGAATGGCTTTGCATTAGGTTCCAATTTTGTAGTATGCTTGATAGTTCTTCTATCATATACCTTCAAAATTTCATAGGATTGAACAATGATATCACCATACTTTCCATAGAGTTCATTGAAAAGGCCTACCCCTTCTATAATGCATTCCTTGCCTAATAGCATTTTTTTCCCTTATGCAATCTCAATTGGATGGCAAGAGGATGATTTGAGTTTAATGTTGAATTTCTTAGCACTATCACTGGATTGAACCAAATATCTAGCAAGATTAGTCCCTTTTGTAGATTAGTCGTCTTCAATTGAATTACTCCATCTTTTATGTCATCCCCATATTTATTTTTATTTTTTGGTATGTTGAGCTTCTTTTATGATGAGTTCTAGGATTTATTCGTAATTATTAAAAATATTCTAAAGATCAAAATTATCAAGGATAGTTGGCCTAAAAATTACCTCCAACTCCATTGGTTTATCCCACATATCTAAAGTGGGGTTGAACCTTACTGTCATAGAGGCTAATACATATACCTTGGTATTTAGATTCTAATGGATTGTCTTGATCTCATATGTATTGAAAAATCTAGCAGGTCCTATACTTTGTGCTTATACATTTTTCGGTGCTTGTTTTTTGTGGCACACTATGAATTAACATGATTTATGACTTGTTCAAAATCCCCAAATATCTTGATGTTCTTAATACGCATATTTAGATTTTCTTAATCCTATGCAAAGCACTTCATATTTGAACACATTATTGGTATAATTTAACATCAACCTATAGGCATAATTCATTTGGGTACCTTGTAGGTCAATGAACCAAAACCAATACCCAATTTATTTTTGGTTCTAGCATTGTCAAAGTGTTTATTCCATGCTTCATTAGGAACATGGGCTTGTTGGATGGTTAGGGATGGAATTTTTGTAGGTTCTTAGGATATTGCATAATCACAAAGCTTAGTTTTCTCAAAATTTACTTCCAAGTCATCATCTTAGAGCACACCTATCATAATGTCAATTTATGACATATGGTCATCTTCCACAACTTTATCTTCTATGAATTTGAGCAATTGATTTCAATTTTCATGTCATCATAATTAAGCTTATGCAACAAGTAATTACATCATAGTTTATTTTCTATTTTTATTATCTTCTCATCCTTAGGTACCTTTATAAGGATGTAGTCTATTGCCATCTCCAAACAATTTCTATGTGCACTCCCCAGAAAGTAACATACCAAAATATGGAGGTTGATCAATGACTATAATTTCCTAGACAACTACCAACTCAAGATGCTTTGCCATGATCATGGTCAAATACTTCAAAACCCCAATGGCATTTACCTTAGTGCCATACATTTGGATCAATTTCCTAATAGTTTTACCATATAACAAGACCATTTCTTCATAGATAGTTTTAAGCATTGTCATCATTACAGTCCCTAAATTTATTATGCAACTTCTAAGTAGATAATTATCAATTTTCAATGTTACATGGAATGGTGGTGGCTTTAGGGTCTTTGGATTTGGAGAATTCAAAATATCTACCACATTGACCTAGATGTCTGAAGGATCTTCTTCCATTAGATTTTATTGCTTTGTAAAACTTGGTTGTGTTTATTTCAAATGCCCATTCTTGGCATAGCTCTTTTCTTACTACTTGAGGACCTCTTAGAGAAAATATCTTTTCCCTAATAGAGTCAGGACTTCCAACATGCTCACTATTATTGGTGTATTCTTTATATCCTCAATTATATTGAACTTGAATTCAACATTACAAATTTCATTGCATGGCATGTACTTCCTATACTGCCTTATGGAAATTATGCATCCTTCACTAGTAGGAGAAGGGTATTTCAGGTGATTATCAAATTTATTATGTAGCTTATCCCTTTCTTTCTCATTTTTTAATCTCTTGGTTTAGTCATCATTTCAAATACCCTTTTTCTCCTTTTGATTTTTTGTTAACTTGTTTTCCTTTTTCAACTTGGGCACTAGCTAGTGGGGCAGTGGTTGGATTATTTTCAACAATTTATTTCTACTTTTTTATTGCGTAGTAGCTACTTGTCCTTTATCCTTGACATAGAATGGTGGTTTTTCCCTCCTTAAAACTATAGTGTATGTATCACCCTCAATTTATTTCTAGGTTGGTTTTACTCTTATGACATCTTCCTTTTTAGTTTTGATTTTGATCTCTTATTGATTAGATATGCAACATGATCATCAAATGAGGAATCTTCACCTTCTTCAATAATACCAAAGTTGACAAAGATGACATTATTCATATTTGGTAAAGCTATAACAACTTATTGCATTGGAGTTGAATCCTAGTAAACTAGATAACTCATCGTGTGTGGCTAAAATATCACTTCGTTCATTATAGAGGGTTGATTCATTACAAATACTACCTATCAGATAACAATGGCATGTTGAGCTTGGCATTGCTAGTCCTACTAATTAATTTGAGAATACCTAATAGCCATGACATAATATGTAGGATTATGTTTGATATTGCATAAAATACTATAAAGTGCTAATTTTAAAATTTGTATTCATCATTTTTCTGCACATGATTATTATTTTATCCAAAATTCTTTCTGTAGACACTAAATCCTAGCCACTTGTCATCCATTCAGATCCTCAAATCAAAATCCTTTATTATTTATATATAAATATTATATATATATATATATATATATATAATATTTATATATATATATATATATGAATAAATAATGGCCACTCACTATTGGAAACACTTGCTAATTCGGTATATATATATATATATATATATATGAATAAATAATGGCCACCCACTATTGGAAACACTTGCTAATTCAGAGTGGATATTAAGCAGTCATTGGTGCTCAAGATTCCTCCCACTATTGGAAACACTTGCTGATTCAGAGTGGAAAATCTAGGTGGACCCTCCACTGTTGGAATCACTTGTTGATTCAGAGTGGATATTAAGCAGTGTACCCTAGAATATTTTAAGGGCCTTGACATTAGTGTTCTTAGTCACCAACTTGGTGGAGTAAAAGAGGGTTTCTTTGCATTTTTGAACACCAAAGACAACAAAAATTTAAAAAGAATCCACACAATTGCATGTTTCATTTTTAACATTAGTGAGTTGGATTTCATCACTAGCCACTGATCGAGACTAGCGACAATGGGTTTCATCTTCATCCGCTAACTCACCCCACGAATACCTTAGTATCCTGTGAGTGATTTATTTGGATTTCATCACCAGGAAAATCCTCACTTACCATCCACCTTAGGAATCCACCCTGCATAGTCATATTAGGATTAGAAAGTCTACACATCAAAACACACAAACCACAAAATAAATAAAAATAAAAAATATTGTTGCAAAACATAGTGTTGAGTGGTATTTTCACCCGATTGTGAAAACACACTCTCCGATAGGATTTGGGTTCTAAATCCTCTGCTTGCAAAGAAAAAATTTCTCCAAGGTTCCTGTTATGTTAGCATTATGCATCTGTGTATTAATAATCTTAAATGAAGATATTCATTTTAAATGCTTGGAACACCTTAGTGGTTGCAAGTAATTGAAAACAAGGGGCACTGTGGTTTATTTTACTATGAAATTTAATGACTGTTCATTGAACCCTGATAAAGTAAATGTGATTTGATCCTCATATGACCATGCTGTAACTTCAAAATGAAATTTAATGAAAGGCCATAAATGAAGGAATTATTTATGGATTTTGAAGTTTTTTAATTTTTTTATTTTATTTTAAAGCCTGTAAATAAAATTAGAACTTCTGAAAATAAAATGCAGCAAACAGAAAATAAAATGCTAAAGAAAAGAAATTAAAATTGCATCCAGTTTAATGCTATCCCGTCCTGGCAAAACCGAAGATAATGAGGTTTCCATGCATGCAACCTAACCTATGGGACCTACAAACACGCACAATCCTGATAAGTTAAGTGCTGGTTCCTAGGGTTTGAAATAAAAATTCAGATTTCAAATATTCGCCTAATGCAACCCACAAAAGTGGCATTTAACATTATCTATAAATCTGAAATCTGAAAACAAAAGAATAAACATTAAATCCATTAGCATGCACAGAAGATCTCCTTCTTTCTTGCCAACAAGATGCAAATTTCTGAACACTCCTGCATTAAAGATAAATCCTGTTACAATAGCAGAACATCTGGTTTTCTCAAAACCAGCAAAAGGAAGGAAAACAGCCTCAAAGCAGGCCTAGAATGACCCTCTGGCCTCTAGCACTACAACTCTGCTCCAGCGGTTTTCGACCCTCTGTCCAATCTACGCTTTCGACTTTATACTGTCTGGCATGGCTCTTCGGTTCACCTGCGTCGCTTCGTTTCATCTCCCAAAATGCGTCTTTTCAAATTCTTGCCTTTTCGATGCTTTCACTTCATGCTTGATGTCAAAACGTTTGAAATCTGCCGCTGCATGTAACGCCTCTACAACTCCGACACCTGTATGCCACGTGTCTCACGCTTTCTGCACCTTCTGTAACGGTCCCATGGAAATCGCAATGCTTTCATGCATGCAACTTGTTCCTCTGTTAACATAGCGAAAACGTGACATGTCGCGAAATCGCGACGCTTTTCTGTTCCGTACACCTTCGGCCGCAACTTGTCACGATTTCGCGATCGTTTTCGCTTCTTGCTCCTTCGCTACAACTTGTCGCGATTTCGTGATGCTTTTCTACTTTGGGCGTCTTTGCTGCATGTTGTCGCGATTTCACGACGTTTTTATGCCTCGAACCCTTTCGCTCGATTCTGTCACGATTTCGCGACGCCTTTTTCATCCGTACTGCTTGGGCTTCAACTTGTCACGATTTCACGACGCTTTTGCCTGATGGGCATGCTTTCTCAAAAGTTGCACGATTTTGCTACCATTTTCCACTTCATGTCTTTTCGCTCAATGCTGTCACGATTTCGCGACCATTTTCACTTTCGTACATTCTCGACCGCAACCTGTAGCGATTTCGCGACGTTTTTCACTGTAGGCACCTTAGTTGCTACCTATCACGATTTCGTGACGTTTTTCTATCTCGGGCTCCCTTGCTGCTTCTGGCCGCGAAAACGCGACATGTCACGATTTCTTGACATATTTTCGCTTCATGCTCCTTTGTCGTTTCTTGTCGCGATTTCGCGACGCTTTTTTGCTTTGCCCTGTTTGACTGGTTTGACCCGCGATTTTGTGACATGTCACGAAATCACGACGCTTTTCTGCTTCATCTTTCTCTCTCCTCTCTGGGCCGCGAAAATTAAACACGTCATGATTTCGCTATGCTTTTCTCCCACCTGCTGCCATTGACTGCGTTGACCATGATTTTGCGACATGTCGTGATTTCGCTACGCTTTCTGCTTCCTGCCCCGTTTGACCAGTTTGACCGTGATTTTGTGACATGTCGCGATTTCGCTACGCTTTCTCATTTTCGCCCATGATTTTGTGACATGTCGCGATTTCGTGACACTTTTCATTTTCTGGCAGCGACGGAGCAACTTGTCACGATTTCGCGACACTTTTTCATTTCGCCTTTCTCTCTCCTCTTTCGGCCGCGATGGAGTAACATGTCGCGATTTCGTGACACTTTTCTATTTTCGGCAGCGACCGCACAACACGTCGCGATTTCGTGACACTTTTCTGTTTTCGGCCGCGACGGCGCAACATGTCACGATTTCGTGACACTTTTCTATTTTCGGCCGCGACGGCGCAACATGTCGCGATTTCGTGACACTTTCTACACTTGTGCATTTTTGCCCCTTTTCTTCATTTTTAGCATCTGGGTCACTGAGATTTTCTTTGAAAGCCTACAAAAAGGTGGGTCCCCAATTTTGGGGTGTGTTGTGGATCAGCCACAACAAATGGCGACTCTGTTGTCAAATGCTCTTGAGCATTTTTAGTAAGAACCCAGCCTGAAACACATACAAACTCGAAAAAACATGCGTTAGCACATAAGCAATATAAACAAATGCCCAAAGATCAAAAGTACATGAATCATCAGAATCATCAAGTATTAGCTCGGTGTGTGCAATGTGTTTTCATTCCCTATCGTTTGAAATTGATCAACATTCCATTGTCAGTTTTACATGAATGCATATATGAGACTGTGAATGATTTGTGTAACCTAATAAATATGCTTGGAGATTTTGCTTTTATAAAAAAACATAGACCTTCTAGTATCATACACAAACATTCAAGATTGCCAAACCCTCTTAGGATCCACTAATTAATTGTTTTATTATATCCCAAAGTTGGTTATGAGTCCCTACTATCTTGAACCCATGTGCAAGTGAATGTGAAATCAGAACTTTGGGGAATCAGACTCCCAACCTAACCAAGATGGGAGTTTAACCCTATCCTTACTATTCTGATTTAGAGTTCATTACCTCACTTTGAGCAAAATAATTTAACCAATTATGGAAGAAATGGTCATGCTAGTCTAACCCTTTGAACAATCAGTGGTCTTGTTTTTTAGACAAGACATGCTGCCATGCATGGGCATACTTAACCCCATAATCCAAGACTTATCCTCATTTCTTTGGACCTTAGGGATGACTACCCATCCTTTGCAGAGGACAAGTAGTACGATCCTTCCAATCCAATATAAATATGAGATGGGAAAAATTTATTTTTTACTTCTTGGACCTTAGGGATGACTACCCATCCTTGTTAGGGACATGTAGTACGATCCTTCCAATCCAAAATTTAGATGTAAATGGAAAATATTGATTTTGTTGCTTAGACCTTGGGGATGACTACCCATCCTTTGCAGAGGACAAATAGTACGATCCTTCCAATCCAAGATTTATTATGAAATGAGACATAAGAGCTTTGGGGAATCAGATTCTCAACCTAAGCGAGATGAGAATTTATGCCCTATCCTTACTACTCCATGTAGGTCAAATCAAAGCTTTGGGGAATTGGATCCTCAACCTAAGTTCGATGAGGATTTAATCCTATCCTTACTACTCTGATTTTAGGCTTTAAGCTCTATGGAAGTGGTCAAAACCACTGTTTTAAGGATCATGTTGCATAATAGGATAGACATGAAAAACTTCTTTCGCCCAACCCTTTCTTCCAAGTTAGGTTTTGATCATTTTGCTCAAGATCCCTTTTAATGTATAAGACGTGCTTGGTTCTAGATATCTCAAGACTCAGTTCCCAACCTTAGGACTTTCTTCTTATTTATGTGATAGCATAACCTTAAGAGGATTTGACACACTTTAATAATTTGTATTTGAAATGCATTTGCAACTAAGATGGAATGTATATGTAAAGTGAAATGTAACATGAATGCATTATCTCTTGAATTGCAAATGAAATATTTGTCATACAAAACTGACTACTTCATGCATCACAAAATCAAACGATACCATTAAACTGTTCGTGTTACTTGCGGAGCTTTTACAAGACAATTCCAATGTTTCATATTCTCCCGATCTAGAACATAAGTTAGCATCTCAAGGCAACTTTTTCATCATTTTTTTTTTATATATATAAACAAACAAAAATGTCAAATAAACACACAACTTTAAATTAAAACTTATTCAATCCAAAACCAAACTGCAATCCCAAAAATGAAAATTTGAAAACACAAACCAAAAACCAAAAACCAAAATTTATATACAAATGTACACTATAATACAAGATGATGCAAAGCTTAGCTTATCACTTTCCTGGATCCCACACATGATTAGAACATTTCAACAAAAATATGACATGATATGCATGCCAAATGTTGTGGGAATCCAACACCAACAAGACTAAGCCAAACAATGCAACAAATTTCCACTTGCCATGCTCACCATACCAATTTGATTTAGTTCCAATAATACTCCCATAGGTAAGCATCAAATTACTAAAATGATTAGACAATAAATGATTTTCAATTTTATCATGTCTATTCTCTAAGGTATAAACCTCATAATTCCATTCATGATTTAGAATTAGGCTCTCTTTATCCAAAATGAGACTTTGTAAGCAAGAGCCTATTTCTAACAATTTTAAAGCCAAATTATTTTCCAAATTTGTAGGCCAATCAAATTTATGTAACAATTTACAAGCATCTAGGATATTTACTAAATTAGGATCATTAAAAGTTTTTATCCTAGATTCAATTAGTAATTGTTGATGAATTTGATTTAACAATTCAAGTGCATCAACTTCTTTTCCATTCATTGAAACAATGTTATTAAAGGTGTGATTAAAAATTATACCTTGTTTTTCATTTACCTTTAATGACATTTCACCATAAACACTATTTAAATTCAAAATATGGTCATCCTTTTCAGTCCTCAAACATTCTTGGTCAAAGTGTATGTCAAGTAATCTGTTTTGACGATCACTTATTTGAGTTGCTTCCAATTGATCCATCTCTTTGTCATTTGGTTCTAATTATTTGTTCACTATCCATGGTATCTCTTCATTTGAATCCTCCAAATCATCATGCAAACTTGCATCCACACTTTCAATGAATTTATATTTTGTCCCATTTTCAAATCTTGTGAACATGAGATCTTCGTATGATGTAGAAGGTTCAACATCCTGCATATCAAGTGAAAAATGAGTTTCATCTATAGGGATGTGAGAAAAGAATGCATTATCATATCTCCCCCAACCATTGTAAAAATCGTCATCCAAATCCATAGAATGAAAATCCATGATGTTTGTGACATGATCTCTTGATTCATTCATAAATTCTTTTTCTTCTTTGTCCTTGGCAATAAGATGGTTATAATCTTCCAAAATTTGATGAGATTTGAAACCCTCTTCCAAAACATCCTCAAATTGTACAGGAGTTGTAATATCTTCCTTTGAGTAGGCAATTATGTCGTCCTGCATATCAATCGGCACACAAGTTTCATTAGTAGCTTTGGAAAGAGTGAAGTCTTCCCACTTCTTCCAAGCATCATAATAATCATCTTTCAAAATCAAGTGGTGACGTTCAACTACCTCTTCAACATCTTCCAATTCATCAATGTATTTCTCATCAAATTCATCTTCATCATCCTTAGATGGTTCAATTATTTCCAAAAATGGGTTATTTCTTGAATTCAAATTTGTAAGGCGATCATAATCCAAATTGGTAACCCATGATTCAATTTTATCATAGTTTGGAGGGTGAAGAATTTCTTGATCTTTAATTTTACACATCTCATCAATAGTATCTTCCAAGAACAAGTGGTGAAACTCTATCATGTCTTCAAATTCATTTATTAATTTTCTTTCCATTTCACTTTCAACCACTTTATTTAATTCCATGGTGGGTTCCATCCATTCACATATATCAAACATTGTTGAATTTAGAACCCCTTCCTCCGGATAATCGTGTATCTCTACATGATCCTCACTAGTGGATGTTGTCTTAGCAATTTGCACCTCCTCTTGGACTACATCTAAGGTGGTCATAAAATTTGGGTATTCAAATTCATCCCCTTGATCACTCACCTTAGGTATCATTGGAGTGGAGGGTGCTATGTTTGATGGTTGGTGTAGGTTGGCATCAAAAGAACAATCTCTCATGTGAATATGTTGTGCCTTTTCTTCTTCAAGACCTTGTCGTTCTAACTCTTCTAAGACCTCATGGATTTTCTCTAGGGACAAACCACTCAGTTTTTCCTCAATGAGTGAAGCAAGTGTGGGGTGTATGGCTCCTAGGTATACTTCCATGGCTTCTTCTTCCAATGTGTTAAAATTTTCCCACATTTGGGAGTGCAATTCATGAAATCTTCCATTGAATTGACTCAAGGATTCATTAGACTCTTTACATATGGAGGTAAACCGATTTTTCAATATTTCTAAGTCACTTGATTACCAAAATGATTAAGATAGGCTGCTTCTAGTTGTATCCAAGAAGTCCTAACCTCCATGGGTAGTTGGCTATACCAAAAGAATGGTCTATCATCCAAAATGTATGCAAATAACTTACAAGCTACCTCCTCATAAAAAATCTAGAATTTACATAATGCATCCTTGTAAACATGCAGTTTTTGCAAGTATCCTAGTGGCACCTCTTGATTAAAACACCGTAAAAAATCCAATAACATTGTAGGAATATGATAGGGTATCACATGTAAACCCTCATAATAATCCTCTATCATTGATACCATTCTCTCTCTTAGAGACATTATTTCAGCTCTCAGGGATATCCTTTGCTCTTCAAGTGTTGCCATTAGTGAAACTGTAAAATGTAATTTCAGAACCAAATCGTTGAATATTCAACCTGCAATTTAAAAAAAATCAAGTTAGCATCAACCAAGAGATGTATTCATCAAATGAAAAGTAATTGCATGAGACCAAAATTTTCTAAATTAAATCAAATCACATATTTCTGAATGAACAATCAGAAAAGTGTTATAATAATATACAACATACCTGAATTAAAATAGAACAAGTAAATAAATTCAGGCCGTCCTTTTTACAATCGGCTGAGTGTTAGAGGACAAGCATAAAAAATTTAAATTTAAATAACACTAAAATAAACCCGTTCGGCCCTCCTAGTACCAATCCGTTGAGTGGTGTTAGAGGCCGTATATGCTAATAAAATGGACTTGAAATTTTTAGCAATGTAAAGCTCTTAAACAATTAAAAACCCGTAGCATCTAAAATCATGATAAAATAAACCCTAACATGCCCTCCTTCTAGCGCCAATCTATTGAGTGGTATTTTCACCCGATTGTGAAAACACACTCTCCGATAGGATTTGGGTTCTAAATCCTCTACTTGCAAAGAAACAATTTCTCCAAGGTTCCTATTATGTTAGCATTCTGCAATCTGTGTATTAATAATCTTAAATGAAGATATTTATTTTAAATGCTTTGAACACCTTAGTGGTTGCAAGTAACTAGAAAACAAGGGGCACTCGTGGTTTATTTTACTATGAAATTTAATGACTCGTTCATTGAACCCCGATAAAGGAAATGTGATTTGATCCTCATATGACCATGCTGTAACTTCAAAATGAAATTTAATGAAAGGCCATAAATGAAGGAATTATTTATGGATTTTGAAGTTTTTTAATTTTTTTATTTTATTTTAAAGCCTGTAAATAAAATTGGAACTTCTGAAAATAAAATGCAGCAAAAAGAAAATAAAATGCTAAAGAAAAGAAATTAAAATTGCATCCAGTTTGATGTTGTCCCGTCCTGGCAAAACCGAAGACAATGAGGTTTCCATGCATGCAACCTAACCTATGGGACCTGCAAACACGCACAATCCTGATAAGTTAAGTGCTGATTCCTAGGGTTTGAAATAAAAATTCAGATTTCAAATATTTGCCTAATGCAACCCACAAAAGTGGCATTTAACATTATCTATAAATCTGAAATCTGAAAACAAAAGAATAAACATTAAATCCATTAGCATGCACAAAAGATCTCCTTCTTTCTTGCCAACAAGATGCAAATTTTTGAACACTCCTGCATTAAAGATAAATCCTGTTACAATAGCAAAACATCTGGTTTTCTCAAAACCAGCAAAAGGAAGGAAAACAGCCTCAAAGCAGGCCCAGAATGACCCTCTGGCCTCTAGCACTGCAACTCTGCTCCAGCGGTTTTCGACCCTCTGTCCAATCTGTGCTTCCGACTTTATACTATCTGGCACGACTCTTCGGTTCACCTGCATCACTTCGTTTCATCTCCCAGAATGCGTCTTTTCAAATTCCTGCCTTTTCGATGCTTTCACTTCATGCTTGATGCCGAAACGTTTGAAATCTGCCGCTGCATGTAACGCCTCTGCAACTCCGACACCTGTATGCCACGTGTCTCACGCTTTCTGTGCCTTCTGTAATGGTCCCATGGAAATCGCAACGCTTTCATGCATGCAACTTGTTCCTCTGTTAACATAGCGAAAACGTGACATGTCGTGAAATCGCGACGCTTTTCTGTTTCATACACCTTCGGCTGCAACTTGTCACGATTTTGTGACCGTTTTCGCTTCTTGCTCCTTCGCCGCAACTTGTCGCGATTTCGTGACCGTTTTCACTTCTTGCTCCTTCGCTGCAACTTGTCACGATTTTGTGATGCTTTTCTACTTCGGGCGTCTTTGCTGCATGCTGTCGCGATTTCACGACGTTTTTATGCCTCGGACCCTTTCGCTCGATTCTATCGTGATTTCGCGATGCCTTTTTCATCCGTACTGCTTGGGCTTCAACCTGTCGTGATTTCATGACGCTTTTGCCTGACGGGCATGCTTTCTCAAAAGTTGTGCGATTTCGCTACCATTTTCCACTTCATGTCTTTTCACTCAATGTTGTCGCGATTTCGCGACCGTTTTCACTTCTATACATTCTCGGCCCCAACCTGTAGCGATTTCGCGATCGTTTTCACTTTCGTACATTCTCGGCCCCAACCTGTAGTGATTTCGTGACATTTTTCACTACAGGCACCTTAGCTGCTACCTGTCACGATTTCGTGACGTTTTTCTATCTCGAGCTCCCTTGCTGCTTCTGGCCGTGAAAATGCGACATGTCATGATTTTGCGACATATTTCCGCTTCATGCTCCTTTGCCGTTTCTTGTCACGATTTCGTGACGCTTTTTTGCTTTGCCCTATTTGACTGGTTTGACCCATGATTTTGTGACATGTCGCGATTTCGCAACGCTTTTCTGCTTCATCTTTCTCTCTCCTCTCTAGGCCGCAAAAATCAAACACGTCATGATTTCGCTACGCTTTTCTCCCACTTGCTGCCATTGACTACGTTGACCACGATTTTGTGACATGTCGCGATTTCGCTACGCTTTCTGCTTCCTGCCCCGTTTGACCGGTTTGACCGTGATTTTGCGACATGTCGCGATTTCGCTACGCTTTCTCGTTTTCGCCCGTGATTTTGTGACATGTCATGATTTTGTGACACTTTTCATTTTCTAGCAGCGACGGAGCAACTTGTCATGATTTTGTGACACTTTTTCATTTCGCCTTTCTCTCTCCTCTTTCGGCCGCGATGGAGTAACATGTCGCGATTTCGTGACACTTTTCTGTTTTTGACAACGACTGCACAACACGTCGCAATTTCGTGACACTTTTTTGTTTTCGACCGCGACGGCGCAACATGTCATGATTTCATGACACTTTTTTGTTTTCGGTCGCGACGGCGCAACATGTCGCGATTTCGCGACACTTTCTACACTTGTGCATTTTTGCCCCTTTTCTTCATTTTTAGCATCTGGGTCACTGAGATTTTCTCTGAAAGCCTGCAAAAAAGGTGGGTCCCCAATTTTGGGGTGTGTTGTGGATCAGCCACAACACATAGGATTCAATTATTTGTTTGATTCTATGTGCTTTTCAGTATCATTGCACCTTTCAACATGCATCCCTCACATCCACTACCTCTGCTTGCTCATAGCTTATGGTATTGGCCAAAAATCAATCCAGATATATGAATCAAACACCAACCTCATCCATTGCATGCTCTAATCCTTTCGTAGCCACTTTTGTGGCTAACCTAGTAAGCCCAACATAGACACGTTATTTTATTTTATCTACATGACCCTCACTCACAGTATTCACTTTAAATGCTAATGTGATGCACAAAGCCATTCACACCTCCATTCCAAAAACCAAGCCATCCACACCCATTGATTCTTACATCACCTACATAGACATGGATAAAGTTGGGCCTTGCTTAAGACCAACCAAACTAGTCTTAGAACGGCTTAACATCCCACATGAACAAGTTTATTTTTCTTAGTAGAAACTTGTTCAATCACATACCACCAACTTTAGCCAATTCTACACCAACCCTCTTTTTAAGGCAACATGAACACCTTCACAACAAATTCCTCTACCACAATATAGCCAAAGTATATCCATCCCATTTACCTACACCACTACCTATTCTAATTCACTCTATGAAGCATAATTTTATGTTGCTTCGTAGTTTCCATATACCATTTCATCTACCAGTCCTCATTCAACTATGATTCCTTTCATAACTTACCATCCATTAACTTCCACCAATATTACCAACACTCACCCTTCACCCACATACATTTCCACCATAACCACACAATATGCTTTAGAAATTTCCATGCAACAAGCATGGGGAACACCTTAATCAATTGCTCATGAGATAGAAATATGCTCGTTATTAACCTCAATAGCAATAACAAGTAGCAGATTGCTATACCCAATAGCATAGGAGCCATATTCCATTCCAAGCCAACACACTTTCTTCACCCCTGATCCATCCTAGGTATCACAACCTTCTCAGGTTGCTATACCCACACATCCACTCATCCACATCAACCCCACTCCATAACACAATACATTCACATTCCACAAACCTCATCTCCACTCCATCAACTACAGTTACTCCATCACCAAGCCCAACAACATACCCAACATCATAAAATACCCCTCAATCCATCAAGCCATAAGCATAACATTCCATATCAATAATTCACCACTCCACACACCCCACCTCCACACAATCATCAAACAATTTAGGGCTTTCACATACACATGGAAGACCCTAAAATCCAAGCCCTGCAACAACAAATTGATAGCTTGATTATGCATACTCATGGTATGATGTACCATAAACCTACACTAAGACAATTTATCAATCAACCTGTTTATTTTTTAGTACCATCACTGCCTTATCTGGCAGGCTTCACAATACAAAAATTTAATAAATTCAAAGGGACTGAGGATCCTAGAGAGCACATCAACACATTCATTCACTCATGCTTTCTAATTCAATATCAAGATGCTTTTATGATCAAAAATTTTCCTTAGACATTAGGGGGAGCCTTAGAATGGTATAATCATTTGCCACACCATAGCATTTTCACATTTGAACAATTGGTAGATAAAATTTTGGAAAGGTTTTCCCTCAATTGTTGTAAGAAAACCACATTGACTGACTTTTATAATCTCAAACAATTTGAAGAAGAGTCAGTCTATGATTTTGGAAATCATTGGAGGGCAATTTTCACTAAGTTGTCATTCTCCCTACGAATGGAAGAATTGACCAAAATATTTGTAAGAAGTTGCCTAAAACCCATATCCTTGTTATTGCAACTACAACAATACATAATATTCAACAAAGCTCTCATCCGGGCTCACGTAATTAAAGAGATAAAAATCCAAGAGGGTGAGATAAAACCAAAGAAGTAAGAATGGCAAAATAAGGGCCAATATAAAGGAAATTATTCTGGCCAATCCAAATAAGGACAAGTGAATCAAGTGGTGTTGAGTCAAATCCAAATGATCCAAAAACCCCATAGTCAATAGCAAAAATTATTACAACAACCGCAACAATTATCTTATCAAGCAGTTCCCCCACCATAGCAAATTCATACATAGTGCCCACTATGGAAAATTGCCAACATCGATAATGTGTTCAACAAAATTGCACCTACACACCCTTATATGAGTCATATGCATCCATATTCCATAGGTTGTATGATAAAAATATACTTACCTTACCCAGAGTTAAACCAGATGATCTAACCAAACATAGCAAAGGCTATAGGAAATATTTTTTTGCCCTTACCATCGACGGAATGGGTATGCCACTAAAAATTGCTTCACATTCAAAGACATTATGCAAGACCTAATAGACCTAGGGGCCATTAAGTTTGATAGTCCCTTGGAACAACAAAATCAAAACCTTATGATTTATCAAATACCACTTCCTCATCATGAGGAAAAACAACAAATTATAGGGAGATCAAATACCATGACTCTGGCCGCGATGATGCAACATGTCGCGATATCATGACACTTTTTCTCTTTTGGCCTCGACAATGCAACATGTCGCGATATCATGACACTTTTTCTCTTTTGGTCGTGACGATGCAACATGTCACGATATCGCGACACTTTTTCTCTTTTGGCCGCGACGATGCAACTATCGCGATATCGCGACACTTTTTCTCCTTTGGCCGCGATGATGCAACATGTCGCGATATCGTGACACCTTTTCCTCCTTTGGCCGTGACGATGCAACATGTCGCGATATCGTGAAACTTTTTCCTCCTTGCTTTCTCCTTGTGCTTTGGACCATGAAAATGCAACATGTCGTGATATTGCGACACTTTTTCCTCGTGGTGTTTTGCTTTTTCTTTGATCTTTAGCATATGGGCCTCTTTGGTCTTCTTGGAAAACATGCAAAAAAGGTGGGTCCCCAATTTTGGGGTACATTGTGGAGCAGCCACAACACCTCCAAATGGTGAATTTCTCTGTTTAAGTTTTGCTTTCCCTTTTCTGATTAGCCTCTAGTCATGTTTCCCTTTAGTTAGTTCTTCTAGTTGGTTCCTCTGGGCGCCTTTACCTTAGGTGGCCCCTACTGTTTTCAGGCTGTCTCGTTCTGCTGCTGTCGTTCTTCCCCTTTGCCTCCCTCTTCGGAGGCCCACGGTTGTTTTGTACAAGGTTCAGGGACCTTTCAACACCCTTTAAACCAATAAAAAAAATACCATGACTCCTCCTAACCAAGTTAATCTTGTGTAACCGTACCAAGGTTTTGTGGGGGCTATCCATATAGTCACCTAAGGTCAAAGAAGCACCAATCAACAAAATGAACAACAACATGTAGTTCAACCTCCTATGGCACCACAAGAAAATGTGTTTCCACAATTGGTGAACTCATCATCACCCATCCATTTTTTTGGCTACTCATCCCAACCCATCCACCTGTAAATTCATCCATCCCAATCTATCCATCCCCCAAGTCATCCATAAATACCCATTATATCGTTGATCTATCGTCTAACAACTAGCCTTAAAATATATTCAGCCAAACTATCTATCTATGATCTAATACAACAATCTCCCCCGCACCATGAGGAATTAATGAAAATTTTAAAATCCATTGAACTCTAATCCCAAGACACTTATGACTTTAAAAATTTTATGGGGGGTATTCGAACGTGTATAGAACCTTCTATCACATTCTATGATTTTGAAATTAAATCAATATCATCATAATCATTGAACCCTCCATTACACATTTATGGATCAAGTTGATAGGAAGCCCTTAAAATGATGTTTATCGACACTGACTCATCCATCAACATCATCACCACTTTTGCCCTTCAACATTTAAATCTTCCACCCTCACACATAACCAAATACACATTCACCTTGAGAGCATTCAATGATGCTCTTTATTCTATAGTTGGCATTGTCGTCTTACCTATAGAAGTAGGGGTTAAGATGTTACATACCATGTTCCATATCCTGGAGGGGTCTATGACTCCTTGGACATCCCTGGATAAAGGAGATGAAATGTGTCCCTTTAATATTGCATCAATGCTTAAAATATGTACATGAGGCAGATTCATTGCATACTAACAAATATTAAACTTTTAAGTATTTCAAATTCATATCCAATCCATATGAATCCACACTTCCATTTATTCACCTATTCTTATCCCCTTCAACCACACCATCCACCTCACAACACAACACTTCTTCATAAAAATATCCCCATCACTACCCCACATCAAGCCTTCACTTCCACACATCCACTTTCATCATAGTCAGCTACATGTACATGTGGTCAAACCCAATTAACATCTTCCACACCCACACCATGGGGACATCCCTCCACACCTTCCACATCATCAACATCAACATCACCCATTATCACCCATTCATAATCACCTATCTAATTAACTTTACAAACACCCACTATCTTTCCATCCACACTAGCATCATTGGTCATCCATCAAACCCCTCAACCAAATCCATCTTCATCTCCACCATTTAATGTCTTATAATTTGATTTGATAGACTGTGAGATGTCATTTTATCATACATTTCTTCCCTCATTGGATCCACAAGCCATCAGTGAGTTCCACATCTCCACATTCACTCCATTCACCTCATCCACACCCACACAAATTACAATCCACCTCACCAATCCT
Organism: Wollemia nobilis; assembly: GCA_028583015.1. Taxonomy (NCBI): domain Eukaryota; kingdom Viridiplantae; phylum Streptophyta; class Pinopsida; order Araucariales; family Araucariaceae; genus Wollemia; species Wollemia nobilis. The sequence continues at coordinate 175,668 of JAQPPZ010000523.1, read as the reverse complement.
AGTATTGGTGAATACATGGTCCAAAATGTCACAGTCATATCACTAATAATCTAAAATATTAGGGATTACAGTCATCCATGCGACCAACCCTTATCCATAGGAGTAGTATACACCATGGGTTCAACACCTAATCGAATTAATTTTGTGTATGGGAGGGTCGATTCATCATCCGATCCACCTTCCCTAGACAAACCTAAGTAGCTGTTGACAATTTTGTCACATTTCTCAAGGGGTAGAAAAGAAAATCAAATTTTGTACAGATTTTGTAAAGTTTTTTCTTTGTTGTCTTTTTTATTTTGAAAGTTGCAGCAATTTTGGCTTTCAATGCCACCCCTTTGTATATAAAGTAGAAAAGAAAGAGCTTCGCTGTCAAACAAGCTAGAGAAAAGAGCTTCACCGAGGGAAAATGAAAAGAGCTTCGCACCCGAAGCATTCCCAGCACTACTTCGGGCAAAAGTTTTGCGAAGTAGTTTCGCCGAAGTAAAATACGAAGAAAAGAGAATGAAACTACTTCGCGCCCGAAGCGTTTCCAATAGCTACTTCGGGCGAAAGTTGAGCGAAGCGGCGTTCAGAAGAAAAAGAGCTTCGCACCCGAAGCATTTTCAACACTACTTCGGGTAGAGTTTCTTGCGAAGTAGTATCACCGAAGTAAAATACAAGGGTAGCGATAAAAGGAACTTCGGGTCCGAAGCACTTCAAGTATTTACTTCGGGCAAAAGTTGAGCGAAGCAGCATCCAAAAGAACAACTTCTCGAAAAAGGAAAGTCCAGATCGCGGTCCAAGTTAGCAAACACAAGAAAACTACTTCGCACCCGAAGCATTTCCAGAAACTACTTCGGGAGAGATTTCTGCGAAGCGGTGTTGCCGAAGTAAAATACAAAGGAGAAGGCAAGAAAACTACTTCGCATCCGAAGTATTTCCATCAGTCACTTCGGCCAAAAAGCTAGCGAAGCGGGACTCGAAAGAGCATTAAAAATACTTCGCCAGAAAGTTGTCGAAGCACTCACTTCGGGCCCCTCCATCAGCGAATCATTTTTACTTCGCCAAAAGTCATTGCGAAGCATTTGCTTCGGCTAATTTTGTGCGAAGTACTTCTACCCGAAGTAAAATTGCTTCGGCTGAAATCTTCCCGAACCACAGTTTTGAAAGAGGATCGCAGTGAAGTATTTCTCCAAGGCATCAGCGAAGCAATTTTTTCAACAAAGTGGCAAGGACAAAGAGGCCCGTTTTGCGAAGTAAATATGCTTCGGCACTCCCCACCCCTGAAGCAGTTTTGCGAAGCTCAATTTTGTGAAGTACAAACCAAAGAGGAGTTTTGCTTCGGCCCAGAACCATTGCGAAGCGAAGTTGTGAATGAAAACTTAGCGAAGCGCTTCACGGGCACGCGTTCCAAGCCGGGTATCTTCCCGAGGTGATCAAGTGCCTCATAAATGCAATTTTTCATGCCCAGTAAGCTCGCTCCTCATTTTTGGCAATCAAAAATGAAGTATCAGGCCATGATGGAGAGCCCGACGAGCATGGCGGCCACTCGAGCACCGCACCCGGAGACCAAGGACGTCCAGACGGCTCATCAATGCACCTTTCCATGGTTGACCCGATCACGGTTGCTAGTTTTGGTAACAGATTTGAGAGCTCGATCACGAGAGCCTCGAGGAGCCAAATTCTCAGGGCTCGAGGGCGTACTTCTCATTGCTGTGTAATTATGACTCAGAGGCCCGGGTCCTCTATAAAAACCTAGGCATTGTAATAGAAAAATGGGGGGAACTATCTGCTAGAAAGTTGTTGTAACTTGATGTCCTACGATTAATACTAAAAGGCTTTGGGCTCAATTTCTTTCTTTTATGCTGCCTTCTGTGCTTGCTTCTTTTGTCTCTCTTCATTTGCATACTGAGATGTTGAACTCTGCATCTAGAGTGCGATCGGGGGCTGTACCCTAAAACTCGTCTGAAGGATACATAGGAAGGGAAAAACATCGTACTGGTTTTCTTTTATGCTGCCTTCTGTGCTTGCTTCTTTTGTCTCTCTTCGTTTGCACACTGAGATGCTGAACTCTGCGTCCAGAGTGCGATCGGGGACTGTACCCTAAAACTCGCCTGGAGGATACATAGGAAGGTCAATATTACGTTTCTTTCATTTATCCTTGGTGTTCTTTGCTTCCATTCAAGTTGTCTGTTAGCGATCGTGCTTCCTGTTCTCTCCCACCCTAAATCACTGATTTCTCTAACCCTAACTCCTTTTATTTCTTTCCTGCACCCTTATCTTCAAACATCCAAGTAGTTTAGCATAGGAGCCGGCCTTTCTCCAGAGATTGGCACGAGGGGCATCTCTTCCTTTCGGCCTTTCAATGTTGGTCCAGGTCTAGGGCGCATACACTCACCCAAAATCCTTTCCTAGGCAGATTTGATGACCAACAATTTTTGGCACGCCTAGTGGGACCGACTGTGTCTGTCTCAGTAAGATCCATAACCAGTCAAGGCCCCATATTTTAAATCTCAAACCCGTCTTCATCGGGGCCAATAGTTCAAACTAGTTCCCGGTGTGACCCGGTCAGTCTCACTTGACTAGTGGTAGTGAGGACCGATGCCCTCATTACTGAAAGACTCTTAGCATCTGGCGACTCTGTTTACCCAAGAATATTTAAGTCGTAAAGACCAGTACCAAAATTCTGTGCCTTCATGCAAACAAGATGGAGAGTTAAGAATAGAGGAGAGGAAACCGAGTTCTTTGAGCTAGATATTGACGCCTTTGGGGAGCAATCAAGGTTGGTCACCCCCGAATCATTGTTACGTGGAACATCCTCGCAAGAGGCTATTGTTAGCAGACAAAGCCTAACTTTTGATAGTACAGTATCTAGTTTTCCTCCCAATCCTCCCAACTCACCGAAGCATCCTAGTCCCTCCATTCCTATTAGTTGTCCTACTAGCAATCAAGGGGGAGCTTCGAGAATTCTTGTTTCTCAAAATCCAGGAGCAAGTATGGCACAACAACAACAACAACAACAATAGCAAATGCAGTAGCCACAGCCGCCCAGGTTGTGCCCAGCATGGGATTCTTTGTCACCACTGAATCTAGCAGGACAAGGGCAAGTGCCGCCTGCTGCCATAAAGAAGATCCCAACGTTCGATGGAACTGGGAAGACTGCTCTGGAGCATATCCAGGACATAATATCTCTGGCGGCGATCCATGACATTACAGAAGAGCAAATTATGGTAAAGCTTCTGGTCCTTTCCCTTAGAGGAAAACTCCTCTATTGGTATAGATCTCTACCACCCGGTAGTATTACGGGATGGGATCAATTAGCTAGGCAAATGATGGGAAACTTCAATGAGTCTTCCGATCCTACCTCTCTCCTGCATCGGTTCACTTCGATCAAGAGGCATCCACAAGAAGAAATCATAGATTTCAATGTTAGGTTCGCTCGAACCTGGCATAGAGTGCCAGTTGGACTTCGGCCAACCGACGAAGCTGCAACACTCTATTTCCTTCGGGCTTTCAATCCTGATATCAGTCTCATGGTAAGATATTCTAACGTTAATACTTTTCTCGAGTTATATGAGTTAGCCAAGAGGGCAGAAATGGATTTGATAGCTATGGGCAAGCTTCCCCAAAGGATGTCGACACCCATACTTCTCGAATTCCTTCAATTCCAGTATGCAAGCGCAACCACTTCGCAAATCTCTACTACCCCTGCACTCCCAATTTCATCTTGGAACCCGAATCCTATCGTGTCTCAAATCACTGCTCCCCAAATTCATTTCCCTACATTTTCAACTCCACAGCCCACTGTCACTTCGGCATTTCCTGTACTACCAGCACCACCTCAACACCCCGCCCTTCCTCCAATACCGACGATGGCTTCATTGCCACTCGTTCCAAAAGTCGATGATATACAAACTAAAATTCTGCAGGAGATGCAGTCTCTGAACTCTACAGTTCAGATGTTGTCAAATGACATGACCATTGTGAAGAAGAAGCAAGCGCAACAGGAGTTCCTACCGAGAAGATCTTATCCTACGCCTGCGCTTACCAAAGACCAAGCAGTCCAGCAAGGGAAGGCTTCGACGAGAAATGCTACGATTGATGAAGCTCCGAGCACTTTCGATTATGTATATTGGTGCTCTACGTGCAATGATCCACATGAAGAGAATACTTGCACCCTGCACCAACACTATGTACAAACGCTGGCAAACAGTAGTCATAATGGTCAAGTCAACGTCATTAGGCAGATGAGTCAGAACCTGACAATTGGCGAAGAGGAACCGGTTGCAGTGCTTACCAGAGGAGGAAGGAAGGCAATAGAAGTAGATGCTACTCAGATGGCTCCTTCAAAAGAGCAAGTTCGACCCGAGAAAGGACAATCATCTTCTTCGGCTCCGAATGAAGCTCCTCCACCTGCACCGATCAAAGAGAAGGCTCAAAAGGCCTCTGTCGAGCCACCTCAGGCAGAAACTAAGGAACAGGCTAAGGAAAAGCTCAAGTTTCCTTCCCTGACCAAGCGGCAAAGAGTTGAAGCTACAGAGAAGTATCGCACTAGATACGAGCCCAGAAAGGAACCCGAAGTGCTCAAATCCCTGGCGTACAACATTGTAGAGGAGTTGAAGAAGATCCCAGCCAAGATCAGCTTGTACGATGCACTGCAACTACCTGGACAGGTGGACTTGCTGCAAGAATCATTGAAGACAATTAAAGCAAAAAATGTGGCACCGCTTGCTCTTGTGCAAACCCTATCCACATCCATCATGGGGAAGAATAGACCACCTCCGTTCTACCTGTCTCTACAAATGGAAGGGTATGTTGTACATAATTGCATGATCGACTCTGGGGCCGCTACAACAGTAATGCCAAGAGCAGTCTGCGAAGAAATAGGGATGGAATATACGTGAAGCAGCCAAGGTGTACTCCAGTTGGATGGTACTCCAGTGAAGACTGTAGGAGTGATCAAGGACATTCCTATCCGACTACATAAGATGCCTCAGATCACAGTCATACAAGAGGTAGTGGTAGTCGACTTAGAGCCATATTTCAGTATGTGCTTGTCAAGGGAATTCATGGCAAAGCTAGGTGGATATCTGTCTATGGACTACTCTCATCTGGAGATTCCATTCAAAGGAAAGAAGGTGAAAATCTACAATGAAAAGCCTTCTTCCTTTCTTGTGCAGAAGATGTCCGAAGAAGAAAGTAGCGAACCAGTGAATGCAATGGTGGAGGAGATAGAGCAGGTAGACCTGGTCGAGGAATCTCTTGCATAGTTAAGTTATGAAGATGAGTTCTCATTGGCAGACTTTAATGCCATGGTGGAGACCGAGATAGGGTGTTATGCGATCGCCAAGCCTAAAAAACACTCCCAACCAGAGAATAGAACGAGTGCCCAGGAAGGACTATGGAAGTTATTCTTCGATGGCGCCCGATGTAAAAATGGTGCTGGGGTAGGGATTCTTCTAATTTCACCCTCCGAAGAGCAAAGGGAATATTGCTACCGGTTGACATGGAGCTGCACTAACAATGCAGTAGAATACGAAGCATTGTGCCTAGGACTCAAGAAAGCTGACAAGTTAGGCATAAAGCATCTCCAAATCTTCGGAGATTCTGAACTGGTTTGCAACCAGGTCACAAATAAGTGTACTTCAAAGAAGCATTATCTAAAATCATACCGCAACAGGGTATGGGACCTGTTCGACCAGTTCGAGTCTCTCAATCTACGGTCAATCCCACGAGAAAAGAACCGACATGCCGATGTTCTGGCATCCATCGTAGCCAAATACTCTCCAACAGAAGACATGGTGCACAAGCCCAAAGCTGTGAGGATGATCTACAGACCCTCTGTCCCAGACAAAGATCTGCATTGGCAAGTCTTTGACAACGATGAGCAGATTGTAAATTTCATGATCCAAGAAGCCGCCACAGTCGAAGACAGAAGCTCTGATGAAGGAGAATATGAAGGGCTGATTCAATTGAAGAATAACCACGTTCCCAAGGGACTAATCACCCTTGAAAGCCTCTTTGATCGGAATGACCGAGCCCTCTCTCACATCATCAAAGTCAATGAAAAGCAGTATCAGGATTTAGAGCTTGAACCTGGAAAAGCAATAAAGGTTGGAACCGACTGCACTTCAGAAGAGATAGAACAGATACAGAATCTATGCAAAAAGTTTTTTGACATAATTGCTTGGTCTTATCAAGATCTCAGGGGATACAATCGACAGCTGGTTCAACACACAATCGAATTGCAGGAGGGGGTCAAACCCTTTCGACAAAAGCAAAGACCGGTTAATCCTAAGATCGAGGTCCTAATGAAGGCCGAACTCCTGAAGATGCTCGAGGCGAAGATCATTTATCCCATCAAGCACTCTTCATGGGTAGCGAATCTGGTCCCAGTCAAAAAAAAAATGGAGATATACAGTTATGTGTGGATTTTCGCAACCTGAACCAGGCTTCCCTCAAGGACCACTATCCTCTCCCACAAATCGATCAAATCTTGCACTCGATGGCTGGAGCTCAACGCTTCTCTCTGCTCGATGGTTTTTCTGGATACAATCAGATCTGGGTCAGGGACGAAGACCAGCACAAGACAACATTCACCACCAAATGGGGGACATTTGCTTACCAGCGAATGCCATTTGGCCTTTCGAATGCTGGTGCCACTTTCCAGAGAGCGATGGATCTTGCTTTTGGTGAGCTTCTAAATAAGGTTATCATCATCTATCTGGATGACATGACCATTTTCTCCCGAAGAAGGGAAGATCATCCCACACATATACAACAAGTTTTCAAAAAATGTCGAGAGTTCGGCATCTCGATCAATCCAAAGAAGTCCATATTCGTAGTCAGCGAAGGAAAGTTGTTGGGACATGCGATATCAGAAAAAGGGCTCATTGTAGATCCTGACAGAGCCGAGGCTCTAATGAAGCTCCCACTCCCAGCAGACAAGAAAGGACTTCAATATTTCTTCGACCAGATTAACTTCGTGAGGAAGTTTGTCCCTGACTTCGCCCAAGTCATCAAGCCAATGTCCCAACTCCTGAAGAAGGGCACCGAATTTAGTCGGACGAAAGAAAGAAAGGAAGCATTCGAAGAGATTAAGGCTCGAATCGCTCAGGCGCCGGTCTTGATCAATCCTGATTACAGTAGGGATTTTATCCTATATGCTATAGGGGAGCCCGAAAGCTATGTCGTTGTCCTGACACAAAAGGGGGAAGATGGCGAGGAGCGCCCCATCGCGTTTCTGAGCCAAGTGATCAATCCCCATGAAGAGAAATATAATTTCATAGAACGACAGGTGCATGCAGTAATGAAATCCCTCAAGAAGTTCAAACAGTTCATCTCTCAAAGTCGGGTCACAGTCTTTGTCATTCACCCCGACGTGCGTAATTTCATCATCCAAGGAGAATTAGGAAGCAAAAGAGCTGGTTGGGTGAACAAGATACAGGAGTTTGACATTGAGATCAAACCCACTAAATTGGTTCACGGTCGTGCATTGTGTCAAGAATTAGCGAAGAACGCAGCGGCCGAAGCTGCAGAATCTCAGAGGGATGACTTACCAGCCGAAGGATGCTTCGCTAACCAGGAAGAGGACGAGAAAGACTGGGTCAGTGAAATAGTTGAATACTTCCACACTGGCAGTTGTCCTTCGCATCTGAATACTTCACAGCGAAGACATTTCAGGATGCGGTCCTCCCGGTACACTCTGCGCCCCGAAGGCCTATTTTTCAGGAATATTGATGGGGTCCTTCTCAAATGCATCAAAGACGATGATAAAAGAAAAGTCCTAGGAGAGTTCCATTCAGGACTATCTGGAGGTCACTTCGCAGGAAGAACAACGACACTAAAGATTATCAAAGCGGGTTATTATTGGCCCACACTCTTCGCTGATGCCTTCGCCGTTTGCCGCAAATGCGAGCAGTGTCAGAAGTTCACCGACCGAAGCAGAAATGCTTCGATGCCCCTTCATCCGATACAAGTAGAAACTCCCTTTCAGCAATGGGGGTTGGATTTTATAGGAGTCGTATCACCAAACTCCTCCGCGGGACATAGGTTCATCCTGACCGCAACAGACTACTTCACCAGGTGGGCCGAAGCGATTCCCACGAAGCATGCAGATCAAGAGACTGTAATCACCTTCCTAGAAGGATTGATCACCAGGTTCGGCATCCCCAAAGCAATCATCACGGACAATGGCCCTGGCTTCACAGGCGCTAAAATCAATGAATTCCTCTATAGATATGGGATATATCATAAAGTATCCTCCAATTATTATCCACAGGGCAACGGCTTGGCAGAATCCACCAATAAGACTCTGTTGAGGATGCTAAGAAAGCTCATAGAGACAAACAAAAGGACTTGGCATCTCCTTCTAGATCGGGCTTTGTGGGCCGATCGAATTTCTATCAAGAAGTCAATCAAGACTTCACCATACGCCCTGGTTTACGGCAAGGAGGCCATCTTACCCATTCATGTGGAGATCCCTGCACTGCAGCTGTTAGAAGCAGGAGATGGAATTAGTCCGATGGAGAACAGATTATCTCGACTGTTGCAACTAGAGGAAGATCACGAAGAAGCCTACCAGAGCTTCGCTAAGCATGCTCAGGTCACCCAAGATTGGTTCAAGAAGAAGTCATCTGATCGCACATTCAAAGTGGGAGATCTGGTATGGAAGTGGGACTCCTGGAAGGCCAAGCCTGGGAATCACGACAAAATGGATGCCTTTTGGGATGGGCCATTCAAAATTATGAAGGTGAACTCGGCCAATTCATTCATCCTCAAAGATGCAGATGGCCAAGTCTTGCCGATCTCTGTCAATGGTCTTCATCTGAAGACTTTTCACCGCTAAGGTAAAACACAATTTCTTTCTTCAAAAAAAAAAAAAATTTGCAACTTCGAAAAATAGATCGCGTCAAAAATGCTTCGGCAAATAAACTTCGATGATTTATAAGCTTTGGGAGGAGCTTCGACAGAAAAACGTCCGAAGTAGCTACTTCGAGAACAAAGGTAAGAGAACACTACCCCGAAGTAAGTACTTCGGGAAGATGCCGAAGTAGAACTACTTGGGAAATTCTGGCGAAGCAATTGCTTCACGCGGTTTTCTTCCGAAGTGACTGTATATGTGCTTTTGTATATAATTTGCATTTGTATGTACATCCTGCTCCAAGATCGCAAAAGCCAAGTACCACTTCTAGATCCTCTTCGGGGACTTTTGATGCGAAGTAGCAAGTGCAAGGAGGTTCGCTGTGAAGTATGTTACTCTCAAAAGGGCCGAACCAAAGGCACGAAAAGAGCTTCGCACCCGAAGCATTTTCAGCAGCTACTTCGGGCAATAGTTTTGCGAAGTAGATTTTAAAAGGGTCCTTGCGAGGTAGTTTCTGAAGCTGAATTTGGCGAAGCAGTTTCCAAAAGGGCAAAGCTTCGGTAAAGCAGAGCGATGATGCGATGAAGAAGAAGTACTTCGGGCCCGAAGCATCGAAAGGCAGTCCGAACCAAAGGTTCACCGTGAAGCATTTTCAACATTAAGTTCAACTTCGCCGAACCGAACACGCGCGAGATGGAGAATTTGAAACGTGCTTCGGAAAACGCATCGACAGCAGCCTTGAAAGGAGTACGAAGCGGACGAATTTAAGGCAAAAGGTGGTGGAGCACTGCCCGAGGTAATTTAGTTAGAAAAGGGGAAGAGAAAAGCCCGCATCGAGGTACGAGGTGGCAGCAGGTTGCGTCCCCAATGCAGAATGTAATCATCAAAGCATGTGGCCCCGCGTACTACGCCGCTATAGAACTGATCAAAGGACACGGTCGCTCCTTCCGTCCGAAGTTTCAAATTAATTTTGGTAGGTGCCATAAATTAAGGTAGTTACCTATTTTAGGCTATAAAACATGAAGACCTATCAAGGAGAGGTTTATTTGTTCATCGATCCATGCAAAGCTAAGGGCCTTCAGTTACTCTACCTTTCGCATCCAAGCTCGTTCGCATTAAAGCCCTCTGTATCAAGGATTCTACTGCCATCACTCGCAACATGGGGAAGAAGAATTCCAAAGAGAAGGGGAAGGAGCCCGAAGTTGAAGGCCCCAAAAAAATGAAGAAGGGCAAGGAAGAGAAAAAGCGTACTCCGAAGAAGCTAAGTCTCCCCCTTCGACCCGAAAAGCAGCCAATGGAAGAGGGGGACGACTCGGAAGAAGAACAACTTGTGGAACCACCAATTGATGGGTGGGAGAAGATCAGAGACACGCAGCTCTCTAAGGGTGTATCTGATCTCCGATGCACCATAGAGTTCATGACAAGCAGACTCACCCCAGAAAATAAGAGAGCTGCTACGTATTACTCCCAGATTTACTGGTTTTTAACCCCGCCTGCTCACCATTGTCCCGAGCTGATCTACGCTATCGCACAGAATTACCAACCTGCGTCCAGGCAAGTGTTAGACGCTTCGGGTCACAAACTATTTTCCATCCTGAAGGAAGATGTACAAGCAGCCTTCGCACCACAGCAGGGCCCGCCCAAGGGCTATTCTGTTCGCAATGTCATCTTAAGCGAACAAATGGAGAGATTCACCTCCAACAGCTACATATTGAAATTCTTGCATGAGAATCTCAAGAGCGGGCTACCTTCAAACAAGCTGCCCCAGATGCCCTTACCCTTGGAGGCCTTCAAAAACATCGATATTTTCTCCATCATTGCATGGGTGGTGGGATTGTCAACAGATGCTTCAGTACAACCCTGGCAGGTGTCTTTGGCCGAATGCATTTCAAGAGGGGAGTTTTATGCCCCTGACGCTTCAAGGCCGAGCACCAACCCAATTTTCTTTGACTGGGCGGAATGGGTGGCCCGAACCCTGCATACAAGGCTCACTAGCATGAAGAATTCAGCAACAGGCCAGTACTTCGCACCCTGTTCCTTTCTTGTCTGGTTGTACTTCTATCAGGTTCATAAGCGGTTTCCCCATATCGCCATCTCTCCATGCGGCAAGGATGGAAATCCTCTGCCAGTGTATCAATGGACTCCCCTCTTATTGAAGGAAGAGTCCTATTATCCTTTTAATCAACAATTTTTGGGACCCGCCATGCATCTGTTAAAAGGATCTTGCCCTCGGGTACCACTCAGTTTGAGAGATAGAGTGGTACAAGGAAAAAAGGGGGACGTTTTCCAATTGACACAAGGACTGGTGATTCACCTGTTCGGCTTCATAGGGAAGCCCTTCCTGTTACCAGTCTACCCCTCTGAATATCAGTTCGCATTGGAAGTCGCTCGGTAGAGCGACTCTACAAATGCAGTATACGGTCACGGCCGAAAGTGGGCACATACCTGCGACTTCCCCTTCAGGATGGGTGTAATCGAAGTCTTTGCCCTTAAGCAGAATGTTTTCCTGGAGGAAAAGCTTGCCGATTTTGGCCTACTCCAGATTCCTCAGCAATGGCTCTATGATCCTTTGGGCGTGATGAGGGATCATTTGAAATTCAAGAACTTCCACATCTGCCCTCACCCCGAGGTTGTGGAACAAAGGAATAACCCCAATGGAAAATATCTGGAGTGGCATTTGGAAAGAATGAGGACATTGCCTCCATGGCATGAATTCTATCCTATGGAGGTCGAGTTCGACCCTGATCAGCACCCCCTCCCGACTCCAAGCTCCACCTTTTGGAAGAAGGCAAGGGACGATTTGAAGGAGGAGGTAAAATACTGGAGCGAGGAAAAGCTTCGGGAATGGTGGATAATGAGAGTCCATCATCAAAAAGTGAATTCTTATGGACTCTTAGCATCAGATAAAGACTTCATGATTCTTTATGACACCAATATCGAAACCTGGAAGTCTATATCCTTTGCAGATTTTGTTCCCCCGGCTACCCCAGGGTCAGGCGAAAGCCCAGGAGGCGTTAAGGATGCCTTGGAGGAAGAAAAGGAAGTAGGGGCCGAAGCTACGCCTACAGCACTACCACAGAAGCCATCGAAAGTCCATGATACAAGTGCCGAAGAGGCAGAGCAACCATTGGAGAGAAAGAAAAGAAAAAGGCAGGAGCAAATTCAAGTACCTCCGAGCCACCCAAAGCGCCCTCGCACAAAGCCTACAAGTACTCCTACTGAATCACCTGCATCAGGCCCGGTTGAAGCAAATATTGAGGATGCAGGGCCACCAAGTGCTGAGACGGTCCCTAAAATAGATATCATCGATGTGGAGGAACTCCTCCAACAAGAGAAAGACCCCGAAGTAGAAGTTGTGGAGGTCGAGAGTGTTGAAGCCCGAGAGGAACAAGAGCCAACCACCCAAGATGTCACCACGACCGCTTTGCCAAGAGGGCACGCAGGTACGCATTCTCTTCCCTTCGCCTTGGTCTCCGACGCATCCACGATAGTCCAGATTGGAGGTCCTCATCAATCTCTCCATCCCCTACAAGGTCAATCCCCCACTCAGATACCACCCATTGCCAGTCCAATCCTGCATAGCTCCATTCCTCCCGAGTCGTCTGACCAGGATAAGCCCGTTGAAACCACTTCGCCTACCCATGCCACCGTTCCTTCAATCCTAGGTCAAGGCGAAGGTAGTGTCCCAACACCAAGCCTCGTAACCCACTCTCCCATAGCTCAAAGCATAGTCCCGCTTGCCAAAGCCCCTGCTACACCCATCCCAGAGCCGTCAGGGGAATCCTTCCCCGTTAGTTCTTTATATTTGTTCACACCTTTGGCTGGAGATTCGGCCTTTTCTGAAATAGATTTATCTTTAATAAAGGAGCGCCCCCTGGCCGAGAAGCTACTCCTAGCTCGACAAAATACGGAGAAAATGTTGAAGGAGGCAAGAAAGAAAAGAGGGCGATCTCTGGCCCAAGTTGAAAAATGTGCGGTTTTCGACTTGAAGGGCGAAAAGTTACATAAGGTTAGGAAGGTCCCTAAGGTCCAGAAGCCTCTGGATGAAATGACTCCAGCTGACTACGACTACCAGGAGAAGACCAAGGATCTGGAGCATTTAAATATAGATGACGAATCCGCATCCATGCATGTCAGGGTTGAAACTTTTTGAGCACATGCAAATATTGCTAATCAGCGCAGGTTTGAGGCAAAAAATGCCAACATCAAGTTGGAAGAAGAGCTGGCTAGGATCCGCTCCGAGCTGGAGGATTCGCAGAAATAGTGCAAGTTGTTGAAAAAGGAAACACATGCCCTCAAACAACAAATTCTACAATTGCAGTCTTCGACCGAGCAACAAGCACAAAAATAGGCCAAAAATGAGCTAAAAGCCAAAGAGCTCGAGAACAAGATCCTGCAGGCCCAGCAGCAATTGTTCGAAAAAGCAAACCTGGAGCTGTTCGACAAAGGTAGAATCAAGGAGATCCGCTCACACCTGCTCAAAGGTTTCAGATCTCGGGCCTCCAGTGCCCTATCGATTTTAATTTATGTCACCGAAGCTCAGCATGCCATTGCTAAGGAGGGACCAGTAGTAGATGAGGTGATCCAAAAAATCAAGAGGCGACTCAAGCTTGCCTTTGAGGTCCAAAGTATTAGATACCAAGACCTGCAGGTCACTGCTATGAGTCGAACGGCTAGGGATTGGTCTACTGCCCAAGCCACTGTTCGTGCTTTCTTCTCCAAGGTGAAGAAAGCCCAAAAGGTGAAGGACCTCCTAGATATATTTGAGCAGGAGCAGTGCACATCAATGAGTTACTTCGAAGACCTTTCTTCTTTGGGTTTCCCGAGTTTCACAGACGATGATGGGAACCTTCTCACCCGAGAAGAACTTAAGCCGACGTGGCTCCATTTCGAGAGTGACGTCTCTGAAATTGATGAGTGGGAAGAGCCAGTCACAGAGGGACAAGTCACCGACTTCATCCTGAGACACTGCAAAATCATGGCTTGTCTGAATGACCTAGGTGCAAGAATCAAACACGCCGACATAGGACAGATTGATCGGTTCCATGTTCTGGTCAAGGCACTCGAAGACCAAGAACCATTTCAGAAAGGGGTCTGGGCTCACGTTCGTCGAACCATGAAGAAAATCCATGACCGTCTTGTCCCATCACCACAGCAGGAGGCCACGCCAGCATGCGAAGGAGCAGAGGAGGAAGAAGAGGCAGAAGAAGAAGGAGAACAAGAACCAGCTACGGAAGCGCTCCCAGAGGAAGAAGGAGGAGAAGGATCGGGAAAGGACTCTGGCCCAATGGATCAAAATTAAAGGGTTCTCCCACCGAGACAAGCTCGTTGCCCCGCGAGCCACCAAGAATGTTGACAATTTTGTCACATTTCTCAAGGGGTAGAAAAGAAAATCAAATTTTGTACAGATTTTGTAAAGTTTTTTCTTTGTTGTCTTTTTTATTTTGAAAGTTGCAGCAATTTTGGCTTTCAATGCCACCCCTTTGTATATAAAGTAGAAAAGAAAGAGCTTCACTATCAAACAAGCTAGAGAAAAGAGCTTCATCGAGGGAAAATGAAAAGAGCTTCGCACCCGAAGCATTCCCAACGCTACTTCGGGCAAAAGTTTTGCGAAGTAGTTTCGTCGAAGTAAAATACAGAGAAAAGAGAATGAAACTACTTCGCGCCCGAAGCGTTTCCAGCAGCTACTTCGGGTGAAAGTTGAGCGAAGCGGCGTTCAGAAGAAAAAGAGCTTCGCACCCGAAGCATTTTCAACACTACTTCGGGTAGAGTTTCTTGCGAAGTAGTATCACCGAAGTAAAATACAAGGATAGCGATAAAAGAAACTTCGGGTCCGAAGCACTACAAGTATTTACTTCGGGAAAAGGTTGAGCGAAGCAGCATCCAAAAGAACAATTTCATCGAAGAAGGGAAGTCCAGATCATGGTCTGAGTTAGCAAACACAAGAAAACTACTTCGGGCCCGAAGCATTTCCAGCAAATACTTCGGGAGAGATTTTTGCGAAGCGGCGTTGCCAAAGTAAAATACAAAGGAGAAGGCAAGAAAACTACTTCGCATCCGAAGTATTTCCATCAGTCACTTCGGCCAGAAAGCTAGCGAAGCAGGACTCGAAAGAGCATTAAAAATACTTCGCCAGAAAGTTGTCGAAGCACTCACTTCGGGCCCCTCCATCAGCGAATCATTTTTACTTCGCCAAAAGTCATTGCGAAGCATTTGCTTCGGCTAATTTTGTGCGAAGTACTTCTACCCGAAGTAAAATTGCTTCGGTCGAAATCTTCCCGAACCACAGTTTTGAAAGAGGATCGCAGCGAAGTATTTCTCCAAGGCATCAACGAAGCAATTTTGTCAACAAAGTGGCAAGGACAAAGAGGCCCGTTTTGCGAAGTAAATATGCTTCGGCACTCCCCACCCCGAAGCAGTTTTGCGAAGCTCAATTTTGTGAAGTACAAACCAAAGAGGAGTTTTGCTTCGGCCCAGAACCATTGCGAAGCGAAGTTGTGAATGAAAACTTAGCGAAGCGCTTCACGGGCATGCGTTCCAAGTCGGGTATCTTCCCGAGGCGATCAAGTGCCTCATAAATGCAATTTTTCATGCCCAGTAAGCTCGCTCCTCATTTTTGGCAATCAAAAACGAAGTATCAGGCCATGATGGAGAGCCCGACGAGCATGGCGGCCACTCGAGCACCGCACCCGAAGACCAAGGACGTCCAGACGGCTCATCAATGCACCTTTCCATGGTTGACCCGATCACGGTTGCCAGTTTTGGTAACAGATTTGAGAGCTCGATCACGAGAGCCTCGGGGAGCCAAATTCTTAGGGCTCGAGGGCGTACTTCTCATTGCTATGTAATTATGACTCAGAGGCCCGGGTCCTCTATAAAACCCCAGGCATTGTAATAGAAAAATGGGGGGAACTATCTGCTAGAAAGCTGTTGTAACTTGATGTCCTACGATTAATACTAAAAGGCTTTGGGCTCGATTTCTTTCTTTTATGCTGCCTTCTGTGCTTGCTTCTTTTGTCTCTCTTCGTTTGCATACTGAGATGCTGAACTCTGCGTCCAGAGTGCGATCGGGGGCTGTACCCTAAAACTCGTCTGAAGGATACATAGGAAGGGAAAAACATCGTACTGGTTTTCTTTTATGCTGCCTTCTGTGCTTGCTTCTTTTGTCTCTCTTCGTTTGCACACTGAGATGCTGAACTCTGCGTCCAGAGTGCGATCGGGGACTGTACCCTGAAACTCGCCTGGAGGATACATAGGAAGGTCAATATTACGTTTCTTTCATTTATTCTTGGTGTTCTTTGCTTCCATTCAAGTTGTCTATTAGCGATCGTGCTTCCTGTTCTCTCCCACCCTAAATCACTGATTTCTCTAACCCTAACTCCTTTTATTTCTTTCCTGCACCCTTATCTTCAAACATCCAAGTAGTTTAGCATAGGAGCCGGCCTTTCTCCGGAGATTGGCACGAGGGGCATCTCTTCCTTTCGGCCTTTCAATGTTGGTCCAGGTCTAGGGCGCATACACTCACCCAAAATCCTTTCCTAGGCAGATTTGATGACCAACAGTAGCTAGTCCTTGCCAACATAGAGCACATGTCTAATTTCCCATCATGATACTTTCATCGAGTCAATTGCCAAGGATACAACCTAGGGTGACATGAATAGGGTATGCATGACATCATTGAAACTCTATATCAAGAAGCACATGACTATTTAATTTTGGGTTACCATTCTCATTCTTATGCTTCCTATTTTGAATAAGCTTTTCAAAACCTCCATTTAAATTTGAAAGAGGAAACCAATCACAACAATGAATTTGAGGAATTTAATGACGAATATGATGTCATATCGATAGCTTCATATGAATCCAAAGAGGAATTGGTTCCAATCACACCATTCACCAAACATGATGAGTATTATCTCATAATGTTCCCCATTCATAAATCCATCTTTTTTTTGCTCCTTCCAAGAGATAAAGTTGAGCCAACTAGTGAACCACTACCAACACATCATCCTTTTTAATGAAACATCTTGTAACATATGTACATAATAAAAAAAATAAAAACACAAAAATCTTTGCATTACATTTGCATGGCCTTATCATTTACATTTACACATGTTACTTGTTGCTATTCAAGTTCACTAGGTTCATTCCAACCATATAAGATATCCAATCTAGGGGGAGTAGAAGAGCCTGAGCCACTAAATATTATCCACTAGAGAGTGTTCTATGCTTAATGTATTTTATATATGTATATATATGCATGGCTAATACACAAAAACATCATTCATACACATTGTATTACACAATCACATTCATTATCACTCCCACACATTCCATCCATCATATTAGGGGTTATTTGTTAAGTTTAGATAATAATTGATCCAACAAGTCTTGTCACCTTAATCAAGGGCACCCTCAAGTTCACATCCATCTCATTGCACCATTTTATAAGCCAAGTGGTCATTTGCAAACCACATTTCCATCATCCCTAGGTGTTTTCAATCACTCAACCACTCCTAGTGTTTCAAGCAACCTCTAATACATGTCGAGTTTTATCTAGGATCAAGTCATATTTTTATTAAGGAAATATTGAGTTCTAGGAGTTGAATCTAACATTCTTGAACTAAATACATCTTACACATATTAATAACATCTTTTGTCAAAGAGGGATAACACCATGATTGGGTTGAACCTCGAAGTGAAAAAGTTATCTTCGCTCATCCCATTATGCACATAGTCCAAAATAAAAAATAGTGGTCTTCACCACTATTAACACTTTTAAATAAAAGAACGAGTAGTAAGGATAGGGTTAAATTTTCATCATACCTTGGTTGAGAATCTATTTCCCAAAAGCTCTAATTCTTTTACATATAACACACCATATATTTTTAAGTAATAATGATAGAACTACATTTCCATCCAGATGGTTAGGTAGTCCAAATATCCAAATGATGTAAATCCAACTGCAAGAGGTCAAAACAAAATACCTCCCATTACATAAAAACTACGGTAAATGAAAATAATATGTAAAACCCTCCATTTACATAAAAACTGCAATAAATAAAAATAATCAGTAAAACCCTCCATTCACATAAAAACTATAGTACATGGAAATAAACCAATAAATAATTTATTTTCTCATTCCTGGATTCACTTCCCCTTTTACAATGCAATACCAAGGGAATATATATCCCCAAAGAAACCCTAAAATAAAACCCTAAAACTTGAAGCCCTAAAAGAAACCCTAAAAGAAAACCCTAAAGCTTAAAACCCTAAAAATAAAAAAAAGTAATTACTATTTTCGACAAATTATTTTTTCATAAAAATTGTCTTTTTTAGTAATTACCATTTTCGGCAAATTATATTTTGCATCAAATAATTCCATTTTGAGTAATAAAAAATTACTTTAAAACTTCTTTTTAAAAAACCCTCTAAAGATAGGCTCCTGCATCATTCTCCTTTGGTTGAAAAGAACTCTGCTCCTACGAGTTCCTCTGATCAAACTCATAATCGCTCTCCATAGAGTGCCACACATCTGCAAGTACTCCTCAAAGTACCAATCTCCTTCTGAGGTTTTATATCTCAAACCTCCTACAAGCACTACACATAGTGCCAATTTATTCCTTCGAGGTTTTAAAATAGCAAACCTCCTACAAGCACTACACAAAGTGTCAATTCTTCCCTCTGAGGTTTTTAATGAAAAAAACCTCCTGCAAGCACTACACAGAGTGCCAATTTATTTCTTTAAGGTTTTACAAACCTTCTGCAAGCACTACACAAAGTGTCAATTCCTCCTTCTGAGGTTTTATATAAAAAAACCTCCTGCAAGCACTTACACAAAGTGCCAATTTCTTTCTCCAAGGTTTTACAAACCTTCTGCAAGCACTACACAAAGTGCCAATCTCTTTCTCTGAGGCTTTTACATAAAAAAACCTCCTGCAAGCACTTACACAAAGTGCCAATTTCTGTCTCCAAGGTTTTACAAACCTTCTACAAGCACTGCATAGAGTGCCAATTTTTTTTTGGAGCCTCTTTGCTCTCCTCTCATTTTCTCTTTTCTTCTCTTCTCTTTTCTCCTCCCAACAAGATCCAACTTGCTCTGATACCAAATGATGTAAATCCAGCTGCAAGAGGTCAAAAAAAAATACCTCCCATTACATAAAAACTATGGTAAATGAAAATAATATGTAAAACCCTCCATTTACATAAAAACTACAATAAATGAAAATAATCAGTAAAACCCTCCATTCACATAAAAACTATAGTACATGGAAATAAACCAATAAATAATTTATTTTCTCATTCCTGGATTCACTTCCCTTTTACAATGCAATACCAAGGGAATATATATCCCCAAAGAAACCCTAAAAGAAAACCCTAAAACTTGAAGCCCTAAAAGAAACCCTAAAAGAAAACCCTAAATCTTAAAACCCTAAAAATAAAAAAATTACTATTTTCGGCAAATTGATTTTTTCATAAAAAATTGTCTTTTTTAGTAATTACCATTTTCGGCAAATTATATTTTGCATCAAATAATTCCATTTTGAGTAATAAAAAAATTACTTTAAAACTTCTTTTAAAAAAACCCTCTAAAAATAGGCTCCTGCATCATTCTCCTTTGGTTGAAAAGAACTCTGCTCCTACGAGTTCCTCTGATCAAACTCATAATCGCTCTCCATAGAGTGCCACACATCTGCAAGTACTCCTCAAAGTACCAATCTCCTTCCGAGGTTTTATATCTCAAACCTCCTACAAGCACTACACATAGTGCCAATTTATTCCTTCGAGGTTTTAAAATAGCAAACCTCCTGCAAGCACTACACAAAGTGTCAATTCTTCCCTCTGAGGTTTTTAATGAAAAAAAACCTCCTACAAGCACTACATAGAGTGCCAATTTATTTCTTTAAGGTTTTACAAACCTTCTGCAAGCACTACACAAAGTGTCAATTCCTCCTTCTAAGGTTTTATATAAAAAAACCTCCTGCAAGCACTTACACAGAGTGCCAATTTCTTTCTCCAAGGTTTTACAAACCTTCTGCAAGCACTACACAAAGTGTCAATCTCTTTCTCTGAGGCTTTTACATAAAAAAACCTCCTACAAGCACTTACACAAAGTGCCAATTTCTGTCTCCAAGGTTTTACAAACCTTCTGCAAGCACTGCACAGAGTGCCAATTTTTTTTTTGGAGCCTCTTTGCTCTCCTCTCCTTTTCTCTTTTCTTCTCTTCTCTTTTCTCCTCCCAACAAGATCCAACTTGCTCTGATACCAAATGATGTAAATCCAGCTGCAAGAGGTCAAAACAAAATACCTCCCATTACATAAAAACTACGGTAAATGAAAATAATATGTAAAACCCTCCATTTACATAAAAACTGCAATAAATGGAAATAATCAGTAAAACCCTCCATTCACATAAAAACTACAATACATGGAAATAAACCAATAAATAATTTATTTTCTCATTCTTGGATTCACTTCCCTTTTACAATGCAATACCAAGGGAATATATATCCCCAAAGAAACCCTAAAATAAAACCCTAAAACTTGAAGCCCTAAAAGAAACCCTAAAAGAAAACCCTAAAGCTTAAAACCCTAAAAATAAAAAAATTACTATTTTCGACAAATTGATTTTTTCATAAAAAATTATCTTTTTTAGTAATTACCATTTTCGAAAAATTATATTTTGCGTCAAATAATTCCATTTTGAGTAATAAAAAAATTACTTTAAAACTTCTTTTAAAAAAACCCTCTAAAGATAGGCTCCTGCATCATTCTCCTTTGGTTGAAAAGAACTCTGCTCCTGCGAGTTCCTCCGATCAAACTCATAATCGCTCTCCATAGAGTGCCACACATCTGCAAGTACTCCTCAAAGTACCAATCTCCTTCTGAGGTTTTATATCTCAAACCTCCTGCAAGCACTACACATAGTGCCAATTTATTCCTTCGAGGTTTTAAAATAGCAAACCTCCTACAAGCACTACACAAAGTGCCAATTCTTCCCTCTAAGGTTTTTAATGAAAAAAAACCTCCTACAAGCACTACATAGAGTGCCAATTTATTTCTTTAAGGTTTTACAAACCTTCTACAAGCACTACACAAAGTGTCAATTCCTCCTTCTGAGGTTTTATATAAAAAACCTCCTGCAAGCACTTACACAGAGTGCCAATTTCTTTCTCCAAGGTTTTACAAACCTTCTGCAAGCACTACACAAAGTGCCAATCTCTTTCTCTGAGGCTTTTACATAAAAAAACCTCCTGCAAGCACTTACACAAAGTGCCAATTTCTGTCTCCAAGGTTTTACAAACCTTCTGCAAGCACTACATAGAGTGCCAATTTTTTTTTTGGAGCCTCTTTGCTCTCCTCTCCTTTTCTCTTTTCTTCTCTTCTCTTTTCTCCTCCCAACAAGATCCAACTTGCTCTGATACCAAATGATGTAAATCCAACTGCAAGAGGTCAAAACAAAATACCTCCCATTACATAAAAACTACGGTAAATGAAAATAATATGTAAAACCCTCCATTTACATAAAAACTGCAATAAATGGAAATAATCAGTAAAACCCTCCATTCACATAAAAACTACAGTACATGGAAATAAACCAATAAATAATTTATTTTCTCATTCCTGGATTCACTTCCCCTTTTACAATGCAATACCAAGGGAATATATATCCCCAAAGAAACCCTAAAATAAAACCCTAAAACTTGAAGCCCTAAAAGAAAACCCTAAAGCTTAAAACCCTAAAAATAAAAAAATTACTATTTTCGACAAATTATTTTTTCATAAAAAATTGCTTTTTTAGTAATTACCATTTTCGGCAAATTATATTTTGCGTCAAATAATTCCATTTTGAGTAATAAAAAAATTACTTTAAAACTTCTTTTAAAAAAACCCTCTAAAGATAGGCTCCTGCATCATTCTCCTTTGGTTGAAAAGAACTCTGCTCCTACGAGTTCCTTTGATCAAACTCATAATCGCTCTCCATAGAGTGCCACACATCTGCAAGTACTCCTCAAAGTACCAATCTTCTTCTGAGGTTTTATATCTCAAACCTCCTACAAGCACTACACATAGTGCCAATTTATTCCTTCGAGGTTTTAAAATAACAAACCTCCTGCAAGCACTACACAAAGTGCCAATTCTTCCCTCTGAGGTTTTTAATGAAAAAAAACCTCCTACAAGCACTACACAAAGTGCCAATTTATTTCTTTAAGGTTTTACAAACCTTCTACAAGCACTACACAAAGTGTCAATTCCTCCTTCTGAGGTTTTATATAAAAAAACTCCTGCAAACACTTACACAGAGTGCCAATTTCTTTCTCCAAGGTTTTACAAACCTTCTGCAAGCACTACACAAAGTGCCAATCTCTTTCTCTAAGGCTTTTACATAAAAACCTCCTGCAAGCACTTACACAAGTCTTTCCTTTCCTTCACAGAGTGCCAATTTCTGTCTCCAAGGTTTTACAAACCTTCTGCAAGCACTGCACATAGTGCCATTTTTTTTTTGGAGCCTCTTTGCTCTCCTCTCCTTTTCTCTTTTCTTTCTTTTCTTCTCTTATTTTTTCTCCTCCCAACAAGATCCAACTTGCTCTGATACCAAATGATGTAAATCCAGCTACAAGAGGTCAAAACAAAATACCTCCCATTACATAAAAACTACGATAAATGAAAATAATATGTAAAACCCTCCATTTACATAAAAACTGCAATAAATGAAAATAATCAATAAAACCCTCCATTCACATAAAAACTACAATACATGAAAATAAACCAATAAATAATTTATTTTCTCATTCCTGGATTCACTTCCCCTTTTACAATGCAATACCAAGGGAATATATATCCCCAAAGAAACCCTAAAATAAAACCCTAAAACTTGAAGCCCTAAAAGAAAACCCTAAAGCTTAAAACCCTAAAAATAAAAAAAATTACTATTTTCGACAAATTATTTTTTTCATAAAAAATTATCTTTTTTAGTAATTACCATTTTCGGCAAATTATATTTTGCATCAAATAATTCTATTTTGAGTAATATAAAAATTACTTTAAAACTTCTTTTAAAAAACCCTCTAAAGATAGGCTCCTGCATCATTCTCCTTTGGTTGAAAAGAACTCTGCTCCTACGAGTTCCTCCGATCAAACTCATAATCGCTCTCCATAGAGTGCCACACATCTGCAAGTACTCCTCAAAGTACCAATCTCCTTCTAAGGTTTTATATCTCAAACCTCCTGCAAGCACTACACATAGTGCCAATTTATTCCTTCAAGGTTTTAAAATAGCAAACCTCCTGCAAGCACTACACAAAGTGCCAATTCTTCCCTCTGAGGTTTTTAATAAAAAAAAACCTCCTACAAGCACTACACAAAGTGCCAATTTATTTCTTTAAGGTTTTACAAACCTTCTATAAGCACTACACAAAGTGTCAATTCCTCCTTCTGAGGTTTTATATAAAAAATCTCCTGCAAGCACTTACACAGAGTGCCAATTTCTTTCTCCAAGGTTTTACAAACCTTCTGCAAGCACTACACAAAGTGCTAATCTCTTTCTCTGAGGCTTTTACATAAAAAACCTCCTGCAAGCACTTACACAAAGTGCCAATTTTTGTCTCCAAGGTTTTACAAACCTTCTACAAGCACTGCATAGAGTGCCAATTTTTTTTTTTTGAGCCTCTTTGCTCTCCTCTCCTTTTCTCTTTTTCTTTTCTCTTTTCCTCTTCTTTTCTCCTCCCAACAAGATCCAACTTGCTCTGATACCAAATGATGTAAATCCATCTACAAGAGGTCAAAACAAAATACCTCCTATTACATAAAAACTACGGTAAATGAAAATAATATGTAAAACCCTCCATTTACATAAAAACTGCAATAAATGAAAATAATCAGTAAAACCCTCCATTCACATAAAAACTATAGTACATGAAAATAAACCAATAAATAATTTATTTTCTCATTCTTGGATTCACTTCCCTTTTACAATGCAATACCAAGGGAATATATATCCCCAAAGAAACCCTAAAATAAAACCCTAAAACTTGAAGCCCTAAAAAAAACCCTAAAAGAAAACCCTAAAGCTTAAAACCCTAAAAATAAAAAAATTACTATTTTTGACAAATTGATTTTTTCATAAAAATTTACCTTTTTTAGTAATTACCATTTTCGGCAAATTATATTTTGCATCAAATAATTCCATTTTGAGTAATAAAAAAATTACTTTAAAACTTCTTTTAAAAAAACCCTCTAAAGATAGGCTCTTGCATCACCAAAGCTTAGAGATCATATCATTGGACTATGGGGCGAATCTCCATAAGGGCTATAGATGCTTGACTGACATCAGAGTATTCTTATGTGTGGTGACATATATTCCTTGAAGATACCTTTGACTACACATAAGTATAGGCTAGCTCCCTAGTCTCCTCCATGATAGGTTTAATCTCAATTTACTCAATATGAGTTAATGAAATCACTTGCACACATTAGTTCTTGATTGCCTTGAGTCACTACCATGCTCATTATTGGTAAAACAAACATTTAACTACACACACATTTGGTCTTAGAGAAATCAAATAAAACTTAGTAAGTTTGAGTCTCCGTAAAACAACTCTAGACTAATCATCCATAAGCTAAAACAACATTCATATCATTGTCCTATCATTACATGAGTCTTCCACTTCACATACCACCATTTTGGTGCTCCTGATTAAGTGAGAATGATAAATATGCTCAAATAAAAATCTAAACTACAAATTATCATTAGAGTATCAATTCATTTGCATTCACAAACATCTTCATTACATTGTCATCTATCACATATACACATGCATTCACACAAATATCCACATAAATTCATAACACAAAATTAAAATCCATGTATATATATATCATATGTACAATGAACACTCGAAGGCTATATACAATGGAGCACCAAGGCTCATATACAAAAAGTGCCACACAACACTAGCTAACACCTATAGGTAGACCCTTGTGACCCCGATGGAGCCCTAGACTAAGAGACACTATGCCTAGAGTCACTATGCCTAATAGAACCCGCTAGGGAGGAGGAAGGTCACTCTAGCAATCTAATATGGTGCTGCATAAGCAAATTCTCTAAATTTTGGATATACCCCTTCCATGATCAAAGGTGTAGCACATCCTATCTCTAATGAGCATCCCTCTATGCTAACTCTACCTAGAGCCTCACTATAGTATCCTTGTCTTTGCCCATCATCATCTGCACCTATAGGTCTACCCGTAATTGAGTATTCTCAACATCCTGCACTACTATCATCACATATTGATTTACTACCATCTACTAGATTTGATCCCACTCAACCTCAAGCTCATCCCACTCCTCTTCACTCCAACCAAGAGGTCTCTTTGGAACCTCCTTCATACCACCATCACCATCACTCCCTATCTCTGGATGCTGCTCTACTACGACCCTTGACTATCTCCCTCTACTACTAGATCGACAATGTATTTGACATCGATGAGTCTCCTCGGTCTCTACTGCTATCTCCCCATCATCCCCACTACCCTCCTCAACCATCTAACTCAACCCATGGTGACTATGAAGCAAACCATGCATCATACTCCACTATGGTCCTGATATCATCCACATCTAGAAGATCTATCTCCTCATCATCCCTATACTCCACCTGCTTGTTGTTGTTGTCGCATAACACACCTCAATTTGGGGACCCACTTTAAATTTTGATGTTTATATGGAGTTTTGGCTTGCTTTGAATAATTGTTGGATTTTACCATGGTCTTAGTAGTGGATATTTTTATGTTTGATCCCATTGTTCTCATGTAGTTGACCTCCTATTTTACCACTGTAGTCATCCCATTTCGAATATCAATATTAGTGTCACTCTTGCTTTACCATATGGTGCATCTTCTAATATTTATCTAGCAAATTTTAATTTTGATTAGGATTAATTTAATATTTTATATTAAATTATCCCTGAATCCAATCTAATCATTACCTATGCATTTAATAAAAACAAAAATAAAATAAAAAAAAAAAAAGAAAAAAGAAAAAATAGATAAATATTAATAATCATGAAAATAAAATATAAATAAAACAAAAAAGGAAAATAATATATATAAAAAATAAAAATAAAAACCATCAATGTGTTATTTTGGAAAAGTTTAATTTAATTTCATTAATGGTTTTGTTTTGGGAAAGTTTAATTTTATCTATAGTTTTGTTTTGGAAATTTTAATTTATCTGTTCTTTATTGCAGGCTACTATTAAAAAAGAAAAAAAAAAGTGGTAGCACTCTAAAAGAAAAAAAATGTTACCAATAGAAATTATTAGGCTGCAGTTACAGGTTTGAGGAAGATAAAGATTCAAAGTGTCATGTTAAAATTCTACTACCAAAAAAGAAAAAAAATGGTAGCACTCTAAAAGAAAAAATGTTACCAATTTGAGGAAGATAAATAAGTCAAAATGTAACCCTAAAATGTAAGTACCACTTGGTAATAGCGTTATGAGAATATGAAGATATTATTTACCACATGCCACATCATAGAAGGAATTCCAACCAAACAAGAGGAAGAGGGAAACAAATAGCCAATGTTGGAAATTTTAAATAGTCATTGAAGCTCATGAAGAAGGGCTGGAATTGTTTTGGAACAGGAGGCATGAAGAGGATTGGAAGACTCTCAAGCTACTGCAAACCATTTTTTCTCACCTTGTATGCAGCCAAAGAAGGTTTTGAATACAAGCTTTATTGCACATTTTCTCCTACATGTATTTAGTTCATTCGATGATGTTTTATGGATGGATATGGTAGCATAATTTAATGTTTTTAATGCATGCTTTATTTCCTCAAACTCTTGCACTTAACTAGATTTATATTGTGTGGATTCAAGTCTAACCTAGTTTTGTTTTAATGTTCATGATCTTCTTTTTTCTACAAAATAGGAGGAATTGATTTACAGTAGCTCACTTTGATCACTTTTCCGCACTTTGTTTCCATTTCATTTTAGATTTTTTTGTTTTTTTTCCTCTAACCTTAGCTTTTGTTTTTTATTTATTTCTCATTTTATTTTCTTTAATTTCCATAAAACAATCAAATTCCTAAAAGGGTTATATTTTCTACATTAAAATTTGGGGTTTTGAAGTAATTAGAGCATCCAAATAATTTTTCTATTAAGGCTAACATATTAATTATTTGGACACATTTAATTAAGGCATTTATTAATATTTTAAAACACAAAAGAAATTATTGCACTCCAGAGGTTCTATCATTTTAAAATTTGTTAACAAAGCAAGATAAAATTTGTTTTAAAAAAAGATAAGATAAAACGAATTAAATCACCTTTTTGGGATTCACATTTCAAATTTAGATTTAGCCATTTTATTTCATGCTCTAACAAATTTTAACAAAACTGGTAGCATATTTTATATTTTAGCATATAGTTATTACATTATTATTGGGCGTATCTATTTATTTGAACGTCCCATTATTAATAGTGTGTTGCAGTTGATTAGTTCCTGATTCCCTGGACTAATCCTGGCACCATTTTGTATTATTTAAGCATCAGTTGTTTAATGAATATTTTGCTATTTACTCTAACATGGAATCCGAGCTATTGCAGAATTTTTTGCAGACGCTGGCTGGGACGTGCGACTGTAAATTATTTTTTGCTGGGAACACAACATCTGGTTGCTGTATGTTGCTGGGAGGACGCATTTTTTGTGCTGGGAAGGAGCACTGATTTCTGTGCTGGGAAGGCGATTTAAAAAAAAAAAAATTGTTGGGCTGATTGAGGATCGCGCAGCCCATCACGCGATCCCCCCCACGTCGCGCGTTTGCGCGCGACGTATTTTCCCATCCCCCCACCCCCCACGCCACATGCAAACGCGCGACGTATTCCCCCCCATGCGCGTGACGCGCATTTTTTTTCCCATCCCACCCCCCCCACGTGCGTGACACGAATTTTTTTTCCCATCCCTCCCCCCCATCCCAACACGTCGCGCATCCGCGTGACGTTGGGAGGACGTCGCGCATCCGCACGACGATTGGGAGGACGTCGCGCATCCACGCGATGATTGGGAGGACCCCCCTCCCCCACCAACACATCACGCTTACGTGCGACGTTGGGAGGATCCCTCCTCCCCCCTACCACGTCGTGCATACGCATGATGTTGGCCCCCCTCCCCTTCTCGAGGTCGCGCTGCAGGCACGATAGTTGAGGTCACGCGCTGCACACACGACCTGGTGGTGACAGTCGTCGCTGCAGCAACGGAGGCTACAGGCCATGCTAGTAGCAGAGGCTACAGGCCACCCTCACGGCCACCTGCCGCTGCCAGACAAGGAGAGGAGGAGGAGCGAGAGCAGCAGGGCTGCCGAGACCTCCTCAAATACGAGGGGGCCCCTGATCCTGTCGGATCAGCCCGCTAGTCCACCTGGTGGTGGACTATGCGGTAAGGCTCTGGGAGCCTACAGGTCACGGGTTCCAATCCCGTCGACCCCCTTCAACAAAGGTAATTTTTTTTTTTTCCACATGTTTTTTTAAATTATTTTTCCTAAAGTTAAACTTTAATTTTTAATTTTAATTTATTTTCTATAGTTTAACATTTATAAATTAAAATTCAATTTTTTAATTTGATTTTAAATTTTTTTTAAAGGTTTTTTAAAAACTATATAAATTAAAATTAATATTTTTTTTTAACTTTAAGGTTATAAAATAATTTTCAAAATCATTTGTGGGGAATTTTTTTTTAAGATAAAAAGAAGGGGGTATTTTTTTTCAAAAATCAAAGGGGGAAAGTGAGTAATTTTTTGAAAAGCAATTTTGGCATTATTGTAAAGGTGCATTTTCGGCTGCGCCCAACACCTAGTGGGTTATTCCTGTGGGTATTTTTTTTGTTGTATGTTGCATATTTGTTTTTTGCACTATAACATTAAAAATTAAAATCAAATTCACTCCCTAAGTCCTCGAAATAATTAAAACCCATCCGTGCAATTTATTGCACTACAACGTTCAGTATTTGTGATACCTCTGGCCAACACTTACAGGTAAAGCTGTCGTGATTGCACTATTGTATCCGTCGCCTAATATAGCTGCTACAACGACGTCTGAGCTTGTTCTCTATAAATCCTCGGGGAGAGATAAGTTTGCCATTTTGCATTTTTTTACTCCATCCATTACCCTAATAGTTCTTGTGTTTAGGCGTAAATCTTGACGAGAGTTCTGAAATCCAAAGTGTTTAGGGGAAGTTACGCCCCCGCATGCGGATTGTAGACTTTCTATGGTAGGTGCCATCAACAAGACTATTCCCTTTTAGTACTGCTTATGTACTACATATCGTATGATCTCTAAAAATTACCTATAGTTTCCCTCACGTAAGGGCGGGTGATTTTTTATTGATATTTCTAAATACCTATAGTTTCCCTCATGTAAGGGCGGGTATTTAGTATGGTATAACGGCCTAGCAAAAGGTATATCGAAAGGGGGACCAATTGGTGTTATAAGGAACCTTCATCATGTCTGCAAAACTAATGACTGATTCTCATCGCTTGTTGAAAGGTCCTAATTACACACCATGGAAA
This sequence comes from Wollemia nobilis, assembly GCA_028583015.1. Classification (NCBI taxonomy): domain Eukaryota; kingdom Viridiplantae; phylum Streptophyta; class Pinopsida; order Araucariales; family Araucariaceae; genus Wollemia; species Wollemia nobilis. The sequence goes on along the minus strand of JAQPPZ010000523.1, from coordinate 146,262 downwards.
AATAAGATGAAGGCCATCCTAGCAATGGATGACTTATGGGATGTTGTATCTGGAGCAACAACCAGACCGTCATCTGCTGCTGGTGCTACAGCTCCATCTACTTCTCAAAGAGACTTTGATAAGCTAGATAGCAAAGCAAAAGTACTCATATTGCTTGCTGTGTCTGATGAAGTCCAACCCCATATTGTTGACTGTGCAACCAGTAAAGCGGCATGGGATGCCCTTAATACTATATATGAGGGAAAGAATGATTCCACCATTCTATTTCTTCAATCTTAATTACACGATCTAAGCATGAAGCGTGGTGAGGCGGTTGAATTCTTTCTTTGCAGAGTTTCCGAATTGAAAGAAAAGTTGAATTCTTTGGGAGAACCGATTGAAGATAAGCTCCTTACTTCAGTTGTATTGAGAGCTTTACCTGATTCTTATCAGGTGTTGATCACTTCCCTTCAGGTATCACAACGAAAAGTTACTTTTGTAGAATTGATTAATATGCTTCAAGAGGAGGAAGCACACCAACTACAGAGAGATGATTCTTATAACATTGCTCTCTACATAAATAGGAAAGGGCAGAACCATAAGAAGGGTAATTTTCAGAAGGGAGGGAATTCACAAAAGGATTCAAAAGGGAAACAAACTCAACAACCTCAACAAAAAAAGAGATATTGCAAGATCTGTGACAAAGAAGGTCATGATACAAATAGATGTTGGCATAAGAATAAGCAATCAAAACAGAAAGGCCGAAACAAACCATAAAAGAACAAACAACAAGTTAATGTTGTTGTTGAAGAATCTGACATGGATTCCGAGAGAGCCCACAAAGTTCTCATGACTACCACAAGTGTCCAAGCGGACGGATCCTATATGGTATGTTGATTCCGGAGCCAGTAAGCATATGACTGGTGACAAATCATGGTTTGAGTCTTTTGAGGCCAAAGAGGGCAAACCTTTCACTATTGCTGATGATAAAACCTACAAGGTTCAGGGAGAAGGCACTATTTCAATCACTCTTCCTAATGGCAAGTGTCAGATTGATAAAGTTCTCTATGTTCCAGGATTGGCAAACAATTTGTTGTTAGTCACACAAATTCTGGACAAAGATATGGTTGTGAACTTTAGTGTTGAGGGAGGCAAGAAGTGTTGTTCTATTACCGAAGGGGTAAGAACATTGCAATCTGCTTCATATAAGCATGGCTTATTTGCCTTAGATACTATCTCTACTCCACATGTTGCCATGACAGTCTCTACAAAGAAGGCAACTTCCCTATGGCATAAGAGATATGGACATTTGAGTTCTGGTTACTTACTTGAGTTAAGTAAGTATGAGATGGTAAAGGGTCTTCCTTCCCTTTCTACCACTTTACCAGTTTGCTCTAACTGCTTGGCAGAAAGCAACATAGAGTGCCTTTTGAAAAGAGCTCTACAAGAGCAAAGAAACCTCTGGAGTTGGTTCATACCGATCTATGCGGTCCCTTCACTCCCAAAAGTTGTGGGGGTAAGAGGTATTTTTAGTTATTTGTGGATGATTACTCATGAAATATGTGGGTATTCTTTCTTCAACTGAAATCTAAAGCATTTGGCTTCTTTCAACAATTCAAGAAATCTGTTGAGAAGGAGTCAGGGACTTCTATAAAGACCCTCCGCTCAGATCGAGGGGGGAGTTCACCTCTAAAGAATTTTTTGCATTCTTGAAAGAAAATGGGATCACAAGACAGGTTAACTCATCGTTTATACTCCTCAACAAAATGGAGTTGCTGAAAGGAGGAATCGTTCCATCATGGAAATGGTTCATTGCATGCTCACAGGAGCTAGACTTGAGCAACTATTGGGCATAAGCTGTCACCACAGTAGTATATTTGTTGAATAGGGCACCCAAAAATGCCCTACAAGGAATGACTCCACAGGAAGCATGGAGTGGTAGGAAACCCTCCATTTCTCATCTACACATTTTTGGATGTAAAGCTTTCATGCACATACCAAAAGAGAAAAGGAAGAAGCTAGATGAGAAGACATTCAAGTGTATTCTTCTTAGGTATGATGAGCACTCTAGGGGTTATCGTTTGATTGATCCCTTAACCAAGAAGATTCACATAAGTAGAGATGTTGTTTTTGATGAGGCTTTCACATCAGCAAAAACATCAGATGTATACCTAGACCTTGTGGAAACTCAGGTTGTTAAATCTCCTTCATCTAAGGTTGGAGGTTCTTCCGGATCTTCTTCAACACCTAAGAAGAAGAATCCAAAGTGGTATACAAATACAATCAAAGACTCTAAGCTATCTACTCCACCAGATTTGACTTTGGATAGGCCTCGTACTCGTAGCATGGCTCGACAGGAGAAAGCTGCAATAGAGAATACCGGGGTTGATGATCTGTGTCAATATTTTGAAGAACTTTCTGTAGATCCAGACAAGAGATACGGAAGATATGGATATTGATAGTGATAAGGTGTTTATGTCTTCCATAGATGATCTTGAACCTGCATTAGTACAAGTTGCTCTCGGTGAGCCTCAGTGGAAGGATGCTATGGATGCAGAGTATAAGTCTTTGATGAAAAACAAAACTTGGAAGCTTGTCGATCTGCCACACAGAAAGAAGCCCATTAGCTGCAAATGGGTGTATAAATTCAAGTACAAAGCATATGGGAAAATTGATAAGCATAAGGCCTGTCTTGTTGCAAAGGGCTATGCTCAAAAGGAAGGCATTGACTACGAGGAAACTTTTGCATCTACTGCTTAGATGACAACATTTCGAGTTATTTGTGCTATGGCAGCACAATTTGGGTGGAAATTTCATCAGATGGATGTCAAAAGTGTCTTTCTAAATGGTGATATCCAAGAAGAAGTCTATATGACTCATCTAGAAGGATTTGCAGTGGAAGGCCAACAACAGAAAGTTTGCAAATTGGTCAAATCCTTATATGGCCTGAAACAAGCTCCTCGAGCTTGGTATATAAAAATGGATAATCACCTCCTATAGCATGGTTTTAAGAGATGTCTATCAGATGCAAACCTATATTTCAAGAAATAGGGTTCTAAGATAGTGTTGCTTGTACTCTATGTTGATGATCTGCTCATTACAGGGAGTTCAGAAACTATGATCTCTACTGTCAAAAGAGACTTGTGTCAATATTTTGAGATGACAGATCTCAGACTTCTCCATTACTGTCTTGGTCTGGAATTCATCCAGAAAGAGCACTCCATCAAAGTGTCTCAGAAAAAATATGCCAAGACATTGTTGGAAAAATATCGCATGACTAATTGCAATCCAATGGCAACTCCGATGGATACTGGACTTCAGTTATCATGATATGATGATTCACCTCAGGTAGATGGTACTATCTATTGAAACTTTATTGGGAGTCTCATATATCTGACCAATACTAGGCCAGATCTCGTATTTGCTATCAACTATCTTTTGAGGATCATGCAGGAGCCTAAAACCACTCATTGGAAAGCAGCAAAACGTGTTCTTCACTATGTCCGTGGCACAATGGAATATGGCCTAGAATACAAGAGGAACAACAAATTCTTCTTGCAAGGATACACGAACTTTGACTATGTTGGATCATTTGATGATCGCAAGTCAACTTCAGGATATATTTTTCATCTAGGATCTGGTCTTGTCTCTTGGCACATCAAGAAGCAATAGGTGGTTGCTATTTCATCAACAGATGCAGAGTATCGCATCGCACGTGAAGCTGTGTGCGAAGTGATATGGTTGCGTCGCATTCTGACAAGTATGGGTCATCCATCCAAATCTCCAATACACTTGTTTTGTGACAATCAGGGTGTTTTGAACCTAGTCAAGAATCTCGTCCATCATGAACGAACAAAACACATTGACACACAATGTCATTTCATTCGAGATGAGGTTTCGAAGCACCGAATTCAGCTTCAGCACATTCCCATTGATGCTCAAGTTGCAGACATTTTCCCTAAGGCACTTGCACGTGTCAAATTTGAATTGTTTCGCAGCTCTCTTTGTATTGCAAAATGATGTAATCAGGGGGGATGTTAATATAGCTAGTAGTTCTATCATTACCAAAATAATGTAATAAGGGGGGATGTTAGCATATTTTATATTTTAGCATATAGTTATTACATTATTATTGGGCGTATCTGTTTATTTGAACGTCCCATTATTAATAGTGTGTTGCAGTTGATTAGTTCCTGATTCCCTAGACTAATCTTGGCACCATTTTGTATTATTTAAGCATCAGTTGTTTAATGAATATTTTGCTGTTTACTCTAACAAAAACAAGATAAAATTTGTTAACAAAGTAAGATGAAAATTTGGCTTAGAAGGAAAAAAAAATGAAGTAAATCACCGTTCCAGGATTCACATTTCAAAATTAAATTTAGTCATTTTATTTCATTCTCAAACAAAGCTTAACAAAAGAAGATAAAATCTACTTAAACAATTTGAGATAAAATTAATTAAATCACCGTTCTGGAATCATTATTTCATAGAAGATAGTGGATTCATAAATACACATTTTTAATAATCCATGAGCAACAAAATTATTGCAAATTAAATCAATACTAAACCATAGGCCCCTTGTTAACAATCACTTGTATATCTAAGGTATTTCAGTACATTTGCATATTTTCACAAGCAATAAAGTATATTTGAAATAATTAAGCAAACAAGAACCTTGGAGAAATTTGGAATTTCTTTGCAAGAGGGTTTTCTAACAATACCCTGACTGTGATGGTGATTTTACAATTGGGTAAAATTATCACTCAATATTGCCACTCCTCTACACAAGGTTAGATCAATTCATAAAATCAATTCCCATAGAGCACTGAAGCCTCAGGTCCCCCTATCGTATACCAAAATATCGTAGCACCCATGAGAAGCGTATTATTTCCACCTCACTCCCATGTTGCCCTACCACCCATCTAGCCTTCTTGACTTGTTGTAGATGCTCTCTATATGAGGACCACCTAGCCTACTGCTATGGCCTCCAATACACCTGATCAAGCATTAGTCCTACCCATAGATATCTACCCAGGATGACTCGGTTGGACCTCCTCAACTACTCGCTATCTCAATACATAACGCTGATCCTTATCCCAATCCTCATAGGGCAAGCCCACAATATAAGCCACACTTAAGTGATTTTAGCCCCAGACCTACAGTAGCACAATACAACCCAACCCCTTTCACCCTCACCTCTTCACCTCATAAAACTCCATATAAGTCTAAGTTAGTAGAGTTTTTGCCCATGCATACATCTGAGGCTCATCGATCATATCATACACCAATCGAATCATGTTCCATGGGAATTGATAGTTGGTGCTATTAGATACCAATACATTGGCTAGTAATAACATGACCAAGGTGGATAGGACCTCTAACTGATTCTTTGCATACATCTCCAAATAACTGATCCCTCTACCCCTGACACTCACATCCCTCCACCCATATCCAAAAATTTGCCTCAACTCATACTCCTTATCATGTCCAACTTGGACATGCAACCCCTCCACTGGTACTCAAAATATATGGTATACTTCTTTGAGTATCACTATCACCTCCCCTATTGGGAGCTAGAAGGTCCTCCTATCCAGATCCCACATTTTCATTAAGGTAGAAAGGTACCCCTCATCATCCCTCAGCACCTAAATTCACGCAACCCATCCAATCCCACCTGCTCCAACCAATCGTAGTGGTCCTTCTGTAGTGCCTTTCTCACCCCTGGTATGATGGGCAAGAATCAATGTCGAGCCTCCAAGATCCTCAAATTAGCACAAAATAACATGAAAATGAACCTTACCATCACATTTATTGCAAAAAAACATCACACAATCTAAACAAAAGAGCTAAGGCCACTTACCTCTACCACTTGCACCTCAACTCCTACTATCACATCCACTCCATCACCATTGCCACATTCATTCACTCACTCACCCAACCTTCTTCAGATATCACTTTTGGAACTCTCAAATGCAAGAATGAATCAAATTTTACCTTTATAACCCTTTTATGATCAATTATGGTGCACTCAAACACCCTTGGGCACCTTCCTGGTGCACTCAAATGCTTCCTTGCATCTGCCAAGTGGTAAATACTCTCCCGAGTCTATGCATGATGTGGATGTTGGTCGATGTTTGGCTCCAAAATGTTAAAAAATGACTCAGTGGGCCTCAAACTATAGCAAAACCCCACAAAATCAACTCAAATTCCATTCATGCATACATTACATCATTCCATCATGTTTTGTGATGATACAGATCGATTTGGAAGCTTCATTTTTTATTGTGACCAAAAATCATGAAAATGCCTAAATCATGTACAAACACCTCAAAACAGTTCAAAATTTCACAAAAATGCCACATTCACTATTCTAAATATTCATCACATCATTCCATCATATTTTGTGATAATTTGGATTGATTTAGGCGTTTAATTCTTGATTGTGACCAAAAGTCATAAAAATACCCTAAATTGCTTCAAAATGTCCCAATTCAAATTCTAAATTTCATAAAATCATCAAATTCACCCATCACTCATTGCATCAGTCACATTCTGTTAGAATATTATGTTATATTACATTATTTTTATCAAAATTAGCGCTCATAGGCGCTCTCCAATTTGGTTGTATAACCACTAATTGGTTAGAACCAACTTGTAACCAATTGTAACCTTTATATTTGAAATTAATGAGAATGGTCAATTGCTTCGTCAAATTCATCATGGTGCCAGAGCCAGGGACGATTAACCTACGGGTATGATAGACCTATGGACGGAGGACTTGACAAACAATCGATAAACCCTGATGCAGACAGCGGACAGACTAACATAGACAGAGGACTCTGACACATAGCGGACAGACTAACGCAGACACAGGACCCTGACACACAGCGGACAGACTGATGTAGACAGAGGACCCTGAAACACAGTGGACAGACTGACGCAGATAGAGGACCCTGACACACAGCGGATAGATCGAATGTAGATCGAGGACTAACGTAGACAGAGGACCTTGACACACAGCGGACAGACCGGACGCAGATCGACGATGGAGGAGGCGAGTGGAGGCAAAAGGGTGGGGTTGGTTGCCCAAAGGCAACCGAAAGCTTTAGCACTTTCGGTATTTTTTCAACCCTCCCATAGTGGCCGCACAGGCCATGTAGGATAAATATTTTTTTCCCCTCTTCGACCTCGACACGGATAACACCACCATGGTTCTCGATTTGTTTCATCGGGCCCTTCGGCTTTCGTGGTCGGTATGGTGGCTGTTCGGCGGTAGGTTGTGGTTTCGAATCCCGTCGGGGATTTTTTTGACGACTGGTTCCATCACCTTTGACACCTATGCACTGTTGACGCCCGCCCGACCAAGTTGATGCCCGCAACACGTTTTTTGCTGCCCGAACTAAATTTTTGATGCCTGAAACACGGTGTTGACGCCCGAAGGACCTATTGACGGTCGTAAAGCATATATTGATGCCCAGCAGGCATCATTTACACCAAAGGAAGCATTATTGATGCCTTGAGGCTCCAATTTTTTTTCATTTGGGGATCTTTAATGGTATTTTTTTACCCTTTCTTGTCTATTTTGCAATTTGAAGGGGGAGTTCACAAATTTCACTTGCAAAATTGTCAGACAAAGGGGGGAATTGGTAATAGGAGCTATAATTTGTGGGCATTTATGATTGTTTTATTTGCATTTAAATACTCTGTTTTCTTGTATTATCAGTCATAAATTACAAAAACATATAAGACCCCAAATTTATACCCTATTTGTGCAATTTATTGCATAGCAACGTTCGGTATTTGAGATACCTCTAGTCCACACTTACAGGTAATGTTGTCGTGCTTTGGACTACTGTATTCATCGCCTAATATAGCTGCAACAACAACGTCTAAGCTTGTTCTCTATAAATCGTTGGGGAGAAATAAGGCAAACCAATTTTTTTTTTTTCCCATTTCATACCCACATCATGATTGTTGTTAGGCGTAAATCCTGACAAAAGTTTTTTTTTTTCAAAGTGTTTAGGGGAAGTTACGCCCCACACATGCAGAATAAAACTTTCTATGGTAGTTGTCATTAACAACACAATGCCCTCTCAGTATCACCTATGTTTAATATATTGTGCTTCTCATATGTACTTATAGTCTCCCTCACGTAAGGGCGAGTACATATTGAGTAGTATACTGTTCATATATACATATAGTTTCCATCACATAAGGGTGGGTGTATATTGAATGGTTACAATATAAATATCTGGCAAGTATAAAGAAATGGAGACCAATTGGTGGTATAAGGAACCTTCATAATGGCCATAATTCATAAGTATCTCTCATATTCACAATTTTTGAAAGGCCCTAACTTTGTTCCATGGAAGACAAAGATGAAAGCCATACTTTAGTTGGAAGATTTATGGGATGTAGTGACTGGCACTGCCAAACGTCCTCAAACAACAGGAACAGATCAAGATTCTTGGGATAAGAAATACAAGAAGAGTCTTGTGTTTATCTTGCTTGCTACTACAGATGAGGTGCAACCTCATATTTGTGATGCAAAAACTAGTAAGATATCTTGGGATGCTTTGATCACAGTATATGAAGGGAAGAATCAATCCACTATTCTCCATCTTCAAACTCAACTACATAATCTCAGTATGAGTTTTGGAGAAACAATTGACATATTCCTTTGCAGAGTGGCAGACTTGAAAGCAAAATTGAATGCTATGGGAAAACTCGTGGATGATGATGTCTTGAATTCTGTTATCTTGAGAGCATTACCAAGTTCCTACAAGATGTTGATCACTTCTCTCAATGTTTCTGGTAGACAAGTATCATTTTTGGAACTGGTAAACTTGCTTCAGACTGAGGAGGCAACTCAGGTCCAAAAAGATGATATGCCAGATAATACTCTCTCCACACAACAAAGTGGTAAAAAGCAAGGCCAGTTTCAAAAAGGGGGTGCTTATTCCAAAGGCAAAGGGAAGCAATCTTAGCAAAAAGATACAAAATATTGTAAAATTTGTGACATGAATAACCATGACACCAACAGGTGTTGGTTCAAAAACAAGCAACAAAATGAAAGAGGTTCACAAAAGAAGGGCAAGCACAATCAAAAATACAATAAGCATAAGCAATCTAAAGGCCATGTTGCTTATGCTGACTCCAACTCAGACTCAAATTCTCTTGAGTCCGATTCAGATTCTGACTTTGAAAGAGCACACAAGGTGCTCATGACTCATACTTTGTCTTCCCAGATAGATGTTGTATGGTATATTGATTTAGGATCTAGAAAACACATGACTGGGGATAAATCCTGGTTTGATACTTTTGTGGAGAAAGAGGGTAAGCCCATCACAATTGCTGACAATCAAGTATATCAAGTAAAAGGAGAAGGGGATATTTTTGTGTCCCTTCCTAATGGTAATTGTCAAATTGAAAAGGTTCCCTATGTTCCAGGATTAGCCAATAATCTGCTTTCAGTCACACAAATGTTGGATAGAAACATGGAAGTCATGTTTCGAGTTATCAATGGCAAGAAGAGATGTTTTATCACACATAGTGGTAAACATGTTGCAACAGGATCTTACAAACATGGCTTGTTTATTCTTGATGCTATTTCCACTCCACATGTTGCTTTGGCTGCAACTACAAAGGAGGCCACCTCTCTCTGGCATCGACGTTATGGGCATCTCAGTTCTAGATATTTGTTTGACTTACACAAATATGGGATGGTGAAAGGTCTTCCACCCCTCTCATCTATCTTGTTAGTTTGCTCAGATTGCTTAGAAAGGAAGCAACATCGAGTACCTTTTGAAGCTAGCTCCTCTCAAGCTACAAACCCTTTAGAGCTGGTACATATCAATCTATGTGGTCCTATGCCAACCATATATGGTGGGAAAAAGTATTTTCAACTATTCATTGATGATTGCTCACGGAAGATGTGGGTTTTCTTTCTTCAGTTGAAATCAGAAGCATTTCTCTACTTTCAACAGTTCAAGAAGCTTGTTGAGAAGGAGTCGGGATGTTTGATAAAAACCCTCCATTCATATCGAGGGGGGGAATACACCTCTGAAGATTTTTTAGAGTTTCTTAAGAAACATGGGATAAAAAGACAACTGATTACCACCTATACACCTCAGTAGAATGGAGTTGCAGAAAGAAGAAATCGTTCCATTATGGAAATGGTTCGATGTATGCTAAAGGGAGCACATATTGAGGATCAATATTGGGCAGAAGTAGTAAACACAACATTATACCTCCAAAATAGAGCACCCACCAGAGCTCTACAAGGGAAAACACCACAAGAAGCATGGAGTGGTAAGAAACCTTCCGTTTCTCATCTAAGGGTGTTTGGATGTAAAGCATTCATGCACATTCCAAAACAAAAAAGGAGGAAGCTGGATGAGAAAACCCTACAGTGTATCTTTCTTGGCTATGATGAGTACTCAAAAGGTTATCGATTGATTGATCCTAAGACCAAGAAGACACATGTAAGTAGATATGTTGTATTTGATGAAGCTCTCACATCAAAAGACACATCCACAATTGTATACCTAGATGAAGAAGAGCCTAAGAAGGAGGTTCAACTTCTACAACAAAAATAGAAAGTCCCAAAATGGTATACTAGCACTTTGAGAGATGCTAAGTTGAAATCCCTTCCCGATCTATCTCTTGATAGGCCATGTACTCACAATATGACTCAACAGATGAGAGCATAGGAATCTACTTCAGAGGTTGACGAACTTTGTCAACACTTTGATGATTTGTCAGTGGGTACAGAAAATGATAGAGAGGAATATAAGGATGGAGAAAAAAATTATATGTCTACATTGAATACAAACAAACCCACAACGGTTCAATCTACACTTGATGAACCACAGTGGAAAGAGGCCATGGATGTAGAACATAAATCTCTTATTAAAAATAATACTTGGAAGTTAGTCGATCTGCCAATAGGAAAGAAACCCATAGGCTGCAAATGGGTGTTCAAAGTGAAGTATAAGGCATATGGATCTATTGATAAGCATAAATCCCGGCTTGTTGCAAAGGGATATGCTCAGAAAGAATGCATAGATTATGAAGAGACTTTTGCCTCTACTGCAAAAATGACTACCATTCGTGTACTTTGTGCCATGGGAGCTCAGTTTGGGTGGAAATTGCATCAGATGGATGTTAAAAGTGCCTTCTTGAATGGTGAATTACAAGAAGAAGTATACATGACTCAACCAGAAGGATTCGTGGTTGAGGGGCAAGAACAAAAAGTATGCAAGTTGATCAAATCATTGTATGGGCTAAAACAAGCTCCTCAAGCTTGGTATATCAAGATAGACAGTCACCTTGTGCAGCATGGTTTCATAAGAAGTCCTTCAAATGCAAATCTCTATATTAAGAAAAGTGGTTCTGATATAGTGATTCTTGTACTTTATGTGGACGATATGATCATTATAGGAAGCTCAGAAAGAATGATTGACTTAGTGAAAAATGACTTGAAGCAATCATTTGAAATGACAGATCTAGGACTTCTACACTATTGTCTTGGTTTAGAAGTTACTCAGCAAAAATTTCATATTAGAGTAACACAAAAGAAGTATGCCAAGACTTTAGTAGAAAAATATCGGATGACTAACTGTAAGTCAAAGGCAACTCCCATGGAGCAAGGACTTAAGTTATCTCGATATGACGAGTCACTTCAGGTAGATGGTACTCTCTATCGCCAGTTTATTGGGAGTCTCCTATATCTGACAAATACCAGACTAGATCTCAGTTTTGCTGTGGGATATCTTTCAAGGTTCATGCAAGAGCCTAAGATGACACACTGGAAAACAACAAAAAGAGTGCTTGATTATGTTCATGGTAGTACAAATTATGGTCTGGAATATAGAAAGAATAATAATTTTTTCTTACTGGGATACACAGACTCAGATTATGCCGGATCTATTGATGACTGTAAATCCACTTTTGGATATGTTTTTCATCTAGGATCTGGACCTATCTCATGGCATAGTAAGAAGCAACATGTGGTTGCTTTATCTTCTACAGAAGCAGAATATCATGCAGCCAGTGAAGCAGTTTGCGAGATAATGTGGTTAAGTCGCATTCTTACAAACATGGGCCTTCCAAAGAATATTCCTCTTCATTTGTTTTGCGACAATCAAGGTGTTTTGAATATTTTCAAAAATCCAATATTTCATGAACGTACCAAACATGTTGATACCAGATGTCATTTTATTCGAGATGAAGTTCCAAAGCACCATATACAACTTCAATACATTTCTACTGATGATCAAGTTGCAAATATCTTTACCAAAGCACTTGGGCGTATCAAATATGAAAAATTTCGAGATACAATTGGGATTTGCCAATAATGTAATAAGGGGGATGTTAGAATATTATGTTATATTACATTATTTTTACCAAAAGTAGCGCTCATAGGCGCTCTCCAATTTGGTTGAATAACCACTAATTGGTTAGAACCAACTTGTAACCAATTGTAACCTTTATATTTGAAATTAATGAGAATGGTCAATTGCTTCGTCAAATTCATCACATTCATAATGCCATTCATATTCACATTCATTTACATCATTCATATCATCCACAAGTCAATGCATTTCCACTCAACATTGTTAAATTCACTTGCATCATCAAGTGAACCTTATATTTTGTGGTTGACTCTATTGACCTAGCGATTGTAGCGATTGGTTATCCATGAAACTTGATAAGATGGGTAGATCACCATAAGGATGCTTTTTCATTCACATTCATTGACGTTATTCATATCATCCAATCAAAATCCCATTTTTTTGTTGGGGTAAAAGAAGAAATCACTCATTGCACTATTCACAATCAATACACCATTCACAATCACTACATCATTCACATTCCTTTACATCATTCATATCATCCAAGTGAACCTCATATCTAGTGGTCTACTCTATTCCCCCTGGTGGTTGCAGCGATTGGCTATCCATGTAATTTAGTAGGATGGATAGATCACCATAAGGATGCTTGTCCATATCATCATCCAACATCCTCTTGTTTGAAAACATCTTTTTGGTCCCTCATTTTGTGAGTGAGACTATGCTCAAACTAATTTTATTAAAAGCTATCATTGATGCCCTTTTTCTTGGGGTCCCCAACACGGATAATTATTACTACATCATTCTCTTTCACATGTAGGAATTATGAGTAGTCACTAGGACTTTCTCTCCTAGAAGTCACCCGATATTAGGATGATTGGTTCCTGATGTTCTGCATTTTCATCATTTTGCATTTCAATGATGCCAATAGGCATGTTTTTCAATAGCACAGAATCACCCCAAAATTGGGGTAACCTAATTTGATTTTATTTTCCCACATCGGGATAAATCACACATTCACAATCCTTTACATCATTCATATCATCCACATTTTCAAAAATCCATTTTCTGTTGGGGCAAAAACATAATCAATCATTGCACCTTTCATAATCATTGCATATTCATTTACATCATTCATATCATTCCCATTTCAAAAATCCCTTTCTCTATTGGGGAAAAAAAGAATCAATCATTGCACTTACACCATTCCCATGCACTGCATCATTCACATTTATTTACATCATTCATATCATCCTCATTTCTATCAATTGTCTTGTGAGATTTATTCTTCACTCTTTTGCCAATTGAAGGGGTAAGCTACAATAACATTTTTTGTCTTCAGAATCTTCTTGCACACCAAGGAAAAGAAGCTACTTCACCAAACCAGGTGTCTCTTATTTTTACATCGTATTGTGTTTCACGCAATGTGATACAAATTGGGGTATCTGTAGATACCAAATCCTAACTACTTATTATCCATTCACATCCTCAAATCACAACCCTTCATTATATATATATATATATTAATTATTTATTTATTTATATTTAATAAATATATATGTATATATGAATAAATCTCAACCACCCATCACAATTTAATCTCAACCATCCATTTAACATGATCCATATCACATATCAAAGTCATAATCTTAGCCCTTCATCATGTTTTAATCTCGACTACCCGTTGGTGTCATCAAAACCCTAACATGTTAAGGGCAAGTTATAAAATATCATTCATTATTATGAATGAGGGTTGATTGATTTGGAAGTTGATTGGTGATTCCTAAGGTTAGAAAGCATTATATCCCTTCATATATCATCATCCAAACCCTAGCATTTCACTAACATCCTTCCTCCTCACCATCACCGCATTTTCCATTTTCATTGCTACAATCCCTACAAACTAGATTTGGTTCTGCAATACACCTCCCCAAAACCTTCAAATACTCCAGGGTATTTTCATAATATTGTTGAGCATTCTAGGAAATCCACAAGACATTCACAACTCTTCTTAAATGTTCCAAGACATTTTCTCTTAGCCAGTTTGTATTCTTTAAACCCTCGAACACTCATAGGCGTTCGTATGTCACCAGATCAAGGAAGCAGAGACATAGATCAGGTAAAATATGGTATATTCTAACAAGGTAACAAGTATTATCAATTTTCAACTTACGTTTTGTATGCTTGTCTTATATTTTATCATCGCTACACCTAGGGCTTGTAGATTTGTTATTCATAGAGTCTCACGTAGTGGAGACTTCGCATGTACTACTAATCTCTTTGTATTGTGATCTTTTTACAAGTACAATAGATATATTCCTTGATGGTAGTTGCAACTAGAGTGACCTCTCAGAGATATGCAAGCCCACTCACAAATGTTTTAGAGTGAAGACAACTCAAAGACATCGAATATTCATTTGAATGAGGGTTTTAAACCCTCTAATTGTAAAATTATTTGTATCAACATAAGTTGCATTGTAATAGTGGAGATCAAGGCTCCCACAATATCAATATAATATCATTTCTTTATTGTGCAATATTTCTTGTGTTGGATCTGTTATTGTTATCTTGGTGTTGTTCATTTTTTATTTACACTATCGTGGGACCTAATATTTTGTAAAATAAAGTATTTTATTATATTACTAATTCTATAGTTGTCATCCATTATTTAGTTAGTGCTACCTCTTTTCCATGTTGTCTTGATTCACCATTGTCCTATATACCTACACCATTTCTTTTATGGGAAGTTTGTGTTCATTAAGGATTTGAGTGATAACAACTTTGTTACTCTATGAAGGAGTGGGTAAGGTAGGTAATTGACATTGGAAAGAAATGGATGAGGGTGTAATTGACCTAAGAACATCTTGATGTATAGGGAAGGAATAGTTTTTGCAAACGATTGGGTGTTTGGAATAGAAAAATGGTAGCAATTGTTCTTAGAATTTAAGCATTTTGAATATTATGAGCAATGTAGGCCATAGGCAAGGCAAGAGGTAATTTACAACTCTAATTACGACACCTACATTGGTTGCTTCTTCATAAGTTATAGCTAGAGTAACATGATTATCATTACAAACCATTACCACTAAATCAAATTACAAGCCCTTGATATAGTATGGTAATACCTACTCATTAGATTGTAGATTTGGAGTAATTTGATACAAATTCCTCATGAATCTAATGTCACAATAATGAATATTTTTTTGAGGAAGTATTTGTATAGAATTTAATTGAAACAAAATATATACACATTACCCATATTACCAAATATTTGCATAAAAGGTTTTATAATTGATTTACTATCGATTCCCAATTAATAATAGAATTATTAGGTAATCCCCTATATCATAAATCCACCTTGTCCCTTAATGAATAGATAATAAAATATAACATGATATCTTATTATTGGACGTGGTTAATCAACTTTGATATGGACATCTTATTCAAATGGTCCATCATCATCTTGTTCCCATTTATATCAAAAGTTGATAGGATTTTCATGGTAGTGGTTGAGATGGGGAAATAGATCTTTAGGTCCAAAGATCCTCGATAGGTCTACTATGGTACCTAGAAATATGTATATGGTGATATGATATTATATTGGATATGGGTATTATGAATAGTTATAATGGGCCACACATAACCCAAGATTGATTATATGATTATATTATATTATAATAATGAATGGGATGAGTGTTTATAATATGGGTATATAAAGAAGGGATATTGTGATTGTAATGATCATCATTCATATGAAGTTTTACTTGTAATCATATTTTCCCATGAAGTGACTTATGATACATGCTCTCTCTAAGTGGTGCTCTTATATTGGGAGATCTTGTGGAGTTTTTCTTTTTTAAGGGCTATTATTGGTGTTGCCCTATTGTAAGGGTATTATATATTATTGCCTCATTGTGTGGATTATTATTGTGGATAATTATTTTTGGATGAAGGGTTTGATATTTGTATATATTGGTGAATGATTTCTATTAATAAGAATAAATTTTCATAACAAGTGGTATCAAAGAAGCGATCTTGGCAAAGTGAGGATTATTTTTGGTGGATTTCAAAATTATAGCAAAAAAAAATTCTCAAAAAATGTCTAATTTTTAGGAGCCATAACTTTGTGTAAAGTTGTCTGATTTAAATTAATCTTGTATAATTTTGTTTATAATTTGAGTATATTTAAAATGAGTGGTCATATGAAGGAATCCAATCATTATTGGGGGAGATATGACCCTATGAATTTAACCATCTAGAACAAGGGCAGCGGTGATATTTCAATAAAATAAAAATAAAATTTGAGATACATGTTAGTTAAGATATCAATTTTACCATTTTATTTATAATTTGGAGATCTTTGAAATGAGTAGTTATATGAAGGAATCTTAGTAATATTGAGGGAGATACAAACTTTTGAAGTCAACCATCCAGAATAAGGGTAGTGATAGAATTTACCATATTTATCAGTTGGGGTAAGAAAATCATTTGTTGTTTTTTTTTTATCTAATTGCTTATGTCAAATTTTAGCTTCAAATTAGTCAGGTGGTATACATTTTTGTAAAATCCTAGTTTTCAATATTATTTTTATGGATGTGATCTCATGGCACTTCAAAAAATTTCTAGAGCAAATGATATTAATGCTAGAAAATGGTGGGCATATTTTAAGTCTGTATTTTGTTGATCGTTATTGGAAATTCTACCTTAACACATTTTTAGAAAAGGAAGCTAATATATGGTTGTTAATTTTTATTACTGAAAAGAATAATGGTACATTTGGGGAGAATTGGAGCATGCATTTTTAAGTCATTGGGACCCATATAAAATGATAGCTAGTTTGAAGGATATACTCAAAGGTTATATAGAAGAAATAAACATGCTTCAGAAAGAACAAAAGGAATTAAAAAGAGAGCTTGAGGGAAGGGATAAAAATATAGATAGCTTGATGAGACCCATAAAATACCTTGAAAACAAAACTACAAGGGATTCAAAATAAGAGAAATAAAATAAAAGGAGAGTGGGATATTTTCAAGAAACAAAATGAAGACTATGAAAAATAAAATAAAATTACTTAAGAAGTATAAAGAGTAATATGTTAAGGAAGATAGAGAGAAGAATGAAGAAGTCGTATTTTTGGATTTACAAAAGTAAAAGAAGGTTCTAAATTTTGTTAGCGTAGATTGATTATTACATTATATTATTTGCATGTATCTCTAGGTGGTTAGGGATATTAGGTTAGTTATTCAAACCATCAGTTCTGTTATGCGCAAACCATAAGTTCATTAGGCAATGTATTAGTTATTGAATATATTTCAATATTATTGTTTAATGCTTCTACCTACATGGTATCAGAGTGGCAGAGCTAGGCGCAGGTGTAGGCGAGTTCTTGTTTTTGAGGTAGGGCAAAAATCCTAAGGAGCAGGACCCCTTACTCTCGATTGGACGCTCAAAATGAACCTTGAGGTGGATCAAGAACTGACTAGAGGGGTCTGATGCAAACCCTACAACATGCATATCAAGGTGCTTACATGAAATCCCTATTATACGTGGATCAATATATAATGTGGACTCTTACACATGGATCGAGAAACTTATGTGGCGATGATGGTGACATGGCAGAGCTAACATGGTGCAATTGGTTGATATGGTATCATTTCATTAGTAGCGGACATGGCATCATTTCATTGGTGGCTAATGTTGGATTGATCCAACTTGGCGATGACCTGGAAATCTAGCGCATCGAACTATGGTATGGTCTTGTTCATTGTGGTTGGTAGTAAAATCTATTCAAAGCCTCCTAATTTCCCATAGGCAATAAAATCTCTAGGTGAGTGAATTAGTTTTAAAGCTCCAAATTATAGTAATACGTTGCATGTGGGACTAAAATACCAAAGTTTATTTTTTTGACTCATCAATGGAGAAGGCCTCAAATACAACGCATCTCATATTTTTTCCCGTATAGAGTAGCAGTTGGGCTGGTTGGAAGGGCGTTGCTAAGACTTTGCATGGTACGTAGGGGGATCAAACCTCGTGCATAGACAAAAACTCTTCTTTTTGCTAAAAAAGAACATTCCAAGCTACAATTTGGCATTTGTCTATGCATAATTGATGGACATTTTTTTTGCAAACACACCAAATCCTAGGAGCACCAATTTTTTTTGCAAAATCTAAAGACAACATAGTGCATTTTTTCTCACAAGGAGGGATACAAAACAAGAATTGCACATTGTTTTTTTTACAAACTGAAAGGGTTCTCAAAATTCCTTCACAACTTGTTTATTTTACAAACAAAAGGGGGGACAAAATTGTATTCTTTTTTGCAAAATTATAACACAAGGGAGGAATTGTGAATATCTATTTTTGAAAACATAATAAAATTTCTTGTAAATTTTTTGTAAAAAGGTGCATTTTCGATTGCATTCGACACCTTAAAATTGGCATTGTAAAAATAGGTACATTATCGGTGCAATTTGACACCTATGCTTTAAAATTTGTGGGCACTTTTGATTTTATGTTGCATTTAATTTCCTATTTTTTGTAGTTACATCATAAGTTAAAATTCAAAAGCGCATAAGCCCCAAAATTTTAAACCCTTTTGTGCAATTTACTACACAAAAACATTCGGTATTTACGGTACCTTTGGCCCACACTTACAGGTAAAGTTTTTGTACTTTGGGCTACTATATCTAACGCCTAATATAGCTGCAACAATGATGTCTGAGTTATTATTCTCTATAAATCATCAAGGAGAAATAAGGAAAGCCAATTTTATTTTGATATTCACTCCATCATATACCCTAATTCATTTTTATTGCTTGGCTTAATTTCCTCCAACTAATCATCCTTTTTTGAAAGGGTTTTTAGGTAGGTGCCATCAATTTGAGTGAATTATCTTCAGTACTCATTTGTGGTATATCAAAAGAGAGACCATTTTGGTGATATAAGGAACCTTCATAATGGGCACTATACACAAATATATTTTAGATACATAGTTGCTTAAAGGTTCCAATTTTACTCCATGGAAAACCAAAATGAGAGTCATTCTACAAGTTGAATATTTATGGGATGTAGTGACTAGCACTACAAAACGTCCTACTACAACAAGTACAAATCAAGAAGAATATGATAAAAAGGATAGAATATCCCTCATGCTTATATTGCTTGCTACTAATGTTGAAGTACAACCTCACATTTGTGATGCTAAAAATGGTAAATATGCTTGGAATGCATTAGTTACCATATATGAATGGAAGAATAAGTCCACCATTCTTAACCTTCAATCCCAACTTCATACTCTCAGTATGAATTTCGATGAATCAGTAGAATTATTCCTATGTAGAGTGGTAGAATTGAAGTCCAAGTTGAATGCTTTAGGAGAAACTATAGAGGATAAGCTCTTGAATTCATTAATTTTGAGAGATTTTTCATATTCCTACAAGGTGTTGATTACCTCCCTTCAAGTTTCCATGAGACAAGTTACTTTTATGGAATTGGTAAATTTACTTTAAAGTGAGGAGGCAAATCAACTTCAAAGAGATGAGGTGATAGGTAATGCACTTTACTTAAAATATGGGTAAAATAAATAGGGTAACTTACATAGGGGGGATCTTCTTTCAAAGGTTCCAAATGCAAGCAACCTCAACAAGGACAAAAGAAGTATTGCAAAATTTATGATATGTACAACCATGACACAAACAAGTGTTGGTTCAAAAATAAACAACCACATGACCAAGGTAAAAAGAAAAAAGGCAAGTACAAACCATAAAAGAAGAATAATAAACCAAAGTGACATGTTGCTTATGAGGAATCATAATCATATTTTGATAGGGCACACAAGGTGCTCATGACTCACACAGATTATTAGTAGAAGGATCCTATGTGGTATATTGATTTTGAAGCCAGTAAATACATGACTGGTGATAAATCATGGTTTGAGACATTTGACGCTAAGGAAGGCAAACCATTTACTATAGTTGATGATAAGACCTATAGATTCCAAGGTGAAGGAAATATCTTAGTCACTTTTCTAGATAGAAAATGTCATACTGAGAAAGTTCTTTATGTTCTAGGATTGGTAAACAATTTGTTGTCAATACCTCAAGTCTTGGATAAAAACATGGTGGTTGATTTCAGAGTTTATGATGGAAAGAAGTATTGCTTCATCACAACGAAGGGAAAATATGTAGCAACATATTCCTACAAGCATGGCTTGTTTTCTTTAGATTCCATTTCTACACCTCATGTTGCCATGGCGGTAAACACAAAAGAGGGCACTTCTCTTTGGCACAAAAGGTATGGCCATCTAAATTTAGGGAGTTTAGTAAATATGAAATGGTGAAAGGTCTTCTCAACCTTTCATCCACTTTGCTATTTTGCTTGGATATTTTCCACATTTCTTACTACACATGGGATCAAGAGGCAGCTTACTATAGCCTATAATCCACAACAAAATGGAGTTGTTGAGAGGAGGAATTGTTCCATAATGGAAATGTTTCATAGTATGCTTATAGGGATACATCTTGAGCAATAGTATTAGGTAGAATATATCAATACAACAACGTACCTCCTGAATAGAGCATCCATAAAAAGACCTTAAGGGAATGAATCCACAAGAATAATTGAGTGGTAGAAAACCCTCCACTTCTCATATAAGAATTTTTGGGTGTAAGGCATTCATGGACATTCCAAAAGCAAATAGAAAGAAGTTAGATGAGAAATACCTGCAATGTATTTTTCTTGGTTATGATGAGCATTCCAAGGGATATCGTTTGATAGATCCTAAAATCAAGAAAAATCACATCAATAGAGATGTGATATTTGATGAAGGTTTCACACCAAATAACACATCCTCAACTGTATACCTGGATGATGAGGAGCCTAAGAAAGAGACTCCTCCCCCACAAAAGAAGATTTATAAATGGTATACCAACACAATGAGAGATTCAAAAGTGACTACACCTCTAGATATAACTTTAGATCAACCTCGTACACGTAGTATGACTCATCAAATGATAGTAGAAGCATCAACTTCAGAGGTTGACAAGCTTTGCAAAAACTTTGAGAAACTTTTTATAAATGCAGAGGAAGATAAATAAGAAGATATGGATGTGTATGATGATGATGATAGGTTTTTTGTCTTCATTGGATGAGCATGAACCTATCATAGTCCAAGATGCACTTAGTGAGCCTCAATGGAAGGCAACTATGGATGCATAATATATGTCTTTCATAAAAAATAAAATTTGAAATCTAGTTGATCTGCCTTCTGGAAACAAGCCCATTGGATGCAAATGGGTATACAAAGTGAAGTATAAGACATATGGAACTATAGATAACCATAAGGACTGTTAGGAGGGAAAACTAAAGGGATTTATTATTGATAAAAATGGGTTACATATATAGGCAGAAGGCCTATATGATGAACATGACACTTGTCAATGAAACTGACAAGTGTCAAACTGGCATAGTGCACATTACATTAATTCTAACATTCCCCCTTAATGTGCACTATCCTAACTAAAGAAAAACAAGTCAACATTAGGTAACATTCCCCCTTAATGTTGACTTCTCGAAAAAAAATCTACATCCTCTTTTATTGCTGATTTGGTCTAGGCTCGTGCTCTTTGCGCTTGGCTCTCCAACTGTGAATAATGCTAGATTCACTGTGTATACATCTCGATCTGTTGCCTCAGGGTCAGCCACTTCCACGGGTCTGTTGCCACTGGTTCAACCATCTAAGTGCCTCAGGGTCAACCACTTCTGGGTCTGTTGCCTCTGCAGGTCATCCTTAGAGGATGTTGCCTCTTGTAGGTCACTGACTAGAAGGTGTCGGTATCTGCCAAAAATGCACCTTAATACAAATGAAAAACGAGCCATATAAGAGTGTCGGTCTCTGCCGAAAATGCACTCAATACAATAAAATGAGCCATAGTGCCAAATATGGAGGAGAAGAAGAAAGAAGAATAGAAAAGAATCTTCTGAAGTGTCTTCGTCTGTAGTCTTCAGAAGTAGATCCGAAAAAACCTCGGATAGAGTCTAGGGTGTCTATGTCTATAGTCCCTGGAATAAGTGTCCTTATGGTGACCAAGTCATCCCACCAAAATGCATGGGTAACCAGCCGCTGCATTTGCCAAGTGTATAGAAAAAGTCACTAGGTACAAGGATCACAAATAAAATTACCTTGGGAGTGTTGGGTACAACCGAGAGTGCACTCCAAGGTAGAAAAACTTTGAGGCTAAAAAAATCAATTGAAATAGCCTCAAAATTATAATATGACACCACCATTGTGTCCGTCACGGAAAAACGTTTCCAACGACTATAAATACCCCTATATTCCATTATCAAAGGGGCCTTCATCATAATGAAAAACAACATGCCTCTCCAAGACAACAACTAAAACCTCTCACTGTGGTGGCATCGCTCTCTGGTGGAAAAAAAATAGTCTCTCAATTTTCCCTCATAGGAAAATTACATGGGCCTATTTAGACCATCCACTCTGAAATTTAAAAAAAATACAATAAAGGACATGTGGGCCTCTTCCGCTTCCACTCTCCATGTGGAAAAATATGAAAATTGGCCAAATAGGCCATAATGTCGGTCAATAGGCATGGGCACTGCCAATAAAGTCTTCATACAATTTGAAAATGAAAGTGATTCCCTCCACTTTTAATAACACATGCCCCTTTTAAAATAAAATTCTCCCCCCCATTGTGTGGCTTCATCTTCGAATCCAGCATTATTGCAAAGCCCTAAACAACAACATATAAGCCTATCACATATGCCTGGACAAAGTTTACAGGCTGCTGCTCAGTCAAAATCACAGTGCCAAAGTCAGTTACAAAAACAGCCATAGCCACAGACTAAAATGTCAAAAGGGTTAATAAGAGAGGCAATTCTGTCACCAAACATGTCGGCACATCCTGGTCAAGCTAATGTGCTTAGCTCAGTGCCTGGAAATTCAAATCCAATCCAGCTGCAAGAGCAAGTTATGAATTCTGTTTCTGGGCAAAGATTATTTCCTCGTACAGGCTTGCTTCAGTCAGGAAAGCAACTGTCACAACCAGCAGGGAAATATGTCACTTGCATGGGCAAGGATCTGAACATGAACATTTTAAATATGTCTCAGGTTAAAAAATCTGCTTATCAATAGCAAAAAATATTCCCACAACAATCCTTTTTAAAACAGACTTCTCCAGTAGTACCTCAGCTTCAAATACCTTTTGTATCAGGGATGGATCATCAAGTTCTGGTGCCTTCTCCATCATCTGTCCAGCAGCTACTCCTAGCTGACATTGAACATCCAACATCATCAGTTTCTGTTCTCTTACCTTCATCACAGCAGCAGCAAAGGGCATTTCAATCCCAATAGACTATCCATCGTAAACAACCACAATGCCAACTAGGGTCTACTGTTGGATCACATGTTCCCCCACAACTCTGTAAAAATTCTGTGTGGCAGCAAAATGAGGCTACATCACAGCCATAAAATGCAACATTACAGCCTGGTTCTAATACATGTTGCCCTTGTGTGTAGCAGCCCTATTGCACCAGTTCTATCCACACTCAATTCAAGCACCACAACTGTTCATTTCTCAGCATGGAAGGGTGGGCAAAACATTTCCCATACTACTGGTGGGCTTTATAATTTGTCAAAAAGTACTGAGAGCATACTTCTGCAACTTCATGAACAAAAGGGAGGAAATATTCACCAGACAACATGTGCTCCTAATTTTGGCTTAAGTCCATATCCAATGAAGTCTTGATGCTTGCACTTGGTCAGACTGGCCTCGACCTTTGAGGGATCGACATCTTGTGGCCCTTGAAGCCATATATCAAAATCAAAAAGACATATTTATTGCTTAGCAGTTTTTGTTTCAAAGACAATGGCAAGCAGTTCATAGATATGCCCAACAAAAAAGGAATTATGATTATTGGAGATATGCCCATCTATGTTGGGGCTCATAGTGCAGACGTATGGGCAAACATAAGTCAATTTCACCTGGATAAAGCCGACCATCCAACCCTTGTCAGCGGTGTTCCTCCTGATGCATTCAGTGAAACAGGACAGCTATGGGGCAGTCCACTATATAATTGGAAAATGATGGCAAAAGAAGGGTTCTCATGGTGGATACAACGGATGAAGAGGGCCTATGACTTATTTGATGAATTTTGAATTGACCATTTTTGAGGACTTGCTGGCTACTGGGCTGTTCTGGATATTATCTGGGCACAGTAGAGGCAGATAATTTGTACATCTGTTGCATCCTGTACAGACTTCAACAGACAAAAAAAAAAAATCAATATTTTTTTACTGCTCAATTTATCTGAAACTGCGATTGCGGAGCTTCACCGCCCAAGCGATCAATGAGGTAGTCTTCTGCATTTAATCAAATGAAATTCGTAGTAGGAAATAAGTAGTGAGGGGGGATGCCAAAAAATTACACATATATTTTTGGAATTACGATTTTATCAGGCTGCAGGTACGGCCACTTCTCAGCCATTAACAGACGATGGATGTGTAGTCTATTCTCTCAGATAGTCCACCAAAAATTTCACAAGATTAACAGAGAACACAGGAACAATAGCTCGCATTAGATCAGTAGAAGGGAGCTGCAGTCGGCAACACCGCCTTCGAAATTGGAAATTTGCATTAAACCCAAACCAGTAGCAACAGTGAGCCCTAAATTTCTTCCCTCTTCTATGCATTTGAACCAGATCAATATAAAGAGGAGGGCATCCCATAATGTTATGGAAGCTCGGTTTCAGGCCCACGGATCACTGTACTTTAATTGCAGTGGCTATTCCAAATGATCCTTTTCTTCTTGCAAACAACATACGATAGGCTTAGAGAGGAGATCGATCGGATTTGTAGTGGCAAGGGCTTCTTGCTTCCTGCCATGATCAAGGAGCGATTCGTTCCCTCCATGGAGCTCGTCATGACCAATGACACAAAAAAACAAAGTACCCCGATTGCAAAAAAAACAAAGAAGTATCCAACACAGATCTGCCCTCAGAGCTCCAAATCATGGACAAACCGTGCTCTCTGCCATGGGAAAAACCCGAAATAAGGTGACCTCCAAATGAAACAGATCTGCCAAAAATACTGTGTTGTGGCTGATCCACAACACACCCCAAAATTGGGGACCCACCTTTTTTGCATGCTTTCAAAGAAGATCTCAGTGACCCAGATGCTAAAAATCAAGAAAAAGGCAAAATTGCACAAGGATGAAAAAGTGTCGCGAAATCACGACATGTCGCAAAATCGCGGGCGAAAATGAAAAGGTGTCGCGAAATCGCGACATGTCGCAAAATCACGTTCGAAAATGAAAAGGTGTCGCGAAATCGTGACATGTTGCTCCGTCGCGGCCGAAAATGAAAAAGTGTCGCGAAATCGCGACAGGTTGCTCCGTCGCTGCCAGAAAATGAAAAGTGTCACGAAATCGCGACATGTCGCAAAATCGTAGCCGAAAATGAGAAAGCGTAGCGAAATCGCGACATGTCGCAAAATCACGGTCAAACCGGTCAAACGGGGCAGGAAGCAGAAAGCGTAGCAAAATCGCGACATGTCGCAAAATCGTGGTCAAACTGGTCAAACAAGGTAGGAAGCAGAAAGCGTAGCGAAATCATGACATGTCACAAAATCGCGGTCAAACTGGTAAAATGGGGTACGGAGAGAAATGGCATCGCAATTTCGTGACAGGTTGCAGCGAAGGTGCCCGAAGTGGAAAAATGTCGCGATTTCACGACAGGTTGCAGCGAAGGTGCCCGAAGTGGAAAAACGTCGCGATTTCGCGACAGGTTGCAGCGAAGGTGCCCGAAGTGGAAAAATGTCACGATTTTGCGATAGGTTGCAGCGAAGGTGCCCGAAGTGGAAAAACATCGTGATTTTGCGACAGGTTGCAGCGAAGGTGCCCGAAGTGGAAAAACGTCGTGATTTCGTGACAGGTTGCAGCGAAGGTGTACGGAGCGAAAAGGCATCACGATTTTGCGACAGGTTGCAGCGAAGGCGTATGGAGCGAAAAAGCGTCGCGATTTCGCGACATGTCACGTTTTCATTGTGCATGAAGATAGAAAGGCTGCTGATAGAAAAGTGTCGCGATATCGCGACATGTCGCGTTTTCGCTGTGCAGGCAGAGGAACAGAGTTACATGCTATTTTTTGTCACGATTTTCATGGGGCCATTATAGAAGATGCGTGTAGAACACGTGGCATACATGTATAAGGGTTACAGAAACGTTACATTCATAGAATATTATCAAACGTTTCAGCATTAAACATAAATTCAAAAGCAATTCGAAAGGCGGGAATATGAAACGAAGTAATCGGGAATATGAAACGAAGCGATCTGGAAGATGAAACGAAGCGTCACAGGGTGAAACAGAGAGCATTGCCAAGCTTTAAAAGCAGAAGCACAGATTGGTACGAGGGTCGAAAACCGCTGGGAGCAGAGTTGCAGTGCTAAAGGCCAGAGTTGCCATTCTGGGCCTGCTTTGTGGCTGTTTTCTTCCTTTTTTTGGTTTTGGGAAAACCAGATGTTCTACTGTTGTAACAAGATTTATCTTTAATGCAGGAGTGTTCAGAAATTTGCATCTTGTGGGCAAGAAAGAAGGAGATCTTCTGTGCATGCTATGAATTTAATGTTTATTCTTTCATCTTTCAGATTTCAGATTTATAGATAATGTTAAATGCCACTTTTGTGGGTTGCATTAGGCGAATATTTGAAATCTGAATTTTATTTCAAACCCTAGGAATCAGCACTTAGCTTATCGGGATTGTGCGTGTTTGCTGGTCCAATAGGTTAGGTTGCATGCATGGAAACCTCACATCTTCGGTTTTGCCAGGACGGGATAGCATCAAGCTGAATGCAATTTTAATTTCTTTTTCTTTGCATTTTATTTTCTTTTTACTGCACTTTATTTTCAGAAACCCCAATTTTAATTTTTCAAGCATTAAAATAAAATAAAAAATTAAAAAACTTCAAAATCCATAAATAATTCCTTCATTTATGGCATTTCATTAAATTTCATTTTTGAAGTTGCAACATGGTCATATAAGGATCATATCACATTTGTTTTATAAGGGTTCATGAACAATCATTAAGTTTCACAGTAAAATAAACCACAGTGCCCCTTGTTTTCAGTTACTTGCAACCACTAAGGTGTTCCAAGCATTTTAATTGAATATCTTTATTTGAGATTAGTGATACACGGATGCGAGAATGCTAACATAACGAGGAACCTTGGAGAAGTTACTTGTTTAATTTCTTTGCAAGCAGAGGATTTAGAACCCAAATCCTATCGGAGAGTGTGTTTTCACAATCGGGTGAAAATACCACTCAACAGATTGGCGCTAGAAGGAGGGCCTAAAGTGGGTTTATTTTATCGTGATTTTAGATGCTACGGGTTTATAATTATTTAAGAGCTTTACATTGCTAAATATTTCAAGTCCATTTTATTAGCATCTTCGGCCTCTAACACCACTCAACGGATTGGTGCTAGGAGGGCCGAACGGGTTTATTTTAGTGTAATTTAAATTTAAATTTTTTATGCTTTACTCCTCTAACACTCGACAGATTGTTAAAAGGATGGCCTGAATCGGTTTACTTTATTCTATTTTAAGCAATTCAGGTATGCTGTATATTTTTCTGATTGTTCATACAGAATTAAAGTGATTTGATTTAATTTTTTAGAATTTTGGTCTCATGCAATTACTTTTCATTTGATTTTAATGAATACATCTCTTAGTTGATGCTAACTTGATTTTTTTTTAAATTGCAAGTTGAATATTCAACAGATTTGGTTCTGAAATTACATTTTAAGTTTCACTAATGGCAACACTTGAGGAACAAATGGTATTCCTGAGAGCTGAAATAGTGTCTCTAAGAGAGAGAATGGTATCAATGATAGAGGATCATTATGAGGGTTTATCTATACCTGTGGTACCCTATCAAATTCCTAAAATGTTATTGGATTTTTTACGGTGTTTTAATCAAGAGGTGCCACTAGGATACTTGCAAAAACTGCATGTCTACAAGGATACATTATGTAAATTCCAGATTTTCTATGAGGAGGTGGCTTGTAAGTTATTTGCATACATTTTGGATGATAGACCATTCTTTTGGTATAGCCAACTACCCATGGAGGTTAGGACTTCTTGGATACAACTAGAAGCAGCCTATCTTTATCATTTTGGTAATCAGGTTGACTTAGAAATCTTGAAAAATCAGTTTACCTCCATATGTAAAGAGCCTAATGAATCCTTGAGTCAATTCAATGGAAGATTTCGTGAGTTGCACTCCCAAATGTGGGAAAATTTTAACACATTGGAAGAGGAAGCCATGGAAGTATACCTAGGAGCCATACACCCCACACTTGCTTCACTCATTGAGGAAAAACTGAGTGGTTTGTCCCTAGAGAAAATCCATGAGGTCTTAGAAGAGATAGAACGACAAGGTCTTGAAGAAGAAAAGGCACAACATGTTCATATGAGAGATTGTTCTTTTGATGCCAACCTACACCAACCATCAAACATAGCACCCTCCACTCCAATGATACCTAAGGTGAATGATCAAGGGGATGAATTTGAATACCCAAATTTTACGACCACCTTAGATGTAGTCCAAGAGGAGGTGCAAATTGCTAAGACAACATCCACTAGTGAGGATCATGTAGAGATACACGATTATCTAGATGAAGGGGTTCTAAATTCAACAATGTTTGATATATGTGATAGGATGGAACCCGCCATGGAATTAAATGAAGTGGTTGAAAGTGAAATGGAAAGAAAATCAATAAATGAATTTGAAGACATGATAGAGTTTCACCACTTGTTCTTGGAAGATACTATTGATGAGATGTGTAAAATTAAAGATCAAGAAATTCTTCACCCTCCAAATTATGATAAAATTGAATCATGGGTTACTAATTTGGATGATGATAGCCTTATAAATTTGAATTCAAGAAATAACCCACTTTTGGAAATAATTGAACCATCTAAGGAAGGTGAAGATGAATTTGATGAGAAACACATTGATGAATTGGAAGATGTTGAAGAAGTAGTTGAACGTCACCACTTGATTTTGAAAGATGATTATTATGATGCTTGGAAGAAGTGGGAAGATTTCACTCATTCCAAAACTACTAATGAAACTTGTGTGCCAATTGATATACAGGACAACATAATCGCCTACTCAAAGGAAGACTTTACAACTCCTGTACAATTTGAGGATGTTTTGGAAGAAAGTTTAAAATCTCATCAAATTTTGAAAGATCATGATGATCCTATTACCAAGGACAAAGAAGAAAAAGAATTGACGAATGAATCAAAAGATCATGTCACAAACATCATGGAGTTTCATTCTATGGATTTGGATGACGATTTTTACAATGGTTGGGGGAGATATGATAATGCATTCTTTTCTCACATCCCTATAGATGAAACTCATATTTCACTTGATATGCAGGATGTTGAACCTTCTACATCATACGAAGATCTCATATTCACAAGATTTGAAAAGGGGACAAAATTTGATCATGTTGAATATAAATTCATTGAAGGTGTGGATGCAAGTTTGCATGATGATTTTGAGGATTCAAATGAAGAGATACCATGGATAGTGAACAAAGAATTGGAACCAAATGACAAAGAGATTGATCAATTGGAAGCAACTCAAATGAAGGATCATCAAGATGAGTCATGGGACATACACTTTGACCAAGAACATTTGAGGGTTGAAAATTTGCATGACCATGTTTTGAATTTAAATAATTGAATGATGAAATGTCATTAAAGGTAAATGAAAAACAAGGTATAATTTTTAATCACACCTTTAATAACATGGTTTTAATGAATGGAAAAGAAGTTGATGCACTTGAATTGTTAAATAAAATTCATCAACAATTACTAATTGAATCTAGGATAAAAACTTTTAATGATCCTAATTTAGTAAATATCCTAGATGCTTGTAAATTGTTACACAAATTTGATTGGCCTACAAATTTGGAAAATGATTTGGCTTTGAAATTTGTAGAAATAGGCTCTTACTTACAAAATTGCATATTTGAAAAGGATAGCCTAATTCTAAATCAAGGAGGGAATTATGAAGTTTACATTTTAAAGAATAGACATGATAAAATTGAAAATCATTTATTGTCTAATCATTTTAGTAATTTGATGCTCACCTATGGGAGTATTATTGGAACTAAATCAAATTGGTATGGTGAGCATGGCAAGTGGAAATTTGTTGCATTGTTTGGTCTTGTCTTGTTTTTGTGGGATTCCCACAACATTTGGCATGCATATCATGTTATATTTTTGTTGAAATGTTCTAACCATGTTTGGGATCCAGGAAAGTGATAATCCAAGCTTTGCATCATCTTGTATTATAGTGTACATTTGTATATAGATTTTGGTTTTTGGTTTTTGGTTTGTGTTTTCAAATTTTCATTTTTGGGATTGCAGTTTGGTTTTGGATTGAATAAGTTTTAATTTAAAGTTGTGTGTTTATTTGACATTTTTTGTTTGTCTATATAAAAAAAAAAAAAATGATGAAAAAGTTGCCTTGAGATGCTAACTTATGTTCTAGATCGAGAGAATATGAAACATTGGAATTGTCTTGTAGAAAGCTCCACAAGTAACACAAACAATTTAATAATATCGTTTGAAACTTGTGATGCATGAAGTAGTCGGTTTTATATGGCAATATTTCATCCGCATTTCAAAAGACAATGCATTCATATTACATCTCACTTTGCACATACATGCCATCTTAGTTGCAAATGCATTTCAAATACAAATCATTAAAGTGTGTCAAATCCTCTTAAGGTTATGCTATCACATAAATAAGAAGAAAATCCTAAGGTTGGGAACCGAGTCTTGAGATATCTAGAACCAAGCACATTTTATACACATTAAAAAGGATCTTGAGCAAAATGATCAAAACCTTGCTTGGAAGAAAAGGTTGGGCGAAAGAAGTATTTCATGTCTATCCTATTTATGCAGCATGATCCTTAAGACAAGTGGTTTTGACCACTTCCATAAAGCTTAAAGCCTAAAATCAGAGTAGTAAGGATAGGGCTAAATCCTCATCGAACTTAGGTTGAGGATCCAACTCCCCAAAGCTTTGATTTGACCTACATGGAGTAGTAAGGATAGGGCATAAATTCTCATCTCGCTTAGGTTGAGAATCTGATTCCCCAAAGCTCCTATGTCTCATTTCATGATAAATCTTGGATTGGAAGGATCGTACTACTTGTCCTCTACAAAGGATGGGTAGTCATCCCCAAGGTCTAAGCAATAAAATTAATATTTTCCATTTTTATCCAAAGCTTGGATTGGAAGGATCGTACTACATGTCCCTAGCAAGGATGGGTAGTCATCCCCAAGGTCCAAGAAGTAAAAAATTAATTTTTCCCATCTCATATTTATATTGGATTGGAAGGATCGTACTACTTGTCCTCTGCAAAGGATGGGTAGTCATCCCCAAGGTCCAAAGAAATGAAGGTAAGTCTTGGATTATGGGGTTAGGTATGCCCATGCATGGCAACATGTCTTGTCTAAAAAACAAGACCACTGTTTGTCCAAAGGGTTAGACTAGCATGACCATTTCTTCCATAATTGGTTAAATTATTTTGCTCAAAGTGAGGTAATGAATTCTAAATCAGAGTAGTAAGGATAGGGTTAAACTCCCATCTCGGTTAGGTTGGGAGTCCGATTTCCCAAAGTTCTGATTTCACTTTCACTTGCACATGGGTTCAAGATAGTAGGGACTCATAACCAACTTTGGGATCTAATAAAGCAATTCATTATACATATAGTTGATCCTAAGAGGGTTTGATAATCTTGAATGTTTGTGTATGATACTAGAAGAAGGACTATGCCTTTTATAAAAGCAAAATCTCTTAGCATATTTATTAGGTTACACAAATCATTCACAATCTCACATATGCATTCATGTAAAACTGACAATGGAATGTTGATCAATTTCAAACGATAGGGAATGAAAACACATTGCACACACCGAGCTAATACTTGATGATTCTGATGATTCATGTATTTTTGATCTATGGGCATTTGTTTATATTTATTATGTGCTAACACATGTTTTCAAGTTTATATACTTCCAGGTAGGGTTCTCAAGAAAATGCTCAAGAGCATTTGACAGCAAAGTCGCCATTTGTTGTGGCTGATCCACAACACACCCCAAAATTGGGGACCCACCTTTTTTGCATGCTTTCAAAGAAGATCTCAGTGACCCGGATGCTAAAAATCAAGAAAAAGGGGCAAAATTGCACAAGGATGAAAAAGTGTCGCGAAATCGCGACATGTCGCAAAATCGCGAGCAAAAATGAAAAGGTGTCGCGAAATCGCGACATGTCGCAAAATCACGACCGAAAATAAAAAGTGTCGCGAAATCGCGACATGTTGCTCCGTCGCGGCCGAAAATGAAAAAGTGTCACGAAATCGCGACATGTTGCTCCGTCACTGCCAGAAAATGAAAAGTGTCGCGAAATCGCGACATGTCACAAAATCGTGGTCAAAAATGAGAAAGCGTAGCGAAATCGCGACATGTCGCAAAATCATGGTCAAACTGGTCAAACGGGGCAGGAAGCAGAAAGCGTAGCGAAATCGCGACATGTCACAAAATCGTGGTCAAACCGGTCAAACGGGGTAGGAAGCAGAAAGCGTAGCGAAATCGTGACATGTCACAAAATCGCGGTTAAAATGGTCAAACGGGGTATGGAGCGAAAAGGCGTCGCGATTTCGCGACAGGTTGAAGTGAAGGTGCCCGAAGTGGAAAAACGTCGCGATTTCGCGACAGGTTGCAGCAAAGGTGCCCGAAGTGGAAAAACGTCGCGATTTCGCGACAGGTTGCAGCGAAGGTGCTCGAAGTGGAAAAACGTCATGATTTCACGACAGGTTGCAGCGAAGGTGTATGAGTGGAAAAATGTCGCGATTTCACGACAGGTTGCAGCGAAGGTGTACGAAGTGGAAAAATGTCGCGATTTCATGACAGGTTGCAGCGAAGGTGTAAGAAGTGGAAAAATGTCGCGATTTCGTGACAAGTTGCAACAAATATGTATGGAGAGAAAAACGTCGTGATTTCGCGACAGGTTGCGACCGAAGACGTACGGAGATAAAAAGCGTCGCGATTTCGCGACATGTCACGTTTTCACTGTGCATGAAGGCAGAAAGTTGCTGACAGAAAAGTGTCACGATATCGCGACATGTCGCGTTTTCGTGTGCAGGCAGAGGAACGGAGTTACATGCTATTTTTTGTCACGATTTTCATGGGGCTGTTACAAAAGCTATAGAACACGTGGCATACATGTATAAGGGTTACAGAAACGTTACATTCATAGAATATTATCAAACGTTTCAGCATTAAACATAAATTCAAAAGCAATTCGAAAGGCGGGAATATGAAACGAAGTAATCGGGAATATGAAGCGAAGTGATCTGGAAGATGAAACGAAGCGTCACAGGGCAAAACAGAGAGCATTGCCAAGCTTTAAAAGCGGAAGCACAGATTGGTACGAGGGTCGAAAACCGCTGGGAGCAGAGTTGCAGTGCTAAAGGCCAGAGGGTCATTCTGGGCCTGCTTTGAGGCTGTTTTCCTTCCTTTTTTTGGTTTTGGGAAAACCAGATGTTCTGCTGTTGTAACAGGATTTATCTTTAATGCAGGAGTGTTCAAAAATTTGCATCTTGTGGGCAAGAAAGAAGGAGATCTTCTGTGCATGCTATGAATTTAATGTTTATTCTTTCATCTTTCAGATTTTAGATTTATAGATAATGTTAAATGCCACTTTTGTGGGTTGCATTAGGCGAATATTTGAAATCTGAATTTTATTTCAAACCCTAGGAATCAGCACTTAGCTTATCGGGATTGTGCGTGTTTGCAGGTCCAATAGGTTAGGTTGCATGCATGGAAACCTCACATCTTCGGTTTTGCCAGGACGGGATAGCATCAAGCTGAATGCAATTTTAATTTCTTTTTCTTTGCATTTTATTTTCTTTTTACTGCACTTTATTTTCAGAAACCCCAATTTTAATTTTTCAAGCATTAAAATAAAATAAAAAATTAAAAAACTTCAAAATCCATAAATAATTCCTTCATTTATGGCATTTCATTAAATTTCATTTTGAAGTTGCAGCATGGTCATATAAGGATCATATCACATTTGTTTTATAAGGGTTCAATGAACAATCATTAAGTTTCACAGTAAAATAAACCACAGTGCCCCTTGTTTTCAATTACTTGCAACCACTAAGGTGTTCCAAGCATTTTTATTGAATATCTTTATTTGAGATTAATGATACACGGATGCGAGAATGCTAACATAACAGGAACCTTGGAGAAATTACTTGTTTAATTTCTTTGCAAGCAGAGGATTTAGAACCCAAATCCTATCGGAGAGTGTGTTTTCACAATCGGGTGAAAATACCACTCAACATACTGAAAACTAAAAAAAAACTAAAATGACCTCCCAATTTTTTTAAGAAATTGCAGATTTGGCAGCCATGATTTTTCAAAAATCTGGTTTCTGATTCATCCATCAAGGATGAAGAGCATACTCCCTATTTTGAAAAAAAATGGGAGAAAATGAGGGGGAGGGAGGATTTCCATGAGGGAAATCCCCCCTCAAGGGTTTCATAGGCAGGAGAGGGAACCTGCTCTGATACCAAATGTTAGGAGGAAAAACTAAAGGGATTTATTATTGATAAAAATGGGTTACATATATAGGCAGAAGGCCTATATGATGAACATGACACTTGTCAATGAAACTGACAAGTGTCAACTGGCATAGTGCACATTACATTAATTCTAACAAGGACCGCCTTATTGCAAAAGGCTATGCACAAAAATAAGGTATTGACTATGAAGAGACTTTTGCACCCACTGCTAGAATGACTACCATTCGTGTACTTTGTGTTATGGCAGCTCAATTCAGATGGAAGCTACATCAAATGTATGTAAAAATTGCCTTCTTAAATGGTGATCTCAAAGAAGAATTTTATATGACTCAACCAAAAGAATTTGTGGTTGAAGGCCAAGAGCAAAAGGTTTGCAAATTGGTTAAATCCTTGTATGGTTTAAAACAAGCTCCATGAGCTTGGTACATAAAAATTGACAATCACCTATTACAACATGGTTTCAAAAGAAGTCCTTTGGATGCTAACCTCTATTTCAAGAAAAGTGATTCTAAAATAGTGATTCTAGTACTCTATATTGATGATCTAATTATCACTAGCAATTTATAAAAATTGATAGATGTAGTGAAGGGTGACTGGAAAAAGTCATTTGAGATGATAGATCTAGGACTTCTTCATTATTTTCTTGGTTTAGAAGTGGAACAGAAGAAGAATCACATCAAAGTGACATAGAAGAAATATGCCAAGATATTGATTGAGAAATATTGTATGATTGAGTGTAAGCCTAAAGCAACTTCAATGGAAAAAGGGCTACAGTTATCATGATATGATACTTCTCCTCAGGTAGATGGAACTCTCTATTGTCCATTGATTGGGAGTCTCATATATCTGACCAACACCATGCCAGACATCAGTTTTATTGTAAATTATATTTTGAGTTTCATGGAGGAACCTAAGGTTAGTCATTGGAAAGTAGCAAAACAAGTTCTTCATTATGTCCGTGGTAGTACAGAATATGGCCTAAAATACAAGAAGAATGATAACTTCTTCTTGCAAGGTTACACAGACTCTGATTATGTTAGGTCCATTGATGATAGGAAATCAACTTCTAGATACATTTTTCATCTTGGCTCCGGTCCTATATCTTGGTACAGTAAAAATTAGTAGGTGGTTGCTTTATCATCTACAGAGGTAGAATATCACATAGCACATGGAGCATTCTATGAGACAATATAGTTACATTGCATTCTTTCAAGTATGGTTCTTCCCAAGAAACTTCCAATCCACTAGTTTTGCAACAACCAAGGTGTTTTAAATCTCATAAAGAATCCAATGTTTCATGAATGCATCAAACACATTGACACTCAATGTCATTTTATTCAAGATGAAGTTCCAAAACACAAGATATAGCTCCAGTACATTCCCACTGATGAACAGGTTGCAAATATTTTCACTAAGGCACTTGCACATGTCAAATTTGAGTTGTTTTGCAACACTCTTTGTATTTCAAAATAATGTAATAAGGGGGGGTGTTAGCATAGATTTATTATTACATTATATTATTCGCATGTATATCTAGGTGGTTAGGGATATTAGGTTAGTTATTCAAAACATAAATTTCGTTATGCATGAACCATAAGTTTGTTAGAAAATATATTATTTATTGAATATTTTTCAATATGATAGGTTTTATGCTTCTACCTACAAATTCATCAATAATTTTATTTTGTAAGTTCATGGATGCATTCAATAAGAAAAGGTTATTGTTTCTTTTAAGCTTGTCCGTAGATATAATTTCATTAATAGTGCTTTGGCTGAGAGGTTGCAGGTTCAAGCAACAAAAATTAAGGACATACAACTTGAGGGT
Organism: Wollemia nobilis; assembly: GCA_028583015.1. Classification (NCBI taxonomy): domain Eukaryota; kingdom Viridiplantae; phylum Streptophyta; class Pinopsida; order Araucariales; family Araucariaceae; genus Wollemia; species Wollemia nobilis. The sequence goes on along the minus strand of JAQPPZ010000523.1, from coordinate 109,410 downwards.
GAGAATGTTTAAATTTTGGAAGATGTGAAGATCACCATTGATATATATGTTTTACATTCAGATTTTTATGCTATTGATATGGATAATGTAGATATTATTCTTAGTGATCCTTGATTGGATTCCTTGGGTACTAATAACATTAATGTACAAATAAGATAACACTATAGGATTCTTGGTGATCCTTGATTGGATTATTTTTATGAAGTTATGGTATAGTAAAAATAAGATAACACTGGAGGATATTTCTCAGCTTAAGGAGCAAGGATCCAAGGAGGAGAAAGGATCAGTTATTGTAAAGGAACAAGTTGAAACCAATAGAAGAATTAAAAGTTGAATCTACATTAGTAGCAATGGTAAATTCCATGGAAGAAGTGCATAAGGACACACCAAAATAAGGGCATAAGAGAGAACAGAATGAGAAATAATTTATAAGAGAAACAAAATGATAAAGAATCAAAAGAAACAAAATTTCAAGTTAAGATACCAACTGTAACAACCCAAGTCAACCCACTTAGTTGTCCTGGTATGGAGAATTTTTTTTTAAAACCAATTCCATTTCATTCTAGTATAGGCATACCTAATATTCACGAGATCCATTCTGTTGTAGTCGAAATACTTATGAGATCAAGATTAGCCAAGTCTCGCAGTATTTGTGTTAGGATATATTTCCTAACCAACATTAAACTCTATATTATTATTTATAACATATCATGAAAGGGTGCGACCTTCTAAGAGGTAACCCATGACTTCATATTTAATAGGGTAGCATTTGATTTTTTAGGATCATCATCGAACATTAATTTATATATACATTGTCTGGTTCTCCATTCAACTCAAAAGGTGATTCATTAAAAAGGCGATCTTTATTTTGTATTCAGTATTTCATATCATTAGTTTTACATTAGTCTTCTAACATCTGGATCAGAGCTAAGTTGGAGAGAGAATTTTTTCTCTTCTTATTTTTCAAAAGATCCTGCGACATAATTAAGATACAAGTATCACCGGTATACATATAAAGCTCAAAAGCATTATACATATTGAGGTTTCACCTTGGATGGATAAAATATCATTCCTTGAAGGTGGTGATCTTGTTTTGTTATTCTAAAGCTCAAAGGTAATATAAACAAAGTTAAACACCTGAACTGTGAACTACAAATTCCTTAAAGACATCATTAAATTCAGCCCCAAGCAGAGACAAGATCAAATAAAAATCAAAGGAAAAATTTTTAGGGCACACCGAATAAAGCAACGTATAGGCGTCTATGACAAATTACAGGGAAGGGAAATTAGTCTTCATCACCCTTGAAACCAATGCACATCTATCAATTTAACTACGATTGGACGAAAAAAATACGATGAAATTCAATTTAGGCGGTGCTCTATAACTTTCGGCAACGTCAGCATATTACCAGTGACCAAACATTTATCAATTTTAGCTTAACCTAAAGTTATAAAATAATTCTAGCATCGATGAAAAGTTTTTGGTATCTGGGAGAGCAGTGTCGTGAAGTTTTTAAATTCCATAGAAATTTTTTATCCCACATTTAATAAGGAGTGAGAAGTATTGGTAATTATAAGGAAAAATATACGTAGAGTAAGTTGTGACTTTGATCACGCTCTCTATCAACCCTTAGTGCAACCATCACCCAGTGCCCTACCAACACTTGTCCAACCGATAGTTTGACTTGATCGCTCACAATTTGTGTGCTTCCACTCTGCTCAGCCTTCTGCTCAACCCCCGCTCTACCTACTTTTCCCTGCCCTACTCTGCCTTCTAACCACTATTGCCCTTGTTGTGCATCTACTACAGTGCTTTCCCTCTACCATGCTTTGTGTTCTGTTCCACCCTATTCCCTCTATTGTGCTTCGTGTTTCATGCCACCAAGTTCCCTTTGTCATGCTTCATGTTTTGTGTGCTTCGTGTTTCCTATCCTACTTACTATCAATTAATAACAATAGAATATAGTGAGAAATAAAAACTATTAAGGGCAGTCGCCCAAATTTTTAAACAAAACAACTTGATTTCAAATTACAAAAAACAAATTTTGCAAAAAATTACAAAAAGTTAAAACAACTTTTTGCAAATTACTAAAACAACTTTTTTCTAAAAAGTGCAAATTACAAAAAGTTGTCAAACCTTTGCTAAAAGTACTAACTTTTGCTAATTTTGGCAAGAAAGAGGATAAAAATTGCAAAATTGATTCAAAATCCTAAATGGCTGAAGGACGATGATCACAAGATATCACTATGGAGAAAATTCTCCAAGAAATTCCCCAAGGCAAAGAGGAGAATGCAGCTAAGACACAAGAACTCCAGGAAAGAATACTCGCATTAGACTTAAAACTAGACTCTGTCAGTCAGAATATGACATTAACGCAAACAAATCAAACTAATGGAGGATCACCACCCCGAGCACTATTGGGAGGGCCACAAACATCCATCCTACCCAGGACTACCAAGTTAGATTTTTCGAAATTTGAAGGTGGTGATCCTACAAACTAGATTTATCGAGCATAGCAATATTTCTCATTGAATCAAATTTCTGAAAGACAAAAAGTGCATATTGCATCTTTTCACTTAGAGAACGAGGCCATCCAATGGTACCAATGGTTCAAAAAAACCAATGACACTCCTACTTGGTTCACCTTTATAGAAAATCTATTAGTACGGTTTGGACCTAGCGCTTTTGAAAATTTCACAGGAGCTCTCACCAAATTGTGCCAAACCACTTCAGTAAGGGAATATCAAGCTGAATTTGAAATATTAGCAAATCGAACAACTAGGCTAGATGCTTCATTCTTTCAAGACTATTTCATCAATGGATTAAAAGAAGAAATCCAGATAGAGGTACAAATGTATAATCCCACAACCATGATGCAAACAATAGGGTTGGCAAAACTAGCTAAGGATAAAATCAAGGCACAACGTCGATTGGGAAAACCATCCATGGGGAAATCATCAAACACTTACACTAACCCCAAAACTATGCAAAATGGAAGGGTACAAAACTCCTACACAACCCCCAAACTTAACCCAACCCTACCAATTAAACGTCTTAGTTTTGAGGAAATGAAGGAATGACAAGCTAAAGGCCTTTGCTACCACTATGATGAGAAATTTGATCGAAATCATAAATGCACCTCATGAAAGTTGTATATTCTGGATGCTATAGACTATGGCAATTCAACAAAAGAAGAAACCGAGATAGAAGTGGAAGTAGTATCCGACACACCTGAAAGTGATGATGAAAATACACCTAAAGTTTCCTTCAACGCCCTTGCCAGATTTTTTGCTCCACAAACGATGAGGGTAAAAGGGTATTTTAAGAAACAAAACTTTACTGTGTTCCTAGACTCCGGTAGCACGCACAATTTTATCGATCCAAAGGTGGCTAAGCAAGCTAATTGTTTTATATATCCTTACAATAATTTCAAAGTGATGATTGGAAACGAAGGAAAAATTGCATGTAAAGGTAAATGCAGAAATATAAAACTAACTATGGGGAATTATAACATGAAAGGAGACATGTATGTACTACCTCTAGGAGGTTGTGACATCGTACTAGGAGTACAATGGCTATGAACATTGGGTATAGTTCAATGGGAATTTGATGAATTATGGATGAAGTTCATAGAGAAGAACCAAACTTATACTATCAAAGGATTAAAATTTAAACCCTCACAAATCATAAGTTCTCATAGAATGGAGAAAATTATTTGTAAAGGAAGCAAAGGAATGGTAGCCCAATTATTCTCAATCCAACCCACTCATGAAGAACAAGAGGTACCAGAGCTACAAAATATTTTAGAACACCATAAAGAAGTATTCAATGAACCAAAAGGACTGCCTCCACAACGAAGTCATGATCATACTATTCAACTACTTCCAGGGCATCAACCCCCTAATATTAGGCCCTATCGTTATCCATATATTCAAAATACCGAGATAGAGAAACTAGTACAAGAGCTTCTTAAGGCAGGGGTCATTAGACCTAGCAAAAGCCCTTACTCCTCTCCAATTATATTAGTAAGGAAGAAGGATGGGTCATGGTGTTTATGTGTCAATTTTAGAGCACTTAACAAAATGACCATCAAGGATAAATTTCCTATTTCGGTCATAGACAAACTATTAGTTGAACTACATGGGGCTGCCTATTTTTCCAAATTAGACTTATGATCAGGTTACCACCAAATCAGAGTGAATGAAAAGGATATCCCAAAGACAACCTTTCACACTCATGAAGGGCACTATGAATTCTTGGTAATGTCATTTGGCCTTACCAACGCTCCTTCCAATTTTCAAAGTCTAATGAACAAAGTATTCCACCATTTCCTTCGTAAATGTATCTTAGTTTTCTTTGATGACATTTTAATTTACAGCAAAACATGGGAAGATCATTTGAACCATATTAGCCAAGCATTACGAATCTTGAAGGAAAATCAACTTTATGCAAAAAGATCAAAGTGTTCCTTTGGAAAACAAGAAATTAAATACTTAGGACACATTGTCTCTAAGGATGGAGTTAGAGTAGATCCTCGCAAAATTGAGGATGTGAAAAGTTGGCATATTCCAAAAACCTTAAAAATTCTACGAGGGTTTCTTAGGCTAAAAGGATATTATCAAAAATTTGTCAAAATTTTATGGTAAAATCGTAGCTCCTCTAACAGTATTACTTAAGAAAAACGCCTTCAAGTGGTTATCTCAAGCGGATGAAGCTTTTATTACATTTAAAAATGCAATGTGTACCACTCCTGTCCTAGCTATGCCCAACTTTTCTAAACCATTCATTATTGAAAGTGATGCCTCGGGGGTAGGAATAGGAGTCGTACTCATGCAAGATGAAAGACCCCTAGCTTTCACAAGCAAGGCATTTTCTAAAAATATTCTAGCCCGTTCTACCTATGAAAAAAAATGGCTATTGTTCACGCTATTCAACATTGGAGACCTTACCTTATTGGACAACATTTCATTATTCACACAGATCATCATAGCCTAAAATACTTCTTGGAACAATGTACAAATACCTCAGAATAACAAAAGTGGTTTACTAAACTATTTGGCTATGATTACAAAATTACATACAAGAAGGGAAAAGACAACATGGCGGTCGATGCACTTTCTAGGAATTTTGAAGACATGCCTCAATTACATGCTCTTTCCTCCCTTATTTCTAAATGGTTATATGAGGTGCATGAAGAATGGATTAATGATCCTACTACCCATGCAATCATTATTCAACAACTCCAACATAATCCTAATAACAAACCACATACACTTGGACAGATAACATATTAAGGTACAAAGGATGGATGGTTATCTCCCCTAATTCCTCTTATCGTGCAAAACTTCTCCACGAATTACATACCTCACCCACGGTCGGACACTCAGGGTTCTTAAAAACATATAAAAGAATAACTAGATCTTTTTATTGGGTAGGTATGAAAAACTACATCAAAACATTTGTAAAAGAATGTGAGACTTGCCAAAGACATAAATGGAATATAATTGCTACTCCGGCATTACTTCAACCTCTTCCTATACCAATCAAAACATGGGCAAATATTTCTATGTATTTTATTGAAGGACTACCAAAATATGGCGAAAAAACAACAATTTTTGTAGTAGTAGATCGGTTATCCAAATATGCCCATTTTTGTCCTGTGGCTCACCCTTACATCGCTAGCACTATAGCCCACATTTTTTTTGATAACATATTTAAATTACATGGTATGCCCTCAACAATCGTTAGTGATCATGACCCAACTTTCACTAGCACTTTTTGGAAGGAATTGTTCAAATTACAAGGTACGCAACTTTGTATGAGTTGCACCTACCATCCTCAAACCGATGGCCAAACAGAGGTTGTTAATAAATGTTTAGAAACTTACCTTCATTGCTTCATTTCTACTCAACCGCTCCATTGGGTAAAATGGTTTTTGTTAGTCGAATGGTGGTATAACACTTCATACCATACATCCATCAAAATGACTCCTTATGAAGCATTATATGGCCAAACACCACCATCACTCACTTCTTATATTCTTGGAAGTACAAACGCGCAAGCAATGGAGACGAAACTCTCTACTCGAGATGACATTCTACATCTCATAAAAGAGAACTTACACATCGCCCGAAATCACATGAAACAACAAACCGATCAACATAGGAGCGAACAAAGTTTTCAAGAAGGTGATAATTTTTTCCTACGCCTCCAACCATACCGTCAATCATCTCTAAAAAAAAAGGCTCTTAGAAGTTAGCACCCGAATTTTATGGACCTTAGGATACCCCTGCCTCCTTGGGTCTTACCCAAAAGTCGTATCCCTTTTGGGATGTTTTCCACAAATAATAAAAAAAATTATGGACCTTATAAGGTTCTCCAACGTATTGGGGTCGTTGCTTACAAACTTGAGTTACCTCCATCTTCCAAAATTCATCCCATCTTCCATGTTTCTTCCGTTAATCTAGTATTTGGAGCACATACCACTACCCAAACTACCCTTCCAGAATTTACTCATGATGGAGTACTTTTGGTTGAACCTGAAGCTATCTTAGATCATGGATCTTGGTACCTTCGTAATCGCGATATCACAAAATTCTTGATCAAGTGGAAGGGTCTACCCTTAGAATATGCTAATTGGGAAACACTCCATCATATCCAGGAGCAATTTCTAACATTCCAGCTTTGAGGTCAAAGCTTTTCTAATAAGGGTGGCATGTTAGGATATATTTCCTAACCAACATTAAACTATATATTATTATTTATAACATATCATGATAGGTAACCCATGACTTCATATTTAATAGGGTAGCATTTGATTTTTTAGGATCATCATTGAACATTAATCTATATATACATTGTTTGGTTCTCCATTCAAATCAAAAGGTGATTCATTAAAAAGGCGATCTTTATTTTGTATTCAATATTTCATATCATTAATTAGTCTTCTAACAATTTGCTTTTGAAATACTTCCTCTCTCATCTTGAGAAACCAAGTACAGATAGGGGTTTTGCTTCTAGGGCCCATTTCACCTAAAATTTGAATGTGTTTCCCTACATCTCAGCATGATATGTTAGCGCTTGCATGTCAGAGATAAACATATATCCACTATCCCTGGTATGCGTCTAGGATCTACCACTACCCTGGTAGTTTCCTGGAAGCCTAATTTGCATAATGTCCCATTCCATTACACAACCATTTTTCTTTGATCATAAGAACTTTCGCCCTTGTACTAACAGGGTTTACCTAGAAGAAATGCCCATTTCACTCTCCTTAAACTCCCGTCTTAACCCCTCCCCTTAGGAATACAGTTAACCCTATGAAAATGTTGTCTACCCACAACACCTATACAGGTTGAGATTGAGATTTGTTTCCCACAATCTTTAGAAGGCATGGTTGACCCATTTACAACCTTGGTAAATTTATTTTTGCCTACTTATCTTTTCCATTAGGAAATGCTTTGGATTTTGTAATAGACTAAAATACGTATCCATTAATTAATTTAATCTTAATCCCAAATGAATAAATTAATCTCTTATAATAACATTTTAATCATTCAGTCATTACCAAAAGTAAAAGTGTCACCACAAATTGTAAATCTAAATGATATTGTTTTTAAGGGAAAATTACATAATTCAAAGAAAAATTCCACTTGAGTCCATATTTAATCTAATTTCTAATAAATGGTTTAATAATATTTTAAAATAATTTCACATGAAAGTAATCTAGCACTAAAAGATAAATTTTTTATATATTAAAAAGTCAAGGTATTTTGAAAATAATCTAACACAGTTGTTTTCTTATTAATAAGATAATTTTTTTATATATTAAAAAGTCAAGGTATTTTGAAAATATTCTAACACAGTTGTTTTCTTATTAATAATGGTGTTTGGTTCAAGATGTTCACAAACTATGTCGTAATGATTCCCTACGATCTTCTCCAGCCACTAATTTTTTGAAACTAGAGATATGTTTAGGGTTGGGATACATATTGTTTTATTGAGCTAAGCCCACATCTATGAAGAAACCTTAAGAAAATTGTTGATATCTCTAAGTATTAATTACCTTTAACCTAATGACAGTACTTTTAAAGATAAAAGAGCATAAGTCCACTACGATTTTCAAATTAATATAATGGACTAAAAGGTCCATGAAATTTTAGAGAAGTTTATAATTGAAAATCCCCAATGTTATCTCAAATCTCTATGTAGTAGAAAAAAACTTAGCTTTACAAAATAAGTTTCCTAACACTTAAAAAACACGTGATTGGTTATATTAAAATACTCAATTATTGGAGAGTGTGTGTTTTCACTTTAACCATTCGAAATTCCCCATTTAAGTGCTTTCAAATACCTTCCTAAAAGAAGGTATTTACTATTTTCTGTGAATTGTACATGGCTGGAAAGGTTCACTAATACCTTTCTAAAAGAAGGTATTTACTATTTTCTGTGAATTGTACATGGCTGGAAAGGTTCACTAACATATATATTTTAAGATTGTTTTCATGTTCTAGATCCACGTAACTCCCTATCCAACAATTCTGAGGCGAGAAGGTTTAAAGCTTCCTCTTATAAAAATAATGCGGGAAACTAAAATTTTCCTATTCAATTCAGACTATTAAACCGAAGTATTGATCTTTCCATGTTGTCAAAGTTCTTATAAGTGTATATGATAACCAAATAAAATAATAGGAAATTATACAATAGTCATCATTGTCGTGTTGGTCTTTAGTCAATACTCACACTATAAACTAAAGTAAGGCCAACTTTATCCCAAAAATGAGTTTAGAACCTACTACGTTGTCACGGCGAAAATAGTTCAAGTTATAATTTCTCATAGCTTAACTTAGGATTACCATAAACCTATGTGCAATTTTAATTGATTTCAGGAGGTTCACGAGTCTGAAAATAATTAATCTAGCACTGCCACGCCAAGGAGTCTACCAACACACATCTTTTGTACATGACTTATGTGTGAATGAATTTTTTTTTCTTTAATGGAAAACACGGGAATGTTGAATAAAGATTTCGGGTTCTATTATGTACATAACCCGCTACATTGTTTTGCACAGCCGATGAAGTTCTCCTAAATGTGAACACGTAGAATGGTGAAGGGAATAAAAACTGAGACATTAATGATTGTGAAATATGGTTTAACAATACTGTTTAGTTGGGCTATTCTAAATATCAAATTCCTTATAGTTTTATATGATTATGAAGAAACACGATATTTAGATACTAAGAAGAGTTTCCCTATGCCAAAATAATATTTTATTTTCAATTTTTCTTATATAAAATCTATGTAAATCCGTTACAACCATCTAAATAATTAAAATAAATACTTTAAACTGTGAATGCTCTGCAAGGCTATTCCAACAGTCTCAACCAAACAAATGAAATGCATGGATTTTATTACAGACAATATAGGTATACAGTTTATCTCGGAATTGTCTCCTACACAGCTGTTCATTCTAATTTAAGCACAATATTACAGGTAAAATTATGTAAACCAATGTCGCAGCTAATCCGTTCGGTTATAATAACTGGTTTTCATCCAAATAGCAAAACTTTTTAAACACTAGATTTCCTTAATGCAGCCTTTCCAAGTAAGAAGAAATATGAAACACATAACTTTGGAGGTCCTTTCGCATGTTTTGTTACAACTTTTCCTTTGAGGCATCCCTTCCTTAAACTATGGTTACCAGTTTAATACTCAAGGGTCTAATATTGAAATGCAGCTACCTAAATGTGATAAGCAAGTAAATTTCTAATTTCTCCATGCAATATTTGTTACAGTAATGCATTCACCTTTCAAACATAGTTTCGAAAAGAAAGAAATTCAACTCTTAAATTAAAACTAATTATAGTTATCCCATCTCTAGTATATTCTCTACTTTCTAGACAATGTTTATTGAACAAATGCAGTTTAAAGGAGTTGACCTTACTGGTAGACGCTTCTCTACTTTCTAGACAATGTTTATTGAACAAATGCAGTTTAAAGGAGTTGACCTTACTGGTAGACGCTTCTTTCATCTTGAAACAAATTGATGTCTTGCTCTCCGAATCCTCCTGTCGCAACAACAGACGATCCCCATCCTTACCTTTCCACTTCCATTTATAGGGAAAAGAGTTATTTTTGAGTTAAACACCTATTTAATTACATGGAGAATTCTTGTTCCAGCATTCGCCATATGGAATGCTGATGCATCCCAATTATTATTATTTTTATCATATTCGTTTATAAGCATTTTATAAAGTTTTTTTATATTATTTATTATTTATTTATTTAGTTAAAATATTATTATTATTATTTTTATTTTTATTATTTTACTTTTACTTTATTTTTATAAACTTATTAACATTATCATTTTATTATTATATTTTTATGATTTAATTTATTTATATTATTATTGTTATTTTATTGTATATATTTTTAATATTTTTCTAAGATTTCAGACAAAGCATTCAACCTAACAATGCAACTATATGAAATTCATCGACATGAACCGTTAGCGGATGCATTTCCACTAGGTATTATTGAATCCCTAATCAAGGCATTTCCAATAGGAATTATTGAATCCCTAATCAAGGTAAATACACCGTCGCTCATCATACCCCTTATCTTACCTTTCACTGGTTAACCTAGCCTAGTATACGAGAGAGGCATCATTCCTGTCGATGTGGGCATTTGTCCCTGCATCCATAGATGAATTAGCAGTACCTTATTCTTACAGATAAAATAGGTAAAACAAAAGTTAGGTTTGGAAGGGTTGTTATATACTTTCCCCCTAATACTAAACATAGTCCTTGTGTTTGCAGTGCATAAATTAACATTAAATATGCCACCACATTCAATTAGAATGTTAAAAATAGTGACAATATATAAAAGAAATTTGTCTAAGCACCCATACATAACAAAATGTTATAAATTTTGAATCAAAAATATGATTATGTCATTGTTCAAACAAAAATAAAAACTATCTTTTCATAATAGCCAAGTCTTCCCATGTGGCATTGTCCTCAGAATATTGGTCCCTCTGGACCCTATATTGATCAATATTCATTTTTCTCAGTTGTTTTGTCCGGTGGCCAAGAACTCTAACTAGTTGTACCTCAATGTGCAATGGATCGGTCATCTGCAAATGATCAACATTCCAAACATGAGAAGGATCAACTACATATTTTTTAAGGAGAGACACATGGAAGGTATCATGGATTTTTGACAAGATGGGTGGTAAGGCCATTTTGTAGGCTACTGGGCTGATTTTGTCAGTGATGGTAAAAGGTCTTACATATCTTGGGCTAAGTTTGGAGGATTTGATAGAACTCTTAGTGGGTTTAACCCTCAGGAATACTCTATCTCCCACAGCAAATTCCCTTGGCATTCTTTTAATATCGGCATAGCTCTTTTATCAATATGAAGCTTCATTAAGCCTCTGTTGAATCTCATTGAGTTGTTATTCTATGTCTTTTACCATATCCAGTCTGATCATTACCCGATCCTTTGGATTGCTCCATGAGAAGGGCGTTCTGCATATTCTCTCGTATAGTGCCTCTACAATAATCTTAGAGATGGCTTAAGGAATCAATATTATGTTGGATCTATATGAAGTCAAAAAGGAATTATAGAATTGTTTGGCAAAAAAAAGTATAGTGATTCTTAATTTTAAAGGGGTGCAATACTGTCAAGAAAAAATAGGACCAATCATTCAAAACATCAGAGTAGAATAGCATAAGCATGGAGCCAATAGAGAAGTTATAGTTATTTAATTAGTACAATGGCAACTTGGCATCATCGAAGACCACCACCAATCAATATTTCATGTGGATGGATGATGATCAATATTGGTACCGATTGTTAGCATGCTTAGAAGATTATATTATTTAATTGTTTATCAAGTTTTGAGGATGAAACATTTGCATGGAGGGTAAAATGTTATGGTATTTTTAGAAATTGAATTTGATTCTAGTCCATGCTTTGACATAATGACCACTCATTACAGTTGTTGGGTGTGTCTAATACTTGTGTCTCGCATGAAGCATATAATTTTGGAAATCTAGGGGGAGTGGGACATGGCTTTGAGGACAACCCTTGGGATTTTTTACCAAGGTTGACTCCTTATTTAGATGTCTTCTTGACGCTCTCATTCCTACTCTAGACTAGTATACCAAAATGTGTATGGAAAAAGAGTTAGGAAAAAAACAATAAAACCTATCTAGCCTAAACTAAAGGTGGCAATGCACCAAGATCAGAAGACCTCCATGTAGTTATGTAATTAATGAACACATGAGGTTGTCCTTAGCGCCACATCCCACACTCTTAGACTTCCAAAACATGAGATGTGAGGCTTAGGTATTGGATGTACTTGACAACTATAGAAGGTGGTCACTATGTCAAAGCATGGACTAGAGTCAAATCTAGTTTCCAACAATTAAAATAGCATGCGCAATGGGACCAATCACATCAAAATAGTTTAATATGAGATTTTGGTGAAGGTCTTAGTTTGTTTCTTGTTGAAATAAAATAACTATTTACCTAGCAACTCCACTCAAGAGTGAACAACCAGAAATACCACCTTAAAGAAAACTAGAATAGGACTCTGGTGAAGGTCCTAGTTAGTCAACTTGAAGAGCAAATTTTTATGGTCATCTAGTGACTCCACCATCCAAAGAACCCATGACGTGATGATTTCGCTATATAGAAATGAATCTAATGATTGATGAGCCTCAAAGGATAGGCACAATAGAAAATGGATATAGCCCATAACCACTAGCAAATGTGGCTACCAGTGTGGAATGATGGAGGCCCATTACGACTTCTAACCCCATTGGCTACATGAGGCAAGATTTTGGTCTTGAAATTGAGATCCATGTCACTCTTCACCAAGAAGACGTGGTAACCCCCATAGAGCACCTCCAACACATGGTCATCTTGTGTTCTCTATACAATTTTGAGCATCAAGATGTGGCACTTAGGCTTCTAGCAATAGGAACGGTAAGATATTAGTATACCTTAATTTTCATGCACTTCATCACTAATTGTGATTAACTTACCAATCTATTGGCAAATTGATTAGAGAAAAAGCAGATGGAGTATCTTCCTAGAGAAATTAACCACCATCAAAAGGGCTCCTATGGAAGTTGTGGCTGACTTCAACACTAGGTTCCACAAGACCTAGTACAATATCCCTAATGAGATCAATCCTCTTCTTGGTATAGATTTCATTTATTATATAAAAGCATGCAATTCAGATATTGTTATGATGGTGAAATTTGGAGGAGGGAACACCCTATCAAAATCCTATTATATGGTTTCTCAAGCCAAATGGGACCTAATCCAAATTGAAAGGTATCCCCCAAGAACCCCCATACTCTTCTTCCCAAATACACAATCACCCTATCATTCCTAGACCACTTTTCACCCCATATTCCATCCCTTCCATACCATAAACATAGTCTTGGTACTATCTCCCTCTCTACCCCCAAGCCAATATTGTAATGAATCCCAAGCCATGGAGATTGAGGAGCTATAAAAAAAGGTTATGGTGCTAACAAATAAAATCATAACACTTAATAACCAATAGAATACCCTCATTTTCTTATACCAAGGTATCCCCAACACCTTAGCCCCATTTCTCTCACAACCATCACAACACAACCTCGTATAGGATATCATGCTTGCTCATAACAACTATAGCAAGGATTTGTATGTCTCATGATACTCATCCCCAAATCCTTGTTATTATGGCTATAGTAATTCCCAACCAACCACATCCTCTACAATCTAGTTTATCTACTACAAACCCACCATATTAGAGTTGGCTACTCAAGGCCTTACCTTAAACAATGTCCCAAGCCTTAATATTGGACCACCAAAGTAAACACTAGTGATCAAACCCTACACTAGTTATGGTAGGATAAATAACCTAACATGGGATGCAGCACAAGTACAACCTGATATCTCCATCAAAATATCGATAGAGAAAGTTGGGCATGTCAAAGGGTGATTGAGGGACTAGTCCAAGAGGGAAAGATGCCATGGGGTCTATTGGGACCACTATCACCAAGGAAGCACTTCTAAGCAAGCTCAAATATTCAATCCAAGGTTTTATTCAGATCCAATGGGCCCCTACGATGGGCAGGTTCCAGGTCCATGTTGTAAAGGTGGCAAAGTGTTCTCCAATAGTGCAACACAAGTTTCTAGAGAACCTATAGATAAAAAAGGTGAGTGTTATGGATCCTCCCCCATTTATTGGATTATACCCACCAAAATACCTCAAGGAAGAGCTCGAAGGGTACATATCTATAGCCTAGACCCACAAGGAAATCCCTTCCTAAGAAAGAGGAGTTCAACTAAGCACATAATACCCCTATCATGTAGAGGGTATAAAAAACATGATGTCTACATAGTTGGTGATATTTAAGGGCACCTTCCCTTGGTGACCAAGCATCAACTGAAACATTGGAATAAGCCAATGAGCAAGCCAAAACTAGATGATGATTTTCCCATGCTTGATTGTGGCACAAAACTCATATATCTAGGAACTCGCAATCCACCAAAGATAGATACTCATCGACTCCTAGTTGTAATGAGTCACATGTTCAAAATAGTGAATAGGTTTTTGGATCAATCTAGTTGGGAATTATAGGTTTTAATGAAGGAGCCTCATGTGAAGCACTTATTATACAAGATGCACTAAAGTCATGTACTATAGTTTAAATATGTTGTTTTTAGAATAATATGGGTAATATCCAATTGTTGTGAAACTAGTTTCCAAGAAGCGACATGTAGGAAGGGAAGAAAAATCTAGGTGCTCACATGAAGCAAATTTTAGAAAGTGTGCCATCACATGTATGTTTGAGGAGATTTTCTTGAAATAAGAAACCCATAGTTAATAGGATGGCCCAAGAAAAAAATTGTCATGAGTGAACATGAGTTAAAGAAATAAAAAATCATACCTTTGTTGATTTAGCTATACCAATGGAACCATTCCCCATAAATATGCTAGGCATACTAGATGGTGCAAAGGACTTCATATGATCTTCTCCAAACATAAATCTATAAAACGGGAGAGTCCTCCCTGACTCACCCCATGAGTTCCCAAATCATAACTGTCCTTTGGGAAATCCTCTTTATAAGTTGAATATTCCCTAGAGTTACCTCTATATACTTTGTGCCTAATAGATAAAGCTTCAACTTCTGGGTTCTTTATCTCCTGTAAGTAGAAGCCCCTTGTGAGTAACCAAACTATAGTGAATTCTTACTACATTGGAAAAATATCTCCAAAAGAGAGCATTGAGCAAGGTTACTTCTTGGGATCAAGCAATATGAGGGGCCCAAAAGTTTCATCTACCTATCAAGTAGTTGATGCAATGAAGAAACTAAATATGTTTATAAGAAGGAGCCTATGCCAAAGGCTATTACCAATCTCAAAGCTCCCTGTGCCATGAGGTGAGGTTATCTTCCCAAACTAGATAGATAGAGAGTCTCAACCTTGTTATTGTAACTTAGCCATGCTCCATTGCAAACAAGGACATCATAGCATTTTCAATGGTAACTAAGGGGGCTTCATTGTTGATAGGGCCTCTATCCTCTTGACAATCCTGAAGCTACCCCTCAACCTGAGGGATGAGTCTAAGAGCTAGAATTCTCTCTTTGGGAAATTGGGATTCAAAGAGATATATATCATGGGTTTGTTGTGAAATAATACCAACACACCCATGGAGAAAAATCCAAAGATCAAATAGGAAGAAAATAAGGGGGATAATGTTTGCAAGACTGAGATTGGTAAGCTTGTTAATATCTGTGTAGCCATATGAAGGCCCCCAAAGTTTGTGATGAAATCTAGAATGAAACAAAGGGTCTAAACCATAAAAAAAAAAAAGTTTAGCTTAGGGCACACTTGTCAAAAGAAAACTTTGATAGCCCTGATGAAGAAACAACCACAAAGCATCAATAACTAATTAGGAGATGAAATAATAGTAAACGCAACATCAACTATATATAGGAATACTCTAGAGAGCAGCAACTGAGACCCAGGTTGGGATATTTTGGTCTTGAATACAAAAGAAGAACCACCAAAGAAACCAAGTTCCTAGAATCAACCCCAGGCTAAAGGTCACCCCTAAAGTCTGATGATCTTGGACTTAGGAGGGAAAACAACATAATAAGATAAATCAAGAAAGTACTAGTGCCATAAAGGCCACATCATACATGGGGACCTATTCATAAAAATTTGGGAGCAAGGACTAAATGATATGGGCAACAACCAAATTTTATAGGAAGCCAAGTAGAACAACCAATCAATATTCAAGGTGAAGACAAGTATGGGGCCCTCACCATCCTAAAGTCAACAAGAAGGATTTCCTAGCAAGATTGAGTATGACATCACCCAAACTTAAATTCCCATAAAAAATGAGGGAAGGCCACCACTAATGGCATCCCTAAAATAAATCACCCCACCTATATGACATTTGTAATGATTAGACCCCTAGATAGACTCAAGATCTACTAGAAATAAATGTAATATGACACCTCAAATGTAACAACTAAAGTAAATTAGCTTTCCCACTCAAGGTAATCTTGGAGGGAGTTTTGAATTTTGATTTTGGATTTAAGCTATATAAGTAGTTGATTTTATAGCTTAATAAGGCTAAAAATATAATGCTAGATCCTCATGCCTAGTATCTGGTGCACTTAGTTTTCTTTTCTCATTTTCTCTTATGTAGTGATCTAGACTTGAACACCGATTCATTATGTGTATAGGTCCCTTAAATCCCCTTCATTTTATTTTTACTTTCCTAGCATGGGTATATTATGTGTTCATTGATCCCACCACTACACAACGGTCTTATACTCTTGGTGCATTACCATATTTAGTTTAGGCTAGATAGGTTTTACTGCTTTTTACCTAACACTTTTTTTCACACAAATTTTTGGTAGACTAGGTTAGAGTAGGAAGGAGAGCACCAAGAAGACATCTAGATAAGGATCTAATCTTGGTAAAAAATGTTGGATGTTGTCCTTGGAGTCATTCCCCACACTCCTTGGACTTCTAAAACTATATGCTTTGTGTGAGGTGTAGGCACTGGATGCACCCAACAACCATAGTGAGTGGTTAGTGTGCCAGAGCATGGACTAGAGTTAGATCCAGTTCCTAAAAAATACCTAGGAATAGGTATATGAAGAAATTATATTACATTGTATATGGGTAATATTGATAGTTGGCACATGCTACACATAACCCAGGGTTGATTTTTTTTCCTAAAAAATCAATAACTTTCAATTTAGAGTCTAAAAAAAATACAATGAGATGGGTATTTTATACCCTCATATAGGATTTACTAAAAAACACCATTAAGAGCTATTCTAAAATTTCCCAACAATGATTCAAAATTCTCTAAAAACTCTATTAGACTTGATACAATAAAAATTTTGAACCTGGTGCAAGCCTTAAGTCATCTTATAGAGTATTATTTTGATAATTTATCCCTACAGCCATCAATCATCTTATGAATATGATCTTAATTATCAAAAGTTGTTAAAATAAACACAAAATTTTCCTAAACCATGACTTCTATCAAAATGAAATAAGTAACAAAAAGGAAGCAGACTATGGTAGGATCATATTCCCACATATTACTCATTTTAGACAAGTACCAACTAGAATATCCAAGGCAAATTTTTACAGACTATATGCTTCCTCATTTAGTTCTCTATAGATGTTTTTATAAGAGATATATGCAAATGATGCTTCAATTAATTTCACCTTCTCATAATAAGGTCTAAGTATTAAATTTTTTATCCCCACTAATCTTGAAGTCCAATCTAGCACCAATTTTGAGTCACCAAAAACTTGGTGTTTTGTTATTCCCTGTTCCACTACCATTCTTTTCAAAAATATCAAAGTCTTCCACTCCACCTTATTGGTGCCTTCAAAAAGACCCACTTTAAAGTGAATTTGTGATTTTTATTATGATATAACACTCCTCCTACCCCACATATACCTAAACTATCATGACAAGCTCCATCAAAAAAAGCCCAAGAGTTTGTAAAATCCACTATTAAGCTACCAACCTACCTTACAACCTTTAATTTATGGGGCTTTTTGTATGCCTTCATAAGTATATTTTATCTAAGCTTTAACTTGTATAGGTGGAATTTCCTTGCTCTCAAAAAATATAGAATTTCTTGCAAACCATAGACCCCATGCCACTATTAATGGAATGCACTATACTTCTTTAAACCTTTGTTTTTGAATCATTGTTGTTGTAGTGACTTCTCACTACTAACTTGTGCCTAAGGCAAACTCCTAAGGGAGGTAAAAAAATGTATCTGGGTTGGTTGCATTTTTTTTACGATAATAGGCAAAGGAGATAGCATTAGAACCTGAGAGTGCCCAACACTTTTTTAAAGTAAGAAGTCAAAAGAGATATAAGATATTTTGGGGCCATTATCGAAGGGTTCTTAAGTGAACATCTCAATTGCGATTCGGGGAGGATTCTACCAAATTTTTGGGATTCAAGGACAACTTTTCAGTGAAGGTATTGACTACCTTACAATCTAAAATTTTTAGATTTGAGAAAAGGTAGCATATTGACAACACTTATATCTATAAGAATATAGAGTTCATGATAGAAAAAGGTAGCAAATTTAAGGAGTTAGAGGTGACATTTAAGATTTCATTTAGTGCTACAAGTTTTAGAAAATTTGGACAGCGAATTGAAGAAGATAACATTGGATTCAAAAGGAGGATTAAAGCTGCAAAACACAAAATTTTTAGGCAGCAAGAAGGCTGATTTTTGGGCAGCATTAATAGTTACCAAAAATCATATTTCAGAGGTACATTTTGAAGAGTTTTTAGAGCCACCAAATTATAGTTTTTGAGCAGCAAATTAGTAAGGTTTTAAGGCTACATAAAGGTGTGCAAAAGAGCTATTTTAGACAACCTGCAAAAGCTACAACTTAGGGCAGCAAATTAGGTGACCTTAATCACTATCATCATCACCATCTATGAAGTGAAAAAGGTATGCAACAAAGGGTGCAAAAATTTTATTAGTTAAGCCTTTATCATTAAGGTTATTAAGCACCAGTTTCAAGTTTAAAGGTTGCATAAATAGGATTTGTTTCAAGTCTTCAAAGGTAGTGTAGAAGGTATCATCTACAAGGTCTAAACCTGCACATAAGAGAAAAATAGAAGTTAGGTACATTTCAAGAGAAAGAAATTGATCAACATTCTATTGTTTACTCTAAACAAAATAAGACTACAAATTACATAAAGCTTGGATAGTGAGTATTGAAGTAACCAAGCAAGGAAGAATTTGCCAAACATTGAAAGCAACACTCGGTTTCACCCCAACCAGCATAAGGAGAACTGGTTCAATATCACAGGGGGGCAAATGTACACAACTTACATTTTGCATAATAGGCTCTTTAGAGCAAATAAAAAGGGCTCTGAATGAAGGTAAAGAGAGATTAAGTTTTAAAGGAGCAAGTAATTTTAAAAAATAGTGGTGAATTAGATTTCTACAAGCACAATTGTCTTGCCACAAGTAGCCATCAACAAAGAGGAAAAGCACGTTCAGAGTGTTGGATAAGAAGCTCAAAATTCACCATTTTGGATAGCACCATAGCCAAATAACACAATATTTTTGGCATTAGAGTAGAGTATAAACAAAAGTAGAGGAATCCATTGCATCCACATTGAATAAATCATCTCAAAATTCACACAGGGCCATCATTGAAGCATCTAAATTGAAAGAACATATCAGAAGTGTACTGGAATAGTTGAGTAGAAGCAAAGACAAATTTGTCATGCAAAAGTGAAAGAAGACACATGATAAACTTTGTAAGGAAGAAAGTGCCACTTGGTACAAGGTGGAATCATTTTGTAATATTTACCACCAAGAGAAGCGCTCGTACAAGGTGTAACTTCCAAAAAGAAGTCCTCATACGAAGTGTAACTCCCAAAAGGAAGCACTCCATAAAAAAATTAACATCCAGAAGAAAATTATTGCCACTTGCCATAAATCTCCATAATGCCCAACCAAAGAAGAGTTCATTTTTTCAATATTTGTGACACTTGTCACAATGGACAACCATCTCTTAGAGGCGCTCATAAGAGCACATAACATGGAGGAGTGAGAAATAAAGCAAAAGGTATAACAAGGTATTGAGGAGCATTAAAGCCAAAAATAATGCATTGAAGAACGTAGTGATTGCATTGGAAAATGTAGGAATAGAAGTGAAGAACAAAAAGCTACCATAGAAAAATGTTGTACAACAGTCTACCATTGGAGGATATCATAAGGTGACTGCCAGATTCATACCATAGTAAGCAAGCGCTTAATATAAAGGTAATATCTACATTTTATTGCCTTCATAAAGTTGTAAGGAGTAATAATATTATACATATCAACTTTAATATTAATCTAGGGATATTTAGTAGGAGTTATAAGGTAGTGGAAGATACCCTAGAAATCACATTACTTATTTTTGAGAAGAAAGAAGAAATTAGAAGCATTAAAATATTTATTATTAGTGCTTCAATTATTTGCAAATTTTTAAAGGAGATATAAGGTTAGTTTGCAAATATATAAACTTTCAAAACAAAAATTCTAATTAGGGAGATATAAGGAATCCTACTTCAACTGAATTTCTAGAAGTTTAGAAACCTATTATTGCATTGAATTATAGTTGAAGAGATTTAGATATTGCTTGCATAAAAATTATAGTTGGACATAGACAATCCAACTAAAGCTATTGAACTCTTATTTATGAAATTGCATTTCTAAAATACTTTCTACAAAATTTGGTTGCAAGTAATAGAAGTGAATCATATTTATAGCATATATCATTACTAGGGAGATATAAGGTAGACTACTAGGACCATCATGACATCAAATAAGTTTATTCTTACAGAATCTCAATTACTTAAAGGTCCAAACTATTTCTCATGGAAAAACAAAGTAAAGGCCATCTTGAAATTTTAGAAACTCTAAAAAATTACTATAGGAAAAAAAACTAAACCAGTTTCAAATGATATAGAAATCCAAAAATTTCAAGAAAGTGATGTTAAGGCATTAATGATAATAACCTTTGCTATCACAGATGAAATAAAACCGTATATCAATTTAGCAAAAACATCTACAAAGGCTTGAAAATCCTTAGGTAAAATATTTTAAGGGAAAAACAAAGCTACTGTTTTAAACCTTCAAACTCAATTACATTCCTTAAAAATGAACAATGGTGAAAGTATAGAGCTATTTCTAAGGAAGGTAGCAGATATCAAAGGAAAATTATTAACATTAGGATAAGAGGTCAAAGATAAATTTCTTGTTCAAGTAACCATGAGAGGTCTTCCAAATAGTTACAAGCATCTAGTTACCTCACAAATTTTAAGTAAATATATTTCCTTTGATGAGTTAGTCAATATTCTCCAAGAATATGAGGTAGAAAATATAGTTAAATATGAGATGACTAACAATGCTTTGGTGATAAAAGATAATCCATAGGGAAATATGACATCATCCTCAAAAGGACAAAGACCTTGGAATAACATATATTGTCAGATATGTAGAAATAAAGGGCACAATACAAACTACTACAGATTTAATCCAAAGAATTAGAGTCAAGGAAATAAAACATCCTATGGAAATCAACAAAATAATATATTTCAGCCAAAGTAGTATCAACCTCAAAAGCTACAGTTCCAAAGGACATATTATTTTTAGAATTAGTACCCTCAACTTGAATATCATGGAGGAAATCATAAAGGACACATTGCCCAAAATATTCAAGAAGTTGAAGAAATGGAAGAGCCTATAGATGAACATGGAATTAAAGCTCTATCAACCAAGATAGATTCTCATGAAGACTCTAACCACTCATTTGGATAGGAAGGAGAGTACAAACTTTAGTACCATATTGCATATCCATATTGAATACTAAAGTCTTAAAAAACCAAATAATGTAATATAGGGGGTGTTGGAATATATTACATCATTTGGTTCTTTACTAATGTACCTTCATGGGTACATATTTATATTAGGATTATATTAGGAGATAAATAGTTTATTAGAGTAAATTAATAAATGCACAAGTGTTAGAATGTGCAATGATGTAAATGTGCATGTAGTCCGCATGTACATGAGTCTTGGGATTGAGTGAGAGGTAAGGAATCTATATTTCTATATAAAGGCCTCGTTGTGAGTGTTTATGAGTGCAAATGAGAGAGTTGTGGAGTGCATAGATTAGTGTAGTAGTAGTAGTCACAATGTAGCTCCATTTTGATATCATGGAGGAGTTGTAAACTCCATGATAGGAGCATTGTAATTTTTGTGAGCTTTCTTATATGAGCATTTCTAGAGCTTTGTATCAAGTTTTCTATCATATTTTCATGCATGTTAAGTTTCCATTATCATAGCTATATTATTGCATGTTTATTTCTATACTTGTGGTCACATTTCCTTTAATTTTAACGCTCCAAAATCTAATACTGATATACATAATGACTAGAAAACTAAAGAAAATTCTCCTCGGATTATTTTGATATTGAGAGTTTTGTAATATTTGACCAAGGCCAACAATGAGAATTTTTTACCAGCCTGTAGGAATGTATCATGTTTTGAAAGGATTAGGCATACCAAAAATTTTGAAACCATCACCAAAATTGCGGATGAGACAAAATTGGTAGAACCAAAAAGTGGGTAGATGAGTTGAATTAATGTGCCATTACCTAGAAAGAATAAGGACTACCTACCAAATATCATTTTGATCAAACTGTTTAAATATTCATTTAAGACAAGTATGGTTATGGCAGTCCTGGATTTAACAACTAATATGGCCAAGGGTACCTCATTCAATTTTTAGAATCCCTAGAAGAGGTAGGTAAAATTAGCATACCCACATAGAAATAATTTTTGATGGAAAATCTCTCTATTGTATATCTACATAATAGTAGTTTAGATTGTAAAAGCATCGACAAGTTTGTATTTGTAACCTCTTATAAGCTTTCCTTTCATTTCTTCCTATAGAGTAGTAAGCTCTTGAGTGGCTTTTGAGAAAATTGAACCCCCACTCCAGGCACAAGCTCTATAAAGTTTGAATATATATATTGGATGCCTACACGTCAATTCTAGGACTAGCCATCTATGGTTCTTCCACTAACCCGTATTTGTATGTGTATGTATGCTCTCAAAGTTTTACCTATTTTTTGAGTTATATTTTTCATGTATGTGTGTATGAGAGGCCTATGAATCAATTTTTATTGTAGCCATCTATGATTCTCATGTTGATCCATCTTTGTATAAATGTGCATGTTGCTAAATCTCATTTGGCCACATTTGTGTCTTGGAGAGAAAGTGTTCACCATTGACACATGGTGTTCAAGATTTTTGTGTAAGGATATCTTAGCAGATTTTTGGTGCATCGCCACCCTAGTAGCTTAGATTTTCATTTTTTTGAGTTGTTTTATTTTAATCTCTTGCATACTTTTTTTTCCTAAGTTCAAGTGCACCTAAATATCACATCATAATAAGGATTCGACCTTGTAAAAAACTCCTAGAGGCCCCTGATTTAGCCGAACCTTGCAATATTAGCCAAGGCTCTACTATGTTGCTTTGCATAAGGTACAATTATTTTGACCAAGACAATCAAAGAGGATAATAGTTTAATGGCACACCTGTGGGACCCTAGTGATAAATAATTGGTCTTAAAATTCACAAGATAGGCCTAGACTTGGTGAGGGTCTTTGCCTATTTTCCCTTATTAATGCACCTCTCACTCACCTAGCAACTTTACCCTAGAAAGAGCACTACAAGAAGTCACTACTGAAGATATTAGGTTAAGGTTGAGATGAAGGCCTCAATCTATCCACTTTTAGAGCATAATTCATATTCACTTGACAACTTCGCGTCCATAAAGGAAACCCATAGGTATGTAAATAAAACTTGCTATCATAACTTTTTATTGATATATCTATCATATCAAAGTTCAATACATGGTTATCTCTTTAACCAACAAATTTTTGAAGTATAATGTACCTATTAGGATCCTATCCTAACATTCATTATTAATAATAAATATAATACAATTCATATACTAAAGTTAGTATATTTAATAATATAATAAATAATTAATAATTATTTATTATATTATATATTTAGGGTTAGATAGTTATATAGTCATAATAATTAAATACATTAATTATTATGAACCAACACAATGAAGTGACGTGATGATTAGGGTTAGGTCGGTATATATAATTATCCAAATCATTCATTCGAGAATATCCATGAAATATAATTTATCAAAAACATTGAAGGGACTTCCTAATAATACAAAAAGCGATTCTTTAGTTTTAGGTTTATTATTTATTTATTTATCAATTTATGTGCTAGGAACCCTAGGTTCCTACCATCTGGTATCAGAGCCTTATGGATCCAACCATATGGGACATAAATTTCAAGGGAATGAAAAATGACATTGCAAAAATTATAAGAATAAATGAACAATACCATAAGAAACAAATGGAACTTTTTGATCGTATAGAGTATTTAATAAAAATGCAAGAGGAGGAGCCCATAGACATGGAATCCCAGGTGGAGAAGGAGCCCATAGCCATGGAATCCCAGGTGGAGGAGGAGCCCATAGCTAGGGAATCTCGGGTGGTACCCATTGCACTCCCCAAGAAAGAAAAAAATATTTCAAACCCTAAAAATATTTTTTTTAAAGAAATACATGAAGAAGAGAACGATAGCTTTCCCACATAAAATATTGCCAAAAATGTAGAGGTTTTTTCCAACAACAATATACATTTTGCCTGGAATTCTTGTGCTGCTCCAAAAATGTTTTCAAAATCTGCAAATAAATCCAAATCATATTCAAAAAATCACTCAAGTAATTTCTCTTTCGAAACTGGACAACAACACTGCAAAGGGTTACATGAAAACAAGGATTTTAGATTACCCCATATGAGAGATACAAAGGGCATTGCCTCATTTAAATTGAGATATTATTTTCTATATCCTTTGAGGCCACCTCCTTTTTTTTTAAAACAATAACGGGTGTAGAGAAGGATATAGTGATCAAATTTTTTGTAGACAAGCGCCAATATCAAATTATACATCTTGATAATGGTTTGACAACAACATTAATTCATGATCCAAATGTTTTGTCAAAGAAATATAAGGATGTTTCTCTCCTGATGAGGAGGAGGAGAAAATCAACAAAATCTACAGCTGCATCCATGTGTATGGAAGTTGGATGTTTTTACGATCCATTCGATGCTTTAGGCCTTGCTCATTTTTTGGAGCATATGTTAGATATGGGGAGTTTCAAATTTATAGATGAATATGAATACCATGAAGACATTAAAAAAAAATGGGGGATATTGCAATGCATACACAGAGGGTGACTATACTACCTACTTCTTAACAGTGAATGGTGAGGCCTTAAAACCAACATTGAAGAGATTTTCACAGCAATTCATCTCACCGTTGGTCAATGTCGAGGCTATGCAAAGAGAGATAAAATCAATAACTTCAGAGTTTAATAATGAGATGGAAGATGATGATTGTAGAATTCAAATGCTGCAATTTAGTTCTACAGTCGTGGGACATCCTTTTCGTAAGAGAAATGGTGGTAACATAAAAACATTGATGCCCGAAGGCGTCGATACGAGAGCAAAACTCTTGGATGTCTTCAATAATTTTTATGTGGCTGGTAATATGAAACTTATTGTGATTGGAGGGGACTCGCTGGATACATTAGAAGAATGGATTGTGGAGTTGTTTAGCAATGTTAAAAGAGGTGAAGTCAAAAGGTTAAGTTTGAGACTCATGGAGCAGTGTGGGAGGCTGAAAAGATTTTCTGGGTCCAGCCCATCAAACACGTTCAATATATTTTTGTAACATGGCCTTTGCCTTCGTTGCATAAGGAGTATTTAAAGAAACCAGAAGAATATCTACACTATCTCATTTGCAACAGGGGTGCTGGCAGTTTATTATATCTTCTTACAAGAAAAGGTTTGGCAACAAGCATAATATTCAAAAACATTAACGATTATGACGTTTTTGTGAATTACATCTTTCAACTAAAAATTAGGCTTACCGATTTAGGGGTATAGAATATGTTGTAGGCTATACGAATTATATATCAGTATCTAAAGTTGATGCAAGATACTGGTACACATAATTGGGTGTTTTAGGAGCTTCAAAATATCATGAAACTTGAATTTATGTATCCACCAGAATATTGGCATGACGATGATGCGTCCGGAAATTATGCATGCAATATTTCTACGAACTTGTTTAATTTTCCTAAAAAGCACATTTTCTATGGTTTCTTTTGGTCATCAAATCTGCCCAGGAAAGGATTTGGGTAAGTGTATGCGCCCTAGACCTGGACCAACATTGAAAGGCCGAAGGGAAGAGATGCCCCTCGTGCCAATATCCGGAGAAAGGCCGGCTCCTATACTAAACTACTTTGATGTTTAAGATAAGGGTGCAGGAAAGAGATAAACAGAGTAAGGGTGCAGGAAAGAAATAAAAGAGTAAGGGAAGAAATTTTAGTAGTTTAATGGTGGGAAAGAACCAGAAGCACGATTACTAGCCAATAGCTTGAAACAGTAGCAAAGAACACCAAGAATAAATGAAATGAACGCAATATTAATCCTCCTATGTATCCTTTGGATGAGTTCTAGGATTACCCTTCCCTGTCATCGAAATTCAGAGTTCAGAGTTACGACGATGAAGAAGGAGTGAATATGACAGAAACACTATCCACAGGCAGCATAAAAGAAAACTAATACAACGTTTTCCTCCCCTATGTATCCTTCGAGAAAATCTCAGGGTTCCACTCCAATCACACACCTAAATCCAGAGTTCAGAATTACAGTATGCAAATGAAGAAAAGATAAAAGAAATAATCACAGAAGGCAGCATAAAAGAGAGAAATAGAGTCCAAAGCTCTTTAGTATTAATCGTAGGAATCTAAGTTACAGCAACTTTCTAGCAGAAATTTCCCCCCACTTTTACATTACAATGCCTGGGTTTTTATAGAGGACCCGACCCTCTGAGCCATTAATGCACAAAATGGAGGAGTACACCCTCGAAACCTGAGAAGTCGGCTCTTCGTAGCCCTCGTGACTGAGCTCTCAAATCTGTTACCAAAACTAGAAACTGCGACCGGGTCAGCCATGGAAAAATGCATTAATGAGCCGCCTGAACGTCCTTGGCTTCTAGGTGTAGTGCTCGAGTGGCCGCCATGCTCGTCGGGCTCTTCTCTAGGAACTGATACTTCATTTCCAATTGCTAAAAATGAGCAGCGAGCTTATCGAGCACGTAAAAATGCATTTATGAGGCACTTGATCGCCTCAAAAAAATACCCGGCTTGGAGTGCGTGCCCTTGAAGCACTTCGCTGGACCTTTATTCGCAACTTCGCTTCGCAATGGATTTGAGCCGAAGCAGATCCTCCTTCTCGGTTTGTACTTCGCATGGTGGAGCTTCGCAAAACTGCTTCGGGGGTGGTGAGTGCCGAAGCAGATTTCCTTCGCAAGATGGGCTCTTCATTTCTCGCTGCTTCGCTGAAGAGACGTGCCAAAATAGCTTCGCTGATGAACTATCAAAATGCTTCGCCGATGCATTGTAGAAATGCTTCGCTGTGATCTTCTTTCAAAACTGTGGTTCGGGGGAGCTTGGGCCGAAGCACATTCTTGCCTTCGAAAAATGTTTCGTTCTTCACGACTGCTATCACTTCGGGTGAAAATGCTTCGGACGAAAGCTAGCCGAAGCAGATGCTTCGCAACAACTTTCGACGAAGTGGAAATGGTTCACTGGTGGATAGCTCCGAAGTGGGTGCTTCGACGATTTTTTGGCGAAGTACTTTTCAATGCTGCGCTCTTTCAAATTCCGCTTCGCAAGTTTTCTGGCCGAAGTAGCTGTTTGAAGTGCTTCGGGCCCGAAGTAGTTTTCTTGCCTTAGCGATTTTGGACCACGATTTTAGACTTTCCTTCTTTGGCGAAGCTGTTCTTTTGAAATGCCGCTTCGCAAAAATATCGCCCGAAGTAGCTGTTGGAAATGCTTCGGGTGCGAAGCTTTCTTTTACGCCTTCCTTGTATTCTTTCTTTGGCAACACCGCTTCACAAAATTCTCGCCCGAAGTAGCTGTTTGAAGTGCTTCGGGTGCGAAGCTCTTTTCATCCTTCATCTCTTCCTTTGGTGAAGCTATTTACCTCTTCCCACGAAGCTTTTTTCCTTAGTCCGCTTAGTAGCGAAGCTCTTTCATCTTTATTTTATGTACAAAGGGGGTGGCAGGGAAAGCCAAAATTGCTACAACTTACAAATATTCAACAAAAGAAATACTTTACAAAAGAAACACTGTACAAAATTTTGATTTTTTTTTACCCCTTTGTGTAATGTGACAAAATTGTCAACATTCTTGGCGGCTCGTGGGGCAACGAGCTCGTCTCGGTGGGAGAACCCTCAGCCTTGATCCGTTGGGCCAGAGTTACCTCCAGACCCTTCTCCCTTTTCTATCTTTGAGGGTGCTTCCATAGCTTGTTCTTCTTCTTCTTCTTCTTCCTCTGGCACGGCTTCTCGCTGCAGCGATGGGGCAAGGCGATCATGGATGCGCTTCATGGTTCGGCGGACATGAGCCCAGGCACCCTTCGAGAAAGGCTCTTGATCTTGCAATGCCTTAACCAAAATGTGGAACCGATCAATCTGCCCGATATCAGCATGTTTGGCTCTGGTGTACAGATCGTTCAGGCAGGCTACAATCTTGCAGTGTCTCAGAATGAAATCTGTGACCTGCCTTTCTGTTATCGGCTCCGCCCACTCGTCTACCTCCGAGACGTCACTCTCAAAATGAAGCCATGCCGGCTTAAGCTCTTCCTTGGTCAAAAGGTTCCCATCATCATCCGTGAAGCTCGGGAAACCTAAGGAAGAGAGATCTTGGAAATAGCCTAGCGATGCACGTTGCTCATTCTCAAACACATCCAGGAGGTCCTTCACCTTCTGTGCTTTCCTCACCTTGGAGAAGAAGGCACGAACTATGGCTTGGGCTGTAGACCAATCCCTAGCCGTCCGACTCATTGCAACGACCTGCAAGTCTTGATATTTAGTGCTTTGGACATCAAAGGCTAATTTGAGTCGGCCTCTAGCTTTCTGGGTGACCTCATCTATGATTGGCCCTTCTTCGGTAGCGGCACGCTGTGCTTCGGTGATGTAAGTTAAAATTGATAGGGCACTTGAGGCCCGAGATCTAAAATTCTTTAGCAAATGTGAGCGAATCTCTTTGATTCTGCCTCTATCAAACAGCTCCAGGTTTTCCTTCTCATACAACTGCTGTTGCATCTACAAGATCTTGCTTTCAAACTCTTTGGCCCTCAGATCAGCTTCGGCCTGTATTTGGCTTTGACTTTTGGTTGCATTCTACAGTTGTCTTATTTGCCATTTCAGAGCATCTGCTTCTTTCTTTATCTGCTCACATTGCTTTTTCGAGTCTTCCAGCTTGGAGCGGACCCTAGCTAGCTCTTCTTCCAACTTGATGTTGGCATTCTCAGCCTCAAACCTGCGCTGATTGGCGATGTTTGCATGTGCTCAAAAAGTTTTGATCCTGACGTGCATAGATGCAGATTCATTATCTACATTTAAATGCTCCAGGTCCTTGGATTTATCTTGGTAATCGTAGTCCGCTGGAGTCATTTCATCCAGGGGCTTCTGGACCTTGGGGATATTTTTTACCTTGTGCAACTTCCCGGCCTTCAAATCGAAGACAGCGCATTTTTCAACCTGGGCCAGAGAGCGCCCTCTCTTCTTCCTCGCCTCCTTCAACATTTTTTCTGTGTTTTGTCGGGCTTGGAGTAGCTTTTCAGCTAGAGGGCATTCCTTAATCATGGACATTTCTGATTCAAATAAGGTTGGATCTCCAGTCGAAGGGGTAAACAAATACAAAGAATGAATGGGGGATGCCTCACCGGTAGGTTCGGCGACAGGTGTACTAGGAGTTCCGACGAGTGAAACAATGCCATGTGAGACAGGGGAATGAGGAACGGGGTTCGACGTTGGGGTACTATCTTCGCCTCGACTAAGGACCAAAGGAATGGTTGCATGGGGAGGCAAAGTAGTACCAACAGATTTGTCCCGACCAGATGACTCGAGTGGGGTGGGGCTAGCGGGACCACGAGGCAGAGTTGGAATAGCAATGGGCAACATGTGAAGGGGTGATTGACTTTGCATGGGAGGGAGAGACTGATGGGAAGACTCGACCGAGACCACGGTGGACATGTGAGAGACCAAGGCAAAGGGTGGAGAGTGCGTACCTGCATGCCCTCCAGGCAGAGCGGCCGTGGTGACTTCTTGTGTAATCGGCTCCTGCTCCTTTTGGACTTCGGCACTCTCGACCTCCATGACTTCTACTTCGGGGCCTCCCTCTTGTTGGAGGAGTTCCTCCACATCAATGATGTCTATATCTGGGGCTGCCTCGATACTTTGTGCCACCGCACCCTCAACGTTTGCTTCGATCGGGCTTGATGTAGGTTGTCCGACAGGAGCACTTGGAAGCTTCGTGCGGGGCCTCTTCGGGTGGCTCGGAGGCACTTGAACTTGCTCTTGCCTCTTCCTTTTCTTCTCTGCTTGTTGTGTCGACCCCTCGACACTTGTGTCATGGCCTTCCGACGGTCCCTACGGTAGTGCCTCTGGTGTAGCTTCGGCTTCTTCCTCCTCTTCCTGTTTCGAGGCATCGTCAGCTCTTCTTGGGCTTTCGCCCGATCCTGGGGTAGTTGGAGGAACAAAGTCGACGAAGGATATGGGCTTCCAAGTCCCAGCATTGGCTTCATAAACAATTGCGAAGTCCTTATCCATTGCCAAGAGTCCATAGGAATTCATATTTTGGTGATGGACTCTCATTATCCACCACTCCCTTAGTTGTTCCTCGCCCCAATTCTTCAATTCCTCCTTCAAATCATCTTTCGCCTTTCTCCAAAACGTGGAGTCTGGAGTTGGGAAGGGATGTTGGTCAGGGTCAAACTCGACCTCCATAGGGTAAAATTCATGCCAGGGAGGCAATGTCCTCATCCTTTCTAGATGCCACTCCAGATCCTTCCCATTGGGATTGTTCCTCTGCTCCACTATTTTTGGGTGAGGGCAGACATGAAAGTTCTTGAACCGTAGGTGATCCCTCATCACTCCCAAGGGATCATAGAGCCATTGTTGAGGAATCTGGAGCAAACCAAAATTGGCAAGCTTCTCCTCCAAGAAAACATTTTGCTTCAGGGCAAACACTTCAATTACCCCCATTTTGAAGGGGAAGTCGCAAGTGTGCGCCCATTTTCGACCGTGGCCGTACACGGCATTTGTTACGTCGCTCTGTCGAGCGACCTCCAATGCGAACTGGTACTCGAAGGGGTAGACTGGTAGCAGGAAGGGCTTCCCTATGAAGCCGAATAGGTGAATCACAAGCCCCTGAGTCAGTTGAAACACATCTCCCTTCTTCTCCTGCACCACTCTGTCTCTTAAACTGAGGGGGACCCGAGGGCATGACCCTGTCAACAAATGCATAGCGGGTCCCAAAAATTGTTGATTAAAAGAATAATAAGACTCCTTCCTCAATAGGAGGGGAGTCCACTGGTACACAGGCAGAGGATTTCCATCCTTGCCGCTTGATGAAATGGCGATATGGGGAAAAATTTTATGTACATGGTAGAAAAATAGCCAAACAAGGAAAGAGCAGGGCCCGAAGTACTGGCCCGTTCCAGAGTTCTTCATGTTGGTAAGCCGCGTGTGCAAGGTTCGGGCCACCCATTCTGCCCAGTCGAAGAAGATTGGGTTGGTGTTCGGCCTCGCAGCGTCAGGGGCATAAAACTCCCCTCTGGAAATACACTCGGCCAAAGACACCTACCAGGGGTGCACCGAAGCATCGGTTGACAGGCCCGCCACCCATGCAATGATAGAGAAAATATCAGTGTTCTTGAAGGCTGCCAAGGGTAGGGGCATTTGGGGCAGCTTGCCTGAAGGGAGCCCGCTTTTGAGGTTCTCACGCAAAAATTTCAACATGTAGTTGTTGGAGGTGAACCTCTCCATCTGTTCGCTCAGGATGACATTGCGAACCGTGTACCCCTTAGGTGGCCCCTACTGCGGCACGAAGGCTGCTTGCACATCCTCTTTCAAGATAGAAAATAATTTGTGACCAACGGTGTCTAACACTTGTCTGGAGGAGGGCTGGTAGTTCTGTGCAATGGCAGAGATTAGCTCGGGACAATGATGCGTGGGCGGGGTCAGATACCAATATATCTGAGAATAGTATGCGGTGGCCCTTTTATTTTCTATCGAGAGCCTACTCCTCATGAACTCAATGGTGTATCTGAGCTCTTCCACGCTCTTGGAGAGTTCTGTGTCCCTAATATTATCCCACCCATCAATTGGTGGTTCTACAGGTTGTTCATCTTCGAAATCTTCTTTCTCCTCCACAACTTGCTTTTTTGGGTGGAGGTTCAGGTCGACCCTCTTGGGTCTCTGTTTCTTCTCCTCCTGACCCTTCTTTATTTTTTGGGGGCCGTGACTTCTGGCTCCTTCTTCTTTTCCTTGGAGTTTTTCTTCCCCATGGTGAATATTTACAGAAGCAAACCTACAGCACAGAGGATTTTGACACAAGGATTTTGATGCGAAGGTGGGAGAATTACAGGCTAAGCGGCGGAGCTCCTAATCTTGCATGCATCGGTGGGCAAATAGCCTTCTTGCTACCAAGGATTGCGTTTTATAGCCTTAGAAGGCAACTACCTGTATTTATGGCTCCTGCCATAATTGAATTTACATTTCTGACCTGGGAGATCGCTGCAGCATTTGATTGGCTATCCGATGGCGTAGTACGCGGGGCCACGCGCTTCGATGATTATGCCTTGCATTGGAAACGCAACCTGCTGCCACCTCGTACCTGGGCACGAGCTTTTCTCCTAACCGAATCCTCTCGGGATGTGTTCCACCACCTTTGCATTAAACTCACTTGCTTCGAACGCTTTCCAAGGTGGTTGTCGACACATTCCTCTAGGCACGTTTTAAATGTCTTCGCCTTGCACGCTTTTGGATTGGCAAAGTCGAAATCAGGGCTGAAAATGCTTCACGGTGAACCTTCGATGGAAGACTATTTTTTGTGCTTCGGGCCCGAAGTAATTCTTCCTCGCTGCGTCACTTTTTTGCTTCGCGGGATGCTGGCCCCCCCGAAGCTCGTCTTCTTTGGGAAAATGCTTCGCTAGGCTCCTTTTGAAAATTACTTCGCAAAACTTCTGCCTGAAGTAGCTACTTGAAATGCTTCGGTGCGAAGCTCTTTTCATCCCCTACTTCTCTCTTTGATGACTCCCTCGGTCTTCTGAGGACCTTTTGGAAGCCAAAGTGCTTCGCTGCGAAGCATCTCGCGTTAGTTGCTTCGCACTAAAATTTCTCGAAGGAGATTTTCGTCGTGTTCAGCGAAGCTGGGGCTAGCGAAGCTGGAGTTTATCTCTGTAACACTTAGCCTCTCAAAGATCTCGAAGCAGGGAATATATACAAGAATGAAAAACTATGTACAAAGTAGCATTTTTTTTTTTTACATCTTCAGTGATGAAAAGTCTTCAAGTGAAGACCATTGACAGAAATTGGCAACACCTGGCCATCTGCATCTTTGAGGATGAAAGAGTTGGCCGAGTTTACCTTCATGATTTTGAATGGTCCATCCCAGAAAGCATCCAATTTGTCATGATTCCTAGGCTTGGCCTTCCAGGAGTCCCACTTCCATACTAGATCTCCCACTTTGAATGTGCGATCGGATGATTTTTTCTTGAACCAATCTCGGGTGACCTGAGCATGCTTAGCGAAGCTCTGGTAGGCTTTCTCATGATCTTCCTCTAGTTGTAATAGCTGAGCCAATCTATTTTCCATAGGATTGACTCCTCTTTCCTTCTCTAACTGCAATGCAAGGATCTCTACATGGGTAGGTAAGATGGCCTCCTTGCCATAGACCAGGGCATAAGGTGAAGTCTTGATTGACTTCTTGACAAAAATTCGATCGGCCCACAAGGCACGATCTAGAAGGAGATGCCAAGTCCTTTTGTTCATCTCTATGAGCTTTCTTAGCACCCTTAACAAGGTCTTGTTGGTGGATTCTGCCAATCCGTTGCCCTGTGGATAGTAGTTGGAGGAGACTTTATGATATATCCCATATTTGTAGAGGAATTCATTGATTTTGGTGCCTGTGAAGCCAGGACCATTGTCCATGATGATTGCTTCTGGAATGCTGAACCGGGTGATCAATCCTTCTAGGAAGGTGATGACAGTCTCCTGATCTGCATGCTTCGTGGGTGTTGCTTCGGCCCATCTGGTGAAGTAATCAGTTGCGGTCAGGATGAACTTATGCCCAGTAGAGGAGTTCGACGATATGACCCCTATGAAATCCAACCCCCATTGTTGAAAAGGCATTTCTACTTGTATCGGTCGGAGAGGCATTGAAGCATTCCTACTTGGTGAACATTGACACTTGCTCGCATTTGCGACAAACTATGAAGGCATCGACGAAGAGTGTGGGCCAATAATAACCCACCTTGATGATATTTAATGCTGTCGTTCTTCCCACGAAGTGACCTCCAGATAATCTTGAATGGAATTCTCCTAGGACTCTCCTTTTATCATCATCTTTTATGCACCTAAGAAGGACGCCATCAATGTTTCTAAAAAATAGGCCTTCGGGGTGCAAAGTATATCGGGAGGACCGCATCCTAAAATGCCTTCGCTGTGAAGCATTTAGATGTGAAGGACATCTGCTAGTGTTGAAGTATTCGACTATTTCACTGACCCAGTCTTTCTCGTCCTCTTCCTGGTTTGCGAAGCATCCTTCTATTGGAGAGTCATCCCACTGAGATTCTGTAGCTTCGGCCGCTACGCTCTTCGCCAGTTCTTGACACAATGCACGACCACAAACCAGTTTTGTAGGTTTGATCTCGATGTCGAATTCTTGTATCTTGCTGACCCAACTAGCTCTTTTACTACCCAATTCTCCTTGGATGATGAAATTGCGCACATCGGGGTGAATGACAAAGACCGTAACCCGACTTTGGGAGATGAATTGCTTGAATTTCCTAAGAGACTTCATTATTGCATGCACCTGCCTTTCTATGAAATTATATTTTTCTTCATGAGGGTTTATCACTTGGCTTAGAAACGCGATGGGGCGCTCTTCGCCATCTTCCCCCTTTTGTGTCAGGACCGCAGCATAGCTCTCAGGTTCTCCTATGGCATATAGGATGAAGTCCCGATTATAATCAGGGTTGGTCAGGACCGGTGCTTGAGCAATTCGGGCTTTTATTTCTTCGAATGCTTCTTTTCTCTCCTTCGTCCAGATGAATTCTGCACCCTTCTTCAAAAGTTTGGACATCGGCTTGATGACCTAGGCAAAATCTGGGACAAACTTCCTCATGAAGTTGATCTGTCCAAAGAAATATTGAAGTCCTTTCTTGTCCACTGGGAGTGGGAGCTTTCATCAGAGCCTCAGCTCTATCAGGATCTACAGTGAGACCCTTCTCTGATATCACATGTCCCAGCAACTTCCCTTCGCTGACCGTGAATATGGACTTCTTCGGATTGATTGAAATGCCAAACTCTCGGCATTTTTCGAAAATCTATTGTAGGTGTAAGGGGTGATCCTCCCTTCTTCGGGAGAAGATGGTCATGTCATCTAGATAGATAACAATAACCTTATTCAAGAGTTCACCAAAAGCTAGATCCATGGCCCTTTGAAAAGTGGCACCCGCATTCGAAAGGCCGAATGGCATTCGCTGGTAAGCAAATGTTCCCCACTTGGTAGTGAATGCGGTTTTATGCTGGTCTTCGTCCCTAACCCAGATCTGATTGTACCCTGAGAAGCCATCGAGTAAGGAGAAGCATTGAGCCCCAGCCATCGAATGCAAGATCTGATCGATCTACGGGAGAGGGTAGTGATCTTTGAGAGAAGCCTGGTTCAGGTTGCGAAAGTCCACGCATAATCGTATATCTCCATTCTTCTTTCTAACTGGGACTAGATTCGCTACCCAAGAAGAATGCTTGATGGGATAAATTATCTTTGCCTCGAGCATTTTCAGGAGTTCGGCCTTCATCAAGACCTCGATCTTCGGATTGACAGGCCTTTGCTTCTGCCGAAAAGGTTTGATCCCCTCCTGCAACTCAATTGTATGTTGGATCAGTTGTCGATCGTATCCCTTTAAGTCTTGATAAGACCAAGCCACTATGTCGGGATACTTTCTGCACAGAGATCGGATCTGCTCTAGCTCTTCCGAAGTGCAATCTGTTCCAACTTTTATTGCTTTTCCAGGCTCAAGCTCCAAATCTTGATACTGCTTTGCATTAACTTTGATCCTGTGAGAAATTGCTCGATCATTCTGATCAAAGAGGCTTTCAAGAGTAATTAATCCCTTGGGAACATGGTTATTCTTCAATTGAACTAGCCCTTCATATTCTTCTTCGTCAGGGCTTCTCTTCTCAACTGTGGCTGCTTCTTGAATCATAAAATTCACAATCTACTCATCATTGTCAAAAACTTGCCAATGCAGATCTCTGTCTGGGATGGAGGGCCTGTAAATCATCCTCACAGCTTTAGGCTTGTGCACCATATCTTCTGCTGGAGAATACTTGGCTGCA
The DNA here is from genome assembly GCA_028583015.1 of Wollemia nobilis. Taxonomy (NCBI): domain Eukaryota; kingdom Viridiplantae; phylum Streptophyta; class Pinopsida; order Araucariales; family Araucariaceae; genus Wollemia; species Wollemia nobilis. The sequence continues at coordinate 72,749 of JAQPPZ010000523.1, read as the reverse complement.
ATGGATGCTAGAACATCGGCATGTCGGTTCTTTTCTCTTGGAATAGACTGCAGATTGAGAGATTCGAACTGGTCGAACAAGTCCCATACCCTATTTCGGTATGACTTGAGATAGTGCTTCTTTGAAGTGCACTTGTTTGTGACTTGATTGCATACCAATTCAGAATCTCCAAAGATTTGGAGATGCTTTATGCCTAACTTTTTTGCTTTCTTGAGTCCTAGGCATAATGCTTCATATTCTATTGCATTGTTGGTGCAACTCCATACCAACCGGTAACAATATTCCTTCTGCTCTCCAGAAGGTGATACTAAAAGAATCCCCACCTCGGCGCCATTTTTGCATCGGGCGCCATCGAAGAATAATTTCCATAATCCTTGGGCGAAGACCTTATCTTCCGATTTGATGTGTTTCTCAGGCTTGGCGATGGCATAACATCCCATCTCGATTTCTATCATGGCATTAAAGTCTCGCCAATGAAAACTCATCTTCACAACTTAACTGTGCGAGGGACTCCTCGACCAGGTCCACCTGCTCTATCCCTTCCACTATCGCATGCACAGGATCACTGCTCTCTCCTTCGGACATCTTCTCTACGAGGAAGGTAGAAGGCTTCTCATTGTAGATTTTTATCTTCTTTCCTTTGAATGGAATCTCCAAGTGAGAGTAATCCATAGATAGATATCCTCCCAGCTTCGCCGTAAATTCTCTTGACAAGCACATACTGAAGTAGGGCTCAAGGTCAACGACCACCACCTCTTGTATAACTGTGATCTGAGGCATCTTGTGTAGTCGAATAGGAATATCTTTAATCACTCCTACAGTCTTCATAGGAGTACCATCCAACTGGAGCACGCCATGGCTGCTTCGCGTATATTCCATCCCTATCTCTTCGCACACTGCCTTGGGCATGACTGTTGTCACGGCCCCAGAGTCAATCATACAGTTATGTACAATATACCCTTCCATCTGTAGAGACAGGTAGAACGGAGGTGGTCTATTCTTCCCCGTAATGGATGTGGATAGGGTCTGCACTAGGGCAAGCGGTGTTGCCTTTCTTGCTTTGGTTATCTTCAATGATTCTTGCAATAGGTCCACTTGTCCGGTAGTTGCAATGCATCGTATAGACTGATTTTGGCTGGAATCTTCTTCAGCTCATCTACAATGTTGTACGCTAGGGAATTGGGCACCTCAGGTTCCTTTCTCGGCTCATATCTGGTGTGATACTATTTCGTAGCTTCGACCCTTTGTCGCTTGGTCAGCGAAGGAAGCTTGAGCTTCTCTCTAGCCTGTTCCTTAGTTTCCACCTGCGGTGGATTTGTAGGGGCTTGTTGGGCCTTCTCTTTGACTGGTGCAGGCTGTCGAGCTTCGTTCGGGGCCGGAGGAGGTTGTTGTCCTTTCTCATGATGAGCATGCACCTTTAAGGGAGCCATTTGAGTAGCATCCACCTCTATCGACCTTTTTCCTCCTCTGGTAAGGACTAAAACTGGCTCTTCTTCACCAATTACCAGGTTTTGATCCAATTGCCTGATGACGTTGACTTGACCGCCATGACTACTGCTCGCCAGTGTTTGTACATAGTGTTGGTGCAGCATGCAGGTATTCTCTTCGTGAGGGTCATTACACGTGGAGCACCAATGTATATAATCGGAAGTGCTCGGGGCTTCGTCTATTGCAGCATTTCTTGTCGAAGCTCTTCCTTGTTGGACCGCTTGATCTTTAGTAAGCGCAGGTGTAGGATAAGATCTTCTCGGTAGAAACTCTTGTTGCGCTTGCTTCTTCTTCATAATGGTCATGTCATTAGACAGGGTCTGCATTGTGGAGTTCAGGGACTGAACTTCTTGCAGTATTTTGGCTTGCATGTCATCGGCTTTAGGAATAGGTGGCAATGGAGCCATTGTTGGTATTGGAGGTAGGGTGGGGTGTTGAAGTGGTGCTGGCAGTACAGGGAATGCCAAAGTGACCATGGGCTGCGAAGTCAAAAAAGTGGGAAAATGAATTTGTGGAGCGGTGATTTGGGATACAATGGGATTCGGGTTCCAAGATGAGATCGGGTATGCAGGGGTTGCAGAGATCTACGAAGCGGCTACGCTCGCATACTGGGATTGATGGAAATCGGGAAGTATGGGCATCGGCATCCTTTGGGGAAGCTTACCCATAGCTATTAGATCCATCTCCACTTTCTGGGCTAACTCATATAACTCTGGGAAGGTATTGATATTCGAATACCTCACCATGACGCTGATATCAGGATTGAAAGCCCGAAGGAAATAGTATGTTGCAGCTTCGTCAGTTGGTCGAAGTCCAACTGGTATTCTTTGCCAGGTTCGAGCGAACCTAACATTGAAGTCTGTGATCTCTTCTTGTGGATGTCTCTGGATCATTGTGAACTGATGCAGGAGAGAGGTCGGATCGGTGGACTCATTGAAGCTTCGCATCAACTATCCGGCTAACTGGTCCCATCCCGTAATGGTACCGGGTGGTAAAGATCTATACCAGTAGAGGAGTTTCCCTCTAAGAGACAGAACCAGAAGCTTTACCATAACTCGCTCCTCTGTGATGTCATGGATCACCGCCAGAGAAACTATGTCCTGGATGTGCTCCAGAGCAGTCTTCCCAGTTCCATCGAACGTTGGGATCTTCTTTATAGCAGCAGGCGGCACTTGCCCTTGTCCCGCTAGATTTAGCGGTCCTGAAGAATTCCATGCTGGGAATAATCTGGGCGGTGGTTGCTACTGCATTTGTTGTTGTTGTTGTTGTTGTTGTGCCATATTTACTCTTGGATTTTGAGAAACAGGAATTCCCGAAGCTCCTCCTTGATTGCTAACAGGACGACCAATAGGAATGGAGGCACTAGGATGCTTCGGTGAGTTGGGAGGATTAGGAGGAAAGCTAGCCGTTGTGCTATCAGAAGTTAGGCCTTGTTCATCAACAGTGGCCTCTTGCGAGGATGTTCCACGTAACAGAGACTCGGGGGTGACCAACCTAGATCGTTCCCCAAAGGCATCAATATCTAGCTCAAAGAACTCAGTTTCCTCTCCTCTATTCCTAACTCTCCATCTTGTTTGCATGAAGGCACAGACTTCGATACCGGTCTCTACGACTTAAATATTCTCGGGTAAACAGAGTCGCCAGATGCTAAGAGTCTTTTGGTAATGAGAGCATCGGTTCTCACTACCACTCACAAGGTGAGACTGATCGGGTCCCACCGGGCGTGCCAAAAACTGTTGGTCATCAAATCTGCCCAGGAAAGGATTTGGGTAAGTGTATGCGCCCTAGACCTGGACCAACATTGAAAGGCCGAAGGGAAGAGATGCCCCTCGTGCCAATCTCCGGAGAAAGGTCGGCTCCTATACTAAACTACTTTGATGTTTAAGATAAGGGTGCAGGAAAGAGATAAACAGAGTAAGGGTGCAGGAAAGAAATAAAAGAGTAAGGGAAGAAATTTTAGTAGTTTAATGGTGGGAAAGAACCAGAAGCACGATTGCTAGCCAATAGCTTGAAACAGTAGCAAAGAACACCAAGAATAAATGAAATGAATGCAATATTAATCCTCCTATGTATCCTCTGGACGAGTTCCAGGATTACCCTTCCCTGTCATCAAAATTCAGAGTTCAGAGTTACGACGACGAAGAAGGAGTGAATATGACAGAAACACTATCCACAGGCAGCATAAAAGAAAACTAATACAACATTTTCCTCCCCTATGTATCCTTCAGGAAAATCTCAGGGTTCCACTCCAATCACACACCTAAATCCAGAGTTCAGAATTACAGTATGCAAATGAAGAAAAGATAAAAGAAATAATCGTAGAAGGCAGCATAAAAGAGAGAAATAGAGTCCAAAGCTCTTTAGTATTAATCACAGGAATCTAAGTTACAACAGCTTTCTAGCAGAAAGTTCCCCCCCTTTTACATTACAATGCCTGGGTTTTTATAGAGGACCCGACCCTCTGAGCCATTAATGCACAAAATGGAGGAGTACACCCTCGAAACCTGAGAAGTCGGCTCTTCGCAGCCCTCGTGACTGAGCTCTCAAATCTGTTACCAAAACTGGAAACTATGATCGGGTCAGCCATGGAAAAATGCATTAATGAGCCACTTGAACGTCCTTGGCTTCTGGGTGCAGTGCTCGAGTGGCCGCCATGCTCGTCGGGCTCTTCTCTAGGAACTGATACTTCATTTCCAATTGCTAAAAATGAGCAACGAGCTTATCGGGCACGTAAAAATGCATTTATGAGGCACTTGATCGCCTCAAAAAAATACCCGACTTGGAGTGCGTGCCCTTGAAGCGCTTCGCTGGACCTTTATTCACAACTTCGCTTCGCAATGGATTTGAGCCGAAGCAGATCCTCCTTCTCGGTTTGTACTTCGCATGGTGGAGCTTCGCAAAACTGCTTCGGGGGTGGTGAGTGCCGAAGCATATTTCCTTCGCAAGATGGGCTCTTCATTTCTCGCTGCTTCGTTGAAGAGACGTGCCAAAATAGCTTCGCTGATGAACTGTCAAAATGCTTCGCCGATGCATTGTAGAAATGCTTCACTGCGATCTTCTTTCAAAACTACGGTTCGGGGGAGCTTGGGCCGAAGCACATTCTTGCCTTCAAAAAATGTTTCGTTCTTCACGGCTGCTATCACTTCGGGTGAAAATGCTTCGGATGAAAGCTAGCCGAAGCAGATGCTTCGCAACAACTTTTGGCGAAGTGGAAATGGTTCACTGGTGGATAGCTCCGAAGTGGGTGCTTCGATGATTTTTTGGCGAAGTACTTTTCAATGTTGCGCTCTTTCAAATTCCGCTTCGCAAGTTTTCTGGCCGAAGTAGCTGTTTGAAGTGCTTCGGGCCCGAAGTAGTTTTCTTGCCTTAGCGATTTCGGACCATGATTTTAGACTTTCCTTCTTTGGCGAAGCTGTTCTTTTGAAATGCCGCTTCGCAAAAATATCGCCCGAAGTAGCTGTTGGAAATGCTTCGGGTGCGAAGCTTTCTTTTACGCCTTCCTTGTATTCTTTCTTCGACAACACCGCTTCACAAAATTCTCGCCCGAAGTAGCTTCTTGAAGTGCTTCGGGTGCGAAGCTCTTTTCATCCTTCATCTCTTCCTTTGGCGAAGCTATTTACCTCTTCCCGCGAAGCTTTTTTCCTTAGTCCGCTTAGTAGCGAAGCTCTTTCATCTTTATTTTATGTACAAAGGGGGTGGCAGGGAAAGCCAAAATTGCTATAACTTACAAATATTCAACAAAAGAAATACTTTACAAAAGAAACACTATACAAAATTTTGATTTCTTTCTACCCCATTGTGCAATGTGACAAAATTGTCAACAGTATCCAGCATTGATATCACGTACGCTAAGTTTCTTAAATCCCCATAATATGAGAATTGATGTGGTCACAAAATCATTCAATCGCGCATCTTCAGATGTCCAGTATGAGCAATGGTATGAAACTCCTTATGTCATTACAAATATTCTAGCTCCTCTCTTAATGGCTTGGGAAAATCCCATCTTCATAGATCCGTTTTATCGCTACCAGAGAAAAGTGACCATATTCCAAGAGATCTTGTCATTCCATACTAAAGTTATCGTAACTTCAAGGACAAGTTCAAAATTCCAAAATGTTTGGTCACACAAAATTTTCTCAAAATATGGTACAAGCATCATAATATTCCTTGTGCAAGGGCATGGTTTATGATAATACCTCGTAAGGTTGCCATGTCAGACACTCTTGAAGAGGTAAAGGATTTGTAATCATCAAACTGTATGTGGAACTTTTGAGGGATAGTCTATAGGAGATATTATCGCAATAGGATGTTTGTCAATTCAATGCAGATATTCTAGCTAAAGAAAACTCACTCATTGCGATTATGCGGATTTAGTGAAAAGATAACAGTTTTGGCATTAAATATTTTGAAAAGCATAAAACTCTATGAACCTACGGAGGATTGTTTTAATATGATACAAGAGTGCATAGAAAGAGAATACCTAGATCATAAAATGCATGATAGACTTCATTGCCTCCTTTGTTTGAGCTTTTCAAACTTTAACACTTCTATCTCATATTTGTGTTACAATGCTTATATTGAAGGACTTTGCTATGGCAAATTATCCAAGGCAGACGTTATTCATATTGCAGATGCATTGAAAGACACATTCCCCCCATGCTCACCATGGAAAAGGGACTTTCATATCGAGCCTTTGTTGTCGACGGGTTCCAAGCGAACAGACAACTGCCCTCTTGAAAATGATTATGAAGTAAACTCTTCTGTTGATGTTTATTTCCAAATCGGTCGAGACACACCCAAATATCGGGCTATAGCAAATTTCTTTGAACATATTTTTTCTCCTCCATTCTACTCTCAGCTGAGAGTAAAGGAGCAGCTGGGGTACTATTGAAAATTTTGTCACATTGCACAATGGGGTAGAAAAAATAAAATTTTTTGTAAAGTATTTCTTTCAATTTCATGAATTTGTTCCCTTGCTTTTAGAAACAACATTTTCAAGTGTTGCAGCAATTTTGGCTTTCCCTGCCATTCCCCCTTGTACATAAAATGAAGATGAAAGAGCTTCGCTGACGAACAAGCTAAGGAAGATAGCCTCAAGGGAAGAAATGAAGGATGAAAACTACTTTGGGCCCGAAGTCCCTCAAACAGCTACTTCGGGCAAAAATCTTGCGAAGCGGCGTTGCCAAAGAAGGAATTCAAAGAAGGCATAAAAAAGAGCTTCACACTTGAAGCAATTCTAGCAGCTACTTCGGGCGAAATTTTTGCGAAGCAGCATTCAAGCGGCATTTCAAAAGAACAACTTCATTGAAGAAAATTGCGGTCTGAATTTGCTAAGGCAGATAAAACTACTTTGGTCCCGAAGCACTTCAAACAACTACTTCGGGTGAGAATTTTCGTTGAAATAGGGAAGAAGAATGAAAACTACTTTGCACCTGAATCATTTCAAAAGGCTACTTCGGATGAAAATCTTACAAAAAGGGATTTGAAGGAGCGCAACGTTGAAAATACTTCATCAAAAAACCGTCGAAGCACCCACTTCGGGCCTCCCCACCAGCGAACCATTTCTACTTCATCGAAAGTCGTTGTGAAGCATTTGCTTTGGCAAACCTTCGTGTGAAGTACTTTCACCCGAAGTGGAAGCAGTCAAAGCATTTTTGAAGGCAAGAATGCGCTTTGGCCAAAATCCTCCCAAACCACAATTTTGAAGGAAGATCGCGACGAAGCATTTTAACAGTTCATCAGCGAAGCAGTTTTGGCACGTCTCTCCAACGAAGCAACGAGAAGTGAAGAGCCCATCTTGCGAAGGAAATATGCTTCGGCACCCACCATCCCCAAAGTAGTTTTGCGAAGCTCCACCATGCGAAGTACAAATCAAGAAGGAGGATCTACTTTGGCACAAGTCCATTATGAAGCGGAGTTGTGGACAAAATTCAGCGAAGCGCTTCAAGGGCACGCGCTCCAAGTCGGGTATTTTCTCGAGGTGATCAAGTGCCTCATAAATGCATTTTTACGTGCCCGATAAGCTCGCTGCTCATTTTTAGCAATTGGAAATGAAGTATCAGTCCTAGAAGAAGAGCTCGATGAGCATGGCGGCCACTCAAGCACTATACCTAGAAGCCAAGGATGCTCAGACGACTCATTAATGCTTGTTTCCATGGTTGACCCGATCGTAGTTGCTAGTTTTGGTAACATATTTGAGAGCTCAGTCACGAGGGCTATGAAGAGTCGACTTCTTAGGTTTCGAGGGTGTACTCCTCCATTTTGTGCATTTATGGCTCAGAGGGTCGGGTCCTCTATAAAAACCCAGGCATTATAATGTAAAAAGGGGGGAACTTTCTGCTAGAAATCTATTGTAACTTAGATTCCTGTGATTAATACTAAAGAGCTCTGGACTCTATTTCTCTCTTTTATGCTGCCTTCTATGATTATTTCTTTTATCTTTTCTTCATTTGCATACTGTAATTCTGAACTCTGGATTTAGGTGTGTGATTGGAGTGGAACCCTAAGATTTTCTCGAAGGATACATAGGAGAGGAAAACGTTGTGTTGGCTTTCTTTTATGCTACTTGTGGATAGTGTTTTTGTTATATTCACTTTTCTTAATTGTCATTACTCTGAACTCTAAATTTCGATGAAAGGGAAAGGAGAATCCTGGAACTCATCTAGAGGATACATAGGAGGGCTAATATCGTGTTCATTTCATTTATTCTTGGTGTTCTTTGTTGCTATTTCAAGTTATTGGCTAGTAATCGTGCTTCTGGTTCTTTCCCACCATTAAACTACTAAAATTTCTTCCCTTACTCTTTTATTTCTTTCCTGCACCCTCACTCTGTTTATCTCTTTCCTGCACCCTTATCTTAAACATCAAAGTAGTTTAGTATAGGATCCGACCTTTCTCCGAAGATTGGTACGAGGGGCATCTCTTCCCTTCGGCCTTTCAATGTTGGTCCAGGTCTAGGGTGCATACACTTACCCAAATCCTTTCCTGGGTAGATTTGATGACCAATAGTTTTTGGCATGCCCGATGGGACCCGGTCAGTCTCACCTTGTGAGTAGTAGTGAGAACCGATGCTCTCATTACCAAAAGACTCTTAGCATCTGGCGACTCTGTTTACCCAAGAATATTTAATTCATAAAGACCGGTATCAAAGTCTGTGCCTTCATGCAAATAGGATGGAGAGTTAGGAATAGAGGAGAGGAAACTAAGTTCTTTGAGCTAGATATTGATGCCTTTGGGGAACGATCTAGGTTAGTTACCCCCGAATCTCTGTTACGTGGAACATCCTCGCAAGAGGCCATTGTTGACGAACAAGGCCTAACTTTTGATAGCACAGTGGCTAGCTTTCCTCCTAATCCTCCCAACTCACCGAAGCATCCTAGTGCCTCCATTCCTATTGGTCATCCTATTAGCAATCAAGGAGGAGCTTCGAGAATTCCTGTTTCTCAAAATCCAAGAGTAAATATGGTACAACAACAACAACAACAAATGCAGTAGCAACCATCGCCCAGATTATTCCCAACATGGAATTCTTTGGGACCGCTAAATCTATCGGGACAAGGGCAAGTATCACCTGTTGCTATAAAGAAGATCCCAATGTTCGATGGAACTGGGAAGACTGCTCTGGAGCACATCCAGGACATAGTTTCTTTGGAAGTGATCTATGACATCATAGAAGAGCATGTTATGGTAAAGCTTATGGTTCTGTCTCTTAGAGGAAAACTCCTCTACTAGTATAGATCTTTACCACCCGGTACCATTACGGGATGGGACCAATTAGTCGGACAATTGATGCGAAGATTCAATGAGTCTGTCAATCCAACCTCTCTCTTGTATCAGTTCACAACGATCCAGAGACATCCACAATAAGAGATCGTCGACTTCAATGTTAGGTTTGGTCAAACCTGGCAAAGAATACTAGTTGGACTTTGGCCAACTGACGAAGCTACAATGTACTATTTCCTTCGAGCTTTCAATCCTGATATCAACGTCATGGTGAGGTATTCAAATATCAATACCTTCCCGGAGTTATATGAGTTAGCCTAAAAAGTGGAGATGGATCTAATAGCTATGGGTAAGCTTCCCCAAAGGATGTCGATGCCCATACTTCCCGATTTCCATCAATCCTAGTATGCAAGCGCAGCTGCTTCGCAGATCTCATCAACCCCTGCATACCCTATCTCATCTTGGAACCTGAATCCCATTGTGTCCCAAATCACCACTCCACAAATTCATTTTCCCACTTTTTTGACTTCGTAGCCCACGGTCACCTAAGAATTCCCTGTACTGCCAGCACCACTTCAAAACCCCGCCCTACCTCCAATACCAACAATGGCTCCATTGCCACCTATTCCTAAAATCGATGACATGCAAGCCAAAATACTGCAAGAAGTTCAGTCCCTAAACTCCATAGTGTAGACCCTATCTAATGACATGACCATTATGAAGAAGAAGCAAGTGCAACAAGAGTTTCTATCGAGAAGATCTTATCCTACACCTACGCTTACTAAAGATCAAGCGATTCAGCAAGGAAGAGCTTTGACAAGAAATGCTACAATAGATGAAGCCCCGAGCACTTCTGATTATATACATTGGTGCTCCAAGTGTAATGACCCTCACAAAGAGAATACATGCATGTTGCATAAACACTATGTACAAACGCTGGTGAGCAGTGGTCATGGCGAAAAGGTCAACGTCATCAGGCAATTGGATCAAAATCTGGTAATTGGTGAAGAAGAGCCAGTTGCAGTCCTTACCAGAGGAGGAAAAAGGTCGATAAAAGTAGATGCTACTCAAATGGATCACTTAAAGGTGCATGATCATCATGAGAAAGGACAACAACCTCCTCTAGCCCTGAACGAAGTTCGACAGCCTGCACCAGTCAAAGAGAAGGCCCAACAGGTCCCTGCAAATCCATTGTAGGTGGAAACTAAGGAACAGTCTCGAGAGAAGCTCAAACTTCCTTCGCTAACCAAGCGACAAAGGGTCAAAGCTACGAAATAGTATCACACCAGATATGAACCAAGAAAGGAACCTGAGGTGCCCAATTTCATAGCATACAACATTATAGATGATCTGAAGAGGATTCCAACAAAAATCAGTCTATATGACGCACTGCAACTACCCGAACAAGTGGATCTGTTGCAAGAATCATTGAAGATAACCAAAGAAAGAAAGGCAGCACCGCTTGCCCTAGTGTAGCCCTATCCACATCCATTATGAGGAAAAATAGGCCACCATCATTCTACATGTCTCTACAGATGGAAGGGTATGTTGTACATAACTGTATGATTGACTCTGGGGCCACGACAACAGTCATGCCCAAGGCAGTGTGCGAAGATATAGGGATGGAATATACGTGAAGCAGTCACGGTGTGCTATAGTTGGATGGTACTCCTATGAAAACTGTAGGAGTGATTAAATATATTCCTATCCAACTACACAAAATGCCTCAGATCATGGTTATACAAGAGGTGGTAGTCATTGACCTTGAGCCCTACTTTAGTGTGTGTTTGTCGAGAGAATTTATGGCAAAGCTGGGAGGGTATCTATCTTTGGATTACTCACACTTGGAGATTCCATTCAAAGGAAAGAAGATAAAAATCTACAACGAGAAGCCTTCTACCTTCCTCATAGAAAAATTTCCGAAGGGGAGAGCAGCGATCATGTGCACGCAATAGTGGAAGGGATAGAGCAAGTGTACCTAGTCGAGGAGTCCCTCGCATAGTTAAGTTGTGAAGATGAGTTTTCATTAGCATACTTTAATGCCATGATAGAAATCGAGATGGGATTTTATGCCATCGCCAAGCCTGAGAAACACATTAAGTCAAAAGATAAGGTCTCTGTCCAAGGCAAATTATGGAAATTATTCTTTGATGGCGCCCAATGCAAAAATGGTGTTAGGGCTGGGATTCTTTTAATATCACCTTCTGAAGAGCAGAAGGGATATTGTTACCATTTGGTGTGGATTTGCACCAACAATGCAGTAGAATATGAAGCATTATGCCTAAGACTCAAGAAAGTAGAAAGGTTGGGCACAAAGCATCTCCAAATATTTGGATATTCTGAATTGGTATGCAATCAAGTCACAAAAAAGTGCACTTCAAAGAAGCACTATCTCAAGTCATACCGTAACAGGGTATGGGACTTGTTTGACCAATTTGAATCTCTCAATCTATAATCTATTCCAAGAGAAAAGAACCGACACGTCGATGTTTTAGCATCCATCACATCCAGGTACTCTCTAGCAGAACACATGGTGCATAAGCCCAAATTTGTGAGGATGATTTATAGGCCCTCTATCCCAGATAGAGATCTGCATTGGCAAGTTTTTGATAGTGATGAGCAGATTGTGAATTTCATGATTCAGGAAGTAGCCACAGTTGAGAGCAGAAGCCATGACGAAGAAGAATATGAAGGGCTAGTTCAATTAAAGAATAATCATGTGCCTAAGGGATTAATTACTCTTGAAAGCCTCTTTGATCAGAATGATCAAGCAGTTTCTCATAGGATCAAAGTTAATGCAAAGCAGTATCAAGATTTAGAACTTAAACTTAGGAAATTAATAAAATTTGGGATAGATTACACTTCGGAAGAGCTAGAACAGATCTAATCTCTATGCAGAAAGTATCCCGACACAGTGGCTTGGTCTTATCAAGATCTAAAGGGATATTATTGGCAACTGATCCAACATACAATTGAGTTGCAGGAAGGGATCAAACCCTTCCGATAGAAGCAAAGGCCTGTTAATCCAAATATTGAGGTCCTGATGAAGGTTGAACTCCTAAAGATGCTCGAGGCAAAGATAATTTATCCCATCAAACATTCTTCTTTGGTAGCGAATCTAGTCCCAGATAGAAAGAAGAATGAAGATATACGATTGTGCACGGACTTTCGCAACCTGAACCAGGCTTCTCTTAGATATCACTACCCTCTCCCACAGATCGATCAGATCTTGCATTCAATTTTTGGGGCTCAACACTTCTCCCTACTCGATGGTTTCTCTAGATACAATCAAATTTGGGTCAGGGACGAAGACCAACACAAAACTGCATTCACTACCAAGTCGGGAACATTTGCTTACAAGCGAATGCCATTCGGCCTTTCGAATGTGAGGGCTACTTTCAATTGGGCAATGGATATAGCTTTTGGTGAATGTAGTAATGAAGTCTCTTAGAAAATTCAAGTAGTTCATATCTGAAATTTGGGTTACAGTCTTTGTCATTCACCCTGATGTGCACAATTTCATCATCCAAGGAGAATTGGGTAGTAAAAGAGCCGGTTAGGTCAACAAGATACAAGAATTTGATATCAAGATCAAACCTACAAAATTGGTTTGCGGTCGTGCATTATTTCAAGTACTGGCGAAGAGCGTAGCGGCCAAGGCTACAAAATCTCAATGGGATGACTCACCAGTAGAAGAATGCTTTGTAAACTAGGAAGAGGACGAGAAATATTGGGTCAGTGAAATAGTCAAATACTTCAACACCGGCAGATGTCCTTCACATCTAAATGCTTCATAGCAAAGGCATTTCAGGATGCGGTCCTCCCGATATACCTTGCGCCCCGAAGGCCTATTTTTTAGAAATATTGATGGCATCCTTCTCAGGTGTATAAAATATGATGATAAAAGGAGATTCTTGGGAGAATTTCATTCAGGATTATCTGGAGGTCACTTCGCAGGGAGAACAACGACATTATATATCATCAAAGCGGGTTATTACTAGCCTACACTCTTCATTGATGCCTTCACAGTTTTTTGCAAATGTGAGCAGTGTCATAAGTTCACCGACCGAAGCATAAATGCTTCAATGCATCTCCAACTAATACAAGTAGAAACTCCCTTTCAAAAATGGGGGCTAGATTTCATAGGGGTCATATCATCGAAATCCTCCGCTGGGCATAAGTTTGTCCAGACCACAACTGATTACTTTACCATATGGGCCGAAGTAGTTCCCATGAAGAATGTAGATTAGGAGACCGTCATCGCTTTCCTAGAGGGATTGATCACCCGGATCGACATTCCAAAAGTGATCATCATGGACAATGGTCCTGGCTTCGTAGGAGCCAAAATCAATGGATTCATTTACAAATATGGGATATATCATAAAGTATCCTCCAACTACTATCCACAGGGAAACAGATTGGCAGAATCCACCGACAAGACCTTGTTAAGGGTGCTAAGAAAGCTCATAGAGATGAAAAAAAGACTTGGCCTCTCCTTCTAGATCGTGCCTTGTGGGCCTATCAAATTTCTATAAAAAAGTCAATCAAGACTTCACCTTATGCCCTGGTCTACGTCAAGGAGGCCATCTTACCTACCCATGTAGAGATCCTTGCATTACAGCTGTTAGAAGGAGAAGGAGTCAATCCTATGAAAAATAGACTGGCTTAGTTGTTACAGCTATAAGAAGATCATGAGAATTCTATCAAAGCTTCGCTAAGCATGCTCAGGTCACCCGAGATTGGTTCAAGAAGAAATCATCTGATCACACATTCAAAGTGGGAGATCTGGTATGGAAGTGGGACTCTTGGAAGGCCAAGCTTGGGAATCATGACAAGCTGGATGCTTTCTGGGATGGGCCGTTTGAAATCGTAAAGGTGAACTCGGCCAACTCTTTCATCCTCACGGATGCAAATGGCTAGGTATTACCAATTTCTATCAATTGTCTTCATCTGAAGACTTTTCATCGTTGAGGCAAAACAAAAAAAAAATGTGTTTCAAATTTTACTTTTGTATGTAAAATTGTATCTTTGTATATACTCTGTTCCAATATTACAAGGAGGTTACGTATCACACCATCGCAGTGACAAATTCTAGCTTCGTTGGACCTAGCAAGGATCTCCTTTAGGGATTTTGTGTGTGAAGTAATTGATGTGATATGCTTCGCAGTGAAGCACTTTGGCTTGGAAGGAGTCCTCGAAAGAAACAAGGCTAAGAAATGCTTCACAAAAGGAGTATGAGCGAAGCAGTTTTCAAAGAAAATCCAGCGAACCGTTTTCCAAGAGGAACAAACTTTGGAAAATTTTAGTGCGAAGCAACTGACGCGAGATGCTTCGTAGTGAAGCACTTTGGCTTCCAAAATGTCTTCAAAATACCGAAGGCGTTATCAAAAGGGAAAAGTAGGAACGAAAAGAGCTTCACACCCAAAGCATTTCAAGCAGCTACTTCGGGCAGGAGTCTTGCGAGGCATATTTCAAAAGAAGCTTAGTGAAGCATTTTCCAAAGAGGACAAGCTTCAAGGGAGGCTAGCCTTCCACGAAGCAAAGTAGTGATGCAGCGAGGGATAATTACTTCAGGCCCGAAGCATAGAAGATCGATCCATGCTGGAGGTTCACTGCGAAGTAGTTTTAGCATCGACATCATTTTGCCCACCCAATGGACAAGGAGCATTTAAAATGTTTCTTGGGGGACACACCAACGACAACCTAGGGGATTGTACGGGGCAAGCGATTTTAATGCAAAGGTGGCAGAACACATCCCGAGAGGATTCGGTTAGGATAAAAGCCCGCTCTAAGGTACGAGGTGGTAGCAGGTCACGTTCTCGATGCAAAACATAATCATAAAAGCGCATGGACCCATGTACTATGCCACCGTGAAACCAATCAGAGGGCACGACAACCTTCCTCATTCGAGTTGAAATTTTAATTAGGGTAGGTGCCATAAATTTAGGTAGTTGCATTTTAGGGCTATAAAATGCAAGACCCTAGCAGTGAGAAGGTTATTCATTCATCATTTCATGCAAGACTAAGAGCCTTCGCTATTAATCTGCAATTCTCATGCCCTTTGCATTGAAATTCTTGGTGCTAAAGTCCTTTGTATTGTAATCCCTGCTTCTGTCGTAAGACATCCAACATGGGGAAGAAAAACTCCAAAGAGAAAGGAAAGGAACCAGAAGTAGCCGGCCCTAAAAAAACAAAGAAGGGCAAGGAGGAGAAAAAAGTAGAAATCAAAGAAGGTTAACCTGAACCTCCACCCAAAAAAGCAAGTCGTAGAAGAGAGAGAAGATTCTGAGGACGAACAGCTTGAAGAACCACCAATTTATGGGTGGCAAAAAATTAGAGACACAGAGCTTTCAAAGGGTGTGGCTGACCTCCGAAGCACTATTGAATTTATGACAAGTAGACTCACCCCAGAGAACAAGAGAGCTGCTGCATATTACTCTTAAATTTACTGGTATTTGACCCCGCCCGCTCACCATTGTCCTAAATTAATCTGTGTTATCACGCAGAACTACCATCCTACCTCCAGGCAAGTGTTGGATGCTACGGGCCATAAGTTGTTTTCAATTCTAAAGGAAGATGTGCAAGCAACCTTCACGCCACAGTAAGGGCTACGCAAGGGCTATTCGGTTCACAACGTCATTCTGAGAGAACAGATGGAGAGGTTCACCTCCAACAACTACATATTGAAATTCCTATGCGAAAACCTCAAAATCGGGCTCCCTTCAGGCAAGCTTCCCCAAATGCCCTTACCCTTGGTGGCCTTCAAGAATATCGATATTTTCTCTATCATTGCATGGGTGGCGGGCCTGTCGATAGATGCTTCGGTGCAACCCTGGCAGGTGTCTTTGGCTGAATGTATTTTGAGAGGGGAATTCTATGCCCTTGATGCTTCAAGACCAAACACCAACCTAGTTTTCTTCGATTGGGCAGAATGGGTGGCCCGAACCTTGCACACACGGCTTACCAGCATGAAGAATTTGGCGACGGGCCAGTACTTTACACCCTATTCTTTCCTTGTTTGGTTTTTTTTCTACCATGTACATAAGCAATTCCCCCACATTGCCATTTCTTCGAGCGGCAAGGATGGAAATCCTCTGCCTGTGTACTAGTGGACTCCCCTCCTATTGAGGATAGAGTCTTATTATTATTTTAATCAATAGTTCTTGGGACCTGCTATGCATTTGTTGAAGGGTTCTTGCCCTCGGGTGCCCCTCAGTTTGAGAGATAGAGTAGTAATGGAGAAGAAGGGAGACATCTTTCAATTAACACAGGGACTGGTGATTCGCCTGTTTGGATTCATAGGGAAACCATTCCTGCTACCTGTCTTCCCTGATGAGACCCAAAAGTGCCTCATTATTGCACAATGTTTGACTACCATATGATAAGTTAATTGTCAAATAGTTGACTAAAATATACTATTTGTTAAGTGTTTACATGATTTTATGTTAGGAATACTATATCTCTGTTTTTGACTATTTTCAGCATTTTGTGACTGATTTTGCTTGATTAAGTAGCAAGTAAGAACATGCATTTCAATTAACCAAATGTGGTATTCTGATATCCATTAACTTCTTAATGGTTTTTGAATTTTTTCATGCACTTCAACTTATTTCAAATCCACATTGAAGCCAAAATTTTAGGACTGTCATAAATCTAAAAATCTAAAAAAATAGTCATAAAAATCAGCAAGTTGTTACTTTATAGGAACACCTTGAAGTTGTCAAGAAAAGCATGTGGATAGGTATAACAGGGTATAATAGAGCATGGGGAAATTGTGCAGCACTGTTGCACTATTTCAGCATGGTTACTTGGTGAATGAAGTGTATAAATTCAGTAGCAACTTGATGTACTCCTTCATGTTGATATTTGAATAATTTTTCCATGTTATAATTTGTTTGAATTTGCAAGAAATGCCAATATTTTACAACTGTGCAGCGAAACTGGAAAATGCAGTAATTTACCATGTAAATTCTAGCAAGCTACCAATGAATGGCAAGGCATGGAATTCACATATGGAGAGGAAGGCTATTGCAATCTGATCCTGAGGGCTAATACACTTGATAAATGCAACTAAAATCATTTGAAGAGCACACAGTTGTTAATTTCAAAGATCTTCGGAATGAACAAGACATCTTCGAAATGAGAAATATAGTCTCTTCGGAATGAGCCACTTATCTTCGAAATGAGAACAGAAAAATGCTTTTTGACTTTTTGACTATTTTTGACGATGGAAAAAGAGAAAGAAGGTTGAAAATATTAAAATAAAATATCTCCCATCTGACTTTGTCATCCTTGCCGTCCAAAGCCACCATTCATGGAAAAGATCAATTTTGATTCTCTTCTAGGATAAACCCAGAAAAACTGTAGCATAATAGAAAGTTGTTTGCAAGATAGAAATGGCATATTCTAAAGTGGATAAAGATGTGTGAGATATTTTTAGACTCCTCTCACATACTCCCACCATTGAAGATGCTTTCTAAGGGCCAATGACTACTACTGCAACATAAATTGTCTAGATTTGCATTTATTTCAGATCCAGAATTATTGGCAAATCACTATAAAGCAGCACATAGGATGATTTGAGCATGGTATATGTTGTAAATATTTATATAAATAACACAGCTTCCTCCTTGGTTAAGCTAGTTAGGAATTAGAATAGAGAAGAGTTTTCAATAGCAGCAATTAGGACTGGTACAGACAATTTTTTGTAATGATTTTCAGCATGTTCTGTCATCAATAAAAGTGCAGCTATTTTATCATTTTATGTTCTGAGTGTTAATTAGTTAAGGAGTGCTTTTCACATCCTTATAGATTAGGAAGTATGGGCCCACTTCCAGATCTAGAAGGAGGGATTTTATGGTAGGTTTTAATCTGTAATTTTGCTACAGCAGAATTAATAGATTGCTTGCCATATTTCATTTTCTTATTTTTATTTTGTATTATGTGATTTATATTTTCTATTATGTTTGTGTACAAAATTTGTGTGTATGTCAGATGACAAATTATATTAAGCATTTTTCTTTTGATTTCCATGTTTTCCCTGCTTTTCTCTTTTAGCAACTTTCTATTTTTAGCGTATTTCATTTTGCTGTCAATTCTTGTAGCAAAAGCTTGATGACCTTTTGTGGTAGGATGTTGATAGGTGTTTTAGCATAAGTTTCATTTACAAGCATCATTTCAATTATGCAAGAGTAACTAGGTTTCAATTCTACAAATGTAACTTAGGATTTCATTTCAGCAACATTTCAATTTAGCAATTTCAATTCTACAAAAGTAGATTAGATTTCAATTTAGCAATTTCAATTCATGCAATTGTAGTTAATTGTTAAATTTTGCAATTTAGATTTAGTTTTCAATTCCTATAATTTATTTCAGTTTCCATTCTTTAGACTAGGTTTAGTGTGACACCAAAAGGCTAAACCAAAATCTGCTTCACCAATAAATGCTTGAAATCTAAATGCCTGAATTGTACTCTGCCCTAGCCTTCTATCGTAGACAGCCTTGGACACCACACCGGATTGATAAATAATTGATATTAAATGATGATACTGAACGACACTCATCATTTTGGCATCATTTTCGGGGAACATGGTGTTGTTAGAGGGTAAAAGCAGTCAAATGATTATTATTATGCTATCTTATGAAGTTTAGAGTAAAATCTGAATGAAATAGCTGGTATAACTAATAATTATTGATAGTTGTATTTCAGTCCATTTAGAAAACAAGCAACCACAGGGAGGTGATCTTCACACTTGGGGGTTAAATTGCCTATGTTTGAAATTCTTGATAAAAATAGAAAGAATTCATCATCCTCATTATCAAGAAACATAAGATCTCTTAAAAATTTTAGAATAGCCATCTGTTAGTACTACCCTTTTTATATCCATATCATCAGGGTAGTATAAACAAATTTGTACTAGGTGTTGAAAATATATCATGGTAGATATATAAGACTATCCTTTGAACAAAATAGCCATATCAGCTACCTGTAGCATTTGTTTACAAGAACATATCATTGATGAATGTCATTTACTTCCATAACTTAGAGATGCAAAATCTGTTGCCTAGTCTGAATTCTTCTCAAAGAGAGATCCCAACAACAACAAACAGGGCAAGTAAATCAACCACCACCTTCAGCCCAACCTGTGACCAATATGAATAATACAGGACAGGCAACCCCTATCTATGTAGCTGAATCTAGTATTAAAAAAAAAAACTATAGGAAATGTTATTGACTGCAGCAACATCCAACTGTGCTCAAACAAGAACTTACCTGAGCTTGAAGAGACAAAATCAATGGAGATACACAAAAAACCTTTAGTCCAAACACACTGAAAATAGCCTTGGATAAAGGAGAAAAACTAGAAAAAATGCACATAGAAAATTTACTTCCATTTTACAAAGGGGTAAATTATGTCCTCCTAGGAATGAAACAAATTGAAGTGCAGCCAAGAAAATTCTTGAACATTATTAGTTGGTTGACTTATAAAAAAAAAGCAAAATTGTTGTTATTTTGAAACAATATTTCAATACCTTACATGGAATTACAAGGGTATATCAAGATTTTATCTTGATGTAAGCACTTAACATCTTTTGGGAATTGGTGTTTAATTATTTCAAGAACAGATTGACAATATTTTGCAGACTAGGAGGCATGGACAACACTTGATTGAAGAAGTTTTTAGATATGGAGCAGTGCTTCTTTTTCCCATTGGTAATTCATGGAGGATGTTAGTGGTGAATGGACATTGCCTTTGGGTATAACATGCACCATTAACTAAGGAGGAGTTCTTGAAGGATATTTCATTGGATGTACACATAATGGAAGAGAATTTCTCTTCAATATCAGATTCAGAGTGATGATAAAAAGTTTGACAAAAATAAAAATACAAGAAAAGCAAAAAGAAGAATAGTCTTATTTGTGAACTTCCTTCTTGGGTACAAGCAAGACAAAAAAAATTGAAAAAAAAAAAAGAGAAAAAAAAAAATTTGTAGCAAAGGCATGTCCCACAAAATGGGAATACATGAGGACAAGCATCAATTTAAACAAGGAAGGGGAACAATGGAGCCAATACTTCATTTATAGCAATAAGGATGCAATTATGATGTAAGAATATTCTAACTGCTCATCTAGAAAGGAAGGTTGCATCAATGTTGCAGGTTTTAATAGAAAGAGATGGTGTTTTCATACAACAATTGACATGTTTTTGCAGAATAAGGATTGGTCTTATCCAAATAGGAGTGAGATATTTTCTCTCTCATTGAAGCACTTGAAAAAAAAAAAAGAGGACAAAAGTTGGTTGAAAACCAAAAATGGCAGCCTCTTCTGATGAAAAAATGAAAAAAAGAGATGAAAAAAAAATGATGAAAAAAAAAAAAAAAAAAAAAGAAAGAAAATGAATAATTCAGTAGTGAAAACCTTCTTGGAGGCGCTACTGAGTTGGCTTGCATGAAAACAGATTTTTCGGCATGCATTTCCTTGTTTATCTACCCATCATTGTTCCACCATTGTACAAATCTCACACTACACGTGTTATGTTTATGTTTTCAGATAGCTTGCTAACAATCATCAAAAGCAGCTTGTAAGGTGCATGACCAATTTTCAGGACAGTAAGGTATGTGTTTATTGCATTTAATTCATAGTAAAAATTTAGCATTTAGTGTATGATAGTCGGTATTTGGCATAAACTATTCATACAATATTGACAAGTTGAAAAAAGAACATGTTCAAGATGTCAAGAAACACCCCCTTATGCCCTTAATTGCATGGAAATTCCAAAACTATGCAAAAACCTGATTTTGGGACAAACATGGCAGCAATTCTATTTCAATTTGTAGGGCAAATTTTAGAAGGAGAACTGCAAGTTTATATATCATAATTGTATGATAAATTGAAGGAGGATAATCAACAAAATACACCTGAAGATTCTATTTTAGTACTAGTGAAATAAAACAGCAACATACAAAAAAAAGAATAGCATCTAAACAAAATGATGAAGAAGGGATTTTTGATGTTATGGAAGGCTTATACACTCTAGATATGGGCCCACAATAGAATCTGTAGCTAAATTTTGCATAAGAGGTCATTTTTGCATTTTTTTTTGAAGATCTTTGGAATGAACAGACATCTTCGGAATGAGAAATGCAGTCTCTTTGAAATGAGCAGACATCTTTGGAATGAGAAGTATAGTCTCTTTAGAATGAGAAATAAAGTCTCTTTGAAATGAGCAGACATCTTCGAAATGAGAAGTACAATCTCTTCAAAATGAGCAAACATCTTCGGAATGAGAATACAGTCTCTTCGGAATGAGCAGGATATCTTCGAAATGAGCAGAAACTGTACCATAATTACTGAAAATGCTATAGAATAGCAAAAAGAGTAGGGTACATCAAATATTGAGGTTTATAAGGCTCTACCACAAGTAAGTACATCCCTCAAGCATTTCAAATCAAAAAAAAAAAATTATCAATTTTGTTCAAAAGGTGCAAACAACAAAAATAAGCATTTAGGCTGAATTGTTGTTAAGAACAGAAAATTGTATCAGTAGTAGTGCATCTGCCAAATACGGTTCCATAATAATACTATTGCAAGATGAATCATATGATATCAATGCTTTAAGAGGTACCTTGCAGCACTAAAACTTGTAGAAAAATAGAAAAAGAGTCATACATGTGCTTAATTGCAAAATACTTGATATAGTGCGGCAAGGAGGAATTTCTCAGTTAGCGGGTAGCAAAGGATGTTGTTCACAAGAATAAAACCTGCATATTACTATGGCCTACTAAGATGCATGAGGGCATGCATCAGTTCAAGTTGGGGGGGATGATGAGACCCAAAATTGCCTCATTATTGCACAATGTTTGACTACCATATGATAAGTTAATTGTCAAATAGTTGACTAAAATATACTATTTGTTAAGTGTTTACTTGATTTTATGTTAGGAATAATATATCTCTATTTTTGACTATTTTCAACATTTTGTGACTGATTTTGCTTGATTAAGTAGCAAGTAAGAACATGCATTTCAATTAACCAAATGTGGTATGCTGATATCCATTAACTTCTCAATGGTTTTTGAATGTTTTCATGCCCTTCAACTTGTTTCAAATTCACATTGAAGCCAAAAGTTTAGGACTGTCATAAATCTAAAAATCTGAAAAAAATAGTCATATAAAATCAGCAAGTTGTTACTTTATAGGAACACCTTGAATTTGTCAAGCAAAGCATGAGGATATGGATAGAATGAGTTCAGAAGGACTATAGAAGAAATCTAACCTATTTAGAAGCATTCCCACATGGTCTAAATAGGTAGCAATAGGGTATAACAGAGCATGGGGCAATTGTGCAGCACTGTTGCACTATTTCAGCATGGTTACTTGGTGAATGAAGTGTATAAATTTAGTAGCAACTTGATGTACTCATTCATTTTGATATTTAAATAATTTTTCCATGTTATAATTTGTTTGAATTTGCAATAAATGCCAATATTTTACAACTATGCAGCAAAACTGGAAAATGCAGTAATTTACCATGTAAATTCCAACAAGCTACCAATGAATGGCAAGGTATGGAATTCACACATGGAGAGGAATGAAGGCTATTGCAATATGATCCTAAGGGCTAATACACTTGAGAAATGTAGCTAAAATCATTTTAAGAGCACACAATTGTTCATTTCGAAGATCTTCGGAATGAACAAGACATCTTCGAAATGAGAAATATAGTCTCTTCGAAATGAGCCACTTATCTTCGAAATGAGAACAGAAAAGTGCTTTTTGAATTTTTGACTATTTTTGATGGTGGAAAAATGGAAAGAAGGTTGAAAATATTAAAATAAAATATCTCCCATCTGACTTTTCCGTCCTTGCCGTCCAAAGCCACCATTCATGGAAAAGATCAATTTTGATTCTCTTCTAGGATAAATCCAGAAAAACTATAGCATAATAGAAATTTGTTTGCAAGATAGAAATGGCATATTCTGAAGTGGATAAATATGTGTGAGATATTTCTAGACTCCTCTCACATACTCCCACCACTAAAGATGCTTTATAAGGGCCAATGACTACTACTACAACATTAACTATCCAGATTTGTATTTATTTTAGATCCAAAATTATTGAAAAATCAATGTAAAGCAGCACATAGGCTGATTTGAGCATGGGATATGTTGTAAATATTTCTATAAATAACACAAATCCCTCTTTGGTTGAGCCAGTTAAGAATTAGAATAGAGGAGAGTTTTCAATAGCAGCAATTAGGACTGTACAACAATTTTCTGTAATAGTTTTCAACATGTTCTGTCATCAATAAAAGTGCAGCTATTTTATCATTTTATGTTCTGAGTGTTAATTAGTTAAGGAGTGCTTTTCACCTCCTTATATATTAGGAAGTATGGTCCCACTTTCATATCTAGAAGGAGGGATTTTATGGCAATTTTTAATCTGTAATTTTGCTGCAGCAAAATTAATAGATTGCTTGCCAGATTTCATTTTCTTGTTTTTATTTTGTATTATGTGATTTATGTTTTCTATTATGTTTGTGTACAAAATTTGTGTGTATGTCAGCTGACAAATTATATTAAGCATTTTTTCTTTGCTTTCCATGTTTTCCCTACTTTTTTGTTTTAGCAACTTTCCATTTTTAGCATATTTCATTTTGTTGTCAATTCCTGTAATAGAAGCTTGACGACCTTTTGTGGCAGGATGTTGACAGGTGTTTTAGCATAAGTTTCATTTACAAGCATCATTTCAATTATGCAAGAGTAACTAGGTTTCAATTCTGCAAATGTAACTTAGGATTTCATTTCAACAACATTTCAATTTAGCAATTTCAATTCTGTCATTTCAATTCTGCAAAAGTAGATTAGATTTCAATTTAGCAATTTCAATTCATGCAATTGTAGTTAATTGTTAAATTTTGCAATTTAGATTTAGTTTTCAATTCCTATAATTTATTTTAGTTTCCATTCTTCAGACTAGGTTTAGTGTGACACCAAAAGGCTAAACCAAAATCTGCCTCACTAATAAATGCTTGAAATTTGAATGCCTGAATTATACTCTGCCCTAGCCTTCTATCGTAGACAACCTTGGACACCACCTCGGATTGATAAATAATTGAGATTAAATGATGAGACTCAATGACACTCATCATTCCCCTTTGAGTACCAGTTCGCATTGGAGGTCTCTCGATAGAGCGGTGTAACAAATGCCATCTATGACCACGGTCAAAAATGGGCACATACCTATGACTTCCCCTTCAAGATGAGGGTAATTGAAGTATTTTCCTTGAAGCAGAACGTATTCTTGGAGGAAAAGCTTGCCAATTTTGGTCTACTCCAAATTCCTCAACAATGGCTCTATGATCCCTTGGGAGTGATGAGGGATCACCTAAAATTCAAGAATTTTCATATCTGCCCCCACCCTAAAATTATGGAGCAAAGAAATAATCCCAATGGGAAGGATCTAGAGTGGCATTTAGAAAGGATGAGGACATTGCCTCCCTGGCATGAATTTTACCCTATGGAGGTCGAGTTTGACCTTGACCAGCATCCCTTCCCAACTCCAGACTCCACGTTTTGGAGAAAGGCAAAAGATGATTTGAAGGAGGAATTGAAGAATTGGGGCGAGGAACAACTAAGGGAGTGGTGGATAATGAGAGTCCATCACCAAAATATGAATTCCTACGAACTCTTGACAACGGATAAGGACTTCACAATTGTTTATGAAGCCAATGTTGGAACTTGGAAGCCCATATCCTTCACTGGCTTTGTTCCTCCAGCTACCCCAGGATCGAGCGAAAGCCCAAGAGGAGTTGATGATGCCTCAGAACAAGAAGAAGAGGAAGAATTTGAATCTACACCAGAGGCACTACCACAAGGACCGTCAAAAAGCCATGACACAAGTGCCAAAGAGTCAGAGCAACCATTGTAGAGGAAGAAAAGAAAGAGGCAAGAGCAAATTCAAGTGCCTCCAAGCCACCCAAAGCGACCCCGCACGAAGCTCCCAAGTGCTCCTATCGGAAAACCTGCATCAAGCTCAACCGAATAAAATGTTGAAGATGCGATGCCACCAAGTGTTGAGCCAGTCCTAGGTATAGACATCATTGATGTAGAGGAACTCCTCCAACAAGAGGGAGACCCCAAAGTAGAAGTCATGGAAGTTAGGAGTGCCGAAGTCCAAAAATAGTAGGAGCCGATTACACAAGAAGTCACCACGATCACTCTGCCAGAAGGGCATGCAGGTATGCACTCTCCACCCTTTGCCTTGGTCTCTCACATGTCCACTATGGTCCCAACAAAATATTCTCATCAGTCTCTTCCTCCCTAACAAAGTGAATCACCTCTTCGTGCATTGCCCCTTGCCACCTCGAATCTACCCCATAATCTTGTTAGCCCTACTCCACTCGAGTCATTAGGTCGATACAAGTCTATTGACACTAATTCACCCACCTATGCCACCATTCCCTCAGTTCCTAGGCAGAGCAAAGGTAGTACCCCAATGTCAAGCCCCATTCCTTGCTCCCTTGTCACACACAGTATAGTTCCTCTCACCAAAGCTCCTGCTACACCTATCACTGAACTGAAGAACACAAGCTTATACTAAGAGGGGGGGTGAACAGTATAAGACCTCTTTTTACTTTTTCCTTTATAATTCAAAATAGTAAAGCAATATACCCAAAGCAATATCAAAGCAATGCACAATATCATCCACAAAGTGACACCAATTTTAACGTGGTTCACCCGAAATGGTTGGGCTACGTCCACAAAAATTTTCTCTAAAAGTTATCTCAAAGTTCTTTGGGAATCCTTCCCAATTACAATGTTTATGAGCCTCGGCCCAAAGGAGATACCTTCCCCCAATCAAAATTTATGAGCCTCTGCTCAAAGGAGATACCTTCCCCCAATCAAAATTTATGAGCCTCTGCTCAAAGGAGATACCTTCCCCTCTGCTCTGGAAATGATCCCTCAGAAGATCAACTGCCTCTACCTCTTGCTAGCATGTGGAACTCCTTTCCACCGAAGACCTCCTATCCTCAATGCTTAGCCTAAGAGACCTCTGCCTTCTATGATCACGTCCACAGCAGCTCAACAACCTGTACCAAACACAGTCAGTCGGTCTAGTACAAGTCTTCCTCTGTCTGTCAGATCTGTCCAACTCTTGAATAAATTTGTCCAACTCTTGAAAAAATCAATCCTCTGCATACAAGCCTTCTTAATGACTTGCCAACCCCCACCCCCCCCCCCTCCAAAAACCCCCCACCCCCCACCCCCTCGCTCCAAATCTGCTCACAAGTCCCCACCGGAACCTGTCCAAAACTGCTCACAAGTCCCCACCGGAACCTGTCCAAAAACTGCTCACAAGTCCCCACTGGAACCTGTCCAAAAACTCAACAAGCTCACCAAGAAAAACTTTCTTAGTAGGAAATCACAAAGTGAATTGTTAGAGACCCAATGTGATTTTTCAAACTCATAGAAGCATAAAGAGAATTTTTAGAGACTCAATATGTTCTATACTCAAATCCCAATCTCAAAACTCAACTCAAATCAACTCAGCTCAATCTCAATCTCAAATCTGAAAACTCAACTCAATATCCGAAATGGATAGGATAGAATGTTTTCTTTCAAGAACATGAAACCCCAACAATTGCCAACTATGCAAAGAATCACATAACAATGATACTCATGTTCTTTTCACCATCAATTAGGGTTTCAACAACAATGCTCATCAAACAAGGTTTAGTCAACCAACACCATTCAACTCAACATCAACCTTGAAGCATTCAACCAATCATCACAAGAAAAGGAAACAAGTAGAAATCCTTTTCCCTCCAAAGATATTTGAACAAAACAGCCACCAACACAATATCACCAAATGCAAAGAATAACTTGCTCAAATCAACTCAATGGAGTAAGCCCAATATCATGAATCAAGTAAAGCAATAACTTGATCAAACAACCTCTATGGAAGCAACTCAACCATCAAACTCAAAATAGCCAACCAAGGGTTCCACCAACTCAATGCAAGTAGCTAGACTCACAAATATAAACCCTAGTGCACAAAGCTTCCACTATCTCAAACCAAAAATTATGCATTCACCAAAAACTCTCCTTAAGGATAACAATGCATAAGTAGTCTTCAACAAACCAGAAAATAGGATTTACACCTAGCCAAAGGATACCTAGTAGAATACCTTTTCACTCCAACCTTATTTCAAAAAACATACACCAATCATACTCATAAGAAGAATGTGCCCATACCTTATTGGAGTAGAAGATAATTGAACCTTCAAGCCGTCACCACACACAACTCTCAAACTTCCAACCAAGTTAGGGTTAGAATAAAAAGAAATGAGCAATAATATAAACTTCCTTTATTACACCTTTTAGCTCCACTTCTTTAAACACAACCACCATAACATGCCAATAAATCAACAATCACAGACTCACACCTTATACCTCCATTTTTAATTTTAGCATAGCAAAGAATAATCTTAAAAATACATCCAAAGAAATATGCCCTTATTTCTCCTAAGCTTTTATTCAATGCTAATCACAAAAGCCAAAACTCATAAAATTTAATCACACCTTATAAATCGTTGTCCAAGAAACTCCGAATTTCGTGGCATAAAGACGTTTTAATAAAAACGTGTGTTACTCTAGCAAAGCACCCCCACGAGACTCGAAACGGTGACCTCCGCCAATGCAACACCCAACAACGAGCCTTCGCTGCCACTAGCCCATGCGGGCTACGAAGTTCACAAGTGAACTTCCCTCCACTTCACCCTCAAAAAAACTCCCGAAGACTTTTCAACCGCACGTGCTTCTAAGTCTTCCTTCGATCGTAGCGAATACAGAGCACAAACACCGCAAATTGCATTCGAGGAATTTCGAATTAATTAGCCTTCCAACCTTAGGAGTTGGAGAATAAATAGTCTCTTCGAAGACACCTTGACGTCGACGAAAATAAAGACCATTTCAAAATTAATCAAAAGTATTTTCAAAAAGGGTTTAATAAAAACCATTTAACTTGGTTTTAATAAAAACCCTATCCAACTTGGTTTTAATAAAAATCGGTTTGGTTTTAATGAAAAACCCTTGCCAATGGAATCTCTTCGGATTCTCTTAAAAATATTCTCTTGGAATCTTCCACCTTTGAAGCCAACACATCCTCTTAACATTAATGCCATTTCCTTTTGACATCAATGACAACTCATAGACAAGAAGCTAGGATCTCAAACCCAAAATTGCCAACAATCTCCCCCTTTGTCATTGATGGCAAACCATGCTTCTCAACAACACAGAAACTCAACATAAATAGCTCCCCCTATCTTGAGGCTCTCCTCTTCACTTTGAAGCTCTCCCCCTTACTCATATCTCTCCCCCTTTGTCATCAATGGCAAAGGGTCACCTTTGGGGCTCGGGACTAAGAATGAGCCTCTTAGCTTAGTCCCTCCCCCACCTCCCTGATGAGGTGATTAATTCTTGGGTGGGAGTAAAACTCCCATTAGGCACTGATCATCATCAGCGTCTATAACTTCCTTGTCGGGCCTTCTCTTGAACTCTTTGTCCATATTCTTGTTCCTATCACTGTTCTTGTTCTTGTTCTCATCCCTGTTCTTGTCCATGCCTTGATCCTTGGACCTGATCATGCCACTGTTCCTGTTCTTGTATTCTAGAATTTCAGCTCTACACTGTCTGATTGTGTGACCTTCATTGTTGCACTTGAAACACTTGACGATGTTGTTTCTCCGAGGTAAACCTGATCTTTGAATCCACCAGTTCTGACCAAACCTGTTCTGACCAAACCTGTTCTGCCAAACTGTTCGACCAAACCTGTTCTGACCAAACCTGTTCTGGCCAAACCTGTTCTGACCAAACCTGTTCTTGTTATTTGCCTTGCAATAAACTGCCTTGTGCCCAAACTATTGACAAGAGTAGCAATACCCTTGAAAGTAACTAGCACTTCTGAAACCGTCATTTACCTCCTTCACTTGAGCCATGCAATGTGAAGCCATGTGACCAAACCTCTGACAAGCAAAACATCTGCCTTGAAACTTTCCTTTAATTGACCTCTTAGGTTCTGAAAACTTCTTCTTCTCATTCTGAATTCTGTTTTCTGTTTCTGTGCATCTATCATTCAAGGACTCCTTTTCTGAAATACTTTCCTCATCGGAACTCTCTTCCTTTTGGAGTCTCTTACTAGACTCTCCAACTTGTTCCTTGTGTGGCTTAACAAAACCAAGGCCTGTTTTATTTGTTGTCTTTCTTTGACCTTTGATGAGTGACTTAACCTTTTTGGAGCTATCTTGAAACCTCGTAAAGCTTATCCTTGTACTCTTTAGTTTCCTCTTTCAAAGAAGCCATTTTCTGTTCTAACTCACTATACTCAAGAACCTTAGACTCTAACTCATCCTTGAGTTCTTGTGTCTTAGCCATAGAGAAGTCAAGACTTTCTATAAGATCATCTCTCTCCATACAACATTCATCTAACTTATCCTTGAGTCTAGCATTCTTCTTTCTTTCCTTTTTCAAAGCACTAAGAGCACTAATAAGTTCACCTTCAAGATCTACTTCACCTTCCTCTATATCTTCCTCTATTTGTTTGCTTTTTGAATCATCAAAGCCTTTTTTAGATTTCTTATCACTAGAGGTGCTACCCTTTTCAAAAACCATACATGCATCTTCCTTATAGTTTTCTGAAGCATCCTCATACATACTAGAAACCAAATCATTATTTGTGCAATCATCCTCAAGGTGACCAAAATTTCCACATCTAAGACATTTCATGATAATGAATCTATGTTTCGGTTCTTCCTCTTTTTCTCATATGAACAACATCTCATTTTCATTATCACTTGAAGAACTTTCACTATCACTACTAGAACACTTACTTGCTTTGTCTAGGTAGAAACTCTTCTTGTGCTTGTGAGAATACCTCTTTCCTTGATTGTTGTGCTCATCTTTGTTTTTCCTGTGATGCTTGTGCTTTTAGAATCCTTGCTCTTAGAATCCTGTTTATCTTCATCACTTTCATTCTTGGGAACAGTACAGCTAGTAGCATAATGACCAAACTTTCCACAATTGAAACATCTTATATTTTTCATACTTTTGTGCTTTCTAGAGAACTTGCCTTTCTTGTTGTAATATGCCTCTTCATCACTAGAAGACTCATCACTATCTTGAAGTTGTTTACCCTTGGATTTCTTGGTAGCCTTGAAAGCCGCCTCTTTCTTGACATCAACCTTCACTTGAGTTCTCAACTCAAATGCTGCAAGTATACTATGGAGCTCATCCTTTTTCAACTTATCCAAATCTTTAGCTTCCTCAATAGCAGAAATATTTTCACTAAATCTATTAGGAAGAGATCTTAAAATCTTATCACAAACATCATTTTCAGCAAGCTCAAGACCTAAGTCTTTCATGGAGTTAACAACCTCATCCATACGAAGCATGTAGTCACTAATATTTTCATCATCATTCATCTTGAGTTGTTCAAACATACCTTTGAAGTGTCTCAACTTGGCCTTTTTGACATTTGTATCACCCGTATGAACCACCTTCAACTGATTCCACATTTCACTAGTTGTCTTGCAGTGAATCACTTTGGTGAGATCTGCTTTCTGTAAGCCTTTCAAGATTGCATTCATTGCTTTTGAATTGTTGTGATGTAGGAGCCTTTCTTCTTTAGTATTAGGACCATGTTCAGGAATAGTGTACTCATCTTCAATCACTTCCCAAACCTCATTCCCAAGTGCCATTAGATGAACCTTCATCCTTGCACTCCAAAGACCAAAATCTGACCCATCAAGAATAGGTGCTGCATTGCCACTTGAATGATCCATTGTGTTCTTTACTAGCTTTTCCTTCAAGTCGTTAAACTTTTCGAAGGCACCCGCTCCGATACCAATTGAAGAACACAAGCTTATACCGAGAGGGGGGTGAACAGTATAAGACCTCTTTTTACTTTTTCCTTTATACTTCAAAATAGTAAAGCAATATACCCAAAGCAATATCAAAGCAATGCACAATATCATCCACAAAGTGACACCAATTTTAACGTGGTTCACCTAGAATGGCTAGGCTACGTCCACAAAACTTTTCTCTAAAAGTTATCTCAAAGTTCTTTGGGAATCCTTCCCAATTACAATGTTTATGAGCCTCGGCCCAAAGGAGATACCTTCCCCCAATCAGAATTTATGAGCCTCTGCTCAAAGGAGATACCTTCCCCCAATCAAAATTTATGAGCCTCTGCTCAAAGGAGATACCTTCCCCTCTGCTCTGGAAATGATCCCTCAGAAGATCAACTGCCTCTACCTCTTGCCAACACGTGGAACTCCTTTCCACCGAAGACCTCCTATCCTCAATGCTTAGCCTAAGAGACCTCTACCTTCTATGATCACGTCCACAGCAGCTCAGCAACCTATACCAAACATAGTCATTAGGTCTAGTACAAGTCTTCCTCTGTCTGTCATATCTGTCCAACTCTTGAACAAATCAATCCTCTCGCATACAAGCCTTCTCAAAGACTTTCCAAATCTATCCTCAGGTTCTTCTCATAGAACCAATGCACCTCTGTCCTCAAGTTCTCTGATAGAACTATCAAACTCAGCTCACAAGTCCTCTACTAGGACCTGTCCAAATCTGCTCACAAGTCCCCACCGAAACCTATCCAAAATTTGCCCCCGCCTTCTTGCTCACAAGTCCCCACCAGAACCTGTCCAAAACTTCTCACAAGTCCCCACCGGAACCTGTCCAAAACCGCTCACAAGTCCCCACCGGAACCTGTCCAAAACTGCTCACAAGTCCCCACCGGAACCTGTCCAAAAACTCAACAAGCTCACCAAGAAAAACTTTCTTAGTAGGAAATCACAAAGTGAATTGTTAGAGACCCAATGTGATTTGTCAAACTCATAGAAGCATAAAGAGAATTGTTAGAGACTCAATATGTTCTATACTCAAATCCCAATCTCAAAACTCAACTCAAATCAACTCAGCTCAATCTCAATCTCAAATCTGAAAACTCAACTCAATATCTGAAATGGATAGGATAGAATGTTTTCTTTCAAGAACATGAAACCCCAACAATTGCCAACTATGCAAAGAATCACATAACAATGATACTCATGTTCTTTTCACCATCAATTAGGGTTTCAACAACAATGCTCATCAAACAAGGTTTAGTCAACCAACACCATTCAACTCAACATCAACCTTGAAGCATTCAACCAATCATCACAAGAAAAGGAAACAAGTAGAAATCCTTTTCCCTCCAAAGATATTTGAACAAAACAGCCACCAACACAATATCACCAAATGCAAAGAATAACTTGCTCAAATCAACTCAATGGAGTAAGCCCAATATCATGAATCAAGTAAAGCAATAACTTGATCAAACAACCTCTATGGAAGCAACTCAACCATCAAACTCAAAATAGCCAACCAAGGGTTCCACCAACTCAATGCAAGTAGCTAGACTCACAAATATAAACCCTAGTGCACAAAGCTTCCACTATCTCAAACCAGAAATTATGCATTCACCAAAAACTCTCCTTAAGGATAACAATGCATAAGTAGTCTTCAACAAACCAGAAAATAGGATTTACACCTAGCCAAAGGATACCTAGTAGAATACCTTTTCACTCCAACCTTATTTCAGAAAACATACACCAATCATACTCATAAGAAGAATGTGCCCATACCTTATTGGAGTAGAAGATAATTGAACCTTCAAGCTGTCACCACACACAACTCTCAAACTTCCAACCAAGTTAGGGTTAGAATAAAAAGAAATGAGCAATAATATAAACTTCCTTTATTACACCTTTTAGCTCCACTTCTTTAAACACAACCACCATAACATGCCAATAAATCAACAATCACAGACTCACACCTTATACCTCCATTTTTAATTTTAGCATAGCAAAGAATAATCTTAAAAATACATCCAAAGAAATATGCCCTTATTTCTCCTAAGCTTTTATTCAATGCTAATCACAAAAGCCAAAACTCATAAAATTTAATCACACCTTATAAATCGCTGTCCAAGAAACTCCGAATTTCATGGCATAAAGACGTTTTAATAAAAACGTGTGTTACTCTAGCAAAGCACCCCCGCGAGACTCGAAACGGTGACCTCCGCCAATGCAGCGCCCAACAGCAGCCTTCGCTGCCACTAGCCCACGCGGGCTATGAAGTTCACAAGTGAACTTCCCTCCACTTCACCCTCGAAAAAACTCCCGAAGACTTTTCAACCGCACGTGCTTCTAAGTCTTCCTTCGATCGCAGCGAATACAGAGCACAAACACCGCAAATTGCATTCGAGGAATTTCAAATTAATTAGCCTTCCAACCTTAGGAGTTGGAGAATAAATAGTCTCTTCGAAGACACCTTGACGTCGATGGAAATAAAGACCATTTCAAAATTAATCAAAAGTCTTTTCAAAAAGGGTTTAATAAAAACCATTTAACTTGGTTTTAATAAAAACCCTATCCAACTTGGTTTTAATAAAAATCGGTTTGGTTTTAATGAAAAACCCTTGCCAATGGAATCTCTCTGGATTCTCTTAAAAATATTCTCTTGGAATCTTCCACCTTTGAAGCCAACACATCCTCTTAACATTAATGCCATTTCCTTTTGACATCAATGACAACTCATAGACAAGAAGCTAGGATCTCAAACCCAAAATTGCCAACACGAACCTACTGGTGAGGCATCCCCTATTCATTATTTATACTTTTTCACCCCTTTGGCTAGAGATCTAGCCTCATTTGAATCAGAGATGTCCTTAATTAAGGAATGCCCTCTAGCCGAGAAGCTACTCCTAGCTCGGCAAAACATAGAAAAAATACTGAAGGAGGCAAGGAAGAAGAGAGGGCGCTCTCTGTCTCAAGTTGAAAAATATGTTGTCTTTGATTTGAATTTTGGGAAGTTGCATAAGGTAAAAAATATCCCCAAGGTCCAGAAGCCCCTGGATGAAATTACTCCAACGGACTATGACTACCAAGATAAATCCAAGGACCTGGAGCATCTAAATGTAGATAATTAATTTGCATCTATGCACGTCAGAATAGAAACTTTTTGAGCACATGTAAACATCGCCAATCAGTGTAGATTTGAAGTAGAAAATGTGAACATTAAGTTGGAAGAATCCAAGCTGAAGAATTCAGAGGAGCAGTGTAAGCTAATGAAAAGGGAAGCACATGCCCTGAAACAGCAAATACTACAACTGCAGTGCACATCTGAGCACCAAGCACAGAGACAGGCCAAAAATGATCTAAAGGCTAAGGAAGTTGAAAGCAAGATCTTGTAGTTGGAGTAGCAGTTGCACAAAAAATAAAGCCTGGAACTGTTTGACCGAGGCAGAATCAAAGAAATCCGCTCACACTTGCTCAAGAATTTTAGGTCTTGGGCCTCTAGTGCCCTATCAATTTTAACCTATATCACCGAAGCACAGCGTGCCACTGTCGAAGGAGGACCAATCATAGATGAGGTCACTCAGAAAGCTAGAGGCTGACTCAAATTAGCCTTTGATGTCCAAAGAATTAAATATCAAGACTTGCAGGTTACTACAATGATTCAGACGGCTAGGGATTGGTCCACAACCCAAGCCACAGTTTGTGCCTTCTTTTCTAAGGTGAGGAAGGCACAAAAGGCGAAGGACCTCCTAGATGTGTTTGAGAATGAGCAGCGTGTATCGCTAGGCTATTTCTAGGATCTCTCTTCCTTAGGTTTCTCGAGCTTCATGGATGATGATGGGAACCTTCTGACCAAGGATGAGCTTAAGCTGGCATGGCTTCATTTTGAAGGCGACGTCTCAGAGATAGACGAATGGGTAGAGCCGATAACAGAAGGGCAGGTCACAAATTTCATTCTGAGACACTGCAAGATTGTAGCCTGCCTGAACAATCTATACATCAAAGCCAAACATGCTAATATCAGGCAGATTGATCGATTCCACATTTTGGTTAAGTCATTGCAAGATCAAGAGCCTTTCTCAAAGGTTTCCTGGGCTCATGTTCACCGAACCATGAAGTGCATCCATGATCGCCTTGCCCCATCATCGTAGCAAGAAGCCACACCAAAGGAAGCAGAAGAAGAAAATAAATAAGAAGAAGAGAAAGTCATGGAAGCACCCCCAGAGATAGAAAAGGGAGAAGGGTCTGGAGGTAACTCTGGCCCAATGGATCGAGGCTGAGGGTTATCCCACCGAGACGAGCTCGTTGCCCCACGAGCCGCCAAGAATGTTGACAATTTTGTCACATTGCACAATGGGGTAGAAAAATCAAATTTTTTGTAAAGTATTTCTTTCAATTTCATGAATTTGTTCCCTTGCTTTTAGAAACAACATTTTCAAGTGTTGCAGCAATTTTGGCTTTCCTTGCCATTCCCCCTTGTACATAAAATGAAGATGAAAGAGCTTCGCTGATGAACAAGCTAAGGAAGATAGCCTCAAGGGAAGAAATGAAAGATGAAAACTACTTCGGGCCTGAAGTCCCTCAAACAACTACTTCGGGAAAAAATCTTGCGAAGTGACGTTGCCGAAGAAGGAATTCAAAGAAGGCATAAAAAAGAGCTTCGCACCCGAAGCAATTCTAGTAGTTACTTCCAGCAAAATTTTTGCAAAGTGGAATTTCAAAAGAACAGCTTCGTTGAAGAAAATCACGGTCCAAATTTGCTAAGGCAGAGAAAACTACTTTGGGCCCGAAGCACTTCAAACAACTACTTTGGATGATAATTTTGTGAAGCGGTGTTGCCGAAGAAAAATACAAGGGAAGAAGAATGAAAACTACTTCGCACTCGAAGCATTTCAAAAGGCTACTTCGGGGAAAAATCTTGTGAAGCGGGATTTGAATGAGCACAACGTTGAAAATACTTCACCGAAAAACCACCGAAGCACCCACTTCGGGCCTCCCCACCAGCGAACCATTTCTACTTCGTCGAAAGTCATTGCGAAGCATCTGCTTCAGCAAACCTTCATGCGAAGTACTTTCACTCGAAGTGGAAGCAGTCAAAGTATTTTTGAAGGCAAGAATGTACGTCAGCCAAAATCCTCCCAAACCACAATTTTGAAGGAAGATCGCGGTGAAGCATTTTAATAGTTCATCAGCGAAGCATTTTTGGCACGTCTCTCTAGCAAAGCAGCGAGAAGTGAAGAGCCCATCTTGTGAAGGAAATATGCTTCGACACCCACCATCCCCGAAGCAGTTTTGTGAAGCTCCACCATGTGAAGTACAAATCAAGAAGGAGGATCTGCTTCGGAACAAGTCCATTGCAAAGCGGAGTTGCAGAAAAAATTTAGCAAAGCGCTTCAAGGGCATGCACTCCAAGTCAGGTATTTTCCCGAGGTGATCAAGTGCCTCATAAATGTATTTTTACATTCTCGGTAAGCTCGCTGCTCATTTTTAGCAATTGGAAATGAAGCATCAGTCCCATAAGAAGAGCTCGACGAGCATGGCAGCCACTCAAGCACTATACCCAGAAGCCAAGGATGCTCGGACAACTCATTAATGCTTGTTTCCACATCTGACTCGGTCATAATTGCCAGTTTTGGTAATAGATTTGAGAGCTCAGTCACAAGGGCTGCGAAGAGCTGACTTCTCAGGTTTTGAGGGCGTACTTCTCCATTTTGTGCATTTATGGCTCAAAGGGTTGGGTCCTCCATAAAAACCTAGGCATTATAATGTAAAAGGGGTGGGAAATTTCTGCTAGAAAGCTACTGTAACTTAGATTCCTGTGATTAATACTAAAGAGCTCCGGACTCTATTTCTCTTTTTTATGCTGCCTTTTGTGATTATTTCGTTTATCTTTTCTTCATTTGCATACTGTAATTTTGAACTCTGGATTTAGGTGTGTGATTGGAGTGGAACCCTGAGATTTTTTGAAGGATACATAGAAGAGGAAAACGATGTGTTAGTTTTCTTTTATGTTGCCTGTGGATAGTGTTTCTATTATATTCACTTTTCTTAATTGTCGTTACTCTGAACTCTGAATTTTGACGAAAGGGAAATGAGAATCCTGGAACTCATCTAGATGATACATAGGAGGGCTAATACTGCGTTCATTTCGTTTATTCTTGGGTGTCTTTACTACTGTTTCAAGTTATTGACTAGTAATCATGCTTTTGGTTCTTTCCCATCATTAAACTACTGAAATTTCTTCTCTTACTCTTTTATTTCTTTCTTGCACCCTTACTTTGTTTATCTCTTTCCTGCACCCTTATCTTAAACATGAAATTTGTTTAGTATAGGATCCGGCCTTTCTCCGGATATTGGTACGAGGGGCATCTCTTCCCTTCGGCCTTTCAATGTTGGTCCAGGTCTAAGGTGCATACACTTACCCAAATCCTTTCCTGGGCAGATTTGATGACCAATAGGTACGAAGTTTGGTCTGGCATAAGAAGAGGATCCTCATGCCATGCAGTAGGCTTTGCTTTTGGAGTTAAATCATGGGAGAACAGTCCATTGTATTTGGAAAATGGAATACTTGCTTTTACTAATGAATTGGTGCCCCAGATCCTTCTCGATATGAAGAGCCAAGAATTTCAAAATTTGAAAAACAAGCTACTGGTAAAGCATTTACAGAAAAAAAATTCTTTCAGTAGAAAATTTGATTTGTATTATAATTAAATACTACATGGTACCTATTTATTTTGAAGTCATGATCTTGAAACAAATGTGCTCAAGAGTGTTGTTCATTCGAATCTTCTTTATTGGTATAATTCCTACCTAAACATCAGGTCTTCACAGTGCACGCGTAGAACCACTTGAACATGGGGCTCTAACTTGATTTCGTCCATGATATAAATGTATTACGGACTTCAAGGGGAAGCCGAACAATAATTCTTAAGCGTTCAAATCAAATATGCAATGCACTCATTGAAAGGTAATTTCATTCAACTTCCAACCTTAGACATTGATGCAAGGCCTTTCATGAGGGTATAAGGAGAATTAAGGAATAAAACCTTAGTTGCATTATTACTTGCCTTGAAAAAAAACTTGCCTTGAAAAAAAATATATTTTGAAATCGCCTCATTAATATAAGTTTGCAAATAATTATATTTTGAGAATTTTGATCTCTATGAACCATGACAGCATGCGTATATTCCATCTAGCCCTTGAGACTACAAAACAAAAATATGGTAATTGATGCATATTTCAAGAAGAAATGAGGTTGGGTTGGAAATGATGAATTCAGTTTGCATATCTCACAAGCAATCTCTTGCAACACTCCTCGAGATAAACATGGAAGCAGGGTGATAAAATTAAATACAAGGGAGCATGTGATGTTGGGATAAGTAGAAACATATTTTTAGTTTTTTCTAGCTTTGAGGACAAAGCTCTTTCAAAGGAGGGTGGCATGTTAGGATCCTATCCTAAACATTCATTATTAATAATAAATATAATACATTTCATATCCTAAAGTTAGTATATTTAATAATATAATAAATAATTAATAATTATTTATTATATTATATATTTAGGGTTAGATAGTTATATAGTCATAATAATTAAATACATTAATTATTATGAACCAACATAATGAAGTGACGTGATAATTAGGGTTAGGTCGGTATATATAATTATCCAAATCATTCATTCAAGAATATTCATGAAATATGATTTATCAAAAACATTGAAGGGACTTCCCAACAATGCAAAAAGTGATTCTTTAGTTTTAGGTTTATTATTTATTTATTTATCAATTTATGTTCTAGGAACCCTAGGTTCCTACTAGTACCACCATGGGTACATCATTGTAAATATTAGATTAGGAGTGTGTTCTAGATTAGAGTGTGATTAAATATTTTATGTAATGTAATAATATGCAAGAAATGCACAAGTGTTGAAGAACACAAGCTTATACTGAGAGGGTGGGTGAACAGTATAAGATAAAACTTTTACTTTTCTTTCCAAAGGAATAACTTTTATTATTATCAATTGTAATAATGAAACAATGCACAAATCACCACACACATAAGAGACACAGATTTAATGTGGTTCACCCAATGTGGGCTACATCCACAAAGAAATATTTCTTATAAATTTTCTCAACAAATTTCATGGGAACCAATTGCCTATTACAATGTTTGTGAAACTCTATCCATAGGAGACACTTATCCCCCATCACAAGTTCATGGACCCCAATCCACAGGAGACACTAATCCCACCTGCTCTAGTTTGTGGACCTAAATCCACTCTGCTCTGGTTCGTGGATCCCAATCCATAGGAGACACCAATCCCCTCTACTCTAGTTCGTGGACCTCAATACACACTAATCTATTTTGTGTATCCCAATTCATAGGAGACACCAATACCCTCTACTCTGGTCTACTCCAAAGCCTTCTCACATATCTGCTCCAAATATTCTCACAAATTTGCTCAAATATGCTCACAAAAACTTGCACAAATCTGCTCACAAAACTTGCTCAAATCTGCTCATAAAACCTGCTCAAATATGCTCACAAAAAACTACTCAAATATGCTCACAAAACCTGCTCAAATCTACTCACAAAGCCTAATCAAATCAGCTCACAAAACCTGCTCAAATCTGCTCACAAAGCCTTCTCAAAAGGAGTACTCAAATCTGCTCCAAAACATGCTCAAATCTACTCACACAACCTGCTCACAACCTGCTCAATCATGCCCACAAATTTTGGTAAATCTTGCTCAAATATCACATACAAACAATGCTCATATCTTTCCCAAATATAGCATATAAACAATGCTCATATCTTTCTCAAATCTTGCATACAAACAATGCTCATATCTTTCCCAAATCTCGCATATAAACAATGCTCATAACTTTTCAAATATACTTTCCTCTACTATAGCAATTTAGACATATTCTATACATAATTCTTTTTCTTCATAAACATATAGAAAATGATATGCATTACAAATACCCAGTATGTTATTTCACATTCATTAAGTTTGTTGCTTTCTCAAGTCTCACATTCATTACAATGAAGGATAGCTTTTAAACTTAGCACTTGACAACTGACCTTGTAATGTCCTTTTCTTCAATGAATCCTTTTATACTATATTTGTACTTTTTGACACTTTGGTTTGCTTTACAACACTCTTTCTATTTATGTGAGACTATTCTATTTTGCTTACTTCCACATTCTCTTCAAAATCAATCATGAACAATACACAAACTTGCTTACAAATTTGATCTATAACTCTTGCACATTCACTCTCTTATTTCAATCAAAACCAATGCACATCTAATAATTCCTTATACCTCCAACCATATGACAACAAAATATTTTCTTCAATAAAAAAACTTTGAGAAAGAAATTAAATCACCATACCTCTAAATCTACCTAAATGATTATGATGAGCTTTCTTTACAAAAATAGTTCCCTTTTTGTTCCTTCAAAAATCTGGTTAGTAATTTTCTCTTTCTTGCATATATATTAAATCCCCTTTTTAATATTCAAAATACAATTTAAAATCAATCACATTTACACCTTATATCTCCTTTTTCTAACAAACACGAGTACAAATAAATTTTAACCAGAATACACCTTATATCTCCTTTACTAATGCACAAATAAATTTAACTTTATAACTCCCTCACATAATATGCAAAATGTAATTTTTAATTAATCACAATATACCTTATGACTCCCTCACATAATACGCAAAATGTAATTTTCAATTAATCACAATATACTTTATGACTCCCTCACACAAGATGCAAAATACAATTTTCAATTAATCCTAATACACCTTATAACAACCTAACACAATAACATACAATGCAAACCTTATATATCTCTAAAATAAAATTGCATAGTAAAATCAATTCAAAACATTTTGTCTCCCTAAATTTAATTTAATCAAAAATTCTTTTGCCCTTACACACACAACCGTCGTGAATCAACCATGTAATCTCCTACTCGCCCATGCCCTAACACAATCTAAGATGTCATTCGAGCTAGCCATCCGCATGAAGACTAAGGCAAACGATTTATCTTTTAAGGTCTTTTTCAAATTCCTCTTTGACCAAAATCTCAGCAAAATGATGTTGTCGTGAATCATCCCCGTGACCTCTTGTTCCACATGCTCTAGTGTAGGCTAGGCTACTGTCTGGGCTAGCCACCTAGATGGAATCACAAATGCATTATCTTCTTATTTTCATTTTTGATTCTGCCTCCAAAAACGTGTGTGCTTCCCTTTCTTATCTTTTGCTCTCCACGAATTTCACACAAAGGAATTTTTGATTTGTGCTACTTAGAAAAACCTTACTCAAATGAATTATTACTCCCCATTTATATAAGTATTTTGTTTTCACCATGGAATGTCGGTGCTATATTTTACTTATATATTTTTTAATTTATGCTTGCTCTTAATGAAATTGGTGCCTTTTTAACTTACACTTTTTTATATTATAATATTTTAAATATTTGGATTTAAATATGTGTTAGTCAAATATCTACCTAATCAATAAACATTGTGTTTATGCGTCCTAGATACGGCCAACATTGAAATACCGAAGGAAAGAGATGTCCCCCGTGCCAATATCCAGAGAGGGCTGGTTCCCGAACTAAATCCTAAAATGGTAAAAGACTAAGGATGCAGGAAAGAAATTGGAAATAACAGAAAGATATGGGAAATATGGCCACAGGTCGAAGTGCAAGACTGGTCTTAGACTAACTAGTAGGAAAAAACCCAAGCACAAATTAGCATATATGAAAACAAACAAAATAGAATAGGCTCATAATATTGCCATAGCAACTATCAAAATGGTACTCCAGCATTTATATTCTCATTAGCAACTTTAAATCCAATGACAAAATTTAAATACAACAGCTAACCAGATAGACGAATGGAAATAGAAGCATAATGTCCAAAAAGTAATCACACACAAGACCACTCACGAATTCAAAATTTTGATGGCTTCTATTAATGTAGAGAGCTTAAATAAATCTCTTGCAAAATGTCTAACTCCTCTTTTACAATGAAATTTGCCTAGTATTTATAGAGGTTTTCGCCTCTATCATTTAATACATATGAGAGAAGAATGTCCCAGGATCTAAGACATAATTAGCAAAATCCTCCTCGAATTCTTTGAAAATCCATTTGCCTGGGGAACAAATTCTTGAAAATATGAACTTCGGATGGAGGTGCGCATGTTAGGAGAAAACATTAAATTCTTTGGATCTCTTTTGATACATTGGAAATCATGAAAGCTCGTTTCTCTTTGCCTTCCTCTTCATGATCCACAAAATGGAGTAATTGAGGGTGCCCTTCATTAAATGCTAAATTCAACGTCTTGACCAAATTCCTATTCACCCAATTTGTCTTCGTCCCAGCATCAGTTTCACCCCTTCGTGGCTTAGCAAACGCACGTGATCTTGATAAAAACATGTTTGCCCAATTAAAGGGTGAATGACATGTTTGCCCCTCGGGAAGGGTGAATGTGATCTTTCATTGTCACTAGGTGTTTTTCCCGTAGGAGGGGCGAATGTCATGTTCGAGCATGCAGGCCAGCAAATGTTTCCAAGGTGCATTCGCCCCTAAAAAGGGCGAATGACACGTTCGCCCCTAAGAAAGGGCAAACATGATTTTATGCTCATATAATTTTGCCTTTATGTATTAAAAATAGATTCACCCCAAGAAAGGGCGAATGGCGCATTCACCCCACCTCAAGGGCGAACATAAATATATATGAAGATATTTGCCAAATTTTCTTTAGAACTTATTTTATTCACTCCTTTTAGATTTCAATGGATATTTTTTCTTGATTTTTATAAAGGATAAATTCAAAGGAGAATTCCTTCAAAATACATCAGATTTCTATAGACCAAATATTATTCAAAGTATTACATATGAAAGTTAAAATATATACTACCACTTC
The DNA here is from genome assembly GCA_028583015.1 of Wollemia nobilis. Lineage (NCBI taxonomy): Eukaryota > Viridiplantae > Streptophyta > Pinopsida > Araucariales > Araucariaceae > Wollemia > Wollemia nobilis. The sequence goes on along the minus strand of JAQPPZ010000523.1, from coordinate 29,675 downwards.
GTACAAAAATTGAATTTTAGGACTTAAACAAAAATTTCCCTATGAATACAAAATGGCCAACATTTCTTGGTGACTCATGAGGTATCCAGCTCACATGGATGCAAGCGATCCCAAGCCTTTATCCATTGGGTGTAGAATCTATTTTATTTTTTGGTGGCTACCTATGCGTGCTCTTGTCTCTCTACCTCCACTGTGACTCTAAGCACTTCAGTACGTTCAGCTTCTTCCGTCGCTTTCATCATTGCTTCATGATCTGTCATCGATTTCTCTTCTTGCTCTACAATAATCTTCGAAAGGGTCTCGTAAGTGCAAACTACATCATGCCAAGATTCGGTGGTAAATAAGCAACGAACATTGAGAGATTCATAAATGAAGCGAAGACTTTGCACATCCGTCAAGTTGAGGTGCTTTGAATGTTGGGTCAATTCATAAAGAGACAACTCCAAGCGCGTATACTTCTCCATCAAAGACAATACTTGCACTTCAGTAAGGGGCTCATCCAAGACATTAATGTTTGTAGTATCTTCAATGAATGCACTCCAAAGCTCTTGTAATTGCTCTATCGTAAGAGGCTAACCCCATTCATCTAGGAAGGTAGTGAAGCCCAGCTGATCAATAGTCTCAAAATGAGACATCAAAATAGTATGCTCCCACTCAATAGTATTGAGGACAACCTGCCCTTAATTTACAAGGTCCATGCACTAAAAATAGCTTCGTAGGGTTACTCGCGCTTGGGACTAGGCATAATCCATCTCACTGAGAGGGTGAATATGCAAACACGTGTTCAAAAAAGCTTGTATCTTCATAGTTGTATCCATATAGGGCAAAAGTAATTCCTCCATAGAATTAATCGTTTACTGCCCAAGCTGGATCTGTATCTATGCTTCCCATAAATATTGTAACACCTTGACGGCATGTGCGGCCAACTTCATAGAATTTTGGACAGATCGAAGGTGAATGTCTCTTACACTATCGTGTGAAAATCCTGCAATAGGTGTGGCCTTGGCTTTTAGCTGCTTCTTGAGTTCTTCTACCTGTTGTTGAATTTTATGCATTTCAATTCGAGTAGCATCGTGCTCCTTCAAGTGCACCTTGATTTGATTGTGCAAATACTCATTTTCAGTGGTTGTTTTTTCTTCTATCACCTTATTCTTGGCCAACGTGCTCTCAAACTCTAGCAATTTATCTTGTACCTCAAAATATTTTTCTTTATAGTGCTCCCCATGCAAATACAACAAGTTCATATTGTATCGCTCCAAATTTTTCACATCCTTATCTTCAGGCTATAGGATTCGCACCCAGAATGGGGATGCGAGAAGGATGGGACAATACCTCAGACTGAGAGGCCCTTTGAAGGTCCTTCCTCTTAGGGGAGGGGTATAAGGGTGAATTTTTGATGGATGGTGGGTTCACCAGGAAAATTTTGAGTGGCAGTTTCCACGCCTAGGTTGAGAGTAGGTTTAATGTGCTCATTTTGTGCTTTAATCATTCAATTCCTAGGTTTGGCCAATATGAATATAAGTTATTCTATATGTCAATGTTGATTTATATTGATACAAAAAACATGAATAAATGCTAAACATAGAGAATATGCTAAATGTATCTGATTCTGGATGTCTGATGAAGATTCTGAGTTTTGTAGAAGTCCAAATCATCTCAAATCATATGTAATCATCTGAAATTGCATAGAATCGTCTCAGATCTCAGTTGATCGCTTGATATCAGACGAGATCATCGTCGATCTGATGAATTCATCAAACAAATTCGTCAGAAACCTGCAATCACAAAAATAGATACAAAATACCAAAAATGCAATTGCAAAAGCAAGGGGAAATAATAGAAATAATAGTAAACTTGCCCAAATGATAAAGCCAGATAGCAATTAAAAGGAAATGCATCAATTTGACAATTTATTTTGACTTTATCATGCATCTATACTAAATGAGGTGAACTCCAGGATGCATAAATATAATGACTAAGATAATACTTAAAGAAATGCAAAGAAACGATAAGAAAATGTAAACTCTAGGCTCTGATTGCCCCCAATATGGACTACAGTCGAGATCACCTCCAATTGTACGATATTGTCATTGATCTGTGATAGGATCATCCAAAATCATCTGGAATCGCTTGTGATGATCCAAGCTTGCTCCAACTAAAGAACAATAAGATTCCTGCAAGAAAATTTGAAATATGCAATGCAAACAAAAGTATGAAGGTGTTCTAAGGCACAAGGAACTAAATTTGTAGGTAAATTCGTTAGCTAGGGGGTTCAGGGGGATAAACTAAGAAAGTCCCAGTTTATATAGGATTAGGGAGAGGTTAGGAGGTTGGAGTGTTGGAGTGAATCAATAGTATTGCATTGAACATAACTTGAATAAATAATACAATGCAACCCTAAATTAACCCATAGTTATCGGGTCTAAGAAACAACTTAGGACCCAAAATAACATAGGTTAAGTTAGGTCTAACAACCTAACAATATACTAACTAAATAATGGAATAACGTATATTAATAATATACGCTAACATCCCCCCTTATTACATTATTTGGGTAATAATATAACTACTAGCTATACTAATATCCCCCCATACAACAATATTTGGGTAAAGTATATAACTGCCCCAATACAGTGAAGAAGAATAAGAGAAATGAAAGAATGGTGGCTCATGCTTTGTCTTTGGCTCTGGCTCTGGATCATGGCTCTGGCTCTGGCTCTAAACCATACCTTTGGAATTGTACCTCTGGGTCTATCTTGGGATCTACCTGTGAAACTACCTCTGGATCATTGCCTCTGGATCTGCCTATAGATCTGCCTCTATAACTTTGTGTTTGGGTCTGTCTTTAGGTCTGTCATTGGGTCATTATCTCTGGTACTGCCACTTGGTCTGTCACTGGATTTTCCTTGGGGTCTACCATAGGTTTTACCTTTTCAGTAGAAACCATACAACATTTATTTCATCCTGGTCCATTATGTGAGATCTGTTCATCCACAATCAATATGAACCTTGTTGGCCATTTTCAGTTTGTACCAACAACTTGAAGAAGAGTGATTTGTACATCTACATGAATCATAAGGATGTAATCTCCAACACTTAGCTGCAACATGTCCTATATTTCCACAATGACTGCAACAATTCTTTTTAGGAGTTGTAGGAGATTTAGGTTTTACAAACATAGAATTACTGGTACTTGCATGCCTAGTATAGCCAAGGCCTTCATGCTTTGCCCTGACACTTAGCATTATTGGAGTTTTAATGCCTTGTTCCTGTTTACCTAATCTCTCACCATTGAATCCCATTTTCTTCATCATTTTGGAACCAAATCCTTTGGTGTGCTTTTCAAAACACCCAATTTCATCATCTTCATCAATGCTTTTAACAATATTGCATTTGTCGCTATTGATGAGATTATGGAGCTCTTTTTGAGGAGGTTTAGTTTTTAAGTCACTAGTGTCACAAGCAAAATCTGCTACTAAAATGAGATCACCTGTGCTACAACTGATATCTACCATAGAAGGTATGAGGTCGCCTATATCACAACAAGCATGTGCCACAATGGGCTAAAGGTCACTCGTGTCACAACAAGCATTCACCACAATGGTCTGAAGGTCACTTGTGTCACAACAAGCATTCACCTTTAGGACCTCACTTTCCTTATTTATTTCTAATTTATGTTGGGCACATTCAAGTGCAACAAATACCAGGTATATGCCCCTTAGAACGCCAATAGGAACTTGAGAACCATTTGTTTGAAGGTATATACAAGACTCATAATCATCGATGAGAGCTACTAAACCATTGTTTAGTGTGAGGAATGTGCCCTCCTCATAAAAATCCAACCCATCCATCTCTGGTGGAAAGTATGGGTCTTTAACTGATTTAGCAACATCAATTTTTAGGGCTATATTTTTCTTTGATCTACCCATTCTTAAGGTGTCGATCTCTGTCGAAAATGCACCTTTTACAATAAAATTTTGCAAAATAATTTGACTAAGGTGTCGGTCACTGCCGAAAATGCACCCTTATAAGTCTTTCCCCCTTTTGTTTGCAAAATTATAATGTATCCCCCCTTAGTGCAAGAGAGGAGATGGAGGAAAAAAAATGTAATCCCCCACTTTAGTGCAAAAAAAATGCAACAAAGAAGCCTCAAAAGGCTCTTACAAAGCTTGCCTCGTAGGCAGATTAGCACAATATGTCAAAAAATCCCCCCTATGTGAAGTACTTCAAACAAAAAAATTTGCTATGTATGAAGCCTAAAAAACAGGTTTGGACATTTGATGATTTTATGCCTTGTTTAAATGCTTTGACAAGGTTTATCTTCCTTTGTTTTTGTAAAATGTATCCCCCCTTGAGATTGCAAAATAAAGTGGGAGGAAACGTTCAAAGGTATTGAAACAATAATTATTTTGAAAGCAAAAAAAAAAAATTAATGATAAAGTTTTAAAAATAATTAAATATAAAAAAAAAATTCTTAACTTAATTTATAAAATTAAGAAATTAATATTTAATTAAAAAAAACTTTAAGCATTAAAAAAAAATTAAATGCTTTTTCAAAATAAAAATGTTACCTTTATGCTGCTGTCGATGGGATTGGATCCCCCGACCTCACGGGCGCTAGCCTGGCGCTCCTGCCAGCTGGGCTAGTGCGCCCGATGAGAGGGAGAAGGGAAGATTTTCCCTTTCCTCCCTTGCGACCCTCGTGGGGAGCAAAAACAATTGTGGGACTTTAGTCCCACATTGCTCCCGCGGGGTGCATGAGGGGGGAATAAAAGGGAAGATTCCCCCCTTTATACGTGATTGCTTTGATACCATGTGGGGAAAACTAGTAATAATTCAATTAAGCATAGCCAAATAAATAGTACAACTTAGGACTAAATTAGCCTGTAGTTATAGGATCCTAGAAACAGTCTAGAGCTCGAAATAACTTAGGCCTAACAACACTAACAATATTCTAACTAAATAATGTAATAACAAACAGCTACGCTAACATCCTCCCTTAATATTGCAAAATAAAGTGGGAGGAAATGTTCAAAGGTATTGAAACAATAATTATTTTGAAAGCAAAAAAAAAATTAAGGGGGGATGTCACCTTTATGTTGTTGTCGATGGGATTGGATCCCCTGACCTCACGGGTGCTAGCCTGGCACTCCTGCCAGTTGGGCTAGCGTGCCCGATGAGAGGGAGAAGGGAAGATTTTCCCTTTCCTCCCTTGCGACCCTCACGGGGAGCAAAAAAAATTGTGGGACTCTAGTCCCACATTGCTCCCGCAGGGTGCATGAGGGGGGAATAAAAGGGAAGATTCCCCACTTTATACGTGATTGCTCTGATACCATGTGGGGAAAACTAGTAATAATTCAATTAAGCATAGTCAAATAAATAGTACAACTTAGGACTAAATTAGCTCATAGTTATAGGATCCGAGAAACAGTCTAGAGCCCGAAATAACTTAGTCCTAACAACACTAACAATATTCTAACCAAATAATGTAATAACAAATAGCTACGCTAACATCCCCCCTTAATATTGCAAAATAAAATGGGAGGAAACGTTCAAAGGTATTGAAACAATAATTATTTTGAAAGCAAAAAAAAATTTAAGGGGAGATGTTACCTTTATGCTGCTGTCGATGGGATTGGATCCCCCGACCTCACGGGCGCTAGCCTAGCGCTCCTGCATGTTGGGCTAGCGCGCCCGATGAGAGGGAGAAGGGAATATTTTCCCTTTCCTCCCTTGCAACCCTCGTGAGGAGCAAAAAAAATTGTGGGACTTTAGTCCCACATTGCTCCCACGAGGTGCATGAGGGGGAATAAAAGGGAAGATTCCCCCCTTTATACGTGATTGCTCTAATACCATGTGGGAAAAACTAGTAATAATTCAATTAAGCATAGCCAAATAAATAGTACAACTTAGGACTAAATTAGCCCGTAGTTATAGGATCCTAGAAACAGTCTAGAGCCCGAAATAACTTAGGCCTAACAACACTAACAATATTCTAACCAAATAATGTAATAACAAACATCTACGCTAACATCCCCCTTTAAGATTGCAAAATAAAGTGGGAGGAAACGTTCAAAGGTATTGAAACAATAATTATTTTGAAAGCAAAAAAAAATTAATTTTAATGATAAAGTTTTAAAAAAAATTAAATATAAAATAAATTTCTTAACTTAATTTATAAAATTAAGAAATTAATATTTAATTTAAAAAAACTTTAAGCATTAAAAAAAAATTAAATGCTTTTTCAAAATAAAAATGTTACCTTTATGCTGCTGTCGATGGGATTGGATCCCCCGACCTCACGGGTGCTAGCCTGGCGCTCCTGCCAGTTGGGCTAGCGTGCCCAATGAGAGGGAGAAGGGAAGATTTTCCCTTTCCTCCCTTGCGACCCTTACGGGGAGCAAAAAAAATTGTGGGACTTTAGTCCCACATTGCTCCTGCGGGGTGCATGAGGGGGGAATAAAAGGGAAGATTCCCCCTTTATACGTGATTGCCTTCGGGCAATCACGGCATCCCTTTTGCCATGCCATGTGGTAGGGGTCAGGTCCACATCGGATCACATAGCGGTCACGTCAGTCCAACATCTATTCAGCTGCCACATCAATCCACATGGCTATCTAGTCCAGTCCAGTGTCGGTCAGCTGCCATGTCAATCCACGTGGCGGTTTTGTCCAGTTAGCATCAGTCCAGTCAGCTGCCATGCATCAGTCCAGGTGTTGGTCTGACCTTAAGAAATGTGTCGAGTCAAAACCAGTCTGGATCAACCTCGATATCCATGCCCATGTCCAGTCAGTTCCAACTTCGGTCTAGTGTTAGTCGATCTGACCTCGAGAAATGTGCCAAGTCGGATCCAGTCCAAATTGACCTTGAGATCCGTGTCCAATCAACCGTAGTCATCAGATCTCAGGATCTATGCTCGGTTAAGCTAGTCCAATCGCCCTCATTTCGAGTGCAGGTCTAGTTTTGATGCCTCGAGATGCGTGCCCAAGTAGGTCTAGCCCTACCTCAAGAAACGTGCCCACATCTACGCCTGTCTCCTATCAGTTCTCAAACAACATTCTCGAGCAGGTCCTGCTCTGATACCATGTTGGAGCAAATCAATAGTATTGCATTGAACATAACCTGAATAAATAATACAATGCAACCCTAAATTAACCCATAGTTATCGGGTCTAAGAAACAACTTAGGACCCAAAATAACGTAGGTTAAGTTAGGTCTAACAACCTAACAATATACTAACTAAATAATGGAATAACGTATATTAATAATATACGCTAACATGGAGATCATCCCAATTTAGGAGATATCAAATGGGGGAGACTCTAACTGCGTAGACACGCCTTTTGCCCAGGTTAAAGAAGCTGTTGAAATAGAAGCTAATTATGAAAATTTGATTTTGGGACGAAATCGTCTGGACGTTCTGTTCCAGATGAATTCGTCAGATCTGGGATGATTTCGTCTGATCTGTGACGATTTCGTCGATGACGATATCGTCCAACGGTCAAAACAAATCCTAAAAATGGCATGGAAAACAAGGGAAGCGGGTAACAAGCGGTTAACGGGCGGTTTGGGGTTAAAATTCAAATTTTTATCTTTTTACTAAGGTTTAACTGTGCCAATTTTAGGGTGCTACATTTTGCCCCCTCTTTAGCGAATTTTTCGAAGAAAATGCGTTAAAGACGAGTTCTTCCCGTTTTACGAGAAAGCAAAAAATTTACTCAATTTTCTAGATGACGATTCTTGGTCGAATCGTATGACTGCTGACTATGGTGCCCCCTCCGTGTTTTTACCCAAATCGAATGTTTGAGGTAAAAGCGCGAAAAAGCAAAATTTTAAAAATGTTGTTTTTAAAATAAAATTAAGAAAATAGGGTAAAACCCTAATTCATTTTTACTATTCATTTTTACTGTTTTAGAGCTCTACAAAAGAAAATGGTTGAGACAGCGCACCGATCGACAGAGGTTCGACGCGGGCTACGGGTAAGGATCTAATCCTAGTGAATTATGTTTGGATTTAATTTGTGCAATTTTTTTATTGAAATTTTGATTGTTTGGGGCATCGCGGCCATTTTTAAGCCGTCGACGACGTCGGGACGAAATCGTCCCTATTTCATCGAAATCGTCTCTAGATCGTCGATTTCATCTGAGAGCGAAATCGACGAACTAGGGGCGATCTCGTCCAACAAGGGGCGATCCCCAAGTTGCGAAATAGGAGATGATTTCATCCTAGAAAGGATGATTTTGCCCAATTTAGGATGATATCATCCAATAGTGAACGATATCATCATTTTATGAAATTAAGCTTGATTGAAATGTATTTAATTTGATTTTAATGATTGGTTTATTAATAAATTTTATTGTTTTATTGTTTGTTTTGCAGAGGGGATTACTAAAGAGTCGGGAGTGGAAATACGATGGGCTGAGAGACGACATAGCCACGCTCGACCAGGCAGAGCGCGACCGACTAGCACAGGTCGGTTTGCAGCATGTGGCAGAGATGCCACAAGTACCGACGGACATGGGGCTACTAACAACCCTAGCAGAGAGGTGGTATCCGGGGTCGTCCTACTTTTGGTTACCGATAGGGGAGATGGCTCCCACACTAGAGGACGTATGGAGGATCTTGAGGATCCCCATACAGGGACGGTTGATGACTCCTGCGGCCAATCAGGGCCGAGCGATGATGAGGCTGAGCGGAGACCCGAGCTTCACCCTGGAGAAGGGCGGAGTGAACATCGAGTCTCTCAGGCAGATGCCTAGGGCATCTAGGCTGACTCAGGTTTTGGCAGGGGTGGTGGGTGGCTTGCTGTTGTGCCACCAGAGCGGGTGCAGATTACCCTGGCTCCTCTTAGATGTGGTCTGTGACATGAGAGACCACGGATATAGATATTCATGGGGCAGCTTTGTGCTATGCCACCTGTATAGGATCCTGCATGGGGTCGTATACAAGGGAGGCCGATGTCTGGTTGTGACATCACTACTACAGGTTTGGTGCTGGGAGCACATCACGGTGCGGAGGCCGGTAGGACTCCCACTGATGAGGGTTGACCGGGAGAGGCCCCGGGTTTTCTACTGGTGGTTATAGAGGGGGTCACAGTGGCGGATAGATCTATCGATGTCACGGAGGTTGTTGGATGACCTCATCCCAGACCAGATCACCTGGAGGCCATGGAGAGAGCATCTAGGGTGGGCCGAGGATGGGCAGGAGCTGGCTCGCATCAGGCGAGTCTACTGGCTGAGGATGGAGCAGGGAGAGGTAGAGCTCCACCGCTACGATCGGGTTCTATGATAGTTCGGTCTACAGTAGGGGATCCCTTCTCTCAGGGATTATGAGTACTCTCAGACTGTCTGGGATAGTACTACACTGAGCGGGGCTCTAGACATGCAGCGGTTCTAGAGTCAGGACATGGATGATGCCCCCATCCAGCCAGTGGATGGTGACGATGTTGGGGTTGTCGATGGATATGATGCCTGGTACGTAGGCATCCACCCTCCTCAGATGATGAGGGCATAGGGTCCGGTGCACGCCGTGGTGCGATGGATGGGGAGGCGATGTCAGGCTACTATTGAGGCAGCACGGGGTCACGATGGGAGAGAGCAATGACGGTCTCCATAGGAGAGATGCCAGAGGATGGCACGGGCTCCATAGAGGCCACAGTAGATAGGGAGGAGGGAGGAGAGATTCCCTTCTCAGTAGGGGGAGAGACCACCATCGCCCGATAAGGGCAAGGGTGTCGAGGTGGGGGAGAGCAGCGAGACGGTGGCTCTCTGAGGCTGAGGTTGCCCGCCTTCGGGCTCAGGTGCGGACACTACAGGATGAGGCTACATGGCTCAGGGGCTCGAAGCGGAGGGGCGAGCACTCGGGATCTGGCATGGTCTATTGCTCAGACCACATTCTACCAGGGGTTATACTATCACGTGGTCCCAGAGGGATAGAGGGTACCATTGCCAACCCCCATTGCAGAGCCGGTCATGATGGGATCATCGAGGACATCCTCACGATCGATGGTGAGGACTCGGGACACAGCCTGGACCTCTATGGGACCACCTCCTCCACCTCAGGGTGGGGGAGGAGATGAGGGTGAGAGCTCGAGGGCTTCTCGAGGCTAGCTGTTGTAGAGTGCAGATTGTATTATTAGTACTTTTTGAGGGGATTGAGTATGCCAGGGTTTTGATTGTGGCATACCAATCCAGATGATGTACATAATTGATTGAGATATATAGATTGTCTTTTTGATGATATGACTTGTGTATATGTTGTATGATGCTTTAATTTTGAATTTTGTGATTGATTATTTATGTAATTATGTCATTGGAAATAAATTATAATGTTATGTCATGGCATAAAATTGTAAATGAAATAATCTGATGTGAATAAATTGGTTGTTTTGTGGTGTGATTTGATGAAAAATAAAAGAGACTTCTAACAATAATTTCAAAGGACATTGTCGTTGTTATAGACCATTTCATGGAGTCGCCGCTCGCTAGGTCATCAAGCTAATCCCAGTATAGAAATATTGCTAAAAGTAAAAGAGTGCTTAAGAGATTGTCTTAAGACTTTGTGTTGTGATGATGGAAATGATGATGGTGATGATTTGTTTTCAGATTTTCATAAAAAATATTATGCATGACATATTAAAGAAATATGATTTTTGCTAGGCATAAATTCCTAAGTGTGATAAATTTTTTGAATAAGTCCCTAGGAACTATACCATCATTGCAAAATTGAATGTTGACATAATGACATAAAATAGAATAAGTGTTCGTTCATTTTAAAACTCAATTGTGTAACATAATGATGTAAGTCATATGTTTTTATAAATTAAAATGAATGGGAAAATAAAATTAGAGCAATGGTTTGCGCTAGGCATAGAATTATAGGTATAGACTTATACCATCATCACGAAATCCAAAGAAGAAATTGATATTTTAGTTTTATTGCATGATTTGATTTTTGATTTTGAGATAAACAGAAAATAATAATATATAACTTGACTTTATTTACTAGATTTTGTAATATGTTGTTTGAAAGAATTTTGTGATTTGTGAAAACAATGTATGTAATTGTTTTTATACTAAACAGATGTTCTGAAATAAGAAGAAAAAACTATTCCAAAAGAGTTGCAGAAATATTTTAAATTATCTCAAAGACAAATGTAGATTTATAAGGAACCCTCATGTGCAAATGTGAGTTCATTACCGATCTTGATTTATCATAATGATACAAAATCTCTCAAATACAAATGTGTGTGCAATTGTATTGTTCATTCACCAATTTTGAGCAAGAAAGTTTGATACAAGTAATTTGACTTAACCAAATAAGGGTTCATTGACCATGATTTATATGCATGTAACCGTACCAGACTACTATGTAAGTCGGGTCAGCAAGAGCTAGCTGATCCATAAGCAGATATAGGTCTATACAAAAGAAGGTCGCTAATGTGACAGACATATCACCACGCTAGGAATTACCCAAGGCCAAGCGGGTTGGGCACAAACCACCTGTTATGGGGCTTACCTCACAGTTTTCGAATAATTGAGAATTCCAGGGATTCAAGCTCATTCACCCTTCTTTTCTTTTCAAGGGGTAGGGAAAGGGATTTTATTTGTTGTTTGCTTTTTCTTTTTCTTTGTCTCTTCTCTTTTTTTTTTTTTTTTTTTTTTTTGTATTGTTGCTTGGAACTTGAGATAATGCTGAAATATTGCTGAGATGGTACAAAATAATATTTTTCTTTTTCTCATTTTCTTTGACTTTCCTTTTTCTTCCTATACTAGGGATACTTGCTCGGATTGGCTGTAGAGCAAGGGATTTTTATTGCGGGCAGGGGTGAGCTTGTCCTTTTGTCAATTCTCAAAGATTCTAGACCATGTGCATGATAGGATAGCAGGGGAAACTTTTCGCTCAAGAAACCACTTCTACTATGTAGCATCATATCGAATTTGCAATGAAATCATTTTAATGTGAAGAGATGTACTTGGTTTAAGGAAATAACAAGATCAATTCTTCTATGCTCAAAAATTTATTTAATTCAACTGTGGACTTTGATATAAGAGAGATTAATAATCATACCAAATAAAATCAAGATATTTATTCATGTGAGTGTGAAAGTGCGGGATTCCAAATAAATGCTAATTTATCCAAAACAACTAAAAATATAACTGCAATACTTCAAGAATTGACAGGTGCAAAAATAAAAGATGTTTTTCGAAGATTTTGATGATTTTGATGTTTTTTATATTTTGATTTTGATTGATGAATTGAGAAGATACACAATGTGATTGTTTTTGAATTTTTTTTTTATATAAATGACTAAAATGAAACAATATGCAAAATACAATATATACAAATGATGAAATGACCAAATGTTATGCATAATAACGCTTAAGATGCATAATGTTCATAGGTTCTTTAAGATATTTACCATCTAAGGTAGCTAATTGGTATGCTCCCGATCCAAATTTAGCAGTGATGATATACGGTCCAAGCCAGTTGGGCTCAAATTTACCTTTAAGGTCTTTAGTTGCATTAGTATTTTTTTGATTTTCTTTTAAGACAAGGTCACCGATCTCAAAGGATCGATGATGAACTTTCTTGAGGTATGCTCGTTTAAGCTTGTTTTGGTAGGCACGAAGATGCTCCAAAGCATTGATGCACTTTTCATCTAGGAGTTCCAGCTGACTAAGTCTACCAACACGATATTCATCTCCTACTTCAGTATCTTGAAGTAGTAGAGCCAAAGAAGGAACTTCTAATTCAAAGGGAAAAATAGCTTCAGCGCCATAAACCAAAACAAAAGGTGAAGTACCTATGGGGGTGCGAACGCTAGTTCGATAAGCCCACAAAGCAGGATATAGTTGGATGTGCCAATCTCGGCCAGATTTATTGACCAGTATTTTGAGGATTTTGATTAATGTTTTATTAGATGCTTCGGCTTGGCCATTACCCTGAGGATAATAGGGAGTGGACCAACGATGTTGAATTTTATATTTTTGACATAATTTCTTGACATATTTATTTTTGAAACAAGTTCCATTATCTGAGATAAGATTTGCAGGAATGTCGAACCTACAAATAATTTGATTAAAAATAAACTTGGAAACTTGGGTTCCAGTGCAAGAAGCTAAGGGCATAGCTTCAACCCACTTCGTGAAATACTCAGTGGCGGTTATGATAAATTTGTGTCCATCAGATGACACAGGGTTGATTTTTTTGATGATGTCTAAGCCCCATTTTGAAAAGGGCCAAGGAGATGAAATAGCCTGCAGTTCTTGTGCAGGCGCATGGACAAGGTCAGCGTGTTTCTGGCACTTGTCGCAATGGCGCACATAATCATGTGCATCATTTTCCATGGTAGGCCAAAAATATCCTATCCTAAGGAGTTTCTTAGCAATGGCGCTACCACTAAAATGCCCCCCACAAGATCCATTGTGGGCTTCACTCAAAGCTGATCTAGATTCTTCTAGATTCAAACATCTCAGTAGGATGCCTTCAAAAGATCTCCTATACAAGGTATTACCAATAATTACGAAGCGACTTGCTCGTCTACGTAACAACCGACGTTGGTTGCTATTACAACCTTCAGGAAAGGTCGCATTTTGAAGAAAATTAAATATATCAGTGTACCATGGTTCAGGAGTAGTTTCGTTGATTAGAAACACATCCAAAGGTTCTAAGCATGATTTATTTGAAGTGGGTTCTTGGAGTCGATGAATAATGATGGTAGCATATTCATCATCTAACTCCAAGGGCAAAAGAGATGCAGCTACAACCATAGCGTCAACCGCACGGTTGCTAGTTCGAGGAATAGCTTCCAAGGTAACTTGATCAAATAAAGCTAATAATTGTAGGACATATGCTTTATATGGGCGTAATTTATCATCTCTGGTCTGATAAACATCATTGATTTGATTTATGACAAGTTGAGAATCATCGAAAACCAATAAATTTTTAATTTTCAGTGCCAAGGCAGCTCGTAATCCAAGGATTAGAGCCTCATATTCAGCAGTATTATTAGTGCAAGCAAATGTTAGTTTGAAGGACAGAGGTATAAGATGTTTCTGTGGAGATATTAAAATAATACCTGCACCAGCCCCACTCATGCATCGGGCTCCGTCAAAGTATAGGGACCATTGCTCTGGATGGTCTGCCTCTAGTTTAAGGCATTCATCGAGAAACTCAATGATGAGGGGATGGGTAGACTCTAAGGGTGCAGCAGCTAATTGATCTGCTATGATTTGACCTTTAATAGACTTTTGTCCTATAAACATGAGTTCAAACTCACTTAGCGCAAGAACCCACTTGGCTGTGCGACCAGATAAATAAGGTCGACTCATGAGATATCGCAAAGGATCGAATTTAGCAATAACATACGTTTTCTGACTGAGCATATAATGGCATAGTTTTTGTGTAGAAAATATGACTGCGAGACATAACTTCTCTAATACTGTATAGCGAGTTTCATAACTGATTAAAGTTCTGCTAATGTAATAATTAGCATGTTCTTTCTTCTCATCGTCAAGTTGAGCTAACATAGCTCCTAAGGCAAAATCTGAAGCAAAAATGTACAAGATAAATGGGCGATCAGATCTAGGTGGTGAAAGCATCGGTGGTTTAAGAAGATATTGTTTGAGGAGTTCAAATGCTTCCTGACATTCGTCGTCCCAATGAAAAGAGACATCTTTCTTAAGAAGCTTAAGAAAGGGTCCGGTTTTGTCCGCCAACTTATCGATGAAGCGACGAATAGCTTGAAGTTTACCTTGTAGACTTCGTAATTCAGATATATTTGTGGGTGCGGGCATATCAGTGATAGCCATGATCTTGAGAGGGTCAATTTCGATGCCACGTAAAGAAACTATAACCCCCAATAATTTACCGGACTTGACTCCGAATATACATTTAGTTGGATTCAGTCGGATAAGATATTCCCTTAACCGATCAAAGACTTTTCTCAAGTCATCTAAATGATCATCTTCTTTGATGGAACGAGCTATAATATCATCTACATAATCATGTAGAATATCATGCATCATATCGTGAAAGATATAAGTCATAGCTCGTTGATAGGTTGCACCTGCATTCTTCAAACCGAATGGCATCACTTTCCAACAAAAGGTTCCCCAAGGGGTAATAAAGGTTGTTTTAGCCTGATCTTCAGGAGCTATCCTGATCTGATTATAACCATAGAATCCATCCATTAGGGATATCATTCCACTCCCAATAGTAAAATCAATGATCTGATCCATGTTGGGAAGAGGAAAATCATCTTTAGGGCATGCAACATTAATATCTCTGAAGTCTATGCAAACCCTAACCTTGGTAGCTTCTTTCTTAGTTACTGGAACTACATTTGAGATCCATTCAGCATAATCAATGGCTTGTATAAAAATAACCTTCAAGAGCTTTTCTAATTCCCCTTTGACTAGTAAGGCCACTTTAGGATGCATTTTTCTAAGTTTCTGTTTAACAGGTTTAGCATCCGGATGGACTACTAGGTGATGCATAACTACAGAAGGGTCTAATCCTGGCATATCTTCATATGTCCAAGCAAAAATGTCTTCATATTTTTTAAGGAATGCAATGTATTTATCTTGTTTTTCTTGACTCAATTCTGATCCAATGTTGATTATGTGAGGGTTACCTTCGGTTCCAATGTTAATATTTATAACGTTTTCAACTTCCATATGTAGATCTCTCTCAAAATTAGATGGGGTGGGTGAAACACCTAATTCTTGTAATTCTTCCAAGGTTAGCTTGGATAATTCATCTTGAGGAGTCGTGGCCTCAAGCTGGGCTATAGTAGGTATAGAGCCATCGAAATAAAATCCGTTATGTAACAATTCTTCAACGGAGACATCATGGAAGATATCCCCCTCCAACTCATCGTCGAATTCAACAATCATCTCAGGGTAAGCTATGGATAGCATATTACATGTAAATGGGTTATTCCTTAAATGCAAAGCATCGCGTTCATCCAAATAATCTTGGTAAGATATGAGATGGTCATCATCCTCAAATGGGAAGGGCTGACCTTTACTAGGAAATAGGCCCACACCACATCGGGCAGGCCATGGTTCTACCTCAAAAGGTTCTTTCATACCATTCTGGGAAGGTCCCAAACCTTTCCCTTTATATCCCAATTTAAGCATTATTGGCTTAGCTTTAATATACTCATTAGCAAAATAACATCGAGCATACCCATCATAATGAGTCTTGATGTTTCTAGGTATTCTTCCCCAGTCATATCCCTTATAAATAAAAGCATAGCTCCCGACTTGGTAGATACTTCCCATAGGTTGTGGGAGGCCCAAGGTACGAGGAGAGGGTGGCAATTTATTTAAAATATGGGAATCTTGCATAGCAACGTTTGTTTTTTTTGATACAAGAATTTTAGATAAATCGGGTAAGAGCTCATCAGTAAGAGCGTAAGAGGTAGAAGGATCATTTCCTATGTTTTTGGATGCGGAAAACATGCCTCTGATAGGTGTAGACGTTGTAGAGATGTCTATGGATGGATCTATAGGTATGGAAGTTATAGGAGTAAAACAAGAAGCATTGGTTGTGGGTTTAGGATCTTTTTGAGGTCCTAATGTGGTTTGTTCGGAAGATGGTTGAACTATATGTAGAGGTGTAGTTGGTGGGGAAAAATTAGATGATGTTATTAGTGTGTGTTTCACACGTTTAGGCGGATGATTAGAATTAGGATGTGTGGATGACAGAGCAGGGCAAAATTGAACTCCAACAGGTTCTGCCAAAGCACACATATCAAAGGGTCTAGGATCACCATGAATGGTAACCAACTGATTCTTAAATTCGAATTTAACACACTGATGTAAAGTTGAGGGAACAGCTCGCATCGCGTTGATCCAAGGGTGACCCAAAAGTATATTGTATGATGCAGGGCAATGTACAATAAATACGGTTGTGTCTAAGGTTCTTGGGCCAACTTGCAATGGGATAGTAATAACTCCACACGTTTCTTGTGTTTCGTCATTGAAGGCTTTTATGATCATATCAGTTCTTTTCATTTCGTCACTTCTAAACCCAAATATTTGGTAGAAGTCAAAAGTGCAAATGTTTAAAGATGAACCATTATCAATCAAGACTCGTTTAACTGCTACATCTCCAATTAGGGCAGTAATATATAAGGGGTTATCCTTATGTAAACTATGTTGTGGTATATCTCTATCTCGAAAGTCAATACAATCGACTTCTCGAGTTATGATAGTATTGGACATGGCGTTAGGTTGAATATTTTGTGGTACCATCATCTGGCTTAATGTGAGCATTAATTCATCCCTATGGGTAGAAGAAGATCTTAAAAGGTCCAAAAGGGAAATTCTAGCTGTAGTATTTGATAATTGTTCATTAATATTATAAGGAGGTTTAGGTTGAACATTAGGGGCATGATTCCCTTTATTAGGAATTTTCAAAACAAATGGAGCTGATCCATCATTCTGAGTCTGATCTTGTTGAGAGTTTTGAGCCTGTTGTCGAGTAATAGCTCCGATGGTACCTACAATATTATTTTGTGGATGATGAATGGGTCTTGGTCTAGCGTTTATGGCTTGTTCATTAGAAAGTAATTGGTGAGACGATGGTCGAGTAGTGACTCTTCTTGGAAATGGTTCTTCTGGAACCATAGAACTTGTGATAGGTTGAATAGGATCTGATTCATCTTCAGAACTATTCGATTGATTTGAGGTGATTTCCATGTCACTTTCAGTCTCGTATTCGGTATCACTAAGATCAGGTGTCCGAATATTATATAGAGGTCTGGTCGTAACCATGGATAAAGTTGTGTCAAATACTTCCACATCATGAGTAGGTGAATGTCCACTAATAGTTCCTACATATCGGGTAGGAGGGGGAACATTATGGTGCTCAATTTGATTAGCCACTTCTTTACCATGCTTTGGTAAAGGATGTTGAAATATGTCCAGTGATTGATTGGCATTCTGATTCTGATTTTGAGGGATGTTCTTTTGAGCATTATTAGGAGGATTTTGTTTAGGTTGAAAGGCTTGCACCTCCATCTCATTGTTATCAATCAGGTCTTGTATTTTATGTTTTAATATTTTACAAGAGTTGGTAGCGTGTCCAGGTCCTCTATGGAAATCACAGTGTAAATCAGCTCTGTATCCGGGTATAGTTGGATCAGGTTCCCGGATATTTGGTAATTGGATCAAACCTCGTGCTAGTAATTGCGGGAGAATGGTTGATAAAGGTTGATTTAACCTAGTAAATTCTTGGGGTGGTTTATCAGGAGGTTTCGAGTATAAATTTCTCTGTTGTTTTCGTAGCATTAATAGTAGCGATATTTCTACTATCAGTGACTCCATCACCCACAACTTGTTTATTTTTATATTGATTTCTGGATGTTTTCTCATCATCTTTCTTTTTAAGTTGACCTCTCCTAATAAGAGCATCTTCCACTCTTCGAGCTAAATCTATAGCTTGATCGAAGGTGGTCAAGGTAGCAGTTGATAACTCATAGGATAGTTGTTCTTGCAAATTATTGATAAAGATATCCAACATTTCCCGATAAGGTAACACAAAGTGCAATTTTCCTATCAACTGTCTCCATCGAGCTAGGAAATCGGCAAAACATTCATCTTTGTCTTGTTTTAGGTTGTATAAATCTTTAATGGTTACATGCCTTTCAATGTAGGCACTAAATTGATGCACAAAAGACTCGACGGTTTCTTCGAAATTCCTCAAAGAATGAGTGGGTAGTTGATAATACCATTCCAATGCCATTCCTCCTAAACTTTTTGGGAACATTTTTAGTAATAACAAGTCATCATGTGATATATCATGACAGGCTATCCTAAACATACGAAGATGCTCTATGGGATCTTCAGTTCCTTTGTATATAGGTAGGACAGGCATAGGAAAGTGTTTAGGGTATGGTTGTGCTACAACTATAGGATCTAGAGGCTGACTGCACATCTCTCTATAATTGTACGAGGGACGGTAGGGATCTATCTGGTCCATGCGGGAGACTAACTGTTTCACCATGGCTTCCAGATTACCAGTTTGTCCACCATATTGGTTCGGTGGTATTTGAGCATATGATGGCGTGACGTAAGGATTGGATGCTATATTGCTATTATGCAAATGGTTGGTAGGAAGAGTATTATGAAGAAGATTTGTTGTAGCATTATGTTGTATCCCAGATTGTTGGAAATTGGTGTTAGGTTTTGTTTTGGGCTTTTGTTGATTTGAGGTATGTTGATCAATAACTTGGCAAAATAGAGCAGTGAATGATGGTTTCTTTTGTGTGGGAATAACCCTAGGCTTGGTAACAGGCACTCTAGATGGTTGGGTAACCTGTTGTTGTTGCATGTTCTGGATTATAGCGGCCATATCCAAATTGGATGGTCCAGCTTGATCACTTTCTTGATCAACGAAGGACAAGGGATTAGTGCGTGTGTGATATATGTCTTCTAGGGTTGCTTGAGTATCACTAATTTGATCCTTGTCCATATGGACTGCTCTATTAAGAGTGCCAATATTAGTATTGAGGAACTTCCAGAAATGTTCCATATTCTCAAAAGTGACAGCTCCTTCCAGAGATATTTTAGGAGATGAGGATCCTTCCTCTCTAACAATTTCTCTTTGTTCATTTCCTTCAGCAAATTCTTCTTCTTGTTGGTCTAGGGTTCCTTCTTCCTGAATTGGGTCTTCAGGAAGGACATCTGGTTTATTTACTGGTTTTCCTAACCAATCTTCTTCTACTTCAGTCTGTTTTCCATTCCTAAGTCTAGTCATTATGCTTAAATTTAGATTTTAGCAAATATATATTGATATATATATATATATTTTTTTTTATTTGCAACAAATTTGGGAGGTATATATTTTAATTATATACCTACTACAATACTTAAAAGAAAATGTTTTGATTTTTGTTATTATTTTTGTTTTGTTTTTTTTTTTTTTTTTTATGATTATAAAGACAACAAACAACACACTAAATGCAAGAAATAATAATAATAAAAGAATGGCTTAGTTTTCTATAAATAGTTTATAGATGTCATTGATGGGATCAAGTTCATCAGGAGTCATGAAATGCTCCTCTTCAAATTGGAAATGGTTTTTCAGGAATTTGACAAAGTGTGCTATGGTGATGTTATCTACTTCTGACTCTGACTTGTAAAAATAGAGCTCATGGCAATACTCTCGATATAACACAGCTCTAGGAACTCTATTCCATCTCTTTCTATCCGTAAGGATGACCTCTTGATCCTCTATACGAGATAGAAATTTATGTACTACAAGCTGCATTGTCGAGGTATTCCTCAAAGGTGTACAACTCAGAAGACACAAGGGCTCTTTTATCTGCTAACCACCTATGGCAAGCTCTCTGAAGTTCATGATATAAGGTCACTTGATCAGGATCCAGGATTCTATCTAGGACAAACCTCTTGATTTGCCTAAGTTCGGTTGATCTAGATTCAATGATATTCAATCTCCTATTAAGTTCGTCCCATAAAGGTTGAACCCTATTTGTTTGAGGTACTCTAAGTACAGAAGTAATCTCTATAGCTGCTAATTGATTCTCAACATTAATGGTGACAACTCGTCTTTTATTATAATCTACCATCTAAATATGATATACAATCTTTGATTCTAAATGCATTTATGTTTTGTTGTTTTTTTTTGGATTGTTTTCAAAAGGTTTTTAGTTTTTCACGTCGGGTTCACCAAAATGTATCGCTCCAAATTTTTTGCATCCTTACCTTCAGGCTATAGGATCCACGCCCGAAAGGGGATGCGAGAAGGATGGGACAATACCTCGGACTGAGAGGCCCTTTGAAGGTCCCGCCTCTCGGGGGAGGGGTATAAGGGTGAATTTTTGATGGATGGTGGGTTCACCAGGAAACTTTTGAGTGGCAGTTTCCATGCCTAGGTTGAGAGTAGGTTTGATGTGTTCATTTTGTGCTTTAATCATTCAATTCCTAGGTTTGGCCAAGATGAATCTAAGCTATTCTATATGTCAATGCTGATTTATATGGATACAAAAAACATGAATAAATGCTAAACATAGAGAATATGCTAAATGTACCTGATTTCGGATGTCTGATGAAGATTCTAAGTTTTGTAGAAGTCCAAATCATCTCAAATCATACGTAATCATCTAAAATTGCATAGAATCATCTCAGATCTCAGTCGGTCATCTGAGATCAGACGAGATCATCATCGATCTGATGAATTCATCAGACAAATTTGTCAAAAACCTGCAATCACAGAAATAGATACAAAATACCAAAAATGCAACTACAAAAGCAAGGGGAAATGATAGAAATAATAGTAAACTTGCCCAAATGATAAATCCAGATAGCAATTAAAAGGAAATGCATCAATTTGACAATTTATTTTGACTTTATCATGCATCTATACTAAATGAGGTGAACTCCAGGATGCATAAATATAATAACTAAGATAATGCTTAAAGAAATGCAGAGAAACGACAAGAAAATGCAAACTCTGGGCTCTGATTGCCCCCAATCTGGACTACAGTCGAGATCGCCTCCAATCGTACGAGATCATCGTCGATCTGCGACAGGATCGTCCGAAATCGTCTGGAATCGCCTGCGATGATCCAAGCTTGCTCCAGCTGAAGAACAGTAAGATTCCTGCAAGAAAATTTGAAATATGCAATGCAAACAAAAGTATGAAGGTGTTCTAAGGCACAAGGAACTAAATTTGTAGGGAAATCCATCAGCTAGGGGGTTCAGGGGGATAAACTGAGAAAGTCCCAGTTTATATAGGATTAGGGAGAGGTTAGGAGGTTGGAGATCATCCCAATTTGGGAGATCTCCAATGGGGGAGACTCTAACTGCATAGACACGCTTTCTGCCCAGGTTAGAGAAGCTGTTGAAACAGAAGCTAATTATGAAAATTTGGTTTTGGGACGAAATCGTCTGGACGTTCTGTTCCAGACGAATTCGTCAGATCTGGGATGATTTCGTCTGATCTACGATGATATCGTCCAACGGTCAAAACAAATCCTAAAAATGGCATGAAAAACAAGGGAAGCGGGTAACAAGCGGTTAACGGGCGGTTTGGGGTTAAAATTCAAATTTTTATCTTTTTACTAAGGTTTAACTGTGCCAATTTTAGGGTGCTACACATATCTACTTGCATGTTACCCATTTTTTCAATGGGATCAATCCACATCAGATCTTCAGTGATAGTCTCAAAAACATAATCTTTAGGCTGCAACTCGCCTTTATATTTTTGAACTAGCAGAGTAAACGTTGTCACATGAGCCTCCTTGGAAATTCGATAGAAATCCACCTTCTTGATCAGCCATGCCAGTGTCAAATCTTCCTTTCATCGCATACTCTTCAACCATTGGGAAGAGCTTAGGTGCGCTCGATTTAATTTTTCAATGGTTGGTTGCTTGTAGGCTACCTGCATATCTGGAATAGTCTGCATCTTCAAAAATGGTGTAAATGGGACAAAAAAATCTGAGCGACTAGGCCCAGTGGATACAGATGATGTGGATTGAAGTGGAGGAATAGATATAGGAATGGTGGAAGGGAGAGAAAGGGTGGATGAAGTGGTAGACACAGGTATGACTGCATTTATACTAATCCTAGATAGAACTTGCGTACTAACAGTCATAATGGTAGAAGAAGTGATGACCGAGGGAAGGGGCTGAAAAAAAGGATTTGCCCTCGATGCATACAAACTAAAATAAATAGAGGATAAAGGAGCGGGAATGAAAGAAGGAGCAAAAATGATTTCAAAAATAGAAGAAGTAGAAACAAAATATGGAACCATGGAAAATGGAATGGAAGGAATACCAAAGGATGGAGAGATAGAAAGTGGAGGGGACAAAAATGTAACAGATGGGACCGAAGAAGAAATCATTACGTGCTCAATGAGAGAAAGGGAAGAAGAGAGACAAGATGACATACCTTGGGGTGTAAGCACTACTTGTTCTGTGGATGGTAGGGGTTGCACAACTGCCTCCTCTTCTTTATTTACCTCCTGTTCACCAACATTGAGGGCTATTTCCTCATTAAAAATCTCAACATAAGAATTTTCAAAAAGTTGTTGCTCCTCTTGTTGTGTCATCAAAAATATTTGCGCTACTGAAGTAGGAAGCTCAACATTGGGCAAAGGGTTCGCTGCTGGTATAGAGGCGACTGTGGAACTTGACGTAGCAGGAATCATAGTACCCAAAGACATAGGATCTATAACAGTGAATGTAGTGGTCGCACCAGTGTGAGGCCGTTTAGCTGCTTTAGGAAATGGAGGTGCCATCGGCTGTCTCTACTGCTTGGGCATGGGAGCCTCCTCTTGAGGTCACTTCATTATTTGAGACCACCTTTGGAAAACATATTATTGTTCTTCTTCTTCCTCTTCATCCTTGGCTTCATCCTCAATCGTAGGACTCTCCTCCTCAGGTTTGCTTTTGCCACTTTTGGATTGCTGAAAACTTTACGATAAAATAGTGGCAAAAGCAACGGGTTGATAGGACTCCACAAACCTATCGTAAACTTTAGAAAATTGGGTATCAAGATTCAACCCGTAAGCAGCATATGGCTTCCTTCGATGAATGTGCATCACCCACCCGTTCATAATTTTCTCCTCCTTCCAATCAGGATTTGCTTCTTTGATAGTTGTGAACAGACCCAGAGGAGGAATATGTGTTGTATTATTCTCTGGATTATACTTCGCTTCTTGCTCATAGTAATCATGCCATGGAGGAAAGGAGGACATCTTCTCTATATGTTAGTTCATGTATGGCCCACCAAAATTATTTTGCCACTTCTGAATATTTGGGTGCGGGCAACAATGAAAGGTCTTCACCTTAATAAGTTCCAAAAAAAAATTTAGTGGGTCGTATCACCAATGCTGCGGCAACTCAATTAGTCTCAGGTCCTGAAGCACCATCGTCAGAAGGCGATTTTATCCAATTTGGTTCACTTCTATACTTCTGAACTTAAAATGCATAGTACAAGTTGTCATTTTTCCTCATCCAGAGCCATATATGTCATTGATATAATCCATCTGACGCACAACCTCCATTGCAAAAACATGCATAGTAGCAAAATAAGGCAAAAAAAATTGTTTACCTGTATATCCAAAAATTTGAACAACCATGCCCTGAGTGAGCAGAAATACGTCACCATTCTCCTCTAAAACAACAGCATCTCTCAAGTCACGTGGCACTCGATCATAACTGCCATAGAGAAATTCAATGGCAGGGCCTAAAAACTAGCTATTAAAGCTGTAGACAGACTCTTCCTTCATTAACACCTGAGTACACTTATAAATCGGTAGGGGCTCAATATTTTTGCTTGTCTATGTAACTAAAATAAAAGAAAAATGTCATTGCATATTGAAGAAGAAGAACCATACCAGTAGCAAAGTGTACCGAAATGATCTGGACTTTCCTTGCAATTTTTGCAACTGAGAATTGATTCTTCAAGAAATAAATTTGGCCCAATCAAAATAAATTGGATTTACACCCTGCCTCATAGAAGCGAAAGAATAAAATTCCACCCTGAAAATACATTGAGCCATAGTTGCCTACCATTTTTGCACCGTTTCATCTGAGGGTAACCCAGAAATCCAGGCAAGCATGGAATAGATGTCCTGGCACTTGAACTCTGAAAGAGTTTTAGGCAAATTTCGTAGTTGCCCCATCTGTGGCTCCTTGATGAGCTGAGTTTCCATGAATCGTCTATAACTGTGGAAACAAATATATCCTCTTGCTCATCCGTATGAAATTTCTTGTTTACTAGCGCTCACCCCATAGGCAAAAGCCTCTTGGATCTCATCTGGTGTAATCGTAAATATAATCTCTTATCTGGAATTTCAAACGGCCCTAGTAGAGGAGTCATAAAATTGTGCAATTAACTGGATAAGATCGGGGTATGGGTACACGGGCAAACAAAGATACCATGAAAGCTACAAATTATGAGGCGTTGTGAGTCAACTATTGTAGGAAACCCCCTGACTCACTGTAGCTTTGACATCTTGCCTCAACTGGTCAACTTCCTTATGCATGATCAAACAATCACCAATTTCGGCCATTTTATCTTCATAGGGATCCAGGTCGATATAATCATTTTGTCGGGTTTTCTTAGCCCTCGAACTCCTTTCTCGTTTCTTAGCTAACTTCGCTTCTACAACTTCTTACACCTCTTTTAGTTCTTTACTACGTCTGCCCATCTTTCTAGGTAAAAAGTTGTGGCACTTCTACAATTTCCTACCCTGATACTTCTGAAAACTCCTCTGCACTTCGAAACGCAGGATACAAAGAAGCAAAAATTTTAAAATAAGGAAAAAAATTTACCCTTTACCTCCCTAAATTTATAGAGGCGCTATCAACTGCTGCAGTAATTACAGAATTAAATACAAACGTGTCTTCGAAGAGAAATATTCTTTGAAAAACTGCTCAAACATCCTTTCCAAGGCGTAAAAAATCCTCTTCTCTGATTTACCGCCAGATTCTCCTAAAAAATTGTGCCCTTTGTGTTTAATAATCTTATAGAAAAATGTGCCCTGGCACTAGAAGCTTGTTAGGGAAACCAACCCAACCGTTAATTATCCAATCATCAATTCTGACTGCTACCTTGAAAAACTCAATCTAAATTCTTCCCACATTTGAAAATCATTACTTGAATTTGGTGCCCACTACTTCTGATTATCGCCACATAACCCTAGGGCAAATTAATTTTCTAAACATGCTTTTGGGAATATCTTGTTCAGAAAAACCTTTCGCACGCTTATGAATTCATGGGTGATTCTTGTCTTCGTGCGAAAGTGCTCCTTTCCATGCGACGCATGTGTTTTAAAACGTCATAGCGCGCCTCCCTTTTCTAAAAGCATTTTTTCTAAAAAAAATGAAAGCAAGCTTCCCTATGTTTTTTCCCTTTTTTTTCTTATCTTTCTTCCATATTTTTATTTTATATATATTTTTTAGAAAGCTCCATGCACAATCTCTCTTTTTTTTTCTTTCGCCTTATGACATCATCAAAGCGCATTCACTCTAGATATAGGTGAATATGACGTTCGCCTCCTCCAAGAGGTGCACGCAAAGCTCTATCGCCACTTTTCCAATCTTGAGTTCCATTTTTCGGGCGAACAAAATTTTAACAATCATTTCATTTTTTCTCTTTTTTTCTTTAATTCAGAAACATATTTATACCTATGCAGAATTGTCTAAAACACAAAAATATTTACATATATATAGGGTGTTACCTTTGATTTGAAATTATGAAATGTAAGCCTTCAGATGAAGGCCATTCATTGGAATAGGAATCTCGTACCCTTCCATGTCACAAAGTCAGAATGCATTAGAAGAGGTGACAACAAAAATTCGAAAAGGTCCTTCCCATATTGCATCAAATTTATGATGTTTTCCTGGCTTTTATTTATTTTCATTCCATTTTAATACCAAATCGCCCACCTGGAAGCTTTGATTAGTTGCTCTTTTCTCAAACCACTTATTCACCTCTTCAACATGTTCTGTGAAAATATTATAAGATTTCTCCCTTTCTTCTTCTAATTACAGTAATTGCGCCAGTCTTGCCTCCATAGGATTATTTTCTTCGTTTTCATCCTGGAACATCTGCAATGTTTGGAGCACAAGAAGCTCAATGTGAGTAGGAAGAACAACTTCTTTCCCATAAACCAAAGCATACGGGGAATTTTTTTATAGACTTCTTCACTAAAATACGATCAGCCCAAACTACCTGATTTAATAACAAATGTCATCTTCTCTTATTGTCACCCATTATTCTTTTCAGAATCTGAAGCAAAATTTTGTTGGTGGATTCAGCCAATCCATTCCCCTGTGGGTAATAATTGGAAGAGGTTTTAAATTAAATACCATATCTACTAGAAAATTTTATAATTTTGGCTCCAATGAAGGGAGTACCATTGTCAATGACTAAAGAATTTGGTATGCCAAAATGGGTGATGAGGTTTTCCATAAAAGAAATAACAGTCGCTTGATCTGCTTTCTTGGTGGGTATAGCTTTCGCCCATATGGTGAAGTATTATGTCACTGTCAAAATATATTTATGTTTCACAGAGGAGTGCGGATCAATAACTCCTATAAAATCAAGACCCCACTGTTGAAATGGCACTTCCACCTAGGTCGGATGCAGTGGTGATGCTCCTTTTCTAACTCGCCCCACATATCTTTGACAACTATCACACTACTGGCTTATCTTGTGTGAATCAACGAATAGAGTGGGTCAATAATACCCTATCCAAATAATTTTTAGAGCCATAGGTCTGCCTATATAATGCCCTCCTAATAGCTTGAAATGGAACTCTTCCAAAAATTTTCCCTTCTCAAAATATTTTACACATATAAGGAGTATACCATCAATATTCTTATAATATAGTCCATTGGGCAATAGTACATACCTAAGTGCCTGCAATATGAACCTTCGGTGTTGTGAAGGGTTAAGGCATCTAGGACATCTTCCAAAAGTAAAATATTCAATGAATTCCTTGGTCCAATCTTTTTCGCCTGTTGCACTATTCACACAAATCACATCTTCATGACTTGTCTCAACAACAACGCTTTTGGACAACTCTTGACACAGAGCATGCCCGTGAACAAATTTCATTGGCTTGATATGTACATCATACTTTTGGATCTTCGAGACCCATCCGGCCCTCTTATCACCCAGTTCTCCTTGAATTATAAAATTTCAAACTTCAAGATGAATGACATAAACCACAGTCTTACTCTGATAAATAAAGTGGTGAAACTTCTTCAATGCTTTCATAACTGCATAAACCTACTTATCTATAAACTTGTACTTTTCTTGGTGTGGTGCTATAACCTGACTTAGAAAAATGATAGGCTTTTCTTCGTCGTCATCTTGTATTTGTGTTAGCATGACAACATAGCTCTCCTGCTCACCTACTGCATAAAGTATAAAGTCTTTGGAGTAGTCAGGGTTGATCAGCACTGACACTCAAGTAATCCTCTCTTTGATTTCTTGAAAATCTCGCTTCCTGGATTCTATCCACTTAAACTCAATATTCTTCTTCAAGAGCTTAGTCATGGGCTTGATGACTTGGGCAAAATCAGCAATAAACTTACGAATGAATTTTATCTGTCCAAATAAGGACTACAAGTCTTTCTTATTAGTTGGTAACGGCAATTTCATGAGTGCTTCGACTCATGCAGGATCTATGGCCAATCCTTCCTATGAAATCACATGGCCCAACAACTTCCCTTCCTTTACAGCAAAAATTGACTTCTTCGAATTTATGGAAATTCCAAATTCTCAACACTTCTCGAATATTTGCCTTAGATGGAAAACATGACCTGTTTTGCAATGTAAAAACATTGTCATATCATCAAGATAAATCACAATGATTTTATTTAGCAACTCAGTAAATGCGATGTCCATGGCTCTCTAAAAAGTAGCACCAAAATTTGAAAGTCCAAAGGGCATCCATTGGTAAGTGAACGTGCCATTTTTACTTTATGGTCCCATCGGGTATGCCATTTTGTAGAAGGAAACCACCATATGCAATGAAGTGAAAAGACAAAGAAAATGTGATCAATATGCAACTTTCATTAAATATTCAAGCAATAAAATCCTTTGTCTTTTACAATACAATAAAGCCACAATGGGCTTTTTACAAATACAATGGTGTTAATGTCTCCTCTTCACAATAGATAGTAGTGCGGTATGTGTATTTCCTCTCCAAGGGCTGCTCCAATGCTCTTCTATTCCTGCATGCAACCACTCAAAGAGAACATTAATGATAAAGAAAGCCCACCTTAGTTGGGCTTTTGCTCAAGTAGGATAATATTCAAGACAAACAAGTAAATGCTCCTATTAAAATAGAATGCAAAAAAAAAAAGGGCTATTCTTACAACTCATGCAATGATGGTAGGCTCTCCTAGCTTCCTCCTTCTTCATTCCTCTATTCATGCCTTGATTCCTCCTTTTTCAATGAAGGGAATGAGGGGGGTATTTATAGAATTTTAGAAGAGAGGGGGGTGAGGATGATGTGGCACATGATTTTGACATAGTGGAAGACAAGACTAGGTAGGTGAAGAATTTTAAATATTGAATGTGTTGGCATAGAAGATTTTTGGGTGGGTGAGAGAATATAAAATTGTTAAGTGGGTTGGTAAGGGAAGACTTAGGATAAATGGAGGAATATAAAATTACTAAGTGGGTTGGCATGCAAGAAAGAATCCTTGACTTTGGTGTGCATGAGTGGTGGTGGGTGTAGAAAATGTAGAATAGGACTAATCTAGAACCCTTGACTTGGGCATAAGCATGTGAGAAGGTAGGTGTAGAAAATGTGATTAACCTAGAATCCTTGACTTGAGCTCAAGCATGTGAGAAGGTAGGTGTAGAAAATGTGGCTAATCTAGAATCCTTGACTTGAGCTCAAGCATGTGAGAAGGTAGGTGTAGAAAATGTGATTAATCTAGAATCCTTGACTTGAGCTCAAGCATGTGAGAAGGTAGGTGTAGAAAATATGATTGATCTAGAATCCTTGACTTGAGCACAAGCATGTGAGGAGGTATTGAAAATTTATTTAGAAAATATATATATATATATATATTAAATTCGTGAATAGTGAACAGTGAACAGTGAATAGTGAACAGTGGATCGTGAATAGTGAACAGTAAACAGTGAACAATGCACAGTGAATAGTGAACA